>CM066036.1:809518153-810123490 GCA_033557465.1 Ichthyophis bannanicus
ATAATTCACCTGAGGTTAGAAAATTGTCAGCCATGGTCCAGATGCTTCTCCAGGGGCTCAGCGCAAGTTATTGATCAAACTAGTAGCCAAAGCCAGGATGCTGGACTGCATACAGAGAGGAATAACCAGCAGAAAGGAGGAGGTATTAATGCCCCTGTACAAGTCACTGGTGAGGCCTCATATGGAGTATTGTGTTCAGTTTTGGAGACCATATCTCACAAAGGACAAAAGACTTGAAATGGTTCAGAGGAAGGTGACCAAAATGATTTGGAGTCTACACCAGAAGACATATGAGAAGAGACTTGAAGATCTAAATATGTATACTTTAGAGGAGAGGAGGGACAGGGGAGATATGATTCAGATCTTTAATACTTACTAATGAACAAACAAACCTTTTCCAAAGAAGAAGAAACTATAAAACTAAAAGACATTTGATAAAGCTGCAAGGGGGTAAACTTAAAAACAACATCAGGAAATACTTTTTCACGGAAAGGGTGGTGGATGCTTGGAATGTCCTCCCAATGGAAGTGGTGGGGGCAAATACAGTGACATAGTTCAAAATAGCACGGGGCAGACACAGTGGATCCCTTTATAGCAAGAGGATGAAATCAAAGCAAACTTACATATCTTTTATACTTCTATAAAGAGAGGCGGAGGGGGGGCTGTCCTGCACAAAGCAGCTGGTACAACCCTAAACACTGGCATAGAGGGGGGTGACCTGTACGAAGCTGCAGTTACAACCACTCTAATCATCTTACTGGGCAGACTAGATGGACCATACTGGCCTTATCTACCATCATATGCTATGTTACTATATATTAGGCTGTAACATGAGGAGCAAATCCTTCCCCTATAATGAGTATCTGTGAGGCCCTGCTGTTATACATCAAAGAGATGGAGCCAACTGAATGGCTTTCCCTGGCAGCGGTGAGAAATGGAGTCTGTGCACTGTACAGATTTATGCAACTCTTGGGTCGGCATGTCAACACTAGCTCCATTAGTATAATCTGTTTAGTGCTGGGAGTGGCCCCCTACCCTACATCCCCCTCCTCCCCCCGGCCGCATGCTGCAGTTTACTCTAGGGAGCATTAGGAAATTGTGTTTACTGCTCCAATATTGCTTAGATTGTTCCCTTCCTTATACCCAGTGCATTTTATCTAGCAAAAAAGGTGCCAGTGCTCATATGCAGGGTTCCTTCATTAATACAGAAGGAATGTGGGTGAATTTTAGCAGGCAATGAAAAGTGTGTACCCCTCAAATAAAGCCCTGCTTATACAACATGCCCCCACCATCACCCTTGCTACTCTGTGATACATTAAAGCATTTATGGCCTAATTCACTAAGCTTTATCCCATTGACACAGGATGGGCGAAAAGCCTTCATGAATTAGGCCCTAAATGGTTTAAAAAGTTTAAGTGGCATCTCAGGAATAATTTGAGTGTTTAGCATTGAGCTCTTAGTGGGTCTATGACTGCTAGTGTAACACCCCCTCTAGTGGCAACAAGCTAGCACTGCATGTTCAGCTTGAAGGTTCTTTCCTGGCCTGATTATTTTAACTTATGTCGTCAGAGTAATGCATACCACGGTGATAAGAAACAATTACAAAGTGCAGACAAAAATAGCAAGCACATTTCCCAGGTTCTGCTGCTAGTCCATATGGTCTTTGGATAAAAGTGAAATGTCTATATTTCCCCTTTTCGACCATAAGAGAAGCAACGTTTAGGACTATCAAGCAGCTGATGTTTGGCAACTTGGCTGGTTCTGAGTGAGGGAGGCCGCTGTATGTTAGGACCTTTAAACCAGCAATGTAGCTGCCAGTATTCTGCCACACTAAGAAAACATCTCCAGGGAAGGAAGGAGGCCAAAGTGGGGGAGTGGGGTTTGGAAGACCAGGGCCAACACAAGGAGATGAGGTGTATTAGGGAACCATCATTCCCCACTTCCCTCCTCCCCCTCTCCAGGACCTGCAGCACTGGCAATGGCCGCAAACAACCCTGTGGTGCTTCCTTAAAACTTTGGTGCCACAAGGCTGTTTGCTTCTGCCCCTCTGACACCTGATGCTGACTTCTTGTTTTATTTATTTATTTACATTCTCTTATATACCATGCTATTCTGCATCAGTGTGGTTTACATTGAACAAACTGAAATTACATTGAACAGGGCATTATAACTTGGAGATAACTATTTTACAGGGAACATGGGCTATGGAGGCTTAAGTGGCTTGCCCAGGACCACAAGGAACACCTGTGGGACTAGAAACCCCAGTCTTTCTGGCCCAAGGTTGCTGTCCTCTAGTGGGATTTGAACCCCTGACCTTCTGGCCTGAAGTACCTTGCTCCAACCACTAGGCCACTCCTCCACCCCCCTGTTTTATAACAGATACCCCATTAGCTTGTCAGAGAGAAAAGTCGTCAGATACAATACTTAGTTGCTAGAAAAATACATATCTCATTATGTTATTACTTGACCAAATTCTGGAAAGAATAATATTTATTTATTTTATTTGTGCGCTTTTCTATACCGCCCCTTCCAGAGATCAGGGGCAGTTTACAAGGAACTTAAAAAACAATATATCAAACAGTGAAATATTGTATTACATATAACATTAAGGGAAACATAAGAACTATGTTACAATGAAACAATGTGTAAATTATTTACATGGTTGAACAAATAGTTATTTGTAATCATATGTACAGTGTTGGGAGGAGGGCTGTTTAGGATAGTTATTAAAGGAATTAGGATTCAGTGAGTTAGAGATATCAGAGATGGCTATAAGCAAATGCTAACAGAAGTGAGTCTTGAATTAGGTGGGGTAGACTTGTGTTTGGTTAGTTGTGTATTCTTGTGTAGTATATTTGATTGTAGGTTGTAGGTTGCTGTAGTGTTGACTAAACAGGTAGGTTTTAAGTTTCTTCCTGAAAGAGGTAAGGTCCTCAATCTCTCTTAGGTTTAGTGGTAGTTTGTTCCATTGGCTGGGAGCATAATATGAAAAAGCAGTGTCGGTGGTTATTTGTTTTGATTTTCTCACGGCATTAGGAATTAGTAGCATGTTGAGATTTGTTTTTCTTCTAAGTCTGTTTTCTGGTGGAGTCTGAAGTAATGTTGCTAACTGTGATGGGGCCAAGTCATTAATGAGTTTAAAAGTGGTGATGAGGGTTTTATATTGAATCCTACTAGAGATTGGGAGCCAGTGGAGAGCGTATAGGATGGGGGAGATATGATGGAATATTTTGGCTTTCGCAATGATTCGAGCAGTGACATTCTGAGCTCTTTGTAGGATGTGTAGATTATTTTTAGATGTCCCTTGGAGTATGCCGTTACAGAAGCCTAAATGTGGCATAATGAGAGCCTGGACAATTGTTCTGAAATCATTGATGTCAATGAGGGGTCTGAGTTGCTGTATGGTTCTCAGCTTGAAAAATATAGTTTTGGCTGTCTGTTTTATGTGCTGTGTCATGGGAACATGGGTTATGGAGGGTTAAGTGGCTTGCCCAAGATCACAAGGATCGCAATCTGATTAACAACATCCCTGACAACAGAATAAGACGGCCTACACTACTGAACATGTTAACAGTACCTAAATTTACCACAAGGTGCACAAAGACAACTACTAATAGAGCCTTTTCGATTTATGCTCCGACAGCTTGGAATGAACTTCCCACCTGGATTCGATCCATACCAAGCCTCACCACATTCAGAAAAGCAATAAAACACCATCTGTTTCAAATCTACTATCCTGAAACCAGTCCCGAAAAACACAAGTTACAGGCATTCACCCCCTGCTCTAACTATCCCAACGCCCTAACCCAACATGAGAATGGTTAGTCACCCCTCTCCCTATGGCTGTACCCTGTCCCCACCCGACCTAGCTATGATCATACGAAGAGTTTAAGTATTAGTTGTATATAGCTCTATGTAAATATTATGTATATATCTTATAAATAGTTTCCCCCGTTCTCTCCCCTTCATGATTGTCCCCCTGTTCAATGTAAGCACATTGTGTTATTTAATGCATTGTTGCATTGTTCAGTTATAATGTAAACCGCACTGATTTTAATAGCGTGGTATATAAGAAAAAATAAATAAATAAAATAAAAATAAATAACAAGGAGCTCCTGTGGGACTAGAAACCCCAGTCCTTCTGGCCCAAGGTTGCTGTCCTCTAGTGGGATTTGAACCTCTGACCTTCTGGCCTGAAGTACCTTGCCCCAACCACTAGGCCACTCCTCCACTTGACTTTATGCATTTGACATTAGAGCTGCCTTTGATTCTGTTATCCTGGAGATTTATTAATTTAAAAAGGTCTTTTTATACCACTTTATCATTTCAATCAAAGCAGTTTACATTATAACAAACTTGGTTATGTACATTAAACAGGAACATTGATAACTTGAATTTTTCTGACGCAATGGATGTCTAAGTGACTTGCCCAAGGCCATAAGGAGTGCTAGTGAGAATCAAACCCTGGTCTGTTGGTGTCCAAGCTAGTACTCTAACCATTAGACTACTCCTCCACTCCAAGATCCTTGTGAATAGATTACAAAAGACTGGTATTGTAAATAAATGATTTAATTCATTTTTGACAGATAGACAACAGTAGGTTTGATTAGGCGAGACTCACTCTTCTTGGTATGATATTCCAGTAGGTGTTCCTCAGGATTCATCATTTTCTGCATCATTATTTAATGCCTGTGGTCTGCCACACTGTGCAAATGGAGCAAGATGGCAGTTGGTAGCGGCAGTATGTGATGAGCTTTGCACATCTGGGATCTGGCTCTTCCTACAGCTACGATGCCAAAGCGAAAGGTCAAAAAGCCAACTCACCCATCGGGGTTGGGTCTAGGAAAAAAGTGTCAGCTTACCCTGGATCAGTTTGGGATTCACCCGATTAACAAGGATCTTGCCGCTTTGGATCGCTCTGGCAGGTTTCTTCTGGAGTTGAGCACAGAAGGGGTATCTCTCAGCCCCGAAGAGAGAGCTTTCCCTCGGCAACCCAGAAGTGCTCTAGTCTGAGAGTCTTTATGCTCTATCAGAGTTAGGAGATTTGATGGGTTCCCTCCTTACACATTCCTCTCCCAGTGCAAATGACAAGAAGCTGGCTAATCAGCTACCCAGGGGGAGTCTTGGAGCACTTGGCGGTGGTTGTAGTTCTCCCATAACCCTATCAATGTTGTAGGCTTCCATTAAAACTTTGGACACTTCTCTACTCAGAAGTTTGAGACTGGCCCACATGCTGCTAGGTTGGAGCATTTGGAACAGGTGGAGGAGTTGGGGTTGTTAAAGATACCCGCATTAAGGAGAGCTTGGTGCTGTGGAGGAAGTTGGAATATCTTGAAAACTAGACCTGGAGGAACAACTCGCAGTTTTTGGGCTTCCCTCAATCCCCTCGACTTGGCCCAATAGACATGGTAAAGAAGTATTTGGTAAATGTCTTGGGCTGGGCAGTGGATAATCTACCTCTTATGCTTGATCGGGGTCGAGCGCCTGAGCGGGAACTTTAAACCCTCCCGCTCAGAGGCTCCAGCCCAATCGGGGCTGTGGGAGACAAGGAAAGAAACCTTAAAGGGATGCCGCCGGCAGGCGCACCCGTGCTGGAGGTCCTCGCCAGAGGGCTCTTTGGCGTGGCCCTTTATTTATTTATTTAATTTATTTCTAGCTTTTCTATACCGCACTATTTGACATCAGTGCGGTTTACAGTTAACAAGTTTGCAGAAGGCAGGGGAGGTGCCTTGTGCTTACATCGAACAGGATATAGTAACTAGGATTCATAACATTGAACTATTTACATCTGAACAATGACAGCTTACTAGTTACTAGTCCTTTGGCGGGAGCCCTGTCGCGGGAGCAAACCAGTTGCAGCGGGGACTCGCAGACTCAAGGCATATTGCAGCAACGGAAGGGAACTCCATACCGGGGAGTTGACGGCTCCTGCACCCATACATGGCTGGTAGGTACAACACATACTGCATGGCGTACCCATGTGGATCCTGCTTCTATCGCACTACCACACTGCTTGCAAATCCGCATCTCCTACCTAGCCTATGGACTATTCTGCTGCCTCATTGCTTGCAAATACATCTGCTGCACAGCCTATAGGCTGTAGACTCACTAATACCTCATTGCTATAAAGATAATATATGCTGCATAACCTGCTATAGATGTATGTACATGTATTGCAAATAACATATACTGCTTAACCTGCTGTAGACAACATGTGCTGTAAATAACATATGCTGTAGATAACAAATACTGCTTAGCCGCTTTAGATAACATATGCTGCTTAGACTGCGTATTCTAATGCCAACTCTTTGTGACCCCACTAATAACTCACCACTTTGTGGATAACATATGCTGCGTAGCCTTTTGACTCCATTGCCACCCTATCCCATTGCTAGTTTGCCTGTTTACTACCTCACTGCTTGTAAAATAACATACCGCACAGTGTACAGAATCTATTACCAGTCTAAAACCACATGAGAGGAGGAGACACTGACCAAAGAGGACAGGCAAGTATAGAGATACAAGAGAAGGGTCAAACACCTACCACCACTGAGCCACAGTTCAAGCAGATTCCAGATCAGAAATTTACAAAAATGCACTCCACTCACTACTACTACCTCATTGCCTACCTTACACTCCTCCACGCATTCGCACCCTGCTCACAGGGCATCGGACCCAACCACCAAATCGCCTTGCCCAACCTACATACTATCCAACATGTATGGACACCAGGATCATACTTCCCTAAAGAACACAAGCATAATAAGCCTACAATTCACAATCCGCATAATATCACATGTACTACACCCACTAATCCCACAAATAGTGTACATACCAACCCAATCATAACAACCAAAATTAGGTGTGCTTTAATAAATGCGAGATCAATCAGGAACAAACCGAACACTATCCTAGACCTCATCCTCAATAAAGACTGGATGTTATCTGCATCACCGAAACCTGGCTAGATGACTCAGACCAGGTAATATTAAACCAAGTAACCCCTACAGACTACTCAGCATTCAATTGCATCAGAGAACAAAAGAGAGGAGGAGGTGTGCTAATACTGGCCAGAAAGGAATACAGATTTAAAACAATCTCCACCACTAATACGAATGAATCCAATACAATCACCATAGCTAACAAGTGCTTAAGCATCTCCCTCACATAAGGCCTCCTGGAGCCACAACTGAACATCTCTCCACGGTACTTGAAGCAATATGTGCACATAGCACACAAAACATAAACCCCTCATTGTACTAGGAGACTACAACCTGACCTCCGCACCCACCAAGGAAGCCGCAACATTCTTAAAAGCCATAGAGTCACTAAAATATAGCCAGACAATCAACGCCCCAACGTACCAACATGGCACAACTCCAGATATGGTCTTTATCCCAATGCACTTGACCCACAGGAATTTGCGGACTACATGAGAGCAAAAAACACCACCCAAACATGCTCCATCACACTACAAACAGATGACCATGAAATGAAAGAGCAACATCAAATCTGGGAAGACTTCCGCTTACCATCAAAACATCAAGTAGAGGACATAATACATGGACTCAACACAACAACCTCACCATCAGACCCTTGCCCAGTGGCTTGGATCAAAGTCACAAGAAACCAGCTCTCCCAGCACATTCACAAAATCGTCAAAGATTCTCTCCAACAAGGACACATGCCACAATCCCTCAAGCACGCCATGATATGACTGATACTTAAAAGCAACAACCTAAGCCCATGTGAACCAAAATCATACCGTCCTATCTCCAGCCTACCATTCCTTGCGAAAATCGTTGAAAAGACAGTGCAAAGACAACTTCAGGACCACATTGACATGAATGCCCCACTGAACATCCATCAGCATGGCTTTAAATCCTAGTACGGTGTGGAAACTCTACACACTTCCCTTATTGACAACCTCATAAGAGGTATAGATAATATAAAAAATGGATTCCTGCTAGTGTTCATGGAGATCTTGGCAGCCTTTGACACAGTGTCCCACGCCAGATTACTGCAACGCCTGCAACAGATAGGACTACGCAAGAATGCTTTGAAATGGTTCACCTCATACCTGGAAGATCGAACACAACAAGTCAAATGCGCCCAAAAGAAATCATTGCAGTTCCCCGTCACACAGGAAATACCTCAGGGATCAGCTCTGTCATCAATGTTCTTCAATATTTACATCCAACCCATATGCAACATCATCAAACGACTCAAACTCTACTATCACATCTATGCTGACGACATCATGGTGTATGCTCCAATCAACCTACTAGCACCTAACACCATAACAATAACCAAATGCCTTGAAGACATGAATGCCTGGCTCACAGCCAATAACCTGACGGTCAATTACAATAAAACCGAGGCAATGTTCGTCACCAGGAATCCTACCTTCATTCCACCACAGACTATCAGCATTCTAAACAAACACATAATAGTCAAAGAAGAAGTTAAGTACTTGGGCATTACAATGGAAAGAGCTCTGAACCTGAAATCTCATATCACAAAACTGCAAAGAAGGCCTATCAAAGTTTGAGGACCATAAGAAAGATCAAACCACTACTCCGCCAAGACCGCTTCTGCACAGTGTGCCAAGCACTCATCACACCTCTGCTTGATTATGGAAACTCGTTATATCAAGGCCTCCCCCAGCAGACCCTACACCCACTCCAAATGGTCCAAAACACTACAGCATGCATCATTACTGACACTCCAAGATCTCAGCACATCACCCCCGTCTTACAACAACTACACTGGCTCCCAATGGTGGCCAGAGCAAAATTTAAAACAATCCTGAACATCTTCAAAATCATCCACTATCTCTCGGCAGAAGCACTACAAGAAATCATAACAAGTAATAGACCAAGAAGGAACAATAATGATAACATGATAGGCACACCTGCAGGATACCACAAGACTAAACAAAATACTTCAAGAAGAGCACCATCACTACTGGCATGGAACTCCCTCCCAACGAGCCTAAGAGCATTAGAAGACATCACAGACTTCCGCAAAGACCTTAAAACCCTGCTCTTTACAGAAACCTATGAGCAGATAGACAACAGTCCCCACCCGAGCGGTATTGCAACTACCCCCGCCAACTCAATACCCGATCAGCCCAACTAGACTCACGAAGATACCCTCACTCTAAATGTAACCCTCCAATTGTGCTGTCTAAATGTTGTTAAATACCCTCATGTTAAATGTTGTAAAGCACCCACATGTTAAATGTAACCCCAATTGTGATGTCATGTAACCACTTTGATTGTAGGATAAGGTGGTATACAAATCTGTCTAAATAAATAAATAAAATACCTGTCTCCCACTAGTGGGGCCTCCAAGGGCCCCACTCAACCTCAAAGCCAGTTGGATGTAACTGGATTCTTGGAAATCTCCTGGGAGCTGGTGACTGTTCATAGCACTGTGTTGGTAACTTTTACTTCAGACATATGAAAGAGATGTTTTTTTGTTCAAAAGTTCATATATTTCCTGATATTTCTAAGTACACCCAAGCCCGGCACAAGAAATTCCTAGCCTTGTGGCCTCGAGTTCTTGTGCTTGAGGGAACTTGATTGTTAAAGTTTCCTTGTCTGTTATATTATAAGTAAGATTTAGCATCAAGACTTTCTTGAGCCTAAGCAACTTCTTGATCTAGTGATTTTGTGTGAATGGAAAGCCAGGGATGACAGTGGGGACTCCTCTGTCTCTACTTTGATGGTGTTTATTTTCTTTTAGAATTTCTTCTTGCCCCATATTTCTTAGTGGACAAATTGGTAATGATGTGTTGAATTGCCTTTATAATTTGATTTTCCTTTGTATAATTGTGTATTCTGATGGATTATTGCTTGTATCTCATTTTGTGAATGCTTATAAATATTAAAAAAAAGTTGCTGTGCGAAATGGGTATTCTATTCAAGATCTCAGCAGATGACATTATTATTTATGCCTTATTGGTTAATAATGATGTAAATCAGTGAAGTTAATTTCAGAATTTTCCAGGATTCCACGTGGTTGCTGGAGATTGGCCTGTCAGTCATTTTGAATAAGATCAAAGCTATGATAATAACATGTTGTTCATTTGTAGATTGGGGATATGGCTCGATTTTAGACTTTCAGTTTACCTTCACATCAGGAGAGTGATTCAGGTTACATACTGAAGCTCAGACTTTTTAGAATTGTGGGTTCAGGCTTTTATGTTTCCCCTACTTGATTATTGTAATTTTGTAAATCTAGGTCTGCCTGGAAATGTGACTAATTCCTTACAGATAATTCAAAATGCTGCAGCTCATATCTTTGTTTTGAAAAAATATGATCATATAACTATATCATTGACTTCCACGTAAACATCTTGTGCAATTTAAACTTAATTTTTTAGAGGGGAATTTTAGAAGAGACATCCAAGTGCAATATGGGACGTATAAGCCAGAATGTCTGAAAAAAAGCAGGCGCGTCTAGGTGCAGACACAATTTCACAAACATGGATGTGCCCTATATGAAATCTCCGTAGACATCCCCAGAACCATATTCCAGAACCTGGATGTCTAGGATAGCCTAATGGTTAGCGCAGTGGGCTAAGAATAGGGCAGCCATGGTTCAAATTGCACTGTTGTTGTTGCTGTTGACATTGCATTGAGTTGGGAATGAAGGAATGCTTTCTTCTCTACACCTTCTGGATGCTTTTCAGCCAAAATGAGTACTTTTCAGATGCATGGAGCAGGTCTTAGACATGATGCTGAATGTTTTTGAGATCAGGAGGGACGTCCAGATTCTTGGGTATGCCTCTACCACGCCCCTGTTCAGTCTTGGACATCTTCACCCTGGGGACGTCTGTATGCCCGTTTTCAGGCGTCTAAAGCATGAATAAAGCTTCCAAAATGACATCGTTAGTATTTAGCTCACACCCTTCCAGTAGCTGTTCAAGATGAGTTATATTCAGGTACACTAGGAATTTCCTTGTCATAGCTGAGGCAATGGAGGGTTAAGTGACTTGCCCAAGACCACAGGGAGTGCTAGAGGGTTACAAACCCTGGTTCGTTTGGTCAGCAGGTTGCTGCTCTAACCACTAGGCTGCTTCTCCACTCCGAGTACCTTTTGCTTAGTGTTTAAAGCTAAGACATTTTCTACCAATGTTGCACTGACTGTGTTGGTGCAAACACTGATTGCTTGCAGAATGGTGATATATTAAACCCAATAAACCATAACCATATGTCCCCCAATGTTTATTTCAATCGACCCACAGCGATTTATTGAGAATTCCTCCATGTTTTGTAGGAAACAAAGTAAAAACAAGCTCGTAAACCAATTGCTGCTGAATCTTTGAGTAGAAAAAATTATTTAGCATTTCGTAAAAAGCAGAAAGCAATTTTATATTCGGCAGCTTTTTGGTGAATTATGTGTTTGTTTTTTGTTGTTGTACATTTTTACTATTGTGAATGTTAGAATTGTTCACCACTTAGAAACCTGTGGATAGGCGGTTTATATAATTTGAATGCTCACTCTTCTAAACATACACACCTATTACCTCTCTCTCTCTATTCTGGTATTGTCCTGCTGCCTGCTGCTCTTGTGCCCCCCCCCCCCCACCCCAACCAGCTCTGCCATCATATATAGTTCTTCTAGTGGCTGCCAGCAATTTTCCGCAGCCTGCAGCAGCCCCCTTTCCCTTGCCTCCAGCCCTTTCCCATTCTTTTTCCTCATCAGATCACTCATTGGCTCTTCCGTGGGTCAGTCCATTGCTCTATGCCAAGCTCAGCCCCCCCCCAGCCCCCCACCTCTCTTGCAGAGGATAGGAACTCCCCCCAGCTTCCCCCCTTCCTACCTGTGACTAGAGCTGCCTTCCAGTGCTCTGACCCCAACCCCCCACCCCTAGCCATTGGCTGGATCCTACCCAAGCTCTCTGCTACTAGTTACATTGGAAGCAGGTGAGACAGGCTCATTCACAGATGGAGAGAGGACTAGAGAATTACAGATGGAGGTTTTAAACTCGGAAAACATCCAGTGGTTTTGGCCATTCATCTGGCTGCTAGACAGTTGACAATCCTAACTCCTGAGTCCTGAGCACCTCTGGCAGGTTCCTCTAACTACTTGGGCCCTAGGCCCTTGGCCTGGTTTTCCTGTGCCATAATCCAGCTGTGCCTGGAGGTTGCTGGAACTAAAAGAGTTACAGAATTCAGGTACACTGGGGATAGAGAGATCAGGAAGTGAGGGCAAAGGAGGGTGATCTGTGATTACATTGTAGATGAAACTAGGTGGTCCAAGAAGTCCTGTCCTGCCAACAGCTACTATGTTCCCATGTAAGTGAGTGTCTGGTCATGAGTAGGCCACATACGTGTCCATGCTCTTGAGAACCAAAAGCTGAGGCACTTAATTATCTCCACATGATCTCTTTTCCACGTTCAAGAACTCGGATTACAACCGTTGCAAATCTATGTACCTTCCTTGCTGAATGCCAGGAAATATCTAATGCTTGCTCTGGCAAAGTTCCAGTGGTCCTGAATTTTTGCTAAGTGTAAAACACGTTCGAAGTCTGAGTGTCTGAGGGGTTGCACAAGTTCTTGCTCTCATAACAAAGTCACAAATGTTGCATGCATGCACGCAAGGGCGGCCCCCTGTGCATCCTGCGAAGCATATGCTGCAAGTCTTCTATGCACGGGGTTGCTTTACAGTTTGGTAAGGACCACAGGGACCACCTACCCTTTCTGCCGTTTGCTTCCTGCCGCAGTGGCACAGACCCCAGGTGATCGCTAGGTTTCCATTTTCTTTTCGCAAAATAAGGATCCTCTGTGTTTATCCCAGGCTTTCTTGAGTTCTGTAACTATTTTTGCCCCCACATTGCCTCTTGTTTAATTTTTCTTTGCACTATATTCTTAGGACTGGTGCTCCTCAGAAGAAGCCGAACGTGCTTTACAATTTCTCTTTATTTATTCAGCACTGTCAGTGTTTGAGACTCGTACTGGCGACTGGGAAGCTGTAGACAGGGAAAGGTCTATGATTCGTATAGCAAATAATACTTGTAATCCTTGTTCTCTTCTCTTGCTACAGCCAGAGGATCTGGAAGCACAGAATTCCCACTCATTCAGAGTGAAGAACTTCAAAAAAGTGAAATCATGCAACATCTGTAAGCAAGTCATAACTGGGGAAGGGAGCATTTGCAGAGGTAAGTGTGTGATGAGAGATTGTAAGAGATGTCGTCATAAACGAGACAGCACTTTTGAGGCTGCTTTGGGATCCTGATGCCCCTCACTCTTCTGATCACCACGTGTGTGTCTCTTACCATACTGTAATCCCCAGTTTTGTGATATTGTTCGTCTTGACTAGATTGTAACCTCTGCTTGGGTTCTGTTGGTTAATTCTCCCATCACCTTCACATCCTCTCCTTCTGAATAACTTTCCCTTCCCACCCACCCCATCCCTCCCACCCCCTCCACTTTTCGTTTTCTCCTTTCTACCCCCTTAGAAAATCATCTTCCCACCTCGCCCCTCCACAATCATCGTCTTTCTTCCCCCCATCCCTTGGGTGCAGTCATCATCTCTCTTTGTCATTCCCACCTTGTTTCCTTGATGTGCGCAATTTCTTCCCTCCAGTAGCGCACTTCCTGTAACTAAGGTCGGCTCCCCTGTTATAACAATCATGAGTCTCCTACTTAGTTGCCGCTCTTTTCATGGATGAGGGGAGGAGTATTGTCATCGCTGAGGCAGGCTCCCATTGCCATCTGCTTCCCCCTGGTGGGCAGAGGGAGTGATTCATGCATCCTTGCTCTGACCACATATTCTGCTTGTCTTTGCCGCTGACTCCTGCTACTCTGTTGCTCTCTTTGGGGTTAATGTCTCCAAATGGGTTAATTTTCCATATACCATGGCAGAAAGGAACCTTGCTCCTATGACAGGTTATGTTACAGATTATCTCTGTCTCAGATTCACTGCGGAGAGCCTCCTTCTGAAGTTCATACTGTGTAACATATCAGTATGTGCTTAGAAAATGGAATAATTTCTGTATCTTTTTGCCACATGCTCTTGGTCTCTGCATTTGTTGGTATTTGAAGAGTTTCTCTTTGTCCATACGTAGTACAAAGTAGTCACTTGGTGCTGACTCGCTGTTCTTCTGCATCTTCTTTTACTGCATTGTCCAATTTTCTTGTATCAGCTTTTATCTGTGGGGAAAAGGAACATCCCAGGTAATCACAACTTCTTCATGCTCCACAGTTCTGTCTGAGTCATGAATCTAGGGCCCGATATTGCATTATGATGGCTTTGCGTGTCTATGCTGACCTTAACCCTGGATATTCTTATGCAGCCCTACCATTGAATATCCGGGTTTGCTGCACAACCTCCCAGCCGCAGTAGCTAACTGGGCAGAAGCGATATTGCATGCTGCCCAGTTAGCCCCTGTGGTGAACTTTTGCTACGCGTATCTTTTAGCTGCAGGTCACTAACATGTTTAACTGCACGTTTAATGACTGTCACCGCCTTTGTTCCTCCCTGGAATGCCCACAACATGCCACGATGCTAAGCTGCTAGCATCGGAGCATATAGGGAAGATCGGGGATATTCAGCGGCACTAACCATGTTAGTGCTGTTGAATATCCTGCTGAGTGGCATTTACACGGTTTACAGGGCTGTAACCCATGTAAATGCCTTTGAATATCAGGCCCCTAATATTTTTCTGGTGCTGTAGTGTTAATAGTGTTTACATAGTTTCCAGTGGATGAGACGTGCAGCCTTGTTGTGCCTTTCTATATACAATTTACTGACATCTGCATATCATACCCATCAATGACATGTGTGACTGTTTCCAGTTCAGTGCTACAAAGTCTGCATTTGCCTGTTTTATCAGTTTTTTTCTATGCTGGCTATAAAACATCTTATCCGTAGTCTACTATCCTGTACTGCAATTATTATTCCTTATCATCCTGCTAGATAGTCCAGATGAGAGAGTTATGCTCCTTGCCAGCAGGTGGAGGGAGGCTTGAGCAACGTTCAGTGATGTCGTCACTTGGTATATCCTCTGGTGCAGCACTGAGAGAAGCCAGGATTTGCCACCAGCAGGAATGTTGCAGCAGTGCAGATAGGCATGACTCTCCTGGCCTACACTATGGCGCAGCGGCCTTAGGATATCAGCCCTGAAGGGCCCAATGGACTTGGATCAAGGGTGCACCCTTGACTTCTCGAGCTGACAGCTGCCCAGGATCCAGTGCCGTTTCCCACAGGTTACAAGCTTTTGGTGGGCCTGAAAAGGAGAAGGAAGACCTCATGGGGTCCTGGAGGAGGGTTGATAAGTTGGGCCAACGCCTCCCTTCCCTCTTGCTGTACTTATCTTTATGCCCTCTATTTTTCTCTTTATTTTCTGATTCTTTTTTCAAAGTGTTCTTTTTCCCCGTTGTTTTCATTGGGAGGCAATTGGCTGTCTGCTGCTTTTAATAAAGCAGCTTCAAATTAAAAAAAAAAGAAAACAGGCCTTGATGGACAGCTCTCGGGCATCAGGGACTTCTCTACTTGGGTTTCCTCAGGCTCCCTTTTCACATGGCGCTGTTTGTTTCTTCAGCGTGTTTTTCATGATCTTTATTTTGCCTTTGCCACTGCTGTTTCAGACATGTCGCTCTATGCAGCCTGCCGTCCCTGGTGTTCTTTTACCATGGCTGCTGCTTTTTGCCCTTGTTATGGCTGCAAAGACTGGGACACTTTTCTCAGCATTCTGGGACCCTCCGCGGAGAGCCCTGAGCCTCATTCCATTCGTATGGCCCCCTGCCAGTGCTTTCTTTTTCTTTTCTGCCGGTGAACATAGCAGATATTTCAGATGGCGGCTAGGGCCTGGTGTAAGTGAAGCATTGTGGTGTGGCCCCTGGGAGCCCTACTTGTCATCTGAGCTGTCCTGCAACTCCAGAAGCAGCTCATTGGATGTATTCAG
Source organism: Ichthyophis bannanicus (assembly GCA_033557465.1). Taxonomy (NCBI): domain Eukaryota; kingdom Metazoa; phylum Chordata; class Amphibia; order Gymnophiona; family Ichthyophiidae; genus Ichthyophis; species Ichthyophis bannanicus. The sequence continues at coordinate 809,534,073 of CM066036.1, forward strand.
TCTGACTAGCTGCTAGTAGTCCCCTTCATAGTTTCCTGTCCAGAGACACGGGGCCCAAGAGTGCTCCAGTCAGGGACAGCTAGAGGGGTCATGGCCCTTGCTTTACCTTTGTACTCTTCCATTTCTCAGAGAGCTCAAGCATTTCCCCTGCAGGCATTGGTTCAAGGACTCGAGTCAAATTCTTGTCGCCAGAAAATAAATTTGAGGTGGACGAAATGGGGGTTGCCCCAGGGGCTGATTAGGAATTCCGTGATCTGCCTTTTCTCTGGGAACAAGCAGGAAGTCAGTCCTCACATATGGTTGATGTCAACACTGATGGAGCCCTCACGGAAGCTTCCCCCTAGCCTTCAAAGAAAGCCTTTAGGAGATCCTACCATGCATGCGTGGTCCCCTTCCTGCCCAAGGGTGCCATCTTGCTCAGTCTCCTTTTTTCTGCAGAGCCCTTCAGACGTTTGTCTGGCTTGTCCCCGGAAAAAGTTGATTTTTCTCTCTGAGTTTCATACTCCTCTCTGGTATCGCACCGGTACTCTTCCCACCACCCAACCTCGTTGCCTTGCTGTCAAGTTTGGGTCTATTTTTGTAGATTTCATTCTTTCTTTTCCTGGCATCTTCACGCCTTTTTTTCCACCTGGCAGCCCAGAGAGCCTTTGACCTTGCAGGAGTACTGTTTTCCCCTATGGCTAGCAGTGGCTTTAAGAAGTGTGATCGGTGCTCTAAAACTGTCTTTGATTGACACACACAACTGCTGTATCTGCTGCCTCGGGCCAGACCACAACCCAGCAGCCTGCGATCTCTGCAAAAGGATGTCCAGTAAGGCCCTCAAGAGCAGCCAGCAGCAGCACGATAAGTTTTTCCCCGAGTCTCCAGTGCCTCAGAAGGCCAGAGCCTCGTCTGAAACCTCGATGTCTCAGGCAGAACCTCCCAAACCTGAGCCCCATCATGGGTCCTCAGAAAAGGAGTCTCCCTCGAGGGAACCCAGGAAGAAGAAACCCTCGAAGGTGGTGCCTTGGACAGTTCCGACTGGCCGGGTGCCCTCTGGGCCCGGTCCCAGAGTCCAAGATGCTCGTCCAAGGCTTCAGAGAAGGAGCAGCCTGCAAAGGTCCCTCGAAAGGACTGACCGTGGACCGGCCTCCGTCCTCAGACACCATCCTCGTCAAAGATTCTCTTCGGGGGAGCCGGCGTTGGGCCTGATTCCCTCGGTGCCTGTACCAAAGGCTGCAGAGCATTCTGGTCTGGAGTCCAGAAAGGTGGCCCTGGAACGCAGTTTGTCTGCTTTCATGGACCAGCAGTGGGCGCTGTTGTCCAGATCGACCAGTTCATCTGCCCCAACCACTGGGCCCTCGACATCCAAGATGTCCATCCTTGGCCAAGGTCGTGATCTGAGTCCCGCTCGACGGGACCGCAGTCATCCCCAGCAAGTATGCCGGTCACCGGTCACGGAGCATCGGGAGCCCTGAGGTCCGCAGAGCAACCCTCCTACGAGTCTTTGACGGAATACTCCGAGTGGGAGACGGAGGATGAGGAGTCCCCTGATACCCATCGCCACTACAACGTCCCATCTGACTCTCCAGTCTTGGAGCCTTGATGGCGGTCCCCGCCGGAGGATATGGGCTTCCTTGATTTCATCAAGGATATTTCAAAGGCCCTGGCATTCCCTACGGAGTTGGAGGAGGACCCTCAGGTGGATGAGTTGGAAATCCTCCAGTACGAGGTTTCTCTGAGGGAATCGCTCATGGTGCCCATCCCTTCCATCCTGGAATGACTGATGCTCCGAATGTGGGAAACACCGGCTTCGGTACCGGCAGTGAACAAATGGCTCAACTCGATGTATCGAGTCTGCCGGAGCCCGGACTTCCAAAGGTCACAGCTGCTGCATAACTCCAAGGTGGTGGAGTCAGCCATGCATCAGCAGAAAAGCCAGAAGACTCACTTCTCGGTGCCCCCCGGCAGGGAGGTATGCACTCTTGATGTCCTTGGCAGAAAGTGCTACCAGGGCTTAATGCTCATCGGCCGAATCCAGGCCTACTACCTGTACATGGGCATGTACCTGAGAGACCTGGCGAAGGAACTCACTGGGTTCTCAGCTGGTCTCTCTGAGGAACCCTTGCAGCGGTTCAAGAACCTGGCCAAGGCAGTCTGCGAGTGCTCCAAATTCATGTCTCGAGAAGCCTATGATGGGTTCGAGTCCGTGACTCAAGTAGCAGCGGGGGGCATTGGTGCATGGCGCCAAGCTTGGCTACAGTCATCTGACCTCGAGCAGTGGGTTCAGGACAAATTGTTTGATGTTCCCTGCCAAGGAGAAGACCTTATTTGGCAAACCCATGACCGACAAGGCTGCCGAGCTGGAGACCGAGTTCATGACGAGGACCAGGCTCTCCAAAAAGACCGCTGCCCCTCCCCAATGGAAGGGCTTGGGTAAAAAGTCCTTCTACCCGAGGAAGGGAGCTGCTTACAGAAACTACCTTTAGGCCTCCCCAGCTCCCCAACAGGGTCAGCAGGCCAAGGGACATGGGCATGGCCCTCCTACGCAGAAGACTCCAAAACCCCAGGTACTGGCTCCGCCCCAGCCAAGGGGGAGTTTTTGACTCCTTGAGCATAGCCTATCTACCCCAAGGAAATGAGCAGCCGATAGGGGGACGTCTGGACCTCTGTGCACAGAGGTGGTTGACCATCACCACCGACTCCTGGGCACTTCGGGTAGTCAAGGAGGGTTACCTCCTCCACCTGACTCAGACACCTCCCCCTTATTTCCCGGGAGAGCCCCTTGGGTCTCCCCTTCACCAGGACCTTCTACTGAAGGAGTTGACAGGTCTTCTCGAGGACAAAGCGGTGGAACCGATGCCCCACCATCTCAAGGGCAAGGGGTTCTACTCCAGGTACTTCCTCGTGCCAAAAAGGACAGGGGGCCTAAGGCAACCTCAACAAATTCCTGGTGAGGGAGAAGTTCAAGGTGCTCTCCCTTGGAACATCGCTGCCATACATCTAGCAGGGAGATTAGCTATTCTCCTTAGACCTCAAGGATGCTTATACTCAAATCCTCATTCACCCCAACCACAGGCAGTACCTGCGGTTTGTTGTGGGGGCAGGCATTTTCAGTACAGGGTGCTGGCCTTGCCCCCAAGAGTCTTCACAAAATGCCTAGCAGTCGTATCCGTGTTCCTCCACCTCCAGGAGGTCTTTGCCTTCTCCTACCTGGATGACTGGCTCATAAAGGGAGGCACGGCCTCAGAGGTGCAGCAGGCCACCGCATGCCCCATCCAGGTCCTGCAATACTTGGTTTGTCATAAACTACCCCAAATCTTACCTTCTCCTGGCACAGTGCCTGGAGTTCATCGGGGCAAAGCTCGACTCTCTCCAATCCTTCTTGCCCAGGGACCAAGATGACCGTCTCAGGACTCTGGAATGGGACATGCAGTATCGTCCCTCGATGCCTGCTTGGCTTCTTCTGTGCCTCCTCAGGCACATGGCTTCCACAGTCCATGTCACCCCAGACGCTCACCTCCACATGAGGGTGGAGCAGTGGTATCTCCAGGACCAGTAGTCTCAGGCCACGGGTCACCTCCGAGACAGAGTCTCTGTAACCTGCCAAATGGCGGATCCTCTGGTCTGGTGGCAGTCTCTCCAGCATTTCTAGGCAGGCATGCCTTTTCAGGCCCCGAGCCCCTCAAGGGTCCTTACCACAGATGCCTCCCTGCTTGGCTGGGGAGCCCACTGCGGGGAGCTCCGCACCCAGGGCAACTGGTCATCAGATGAGAGCACTCAGCAGATCAACCTCTTGGAGCGCCGAGTCATATACTTAGCCCTGCGAGTCTTCTGCCGCCACCTGCATTACCAGCTAGAGCTAGTCCAGACGGACAACCAGGTGGCGATGTTCTGCGTGAAGAAACAGGTGGTCACTGGATCTCATACCCTTTGTCAGGGGGCACTGATCCTCTGCTCATACGCACTCCAACTTACCCATGGCAGAAATAATATTTAAAGGTGATATATCAGAAGAACCGAAACAAATCTTGATAAATCGGGAAGATGTACTACAACTAACTGATAAACTAAAGAGCAGCAAATCACCTGGACTGGATGGCATATATCCCAGGATGCTGAAAAAACTGAAATATAAGACTTATCATTAAAATCATCTGTAGCATCCAAAGATTGGAGAGTGGCCAATGTAAATCCAATTTTTAAAAAGGGTTCCAGGGATGATCCGGGAAACTGCAGACCGGTGAGCCTGGCATCAGTACTAGTGAAAATGGTAGAAACCATTATAAAAAACAAAATTGTGGAACATGTAGTTAGTTATGGTTTAATGGCAGAAAGCCAACATGGATTTAGCCAAGGAAAGTCTTGCCTTACTAATCTTTTATATTTTTTTGAGGGTGTGAATAAACAGGTAGACAAAGGTGAGCAGGTTGATATAGTCTATCTCGATTTTCAGAAATCCTTTGACAAAGTCCCTCATGAAAGATTCTTGTGTAAATTAAAGAGTCATGGGATAGGAGGCAGTGTACTATTGTGGATCAGGAACTGGTTAAAAGATAGAAAACAGAGAGTAGGGCTAAATGGCCAATGGAGAAAGGTGAATAGTGGAATACCCAGAGATCTGTGCTGGGCCCGCTGCTTTTTAAGATATTTATAAATGATCTGGAAATTGGAATAACGAGTGAGGTGATCAAATTTGCAGATGACACAAAATTATTCAAAGTTATTAAAACACAAGATGATTGTGAAAAATTGCAAGAGGACCTTGATAAATTGGGAGAGTGGGCATCCAAATGGCAGATGAACTTTAATGTGGACAAGTGCAAAGTATGTATCTAGGAAAGAACATCCCAAACTATGGTTTCAGGATGCAGGGTTCCACATTAGGATCACCATCTAGGAAAAGGATCTGGGCGTCATTGTGGATACTATGTGGAAACCCTCTGCCCTGTGTGCAGCGGCGGCCAAAAAAGCAAATAGAATGCTGGGAATCATAAAGAAAGGAATGAAGAATAAAACAAAGGATATTATAATGCTGCTGTATCACTCCATTGTGCAGCTGCACCTTGAATATTGTGTGCAATTCTGGTCACCATATCTTAAAAAGGATATAACAGAATTAGAAAAGGTAGAGAAGAGCAACAAAAATGGAAAAGGGGATGGAAGGATACGAGGAAATGCTTAAAAGGTTAGGGCTCTTCAACTTGGAAAAGAGACTGCTGAGGTCTGTTAAAGAATGAATGGAGTGGAATGGGTAAATGTAGATCAGTTGTTTATTCCTTCAAAAAGTAGAAAGACTAACGGACACGCAATGAAGCTACATTTAAGACTAATAGAGAAAATATGTTTTCAGTGAGCGCATAATCAAACTCTGGAATTTGTTACCAGAGGATGTAGTAAAAGCCATTAGTGTAGCTGCATTTATAAGAAGTTTGGATGGATTCCTGGTGGAAAAGTTTATATACCATTATTAAAGAGGACCAGGGAAATCCACTGCTTACCTATTGGACAAGCAGCATAGAATATGTACTATATACTACTTAGGAACCAGATAGGTACTTGTGACCTGGATTGGCCACTGTTGGAAACAGGATACTAGACTTTATGGAATCTTGGTCTGACCCAGTATGGCATATTATGTTCTTTTGGCTGATGCAGCTTTTGGGTATGTTTATTGGGTGGGTCCCCTTTATACCTGGTAGATCTAATGGTCTGCTGTGCTTATGCTTCTCCCAGACACTCTGCAACAGCGCATGGGATTTTAGGGAGGAAGCCTCCAAACTGGGCCCTCGGGGTCCTAAATCTTGTTTCTGTGGTTCCCTTGCCATGGGTTTAGCCTTTCAGCCCCCTAAGGTGGGAATCCTGTTCACGGCTGGACTAAGCACATGACCCTCCTGGTGGAGGGAGGTGCTGTGTGTGAGGAGTCTTGGTTTTGGAGGATCAAGGTTCTTAAGAAGGGCTTGGTAGTAGTAGGAGTAGGCTGTTGGGCAGCACCATGTGCACGCCTGAAGCCTAGCCCTTGGAGGAGGGCTCCATCTTCTGCCGGGACCTTGTGGCTTCATCCATATGGTTATGACTCCTTGTTCCCAAGGTTGTAGGTTTGTTCCTTGAAACACTTAACATTGGTTGGGCCAATTATTCATTAAGCCCCGTCTCCTTCAGTATACTCAGAAACTTGCAGTAGACCATCTAGGTGGTGCTGCTGCTTAAGATGGGTTCAGAGTCGCTTCCAGCTCAAAGGCAGTGGTGGTATTAGCAATTGTCAGTGTTGGCATTTTCCCTAGTCGATAGATGCTGGTTCTGATCTGTGGCAAAGCAGTTTTGCTTAACAGTCGCTTTATTTCCAGAAGAAGAAGTTCGCCCACAGAGACTCCTGGAAGTCAGGCCTAGAAGAGTCAACTTCCCTTGTAAAGCCATTGTTAGGGATTCCCGTAAGTCCTTTGGAGCCTGAGTTCCACTAAAAGCAGTCTTTATGAAGCTTTTCCATTCTCGAGTCACCACCAAGGCTCCTTTGGGAACCTATAATCCCCCTCAATGAGATGCAGCCAGTTGGGGTGTAACTCAGACTATTCTCCCTAGGCGGACTCATGCCACGTTAGGCTAGTATATCTTTGGGGTCCATAGGCAGGGCCATAAATGTGTTAGCTCCATAAAGTTTCTGGTTTAGGCCAGCTTGGGAGTTCTGATGAGCAATATTTGAATTATGGCACTGCTTACAAGGGTCGCCTCGGTAGAATCTCCCTGTGGCTCTCTGCTCATATGGGTGATGTTTATGGAAGCTCTTCAGTACCTCCTGTGCTCTCCTCTGCAGAGTGAATGACATTATCCCTGATACATACATGATGCCCAGGAAAGTATGTTCCTTCTGGCATGTCTGGGACCTACAGCTGGTTGTTTTTAGATTTCAAGTCTCTCATTTTTGTATGAGCTCCTTTGGGTCTACGTATCATTGCATTCACCAGGTAGAGGGTGCATAGCACTCTCCGGTACTCAAACTCCTGGGAGAGAATCAGGCTGCTCTTAGGACAGATAATCACCGACCCCAGCCTTCCCAGCCAGAGCTCCCCCGGCCTGTGACATATCTGGCTTTTACCCAAGAGACTGACTGGGTCAGCTCAATATCAAGGTATCGACAGCCTGGACTCTCTGGTATGGGGAATGTTTAGGTCAAAGACAAGGCTCGGAACTGAAGAGGTACTGTAGCTCCAACAGTTCTCCAACAACTTCCTCCAAAGACCCAACGTGTCTAGTGCATGCATCACGTTTCTATGTGTCAAGGGCACTTAAATTTCAAATTAGTCTTATGTCCAATAAAAACTCTTTTCTGTAGATTGTAAGACAACCCTAAACAAAGGCAAGGTGGGAGACGTAACTTGCATGGAGTGGCAATCCCAACTCTCAACAAAGGCATAGAAGATAGTGGTAGGTATAACTCTAGCTATCTTACTTGGCAGACTAGATGGACCATGGTGGGCTTTATTTACCATCATTTACTAGTTGCCATGGAGGGCATTTCAGCAATAGTGGTCAGTGCTGTTAAAGCGGCTGACCATTGCCGTTTTAATTTAAAGCTAGATATTCAGTTCCAGGTATTCATATCTGGCAACTGGCACTGAATACCTGGTTTGTCTGGATTGCTGTTTTGCAACCGATTAGCACGATTATGCAGTTCTAGCTGGACTGCAAAACTGCTTAAATTAGGATAGTCTTTCACCTGTCCTAACTTTGGGCGATTAGAGGCTCAATATTGCTGCTGACTGGCTAGCTCATAGTGCTGTTCCCTGCTCCGTCCCTGGAATGCCCTCGCGCTAATCAGTTAGTGATGAGGCGTTGAACTGGGTTAGGAGGGGATTTCAGCGGGCCTAATCATGTTAGTGCCGCTAACTATCCCAGTGAAAGGCTTTATGTAGTTTCCAGGCCTGCAAACCACATCAGTGACTTTGAACATGCCCCCCTATGTTACTATGTCTGCTTGTCATAGGCCAGGTTGCAGTTATGGATGTTCATACTGGTTTGGTACAGCAGGTTTGTCATATACATGCCTAGTGGGTTTGTATTATGTCATCGTGTCTGGCAATGAAGGGAGTTTATATTGCTGCTATTTGAGTGATACCAGATTCTGAATATTCTGCCTTATATTGTGAGTTGTAATGGGAAGCATCCTAATTTTGTTTGCATCTGTTATTTGGACCGTTTCTCTTAGTTTCTTCTGGAAGGAGATTTCTTGAAGACGCAGGATCTGTAAAAAAAACAGTTGGCCAGAAGGTGTCAGTATAACCCAGCGGATTTCATTGGAATGGCTGAAAGGCAACCATCAGAGCAGAAGTGGAGTTTGTGATTATTAGAAGCTTTCAGGGAGGGAAAGGAGAAGGGTGAACAAAAGGAAAGACAATTCTCCTTCTTTAGTGTTCTTACAAAAGAGGTCTGGGCTCCCCACTTCAAGTATGTTCTAGCCGTAGTTTCATAAAAGCCTGCTGAGATGAACATCTAGTCCTCAGGTCCACCTTCTGTCTAATACATACCAGAATTGTCAGGCCGCTCTTAAGCTTTCAGTGCCTTCACCTAGTTTCTTCAAACTCTAGAATTATAATCTCAGGCTGTATAATTAAAATGCAGGAAAAATTTGTAGCTGTTTAATTATTTAGCCTACCACTCTAAGATTAAAGACTACCTGACACCTGTAAATATACATTCCGCAAAAACTAAAGGAGATGTAAGGTACTCACGCTCCAAGGGACAAAAAGAAAAAGAGAACCATTGTAATTGTAACTAAATTTATTTGGGTGTTAGAAACTGTGCTATGATTTTCTCTTTTTCTTTCTGGACATCTATTTTGCGTCCAATGAAACCCCTTCTCCAATATTGCAGTGGGCCTTAGAACATTGTTTATTTATTTATTTTATTTAACAGTATTTCTAAACCGCCTTATCTTAATAATCAAGGTGGTATCACAGCAAGCAATCAGGTAAAGTGGGTGTGTTATACATGCAGTGAGGGTGAAACTTAGTTGTGTGAGGGCTGTGTTGGGTGCTTGATTTGTTTGAGCTATGTATAATGTGGGCTATTTACAGTGGTGCTAAAAACACATTTTATATACATACAGTGTTAGGAGGATTGGAGTGCTGTTATACATTCTCTTAGGTTATGTGATGTGACCATAGTGCTCTATGAACAGCATGGTTTTCAGCTGTTTTCTGAAGTCTTTGAGGTCTGGAGTTGCCCTTAGATCGTCCGGTAGATTGTTCCATATTGTTGGAGCAGCCATGGAGAGAGCTCTGTCTGTTGTGTCCTTGCGTGTGTGCTTGTATTCATTTGGGGTACTGACTCGGTTGCGTGTTATACTTATTCACAAATAAGCCGGACTACTATAGATCCTACATAGAAACTCCATGCTAACAGAACACATGGTCTTGGACACACACGGAAAACACAGTTTGACCCTCACCAAGTACAGAATAAAATGTAACAAGCCCAAATATATAGACAAAATTAAATTGAAACACCAACAAGCCAGTCTCTGCATGCAGTCAGCACAAGAAATAGAAACAGTGATGATTTTCCCTCTGTACTGTAAATAATAAAGAGATGGCATATATATATATATATATATTTTTAGTGCCATCAAGTCAGTGTTGACCCAGCTGCCTCTGGGTTTTCTTGGCAATGTATCACCAGAAGTAGATTGCCAGGCCTTGTCTTCCAAGGTGATGAAGGGTAAAGTGACTTACTCAAGGTCACAAGAATGCCAGTGGGAACTGAACCCTTGATTTTCTTGGTACTAGGTAGTTGCCCTAACCACTAGGCTACTCCTCCACTCCCAAAACTGACATATTCCAGTAATTAAATTTAAAAATTCTTTACCTTGTCATCTATTTTATTTTTCTAATTGCCTTGATCCCGATGTCTGATGTCTGCATCTTCTATCTTCCTTAACTCTCTTTTCCAGAGTCTGCAATCCACCTGCCACTTCTCTCCACATCTGTCTTCCTCACTTGCTTCCCTACATCCATCTCGGACGTTGATCTTTTCCTTTCAGCTTTCTTCCATTTGGTCTACTCTCTTTATCAATTCACTAGAGGACAGCAACCTTGGGCCGGAAGGACTGGGGTTTCTAGTCCCACAGGTGCTCCTTGTGGTCTTGGGCAAGCCACTTAACCCTCCATAGCCCATGTTCCCTGTAAAATAGTTATCTCCAAGTTATAATGCCCTGTTCAATGTAATTTCAGTTTGTTCAATGTAAACCGCACTGATGCAGAATAGCACAGTATATAAGAGAATGTAAATAAAATAAAATTCAGATTTCATTGTTCTTCTTATATCTAGTTCTCAATCTCTCTCTTTTTACTGCTTCTACCTACCACTTTTCAATCTTTAACACAGTCCTCTCACCTGCTATCTCTCTATCCTTTCACAGCAACTTATTCCCCAGTTTTAACTCATTTCCTCCGTTCTCTTTCTCTTTTTCACCCTTCCTGTGTTCAGCATCAATTCCCATCTCCAGGAACAAGCAGGAATGTAGTCTGCACATATGGGTATCGTCGGTACCGACGGAGCCTGCGCGGGAACACTCCCCAGCGTCGAATTAGAAAGCTTTTGGGAGCATCCCACAGCGCCTGCGTGCTGCCTTCCCACCTTTCCCAACTGCCTCTCTCCAGTTCTTCATTTTCCACGGAGCCAGCAAGTCGTTTTCCTGTCACCACAGAAATTATCCCATTTTTTAATTCTTTTTTGTGGTAGCGTCTGCCTTCCTCGATGCTATACCGGTACCGCCGGTTCTTTCTTTCTTCTAAAAAAAAAAAAAAATTGTAATATTTTTTCTCGAGTTTCCAGCCTTTTTTCTTTCGGGTGCCATGCGCCATTTTGGGCACTAGGCCCAACTTTTCCTTCAGAATGGAAAAACCCGCTTTGGGTTTTAAAAAGTGTTCCAAGTGTAGCGGTATCATCTCCGTCACCGACACTCACGAGTGGTGCCTCAAATGTTTAGGTCCTGACCACTCCATCTTGGAGTGTGTTGCCTGTAGGATGATGCCGAAGAGGGGTCGGCAAAACCGAGCTGCTGAGCTTAGCACCCTTTTTCCCTCCGATGCAGCGTCTGTGGCATTGACGTCTTCCAGGGCTTCGTCTTCCTCCCATGGATCTCAGGTAACTAAACATAAATCTGGCCGGTCTTCAAAGGGTAGATCTCCTTCCAAGCATCGAGATGCCTCTGGCGTTGCCCTTGAGGGACTTGTACCGGCAAAATTGCCCCAACGGGAGGCTTTATTTTCCAAAGCACTATCGGGGCTCCAGGATGTTCTCGAGGCCTCAACCTCAGCAGAACTACTGGTGCCATGCTCTGGGGTACCAGCCGCTTCGTCCGGTACCGATACCCAGGCATCGGCAGCGTCAATAGACCAGAGATTCTTGGCTATTGAATGCAGTCTGGCGGCTCTCCTTGAGGTTTCGGTGCCTTCAGGACCACTTCAGATAGTTCAACCGGTATCGACACCGGTTCCGGCACCAGTATCGGTACCGGTACCGACAGCATCGACATCGGTGACTGTGTTACCGACACCGAGTCATGCTATTTCCTCCAGTATCGACAGGCCGGTACTGGATCCCTCCGGTACCGTCTTCGATCCGTACCGGTATCGTGCTTTGCAAGAGCACCCGGACAGGAGATATTTTGAATCCTCCGATGAGTCTGAGGATTCTGACAGCTCTGTCGGTACCGGAGTACTTCTCTCTGAGGAGCCTTCCTCTCCTAAACATAGGATGTCTCCTCCAGAAGATATATCCTTTCAGGATTTCATCCTGGAGGTGGCTAGAGGTCTTTCCATCACAGTGGCTCCTGAAACAGAGCCCAGAGCAAAGGAATTGGAGATTTTACAATATCCTAAAGCTCCCAAGGAGGCAGCTACTTTGCCTATTCATGAGATCTTGCATGATCTCATGTTAAGAATGTGGAAAACACCTCTTACCACCTCTCCTCATTCTCGTAGGCTTGATACCAAGTATCAAGTACCTCCTTGTCCTGGATTTCAAAAAACTCAGCTACCACACCACTCCATGGTAGTGGAATCAGCTATGAGAAGGATCAAGAGTGCAAAAAGACATGCATCTAATCCTCCAGGACGTGAATGTAGGACTCTTGATGCCTTTTGGCGTCGAATCTTCTAGGCCTCTATGCTTTCTGCCAGGATTAGTTCCTACATCTTATACATGGGAATGTTCCTTAAGAAGGTTACAGGAGATCTAGAGCTTATGAGCCCTCTCCTTCCTGATGATAAGAGGCAAGATTATCTTACACTTGTCAAACATGCCCAAGATGTTTCCAAGTTTGTTAATCGTGCAGCTTTTGACTGCTTTGAGTGCATAAGCAGAACCTCTGCCATTGCCATAGGTGCTCGTAGGATTGCCTGGCTCCAGGCATCTGACTTAGAACTCTGGGTACAGGACAAACTGGGGAATATCCCTTGCACAGGCGAAAATCTCTTTGGCAAAAATTGGCAAGAGAAAGCTAATGAGCTGGATGCTGATAACACCACTCTGGATAGACTATCCAAGGCTAAAGCTGATCCTGCAAGGAGAAAATCCTACAAGAAACATTCTTCTCTAAAAAGAAGAGGTTTTACCCCTCCTATACCCAGCAGGGGCAATCTGCAGGTCAGTCTGCCTGAAAGGGACAGCAGCCACCAAAACAAAGGAAAACAAAGACTGCTAAGCCTCAACCGGCCCAGCAGACTTAGCCTCCACAGGGGCTTTGACTCCAATCTAGAGAACTTGTTCTTCCTGACCCTCAACGGTCCAGAGCCTTCAACCATTCCAGGAAGGTTGTGTCATTTTGCCCCCAGATGGGAGCAGATAACAGCAGAAGAATGGACTCTCTCCATTGTACAAGCTTCATTTCTTCAACATGCCCCCTCCTACATTTGTAAGACGGTTCAATTCTCAGACTTCACTCGACACTCAGTTGGGTCAAGAGGTCAGTTTACTTCTTGCCCACGGGACAATAGAAGACGTACCCATTTCCCAACAGGGTACATGGTTTTACTCCCCCTATTTCCTTATTCCAAAGAAAACAGGAAGACACAGACCCATTTTAGACCTCAGAGAATTGAACAAATTCCTGTTCAAGGAGAAGTTCAAGATTATTTCTCTAGGAACTCTTCTGCCATACCTTCAGAATCAGGATTGGCTTTGTTCTCTAGACCTCAAGGATGCGTACACCCATGTTCTCATCCATCCAACTCACCGAAGATTCCTTCGGTTTCTATTTCAGGGGAAGCACTACCAGTACAGCGTTCTTCCTTTGGCCTGGCCTCAGCACCAAGGGTGTTTGCGAAATGCATGGCTGTAGTGGCAGCATTTCTTCGCACTCTAGGAATATTCGTCTTCCCCTACTTAGACGACTGGCTCATTCGAGCCCCATCAGAGTCAGAGGCCAGAATTTCCCTATCTTGCACAATGCGTATCCTTCAGTATTTGGGCCTGGTCATAAACATCCCAAAATCCAACCTAACTCCCTCTCAATCTCTAGAGTTTATAGGAGCTGTGCTGGATACCAGGAAAGCAAGGGCCTATCTTCCACAGCCCCGCTGCCTTCGCATTGTGCAGTTAGCTTCCCAAGCAGTGTTAAAAACTCATCTCACTGCTCGGGAAATGTTACAATTGCTAGGCCACATGGTATCTACCGTGCATGTGGTTCCCTATGCTCGCCTCCATATGAGAGCAGCCCAATGGACTCTATCCACTCAGTGGACTCAGGCATCAGGCTGCCTGTCAGAAAAAATAGCAAACACAAGTCGCCTTATTTTGTCCCTAAAGTAGTGGCAGTCAACCCAAAACCTATTGGTGGGGTCCCCTTTCCAACAGCCCCCACCACAGGTCACTCTAACAACAGACGCCTCACAGGTGGGTTGGGGAGCTCACCTGCAAGATCTCTCTACCCAAGGCACCTGGACTCCACAGGACAGCCATCTACACATCAATCTCTTGGAACTCAGAGCAATCTTCCTTGCTCTTCGAGTGTTCCACACCCAGCTGAGCTACAAGACAGTCCTAATTCAGACAGACAATCAAGTAGCTATGTTCTATCTGAACAAGCAGGGAGGAACAGGCTCTCTGTCGCTTTGCAATGAAGCTTTGCGACTATGGGCCCTCGCCAGAGAGCATCAGATTCATCTCCTTGTGGTGTATCTGCCAGGCATTCAAAACTCCTGGGCAGACAGACTCAGTCGAGTTCTGCTTCCACACGAATGGTCTCTTCGTGCAGACCAGGTAGCCAAAATATTTCAAATTTGGGGAACTCCGGACATAGACCTCTTTACAAGTCCGCTGAATGCCAAACTTCCCCGGTTCTGTTCCAGAATTCTGGCTCAGGATTCTCAGGCCAGGGATGCTTTCCTCCTCCATTGGGGTCAGGACTTCCTATATGCCTTTCCACCCATTCCCCTAATTCCCAAAACCCTATTCAAGCTTCAGAGAGACAGAGGCCATATGATTCTCATAGCTCCACATTGACCACGGCAGGTGTGGTACCCTCTGCTCCTACATCTCTCTCAAGCTCCATTTCTGGAATTAGGATCTGCTCCAGATCTCCTGTCTCAGGAGGATGGGATGTTGTGGCACCCCGATCCCCACTCTCTGCATCTCAGGGCCTGGTTGCTGAGAGCCTAGACCTTCATGGTCTTAACCTTTCTCAACAAGTAAAGGATATCCTTTATGCTTCTAGGAAACCTTCCACAAGACGCTCTTATGCTTTCAAGTGGAAAAGGTTTTCCATATGGTGTTCGCAGAAGGGTCTTGACCCCCTGGCGATACCTCTGGAATCATTATTAGAGTATCTCCTTCATTTATCTAATGCAGGGCTTAAGACTAACTCAGTAAGAGTCCATTTAAGTGCTATTTCAGCTTCTTTCAAGCCTTTAAATGGACAACCCATTTCCTCTCATCCTCTCATAGCTAGATTTATGAGGGGCCTTCTTCTAACTAAGCCTCCCATTAGGCCACCACCGGTGGCATGGGACCTAAATCTGGTTCTTGGACAGCTCATGAAGCCGCCTTTTGAACCTCTAGCTACTACCTCCTTGAAATTCCTTTCCTGGAAGGTTGTCTTTCTCATTGCAATCACATCAGCACGTCGCATCAGTGAGTTGCAAGCATTAGTGGCTGATTCTCCTTATACGAGGTTCCATCATGATAAGGTAGTCCTGCCTGTATTTTTTCCAAGGCCTCATGCTCCAAATGCAGAAAGGAATCTTCATACTTTGGACTGTAAAAGAGCACTTGCTTTTTACTTACAAAAGACACAGCAACATAGAAGGTCCTCTCAACTCTTTGTTGCTTTTGATCCTTCTCATTTGGGACTTCCATTCTCCAAGAGAACATTGTCCAATTGGATTGCACAGTGTATTTCTTTTACCTATCAGAGTAAGAACCTTTCTCTGGAAGGCCATGTCACAGCTCACAATGTGACAGCCATGGCAGCTTCAATGGCTCATCTACATCTGTCGAGCAGCTACTTGGGCCTCGGTTCATACCTTCACAGCCCATTACTGCTTAGACAAGGACTCCCACCGGGATGCCTTGTTTGGTCAGGCTGTTCTACAACACCTGTTCCATACTTAATCAACTCCTACTCACCATTCCCGGTAGGATGCCAGAGATCCATGGGGGGAAGTGGAGCCCTTTCACAGGGGCACACAACTTCTGGGGTCTCTCCCTGGCATCTGTAGCTAGGGAGTCCCCATATGTGAAGACAGGGCCGGCCCGTCCATTGAGCAAGAATGTTTTTTGCACAGGGCCCCGCGTTTCAGGGGGCCCCGCGCAAAGAACATTCTGCTTTCCTCAAAATTACATTAAAAAAAAAAGCTGGCTCTCTGGCTGCTGCCGCTGCCGCGGCGGCAGAATGCAGTGTCCCGCGGGGCCCCCTCTGCGCCGGCTGAGCCCTCTGCCCGGCTTTCAGATTCGCGAAGGGAGAGTGTCTCTCCCTCGCGTCTCTGTTAAGCCCGCAGGGGCTAATGGGAAATTTCCCCTCAGCCCCTTTAGACGCGAGGGGTTGATGGGAAATTTCCCATTAGCCCCTGCGGGCTTAACAGAGACGCAAGGGAGAGACACTCTCCCTTCGCGAATCTGAAAGCCGGGCAGAGGGCTCAGCCGGCGCAGAGGGGGCCCCGCGGGACACTGCATTCTGCCGCGGCGGCAGCGGCAGCAGCCAGAGAGCCAGCTTTTTTTTTGGACTGCTAATGGGCTGGGGCGGGGGGGCTGTTAGGACTGCTAATGGGCGGGGGGGGGGGGGCTGTTAGGACTGGAAATGGGCTGTTGGGGGTGGGTTAGGACCGCTAATGGGCTGCGGGGGGGGGGGTTAGGACCGCTAATGGGCTAGGGGGGGGGGGTTAGGACTGCTAATGGGCTAGGGGGGGGGGTTAGGACTGCTAATGGGCTGTGGACTGATGGGGGCTGTCTGGAAATGGGGTGATGGGGGGGTTAGAACTGCTAATGGGCTATGGGGGGCTGTTAGGACTGCTAATGGGCTGGGGGGGGGGCTGTTAGGACTGCTAATGGGCTGGGGGGTGGGGGTGGGTTAGGACTGCTAATGGGCTGGGGGGGTGGGGGGGTTAGGACTGCTAATGGGCTGGGGGGTGGGGGTGGGTTAGGACTGCTAATGGGTTAGGGGTGGGGGTGGGTTAGGACTGCTAATGGGCTAGGGGGGGTGGGGGTGGGTTAGGACTGCTAATGGGGTGGGGGTGGGGCTGTTAGGACTGCTAATGGGCTGGGGTGGGGGTGGGGGTGGGGGGGGGTTAGGACTGGTAATGGGCTGTGGACTGATGGGGGCTGTCTGGAAATGGGGGTGATGGGGGGGGTTAGAACTGCTAATGGGCTATGGGGGGTGGTTAGGACTGGTAATGGGCTATGGGGGGGGGGCTAGGACAGGAAATGGGCTGATGGGGAGGGGTTAAGGCTTGAGGTGGGCTGATGTGGTTAGGACTGGTAATGGGCTGTGGGCTGATGGGGGGGTTAGGACTGGCAATGGGCTGATGGG
Organism: Ichthyophis bannanicus; assembly: GCA_033557465.1. Classification (NCBI taxonomy): domain Eukaryota; kingdom Metazoa; phylum Chordata; class Amphibia; order Gymnophiona; family Ichthyophiidae; genus Ichthyophis; species Ichthyophis bannanicus. The sequence continues at coordinate 809,551,075 of CM066036.1, forward strand.
GGGGCTAGGACTGGTAATGGGTTATAGGAGGGGGGCTTAAACTGAAAATGGGGTGATGGGGGGTTAGGACTGGAAGTGGGTTGATGGGGGGCTAGGACTGGTAATGGGTTGGGGGGTTGCTATGACTGGAAATGGGCTGAGTGGAAGGGGAGGCTTGAACTGCAAATAGCTGATAGGGAGGGAGCTTGGAATGGAAATGGGCTGTGAGGGAAGGGAGCTAGGACTGAAAATGGGCTGATGGAGCAGCTAGGATAGGACTGGAAATGGGCTGTTGGGGGGAGCTAAGATTGGAAATGGGCTGTGGTGGGGGCTTGAATTGAAATGGACTCATGGAGGGGCTAGAACTGAAAGTAGGCTCATGGGGGGGGGGCTTGGACTGGAATTGGACTGAGTGGAGGGGAGCTGTGAGTTGACATGGGCTGATGATGGGGCTAGGAAATGACTAGAAGTGGGCTGATGGGGGGCTAGGATTGGAAATGAGCTGATGAAGGGACTCAGACTGAAAATGGATGGGGGAGCTAGGACTGGAAATGGGTTGATGGTGGGCTAGGACTGGAAATGGGCTGATGCAGGGACTAGAAGGGAATGGATGCTGGGTGAGACTGGAACTAGAAGGGAGCTGATGTTGGGGGAGGATTAGAATGGGATGGGGCTGGGAGAGTAAAATGGAGAGGGGAAAAATATTTTGTGTGGGAGGGATGAAAAATCTACAATTGGCCTGGTATTGGGAGAGTAAGTGGGGATTGAGGATGGAGGGGTAAAATTTGTGTGGATGAAATAGGAATGAGGAGGAAAGAGCAAAAGGAGAGAAAGATTAGTATGTTAAAGCAGATGTATTTAGAGAGATTTGAAAAAAAACTAGAAGAGATAAGAAATAAAAAATGGACAGCAGACGATGGACAGTTAGCATATAACATGAAGAAACCAGAAGAAAGTGGCTGGAGCAATTGCAACTGAAAAAAAATGCACAAAAGGTAGAAATATCTCTTTATTTTGAATTTATTAACTGGAATATGAAACCTCTGGGAAATGTGCATCATTAACGTCTGTGCTTTGTTTGGTACAAGAGGAAATTAATTTATAGTTTTATTTCTACAGTGTTGTTGTACATTCCAAGTTTGGCTTTTGGGGTTCCCAGTTTAATTATTGCCTTCCTGTTTCTATATTGTGATTCCTTGTTTGGTGATGGTCTATGTTCTGCATGTGTAACTGAGCTGAGGTATTCTGTTTATGTAATTCCTATTTGACATTGCCACTTGTTCTCTTTCCCCAGTATTCTCTGAAATGTATTGGTTTAATATTTTCAGTGTTGCCTTTTGATAGGTAGAGTATGGTGCTTTGTGAGTCCTGGTAATGCTGTCAGGATACGGCGGGTTTGCTATGGGTTCTAAATGGGCAGCGTTTGTAGTAGTTCCTAATGTGCCTGGCGGTTGGCACTGGATTATAGTAATGTAGAAATCTTTTAGTCTTTCTTTATCCATACACTCATTAAGAGACATGTTTACTAAAAGTTAGTGTATGGTAACATTATGCAAATATTTATGCAAATAAGACCACTTATGCAAATGAGGCCCCGCACCGAGTCTCCGCACATGGCCCCACACCCCCCTTGGGCCGCCCCTGTGTGAAGACTACATTCCTGCTTGTTCCTGGAGATAGCATAGTTACTCACCTGTAACAGATGATCTCCGGGAACAGCAGGAATTTAGTCTTCACAACCCACCCACCTCCCCTAGGAGTTGTATCTCTCTTTTCTTTTCTTTCCCTCTCTCTCTCTTTGTCTCAGCTTTAAAACTCAACTGGAGAGAGGCAGTTGGGAAAGGCGGGAAGGCAGCATGCAGGCACTGTGGGATGCTCCCAAAAGCTTTCTAATTGGACGTTGGGGAGCATTCCCGCACAGGCTCCGTCGGTACCGACGATACCCATATGTGAAGACTAAATTCCTGCTGTTCCCGGAGATCACCTGTTACAGGTGAGTAACTATGCTTTACCTTCTACCCTGTCTTGTGTCTCCTCCTCACTCTTTAATCTTGTGCCTCTCCTCTTTTTCTCATCCTATGCCCTCTATGTCCAACATTCCCCTCTCTTCCTCACCCCATGCCCAGCATCCTCCCTCTCTCCTCACCTTGTGCCCAGCATCTCCTCTCTCTCTCTCACTCCATGTCCAGCATCTGCCCGCCATTCCCCCACTTTGTGCCCATCTGCTATCCAAACCTACCTTGTGTCCAGAACTGCCCTTCGTCTCCCTATGCCCCTACCCCATGTCAAGCATTTATTTTTTATTTTATTTTTTTATACAGTTCTTTTATACCGCGCCTTCCAGAGATAAAGGGTGATTTACAATTAACAGTTTTACATGGAACAGTAGTGGTAACTATTTACAGGAAACATTGTACAAACGAACGAGCGTATAAACTATTTACATATATGCAGAGATTATCTGTTCTTTCTGAGACTTATGTGAGACTTGCTACTTTTTTTGCTGAGTATGGGGGGGGGGAAGCTTTGGGGTTGTTATGTGGGGGGGCAGGGGAGGGGGGGGTTGGTAGGTTGTTTCTGTGATTGTTGTGTGGGGGTGGTTTCAGTTAGGTTTCCAAAATATTCAATGAATAGGACCATTTTGAGTCCTTTTCTAAATAGTTGTAGGTCTTTTGTCATGCAGATAGCTAGTGGTAGCTCATTCAAGAGGGTGGGAGGAGTAAATGAAAAGGCTCTGGAGCTTGTGATTTTCTTTGTCCTGCAGATGGTTTTGGGTATGACAAGTGAGCGGCTTGCATTTTGTCTGCGTGATCTGGACTCTGGTGGGGAGTGTAGAAGAGTGGTTAGGTATGAGGGGGAGATGTTATTAAGCAGCTTAAATGTTGTCAGAAGTATTTTATATTTTATCCGGCTATGTATTGGGAGCCAATGAAGTTCTTGTAGGATGGGGGTTATGTGGTCGGCTATGCAGGCTTTTGTGATAATCCTAGCGGTGATGTTTTGAGCTCTTTGGAGTAGATTTGTGTTTTTAAGTGGTAATCCGTACAGTAGACTATTACAATAGTCGAAGTGGGGGGTAATTAGTGCATTGACTACAGACTTGAAGTCTACAGACTTAAAGTCATAGGAATCAAGGAGGGGTCTTAGGTGCTGTGCTGTTTTTAGTTTAAAGAATATTGTTTTTACTGTTTGTTTTATGTGGGGGAGCATGCTGAGGGTATGGTACAATATAATCCCAAGGTATTTCACCTCTTGTTTGACAAGGATGGTTGTATTGTTGAGTGTGATGGTTTTTGGATGGATTGCATCGTGGTTTCTCGATACGAACATAGCTTCAGTTCTTTTTAAGTTAATGCTGAGGTCGTTAGTCTTTAGCCAAGATTCAGTCTCTCTAATGCATTCGGATAGATTGAGGTAGGGGGGTTATTAGTGTCTATGGGGATCGAAAGCATGATGTCATCGGCATAAATGTAATGGTTAATTTTGAATTTTCGGAAAATGTTCGTGATGGGCTGGAGGTATAAGTTGAAAAGAAGGGCTGAGAGGGCCGAGCCTTGTGGTATTCCTTGGCCTTGGGAGAATGTTTCAGAGACATCTTGATCTAACTGGACATGTAGCATACGATGTGATATATATGAGATAAACCATTAAGGACGGTGCCCCCTATCCCCATTTGGTCCAGCTTTTCGATTAACATGTTATGGTTAATGTTATCGAATGAACATAAGAACATAAGATATGCCATACTGGGTCAGACCAAGATCCATCAAGCCCAGTATCCTGTTTCCAACAGTGGCCAATCTAGGTCATACATACCTAGCAGTTTCCCCAAAAGACACAGGTTCCACAATGCTTGTAATGGGTCAGGCATTGATATCCTGGGTTCCTTTTTAATAATGGACTCAACTTGGAGGGCTTACGCCTTTACGTGGTGTCGGTTCTCAGTGTTGTGCTTGGGGGTACGGGCCGACTCATTCTCTTGCCCCACCCACTTGATCCTGCAGTATTTACTCCATCTCTTGCAGGCGGGCCTGAAGTCCAACTTGGTCAGGGTCCACCTGAGCGCGATCTCAGCCAACCACCACCCAGTCAAGGGCGGACCCCTCTCGGGCCAGCTGCTGGTTTCCTGCTTTATGCACGGGCTACTTCTTTCCAGTCCCCCCCATCCGGCAGAGTGGGATCTCAATGTCGTCCTCACACTTTCAAGCTGATGGCATCCTGCTCACTTCGGCACCTTTCTTGGAAGGTGGTTTTTCTGGTAGCCCTCACCTTGGCCCGGAGGGTCAATGAGCTTCAGGCCCTGATGGCCGACGCTTCCTACATGGGATTCTATGGGAACCGGGTGGTTCTCTGAACACACAATAAGTTTCTCCCGAAGGTTAGAACATAATATAAGACCATAAGATATGCCATACTGGGTCAGACCAAGGTCCATCAAGCCCAGTATCCTATTTCCAACAGTGGTCAATCTAGGTCATACGTACCTAGCAGTTTCCCCAAAAGACACAGGTTCCACAATGCTTGTACTGGGTCAAGCATTGATATCCTGGGTCCCTTTTTAATAATGGTTTATGGACCTTTCCTCCAGGAACTTGTCCAAACCTTTTTTAAACCCAGCTACACTAACACATCCTCCGGTAACAAATTCAAGAGTTTGATTACAAGTTGAGTGAAAAAATATTTTCTCTTATTTGTCTTAAATAATTTACCTGGTAGCTTCATTGCATGTCCCCTAGTCTTTCTATGTCCTGATAACGTAAACAATCGATCTACATTTACCCGTTCCACTCCATTCATTAATTTATAGACCTCTATCATATCTCCCCTCAGCCGTCTCTTTTCCAGGTTGAAGAGCCCTAACCTTTTTAACCTCTCTTCATAGGAGTAGCCTTCCATCCCCTTTACTATTTTGGTGGCTCTTCTCTGTACCTTTTCTAATAACGCTATATCCTTTTTAAAGATACGGCGACCAGAATTGCACACAGTATTCAAGGTGCGGTCGCACCATGGAACGATGCAGAGGCATTATAATATCCTTTGTTTTATTTTTCATTCCTTTCCTTATGATACCTAGCATTCTATTTGCTCTCTTGGCCGCCACTCCACACTGGGAGGAGGGTTTTAATATGTTATCCACGATGACGCCTAAATCTTTTTCCTGGGTGGTGGTTCCCAATGTGGAACCTTGCATCGTGTAACCATAGTTTGGGTTGTTCTTCCCTAGGTGCATAACTTTGCACTTGTCCACATTAAATTTCATCTGCCATTTGGATGCCCAGTCTTCCAATTTATCAAGATCCTCTTGCAATTTTCCACAATCCTCTTGGGTTTTAACAACTTTAAATAGTTTTGCATCATTTGCAAATTTGATAACCTCACTCGTTATTCCCTTTTCCAGATCATTTATGAATATGTCAAAAAGCAGCGGAACCAGCACAGATCCCTGGGGTACTCCACTAGTCACCTTTCTCCATTGGGAAAATTGGCCATTTAGCCCTACCCTCTACTTTCTATCTTTTAACCAGTTTCTGATCCACAATGGTACACTGCCTCCTATCCCATGACTTTTTAGTTTTGCCAAAGTCTTTCTGAAAGTCCAGATACACTATATCAACCGACTCACCTTTGTCTACCTGTTTATTCACACCTTCAAAAAAACATAACAGATTAGTAAGACAAGATCTTCCTTGTCTAAAGCCATGTTGGCTGCCTCCCATTAGGCCATGACTATCTACATGCTGAGTAATTTTGTTCTCTATGATAGTTTTCTACCATTTTTCCTGGTACTGACGTCAGGCTCACCGGTCTGGAGTTTCCCAGATCACCCCTGGAACCTTTTTTAAAAATTGGCATTACATTGGTGAGCCTCCAATCTTCAGGTATTACAGATTATTTAAATGAAAGTTCACAGATTACTAATAGCAGGTCTGCAATCTCATATTTCAGTTCTTTCAACACCCTTGGATGTATACCATCTGTTCCAGGTGTTTATCAAATAGTTGTAATACATATTCCCAGTGTAGCGATATTTCTTTCAATTCTTCTGCAGTATCATCATTAAATACCCGCTAAGGAGACTCCAGGCAAGAAGAAAGACTCAACCAACATGAGCTATAGCTCCCTACCCAGCCACCAGCCAGTGTCGAGCCCGATCCACACAGATGCCAAAAGACAGCATTCAGAAGCCATCGAGCGACCAAATGTTAAAACATTTATTTATTTAGTTTTGTATACCGCCTTATCCTTCAATCAAAGCGGTCACAACACAATTGGGGGATACATTTAACATGCGGGGATATGAGACACATACACTAATACTTACAGGGAACATGGGCAATGGAGGGTTAAGTGGCTTGCCCAAGACCACAAGGAGCATCTGTGGGACTAGAAACCCCAGTCCTTCCGGCCCAAGGTTGCTGTCCTCTAGTGGGATTTGAACCTCCGACCTTCTGGCCTGAAGTACCTTGCCCCAACCACTAGGCTACTTCTCCCTCCTAAACATGAGGAACATGGTGAGCCTATCAATAGTTGTATGCCAAAATAGATCAAAATATCAAGCTGTTTCGTTTCTCAGACGAAATCTCAGCATACCTTAGAGCAGCGTTTTTCAACCACTGTGCCGCGGCACACTAGTGTGCCGTGAGATATTGTCTGGTGTGCCGTGGGAAAAATTCCAATTTCATCCGTAACATGTGGCCTCGGCTCACAAATTAGGGTTGCCAACCGGCCGGTTTTCAGCCGGCCTGGCCGGTTTTTCCATGGCCAGGCCGGCTGCCGGCACAGTTGTAAAACCGGCCATTGAAAAGCCGTTTTTTTGCTCTGGCCGCAAGATCGTGAGCGGCCAGAGCAAAAAACCAGCTTTTGTGCCGAAGTCTGCGGCGCGAACGCAATTCCCTATAGCAGTGCAGCCGCTGGTTCTGCTTTGTACAAAGCAGCGGCTGCACTACACTTACATTGAAAAGTAAAGAGAAACTGTGTCAGGAGCCCTCCGATCATGCAGAGCCCGAGGAAGTGATGTCATGGGGGCGGGCTCCTCACAGGCTGTCTTTCCTTTTCAAATTAACTTTAGCTGCAATAAAGTTAATTTGAAACCCACCCTGTTTAGCTACTTTAAGATCATCAGACACAATCACGCCTGGGTCCTGCTCTTCTTTAGTGGACAAAAGTACTTCACCCCTTATACTATATTGCTCCCTTGGATTGCTGCAGCCCAAATGCATGAACTTACAATTTTTAACATTAAATCCCAGCTGCCAAATTCTAGACCATTCTTCAAGCTTAGCTAGGTCCCTCCTCATGTTATCTACACCTTCCGGGGTGTCTACTCTATTGCAGATTTTGGTATCATCTGCAAAAAGGCAAACCTTACCCGACAGCCCTTCCGCTATATCACTTACAAAGATGTTAAAAAGAATCGGACCAAGGACAGATCCCTGGGGCACACCAGTGATAACATCCTTCTCCTCGGAGTGAGCTCCATTTACTTGTACTCTTTGTTACCTCCTACCCAACCAATTTCTAACCCAAGCAGTAACTTTAGGGTCCATCCCTAGGGTGCTCAGTTTGTTTATAAGTCGTCTGTGAGGAACAGTGTCAAAGGCTTTCCTGAAATCTAAATACACCACATCTAGGGCTCTCCCTCGGTCCAACTCCCTGGTCAACCAGTCAAAGAAATCAATCAGATTTGTCTGACAAGACCTGCTTCTGGTGAATCCATGCTGCCTCGGATCCTGTAATCCGCTGGACTCCAGAAACCTCACTATTTTCTCTTTCAGCAGTGTTTCCAATAATTTACTCACCACCGAAGTTAAACTAACCGGCCTGTAGTTTTCAACCACATCCTTACTTCTGCTTTTGTGTAAAGGCACCACATGAGCCTCTCTCCAGTCCTTTGCCACCACTCCCGACTCCAAAAGGTCATTCAGTGGAGCTGCTAGAACGTCCGCAAGTTCCCTCAGTATTCTAGGGTGTATCCCATCCGGTCCCATCGTTTTGTCTACTTTAAGTTGAGCTAGTTTCTCACGAACACAGTCTTCTGAAAATTGTTCAAGAAGTCCCTCGCTTCTGTTCCTGTTTGTGGGTGTTTTCTGAGGTCCTGCTCCTGGTTCTTCATCTGTGAACACAGAACAGAAATATTTGTTAAGCAATTCCGCTTTATCCTTATCAGCCTCTACACATTCCTCCCCTGCACCCTTGAGTGTGATAATACCACTTTTGCCCTTCCTCTTCTCACTAATATATCTGAAAAATGTCTTATCCCCCATTTTATTGCATTGGCCATTTCCTCCTCCTTTTGAACCTTTGCCTTCCTGACTACTTTGATAGCTTCTCTAAGTTTTTCCAAATACAGATGCCTGTCTTCCTCTGTCTGTGATCTCTTGTATTTCATGAAGGCCTCCCTCTTTTTCTTCCCTTTTTCAGCTACTTCTTTTGAAAACCATAGCGGTCTCCTTTTCCTTTTACCTTTATTTACCATTTTAACAAAAAGGTTGGTTGCCTTTAAAATATCCCCTTTCCGTTTTGCCCACTGTTTTTCTACATCCCCCAGCTGTTCCCATCCCACTAATGACTCCCTGAGGTATTGGCCCATCTTGGCAAAGTTAGTCTTCCTAAAGTCTAAGATCCTCACCTTTAATTCTAACAGCCCTAGTCCTAATACTGAACCACACCATCTGGTGATCACTGGATGCAAAATAATCTCCCACTACAACATCAGAAACAGTTTCACCATTGGTAAGCACCAAGTCCAGTATGGCCCCTTCACGGACGCACGGAGGGAGTCGCGGTTCTGATCTCATGGGACACTTCTAGCCTCAGGGGATCAGAATTGCGACAGGCCTGTACATGCAGGCCCGGACCCCGATTCCGTCTGGCCTGCACCTTCAGGCAGGCCTTGCCCGGCTAACTCAGTCAGGTTTCTTCAATGGAGCCATGGCACTGCAGCTCCATTGAAAAGCCGTGACCTCGGCCACCGGCACAAACGCTGCATTCCCCACAGGCCGACCCCCGGTCTGGCCATCTAAGGCCGAGGTCTAGCTGTGGGGAATATCCTCAGGTCCCCCTGCCCCCTCTGCGCCCCGGGCTCGCCATCCCCCAGCAACTAGGGAACTTATTCCACCTCTGAGATGGACTAAGTTCCCCGTTCAGTTCACCTGCCCCGGATGTAAAGGGCCAACATTAGAATCGGCCCTGTATGTCCGGGGCTGATGATCACCCACTGCCCGTCCTAATGCTGCCCCCGATCCGCCCCTTTCCTGTTCCGTCTTACTCAGGATTATCCCCCCCCCCCTTTGTATCCAGTACGTGTCCAGTATTTCCCTTCCGGCTATTCCATCCTTTCCTTCATATCCAACATCTGCCCAGCATTTACCTTCTGGCCATTCCACGCCCCCCCCCTCCCCCTCTGGTGCTGATATGGTATGATATGGTAGATTTGCTCTATAGATACTCAGTGACTTTGTTGTTGGGTTTTGTGTTACTTCACAATATGCCTGCTACTGGAGAATGTTTGTTGTTGTTAGTGAGATGATCACAATCAGATATATTTTTTTTAAAGATATTGGGTTCTATGGATGAATTTCTTGATTCTGCTCTGTACCCACTGTTGAAGGGGGTTCTGTGGATGCAAAATATATGTTGAAAAAGAAAAAGCAAGAACCATAATGCGGTTATATCAACAAAATAAAAAGGAGTTATAATTTAGTTTTATAAACTGTGCTGTGGTTCTCGCTCTCTTTTGCTCCTTCGTGTGCCAACATCTTTCATTTCCTCCATATAATCTAAGTGGCTTTTTGGTTTGGTTCGGTCCCTGACTGGAGTTTTGAGAAAGCCTCCCACCCCTTTACAGGGGGGGGGGGGGAGGAGGCGCCATCTCATCCTTAGCCTCAGGCAGCAGATTGCCTTGAGCCGCCCCTGCTTCCAGTCCAAGAGCATGCTGTATACTCCAATGGATCCTTGGCTTTCCTAGCACATCTTTGCCAGTAGGGGTCCTCTGTGGTTACTCTTAAGTGTTCAGGGAGTGCAAATACCTGTGTAAGAAACATTTCCTTTTTATTTGTTGCTTTTATTGACCTGGAAATTTCTTTCTTTTAAACTTTCAGTTCATTCATAACCAGGACTGGAATCTGGTGCCAGAAACCTTCATGTGCAACCATCAGGGGAGTTTTGCCCCTATTTTATTTCCTCTTCTGTTCACACAGACAGTCTTTGGATGGGAAAGGGGGGCCATGCTCCAGGACTCCATCTAGTTCTCTACAGTTCTGGGCCTTAAATCTAGTCAGTGTATCACTATTGCGCAATGACGATACCACCTTGCCTCAACAACATCCCCAGTCCATCCCAATGGAAGGACTGGAAAATAAAGGCTGTCACAAGCGTTGGACAAGTAGGGTGACAGCTGATTGCCAAGTCGTGGGAGGCACGGTGTTGTCCTTTTGAGCCACTTTGAGCAGTAGCATAAGTTACAATGAGGGGCTCCCAAGCAAAACTTTACTTTAACATGTTTGCTGTGCTGTTCCGCTCTTGCAAGTTCGCCGAGGGAAAATCAGGCCCGGCGGCTGTTCCCCACGGCAAACTTACAAGAGCGGGTGCAGTGTGGTATACATGATAAAGTAAGTTTGTCATGCTGCCGGTGTGTGGGCCCCCTTTCTACCCGGGCCCCCACACATTGCGGGGACTGCTGGAGCAGAATTTCCACTGGTGACTCTGAGCATGCAAATCCAAAACAGAAAGAGGGCACTGAAAGCAATCCTTGCTCAGGGTGTTGTTTTGTCCAATGACTCCTTTGCCAGAAATTGGTAGTATGCAGCATTGCCACTAAGCCACCAAGCTGGCCCAAGCTAAAAATCAGAACTTTCTTTTGAGAGTAGAAGTCTTCATTCCCTTCTCCCACCCGAGAACACTGAAGGAGCTGTATGCGACCCTAGAGGAGAGGAGGGACAGGGGGATATGCTACAGGTGTTTAAATACTTGAAAGATATGTTAATCATTTGCAAAGACGGGGACGCTAGAGAACTGGCGGTTATGAAATGAAGCTGCAGGGAGGTAAACTTAAAAACAACATCAGGAAATACTTTTTCGCAGAAAGGGTGGTGGATGCCCGGAATGCCTTCCCGTTGGAAGTGGTGGGAACAAAAACAGTGATGGAATTCATAAAATCATAGGATAAACACAGAAGATCCCAATATAGCAAATGGATGGAATCAATGTGTAGAGCATTTCCACTAAAAGCAAAATGTAAATGACTTTTACATTTCATAAAAGGCATAGAGGGGCAGACTGCAGGGAGCGGCAGGTACATCTCCAGCCACCTTACTGGGCAGACTAGCTGAGCCATGCTGGTCTTTACCTGCCATCATTTACTATGTTACCGTGCTAAGATTCATCTGTTCCTTATGATACTTTAGATTGCTTCTCATTCTCTTTACCCCTGGAAAGTGGCAGACCTGAATGTCAAAAGAAGACTGTTCCAGGCATCCAACACAGCAAGGAAGAAAATGTAGTTTCTGCTTCTGGAGACGGTAACAATGCAAGCCAGACCTGCAGAGTGGTCTTTGTTCAAGATCAGTGATTCGGTTTGCGACACTGTCCTCTATCTTGTCCTCTAAGTCGCTTTGTCTTTTCAGCTGATTTTCAGAATTTTCCATGATGAGTGGGAAACAGGGGAGACTAACACCCACAAGTGTGATTGATTAAATACTATTCTGGTAACCTTGGGGACTGGCTAGAACCCTTTGGTTAAATAGGGGCTTTTTGTGCTTACCAGTAAACAGAGCAAATGGAATAGCGAAGCAAGGGGCGAAGACCAGTTGGATAAAGTGACTTTGAATTACAGGAAGGTGGGAGCGGGGAGGACAGTTTGGAAGTAGATGGGAGCAGGGTGAATGGAATGAGATTTGGGTCACCTTAGCCATTCATATCAATGTTTCTTTTCCTAGGGCCTGCTACTATTAGGTCACCTGGTATTGTGAACCACGTATGGTATGGTTGTGCCTCATTAACTCCTCGTGGTGGGGGATATCTGAGTTCCTTTGCCTCACCTTCCTACTGACAGCCAGGAAGGGGCAGAAAAGTCTCTCTCCTGTTTCTAGTCTCTGAAATATAACAATAAAAAAGAAAAGATGAAGGGAGAGAAAGATAGAGAGAGAAAGACAAAATTAACCCAAAAGAGAAATAGGGAAGTGATGACGAAGGGGGAAGACTTAGAGACAAGAAGAAAAGAAAGCAAGAAACTGAAGAAGAGTGAGAGAAAGAAGGAAGGGAAGGGACTACATTCAAGGACAGTAGGCAGTTTCCTGTCCCCGGACGGCTTACGTGCTGAATCAATAAACTGTGCTGTAGTATAGTGCAGCAGTTGCTCAAGATTTTCCCATTTTAGTCTTCTCGCAATGCAGAAAGCGATCTAGCACAGGAAAATTCCGAGCAATACCCCTGGGCTAAAGTATATGTAACGGACATGCTGATCCCTTGCAAAGAGGGGAATGTGTAGTTGCTTGGGATGTGAGAAACTGCTCTGAAACTTAGTCCAGTTTTTACCCTCCTGTTTACGCCGCATCAGGGCTGGCATAAAGATGCAGCTGAGAGCAAAAGGGTCATCTGAGGTGAAGTGTGACACATGTGGATCCAGCCTTCAATTCTCTGTCCAACACTTCCTGACTCTTGAAGTTTGAACTCCCCCCCCCCACCCTGCCCCCCTCAAAAATATCATTGGTGGACCAAGTGGCACTTACCCTTCACTCCCTGATACCCCCCAAAAAATCTTGATAGTGATCACAGTGGTCCCTAAACCCACATTCAATCTCCTAAAAAAATAATTAGTGGGCCAAGTAGCTGCTAGACCCCCCCCCCCCACCCCTGCCCTCCCTCCAAAAAAATAAAGTGTGGCCCAACATCCTCCCCACATTCCCCCCTGAGCCCCAAGTAGCTTCTGTGTTCGAGTCAGGAGCACAGCTCACACATTCCTGCCTCAGCACCACCATCTTGTAAGATGGCAGCACACAACCCTGCACATTGTGGCCTGTAATGCACCAGATGGAGTCAGTCTACCAAATAAGGCAATAAAATGACTCATGTGCTGCATCCCAGGATGCACTGCGTGGGGTTAAGCACTGCCATTTTGCAAAATGGTGCTACGAAAGCAGGAGTGTGTGGGCAGTGCTTCTGCTTCCCAACAGAGGGAAAGAGTACAGGGGATGCACTGGGTTGTGCAGCATTTTTTTTTTTTTGGGGGGGGGTCTAGCAGGTATTTGGGTAGCCAGTGATTTTTATTTGAGGAGATTTGGGTGGCGAATATGGGCAGCTTGAGTCCCTACAGATTTTATTTTTTGAGAGGATTCGGGTAGAGGCTGCTTGGGCCACTAATGATTTTCTGAGGGGTCGGGGTGAGGATGTTTGGAGCTTTAGGGGTTGCGGAGTGTTGGGGGAGGGGATTGATCACAGTGTGTCAGCAGCGGATCGGGGGTCTGGGCCCACTTGGATCCCTTTTTGCTCCCGACTTCAGCTAGTACAGACCCTTAAACACAAGTGTCTACTATGCTTTGCTTTCTTTTTTGCACACAGCTGTTTTCCTTTATTTTGTTTGCTGTTCTCAGAAATAAACTTTCAGTGTTAAGGAGCCACAGTGCATGACATTTTGCATCAGCCCATACGGTTGTACCAAAGGCAATGGAAGATTAAATGACTTGCCCAGGATCATGAGAAGCAGCGGTGGGTCTTGAGCCTGGCTTCTCTGATACACAGCCTGCTGCTTTATCCATTAAGCTACTCCTTCACTGTCCAGACTTGGGGTGAATTCATGGTGTGGTTTGTGGGAACTGTGGGAGGGACATTGCTGTCCCCAAACATACCTTGATATCCCCTTGTCCTTGTGTCTGACCTGGTTGCCCCTCTTTCCATCTAATCTGGTGATATTAAGCAAGTGAATGGGCCTCCTGCAGCCAGTACTGGTGCCCTTTCATTCTGTCCTATGGCCACGTGATTCAGATATCAGTAGCCTGAACCACATGGAACAGTATAAACAGCGGATGCTTGAAGCAACCACAGGAGGGATTGAAGAGGTCCTTGCATTGGCTCAAAAATTTGGCAAGAAGGAAGCAGGAATAGGAGACATGGCAGAGAATTAAAATAATGTAAAATCAGCATTAAGAGGAGAACTGTAAGAGAGAGTGAGTTAGATTTTACAGTATCTTGGACCAAGGACAAATTAGTGGTAAAGAGAATTGAATGAGATAGACCAGCTTGCTTTAACCTGTCACAATTAATGCTTCAGGTCACAGAAAAAAAACATTTTACATACTGTATAATTTTCTTTCTTGGAATCCTGCTAGAACAGTCCAGATGAGTGGATTATGCACCAAAACCTCAACCTCAACCCCCTTCCAGCAACATCAAGGAGTACCTCAAGGATCCACATTATCAGCCATGCTTTTCAACATCTACCTCCGTCCACTCTGTTCAGTCATATGCACTCACAATGTCAACTTCCACATATACGCCGACGACATAATGCTCTACACCCCAATTACAACCACAGACCCAACAAACGACCAGCTATCAACCTGCTTCACCGACGTATCCAACTGGCTACAAGAGAACAACTTATCCATTAACATAAAGAAGACCGAGGCTCTTATAGTGACAAAAGACCCAGACTTCAAACCACCCACTCACCTCACCATGGGAACCACGCAAATTCAAATACAACCACACATAAGATATCTTGGCATCATCACTGACCAAGCCCTAACCCTTAAGCAGCAAATCAACAAGACCACTAGAACTGTATTCCACAAGGCGAAACGTCTCCGACCTCTCCTCGAACCACAGGACTTCAGGACAGTAATGCAAGCTCTGACACTCCCTCATCTGGACTACTGCAACATAATCTACCATGGCCTACCTGCCGCACAAACCAATCCCCTCTGAACTGCCCTAAACACCACGGCGAGAATAATTCACAATGCAAAGAAACGGGACCACATCACCCCAATTCTGAGAGACCTTCATATTCTCCCCATCGAAGCAAGAATCAAGTACAAAGCTCTTCTACTCACCCACAAAACCATCCACCAAACACAAGGCACCCCACTCCGCACCCTACTGCCTCGCCCAACCCACAGCAGAACAACCAGACAATCCTCCAACAGCTCCATTGCCATCCCCTACAAAAGAACCAAAGCAACACAACGGACCTGCAACAGAGCCTTTGAACTCTATGCCCCATCCCTCTGGAACTCTTTACCAAGCCACATCAGGAACAACGGTGATCTCACATCATTCAAAAAGCAGCTAAAAACCGTCCTATTCCAAGAACATCTCTGAATAGGAATCCCCCCTATTTCTCTTCAAGAACTCCAGACCAGTAACTCTACTATCCTGTCAGTCTCTACGTTCGCCCCAAAATCATCAATGTTGAGCCCCCGGTGATGGGCCCCCCCCACTATTGATCCCCCCCCCCCTTGTTATATGTCCCACCGCTTTGACCCGGTGAAAAGCGGGATATAAATACAGTTAAATAAATAAATAAATAAAATATTGCCAGCAGATGGAGACAGACTTGAACATCTTTCAGTGATGCTATAATGCGGTATATCTGGTGCAGCACTGAGAGTAGCCAGTATGACAATTCCCTAGCAGTATGCAAGACTGGAAAACTCAGAAAAAAACAGCAGCTTTTAGTATTAATGACAGCCAAACATTTGGAAAAAGTATTTAACACTCTTATTCTAGTTAATTCTGCATCAGCCAGTGAAAAACAACAATGCATTTCAAAGGCTGCAGGGCTTACCTAGCTTTAAGAAGGTCTTCCAGGTCAGGACCTGGACTGGTCTAGCAGGATTCAAGGAAAGAAAATTATCCGGTATTTAAAATTTTTCCTTCTTTTCCATCCTGCCAAGCAGTCAGGACCCAGGGTGGAAGGAAGATGATGCTGTGGTCAGAAGAGCTTTGCTCCAGTTCTCATATGCAACCTGTAGTACTTCACAAAGGTGCTCAGAGGACCAGGTATCCACCTTACAGATGTCTTCCAGAGACACCAAGGCAGACTGTGCCAAGGAGCAAACCTCTGTCCTAGTGGGGTGAGCCCTGACTCCTTCAGCAGCCGCTTTCCAGTCAGAAGATATGCTGAACCACTGGCCTCTTTGATCCAGCAAGAAATCAAAGACTTAACTGCTAGGGGGTAGCACCGTGTGATTGTAGCCATTTTGAGCCAGGCCTACAATGGAGGCAGGAACAGGGAGGACTGCTCATGCCCACATTGGCCACTAGACCATCATGGATTAAAAGGTGTGACCTGGCGAAGGGGGTAGGGATGCAGGGGCCCTCCTAGGCCGACTGACTAGCCAGGATTGCTATCACTTAATGGGTTGGAGGGAAGGAGGCTTGAGACCCCAACTGACTAGCCAGGTAAGTTTTAAAGATCAAGAGGGGAGGGGGGCTTTGGCCATCCAACTGACTAGCGAATTCTTTTTGTCTGGGGGTGCACTGATCCCTCCTGGACAGTTCCCAATGAGGATTGGAAGCTGTCCAGGGCGGATTGGTGCTGAAGGGGGGGGGGGAGGCCAGATTTTTAACTATTATTGCATCAGAGAGGGGGTCCAATTGGGACATTGCGGGGGGGGGGGGGGGGAAGGTCCAGTAGCAAATCGGGACACAAATCTAGTGAGAGCTCTGTGCAACCAATCATTACCTGTCCTCCCCTTAGAATTACTGCAGAGACCTGTGATACCTGCATCGGCAGGCACTCTGGGACTTATCACGGGTCTCTGTGGTAAATCCAAAACCTCTGTAGTATCTGCAGGGGGAAACTTGGGAACACCCCCTACAGAAACTGTGGAGGTTCTGGACTTAACTGCGAGCCCTTTGCAGCTCTTGCAAAAGTGCTATGCGGATAGCTAACTGGAAAGAGGCCTGCAAATCAGCACTATCTGGACAGAATCAGCCAGCCAGAGTGAATCTGGATATTTGTTGCCAGTCATGATCCACATACCTGTGCTAAATTTCCAGATTTTATTTAAATGCTGCAGCTGGCATTAAAAGAAAACATACTAGCCGCAGAGTTTAAATATTGTCCTGAGTGTGAAGACCATTCCTTCCCAGCCCCAGTCTGGCAATCAGCTGAGGATCACTCCTTTAGTCCTTTTCCCACCAGTCCGTGAATGCTGTTGTCTATCTACAGTATGTGTTTGCCGAATCTGCAAAAAGGATGATATCAAATCCTAACAAGACAAAGGTGACTCAGTTCAGTGGTTTGTGTGATTTGGCCGAACTCAGTATTCTGAAAGGATTGGATGGTCTCTCTGTCCCGCTCTATATGCTTTAAAGAGCCCTCACTGGGGCACGATCTCCAGCAGGAGTCTGAAGTCCCGGCCATATCATATGCTGTCTGTCTGGTTCAAATTCACATCCCAAAGCGTGACTCTGGATGAGAAAACCCTCACGCTTTGGGGAGTTAAAAGCAGGACATAGAGTTTAGTTGTAAGCACTCGCATGGTGACTTTGACTAGCTTCTAGGAATTTATTTTGAGCACTGGGCTCTATCTTGGTACTCTGAAAGGAATTCAGTTTTTAAATTAACTATTCCTCTCCTTTGCCTTTTGTCCTCTGAGAGATGGCTCTGACTGTCCCAGGTCACTGTAAGTTCTTTAAAAATTGTCTCGGAAAGGAAATGGAAAACAGACTTTCTGCAGCCAGGGCTGTAAATCTTTGCAGAGGTTGGACACAGAGTTTAAAAGGGCTGACACGATAGAAAAAAAGGGGAGAGAGGGTAGGAGGATGAGAAATATTTCATCTTCAGCTGCTTGTTTGCTCTTGTTCACTACAATCTGAGGCTGGAATTCTAAACAATGGCGGAGAACCTCCGGGAGGTATTCATATATTTTACACCCACAAGGGGATTCTGGCTGGAAACGGGGCTATTGGAAGAAATGCATCACCCTTGAGAATGAAAACAATTCTTGGTGGAGGGGAGATGGGGGGAAGCTGAGCGGCTCCTCTCCACATTGATTCATAAATTGCCACCAGCACTTGTAAAATTTTCTAGGACAGGACCATAGAAATACACACTATAGTGTTGCACATACCATCATATTATTGGGGGAACTAGAGTTCCTATGGAGGGATGTGCACAGCCATTTTTTTCATTTAACATAGACAAGCAGAACTTCCAATAACAACTCATTCAATAACTCGGATACAATTGGTTGCAGCTTTATTAAACAAGGCGGTATATTAAATTTTAATAAATCATAAATGTATGGGGTCAGGGACACAATGGACCCTGTGCTGACTGCTGCTGCCGTCTTCCTGTTTTAGATGACTAGAAGGAGGGGAAGGAGGCTGGAAACCTGCAATTTGGATTTCATCATCATCTGGGGTCATGTGAATTTTCAGTTGTTAAAATGGGGTCATATGGGATAAAAGTTTAAAAAGCACTGCAGTAGAGTGCTGGATGTTATTCTTCAGCAAGCGATGACACAGCTGTAAAGATAAGTATTTTAGGGCATCTCAAGCCATGAAGCAAAACTGTTTTAAATGGTGTAGGTCAAAATCCAACGCTTATTGGCGTTTCTTAGCCATTGTTTTTGAAACAAATGGAAACATGGTAGATTGACTGGTATTAGAAGCAGAAGCACAAATATTTTGGGAAAATTCAGAAAATTCAATTATTCGGATGTAAATATGAACACATGCAGGTTAGATAGGTCCAACAAAAATTAATATACAAACAGATTTGATGGTTATTAGCTAGTACCACATATGTAGTGGTTGAACTCTTAAAAAGACATATTAGTGGGTTACTTTTGTGAAGATTATATGACAGTAGACCCATAATTAGGGACTTTTTGACTTTGGTCTTGCCTGTGGGCACCAAACTCTTAAATCTGGCCTTGCCTCTTACCCTATTCATGCTTGGCCTAGATTGGCCACTGTTGGAAACAGAATACTGGGCTTGATGGACCTTGGTCTGACCCAGTATGGCATATCTTATGTTCTTATGTTCTTGTTGAAATGTTCTTTATGGGGGCAGAAGCTATCACTGGGCACTTCTGCTCTGCAGATTCAGCTATTGCAAATAGCGCCAGTAGATTGAGCCAACCCCATTTTTTTGCATGGAAGAAACTAGTGCAAGCCTTGATCTGCTGGTACCATTTGTAGTAGCCGCACTGGTGCCCAGTCACTCCTGCTCTATGAATAAACTTCCAATAATCTTGAATAGGCTACAAGAGTCCGGTGGATAGCACACAAGTATTTTGATTTATATTGCATCAGTGGCTGCCATATTTTTTCTAAAACAAATAAATCAAAACCAATGATATATCGCCTGTTCATTTTTCATTTTCTTTTATAAGTAAACTGAAACAAAATGGGGCATTTTGTCAACATTTCATGTCTTGTTTCAGACAAATGCACATCCCAGGTACTATGTGGAATAGCTTATGCAGATAGGAAGAGGTTAATACTTTATACCTGGAGTTTCTCTTTCATAAGTTGCGAAATGAAGTCTTTCTTCCTTAGAAACCTATAAACACACCGAGTGATGGCAGGTAAAGACCACCAAGCTCATCTTGTCAGCCCATTAACCTGTCCAGTTGTAATACTGCAGAGTCTACTTAATCTTGGGCTTTACATTTATGACCTTTCAGCTAAGGATCATCTAAGCTTATCCCAAGTTTTCCTGAATTATAGTTTAGTTTAGATTATTTCAGCATTTGATATGCTCCCTTCACAATTTAATATCAGAGCAGTACATGAAGAAAGCAATTAGACTGACAAGGAGGGAGCAACAACAAACTACAACCTCT
Organism: Ichthyophis bannanicus; assembly: GCA_033557465.1. Classification (NCBI taxonomy): domain Eukaryota; kingdom Metazoa; phylum Chordata; class Amphibia; order Gymnophiona; family Ichthyophiidae; genus Ichthyophis; species Ichthyophis bannanicus. Next base: position 809,570,853 of record CM066036.1, read on the forward strand.
CTGATGAAGAGTAGAACAAAAAAAAGGGAGAAAGTCAGTCTCAACCAGTGGTCACCCACCTCCCCAAAGGCCTGAGTGAAGAAGAGGGCCTTTATCCCCCTCTTTGATTTTTTTATAAGAGCTCTCAATTCTTAAATAGGGAGGGGGAGAGTTCCAGAAGGGCATTAGGGGGCATGTTTACTAAAGCACACTACCCAGGTAGTGTGGGGGTTGTGCCCGGTTTTGGCTCCACGCTAAAATGTGGCATAGGGCTCTGCACCAAAAAATGCATGCCACCAGCCAGCATGGGTCTAGGTGGTGCCTGCGTGGGGCATGGGCTGCCAGTGCTTGGCACAACGGGTGGTGGTAGTTGCTCCCCGCATTACGTTCAGGGGGACAGCTGTCTCCACCTCCCTGCATCTAGCACAATGGTGTGTGCTAGTTCTGCAGCCCAAACCCACATTACTAGCGTCGGGCTTAGGAAACATGCCCCTTAACGTATGAATTCTTATGCCACTATCTCAGTGTATCTTGACCCTGTCTGTAATGAAATATTCTCTTATGTTATCCCTGAGTCTTCGAACCTCATTTCACAAATTTAGTTTAGATCTTTCTTTCCACTGCATTATTTTTACATTTGTGTTTTATTTTTACATGTGTGGTGTTTGGATGGTCTTCTATATCCCTCCTTTTTCTTTCATTCTCTGGGGTGGTTACCAAACCTGTCCTGGGGTCACTCAGTCTGTTGGATTTTCAGGATATATGCAATAAATATTCATGAGATAAATCTGTAATGCATGCAAATGTTTTTCATGCATATTTATTATGGATATTCTGAAATCTCAACTGGCCGAGGGTCCTCTAGGACAGATTTGAGAATCACTGCTGCAGGGTATAGTTACTGAGATTCTTAAATTTCATCTCATACAACCAAGCCTGTGAAATCTCTAAGTCTCCGGAGACACCTTGGAAATCTCCCCTTCTGTGCAGGAGCAGAGTAGCTGGGTTAGGGAGCATAATGCCTCTTGAGTTTACACTGTCCAGTCCAATTTCACCTCCGTTTGTCATATTCCCTTAAAAGGAACAGGAGGGTAAAAACTGAGCAAACAGGTGAGGAGGCTGGTGGGGTGTAGAGAGACACTGGATTAGGAAGCAGAATAACTCTGCTCTATCTATGCCCATCTGGTCCCTCTCCCCTCCTCTTTCTTGTAGGACAGAATGGAGGGTGGGACAACAAATGGAGGCATAGGCTACAGAATGGGATGAGCTACCAGGGCCATGGCCCAAAAAATATTTTTCCCATCACATCAACAGCAATTAGAGATCGTGGGGGTGGGGTTGGAGATTGGTTTGTTTGGCTTCTCCAACCAAAATGGCGTTCTGCTGCCCCTAACATGAGGGGGCAGGGGCTAGATTAGTGAGCATCAAGGCTTTTCTTCATTCTGCCTTCTACAACCTCACCCCCTCCCCTCTGGTTCTCTATGCAGTGCTTAGAAGGGAAGAGACTAGAGCGGGAAGCACAAGTTTATTATCTCCTGAGTGAGACTGGTGTCACTAACAAACAGTCAAGGACAAGGCCTGTGTGCTTGTACCTAATGAGGGGTGAACACTGGGTCAGAGAAAGGGTGCCATGGTCAAGCATGGAGATAGAGTGATGGGGTCATCCATGGAGGGTGCAGACTAATAGAAGATCTGCCATACTAGGTCAGACCAAAGGTCCATCAAGCCCAGGATCCTGTTTCCAACAGTGGTCAATCCAGGTCACAAGTACCTGTCAGGTTCCTGAAAAGTATGCATGTCCCAGAGGTAAGCAGTGCATTTCCCCGATCCACTGTAATAATGGTGAATGAACTTTTATTTAACAGGTTTTTTATACCACTTTATCATTTCAGTCAAAACAGTTTACATTGTAACTTAAACTTAGTAATGTACATTAGACAGGGACATTGATAACTTGGAATTTTCTGAGACAATGGAGGGTAAAGTGACTTGTCCAAGGCCAGAAGGAGTGCTAGTGGGAATCAAACCCCAAATGCTTGGTTTGCAAGCCAGTGCTCTAACCACTAGACTACTTCTCCTCTAGGAACCTGTCCAAATCTCTTTTAAATCCAGCTACACTAACAGCTTTTAATACATCCTCTGGCAACGAATTCCAGAACTTGATTGCCCATTGAGTGAAAAAAATATTTTTTCCAATTAGATTTAAATGTGCTACATTACAGCTTCATTTCATGTCCCTAATCTTTCTACTTTTTAAGAAGTAAACAACGATCTACATTTACCCGTTCCACTCCATTCATTATTTTATAGATCTCTATCATATCTTCCTTTTAAGCCTTTCCTCATAGGTGTATCCCTTCATCCCCTTTACCATTTTCGTGGCTCTTCTCTGTAGCTTTTCCAATTCTGCTATATTCTTTTTAAGATATGGTGACCAGAATTGCACACAGTATTCAAAGTGCAGTTGCATCGTGGAGCGATACAGAGGCATGATAATATCTTTGGTTGTATTCTACATTCCTTTCCTTATGATTCCTAGTATTCTCTTTGCTTTCTTGGTAGCAGCTGCACATAGGGCAGAGGGTTTTAACGTATTATCCATGATGATGTCCAGTTCCTTTTCCAGAGTGGTGATTCCTAATGTGGAACCTTGCATTGTGTAATCATAGTTTGGAGTGTTCTTTCCTAAATGCATAACCTTGCACTTATCCACATTAAATTTCATTTGCCATTTGGATGCCCAATCTTCGTTTTTCAAGGTCCTCTTATAATTTTTCACAATCCTCTTGTGTTTTAACAACTTTGAATAATTTTGTGTCACTTGCAAATTTGATCACCTCGCTTGTTATTCCCATTTCCAGGTCATTTATAAATATGTTAAAAAGCAGCTAGCTCAGTACAGATCCCTGGGATACTCCACTATTTACCTTTTTCCATTGAGAAAATTGGCCATTTAGCCCTACCCTCGGTTTTCTTTTAACCAGTTCCTAATCCACAACAGTACATTACCTCCTATCTCATGACTTTTCATTTCCCCAAGAGTCTCTCATAAGGGACCTTGTCAAAGGCTTCCTGAAAATTCAGATACGCTATATCAACCGACTCACCTTTTATCTATCTACCATTAAACCATGATAATCTACAGGTTCAATAATTTTGTTCTTTATAGTGGTTTCTACCAGTTTACCCGGTACTTACGTCTGGCTCACTGGTCTATAGTTTCCTGGATCACCCCTGAAACCCTTTTTGAAAATTGGCATTACATTGGCCACTCTGACATCTTCAGGTGCTACTGATGATTTTAATGATTGCAGACCTACTTTTAGTAATCAATAAACTATCTCATATTTCAGTTCTTTCAGCATCCTGGGATGTAAGCCATCTGATCCAGAAGATTTGCTACTCTAGTTTATCAACTAGCTGTATTACATCTTCCCAGTTTATCAAGATTTGTTTCAATTCTTCTGATACATTGCCTTTAAAAAATATTTCTGCAATGGGTAAGTTTCCTACATCTTTTTCAGTAAAGACTGAAGCAAAGAATTCATTCAATCTCTCCACTATGGCCTTATCCTCTCTTAGTGCCCCCTTTCTCACTGGTGTTTTTGCCACAAATGTACTCAAAAAAGTTCTTATTATGCACTTCTTCCATGGCAAGTTTTTTTTTCAAATTCTCTTTGCCTGCCTTATTAATGCCTTGCATCAGTACTTCTGATGATTCCTGTTTTCATCATTTGGCTATTTTTTCCATTTTTTTAAAAAAGATTCTTTCTTAGTTTTAACAGCCTTTCAGATCTCACCTTAAGCCATGCTAGGTGTTGTTTGGCATTCCTTCCATCTTTCTTAAAGCATGGAATACATCTGGTCTGGGCTTCCAAGATAGTACTTTTAAAGAATACCCAGACCTGATGTAAAGTCTTAACCTCTGCAGTTGCCCCTTTTAATTTTTTCTTAACCATTTTTCTCATTTTATCATAGTCCCCTTCTTTAAAGTTAAATGCTAGCACACTCAATTTCCTTGCTATCCTTCCTTCATTTATTAAATCAAATGTGAACATGTTATGATCATTATTGCCAAATGACCCCAACACCATTACTTCCTGCACCAGATCCTGCGTTCCACTAAGGACTAGGTCTAAAATAGTTTTCCTTCATGTTGGTTAATGAGCCCACTGCTCCATGAAGCTCTCTTTTATCTTCTTAGAATATCCTGATGTGATATTGACCCAGTCAATACCAGGGTAATTGAAATCTCCTATTATTACTCCGTTGTAAACTTTGCTAGCTTTTCTAATTTCTGCTAGCATTTCATTGTCTGTTCATTCTGGTCGGGCACCTCCACTGCCCTTCCCTTCCCCTTTTTACTTGGAATTTCTAGCCATAGAGATCCTACAGTATATTTTATTTCCTGCAAAACCTTTATCCTGTTTGGCTCGATGCCCTCTTCAACATATAGCACCACCCTTCCACCTATGCGATCTACCCTATCATTGCGATATAATTTGTAGCCTAGAATCACAGTGTCCCATTGGTTATCTTCTTTCCACCAGGTCTCTGAGTTGCCAGTTATATCTAACCTTTCATTCAGTGCAATATATTCTAATTCTTCCATTTAATTTTTTGACTTCTAGAATTTGCATACAGGCACGTCTAAGTTTGCTTTTTGGTTCATATTAACAGTCTGACTATCGGATGACAGGGCAATTTGGAGTTATTCAACTCTGTCTGATTCTTACTTAACGGTACCTGGATGACTTTTACCTTAATGGGAACCTTTCTATCAGGATACCCTAACTTCCCTGTTTTGCTACATCCTTTTGAACCATGTGGTCTTGGGAACTGTTGGCATTACCCTAGAAATATACACCTGTGAAAGAGCGCCATGAAGGGGAAAGGAAAGACAGAAAACTGATGAATAGTAATAACTTCAACTAGCCAGCTCCTGTACAGAAAAGTTCCATTCTGTGATGCTCGAGGTCTTGCATGGACGGCTCACTTCAGATCTGGCCATAACATTTCAATATGATTTAGGTCAAGCCAAGCCAAAATATGAAAAATGATTTAATTTTAATGTATATTAATACAATTACTTTTAACCCACTTTTTCCAATATTTAGATTCAAGGCTGTTAAGAACAACATAAAAATACACATAAAACACCGTCAGAATACTTACTAATACAACCAGATCCTGACTAATCCCAATATTAACATTCCATTAGTTAAAAAGCCAGGCCTTTAATAATTTTTTGAACGACCTATAATTCTTTTGCATTCTCAGTTCTATTAGAAGTTTATTCCATCCTGTGGGTGCACTACCTGTTATAGCTTTCTTCCCATTCCTAACCAACCTATATTGGACCATGGTAGGATAACTTAACAATACATCCATTTCCGATCTTTAGGAGTGTGAAGGGACATAAATTGAGAGGAACTTAGTCAGATAACTTGGTGCTTCTCCCCAGATAATCGTATGTGTCATAGAGAGTAATCTAAATCTTACTCTTTGTTTTATGGGAAGCCAGGGTAGCTCTTTAAGAACTGGAGAGGCTCTGTCGTCCCATTCCTTAGCTTTAACAATGACCTTAGCAGCTGTCTTTTGCACAACCTGTAATCTAGATGTTAACTTCTGTGTAAGAACCTAAATAAACCAAATTGCAATAATCCAGCTGTGTATTTACCATTGCCTGAATAATAGTTTTAAACTCTTCTTCGGACAAATAAGCTCTAATTTATCTAATCAAATGTAAGTTACTATAGGCTAATTTTTCAACCTTCACTACTTGTTTGTCCTTTGATAACTGAAAAGATAATGACCCCTAGACTTCTTAGCTCTCTTCCTGAGCATTTTGTAGTAGATTTATTTGTATATTTAATGTCTTTATCTTTCAGTTCAGCTTCAGCTTATGGATAGATAGCCTATAGAGAACTTCTTGGTTGTAGCAAAAAAAAACATATCTCAGGCATACCTAGGTATGCCTTTAAGTGGAAGAGATTCTCCACCTGATGTTTCACAAATGGCCATGACCCCGTACCATCTCTATTGAATGGCTCTGCAGACAAACTCCATCATAAGAACATAAGAAATGCCATACTGGGTCAGACCGAGGTCCATCAAGCCCAGTATCCTGTTTCCAACAGTGGCCAATCTAGGTCATACGTACCTAGCAGTTTCCCCAAAAGACACAGGTTCTGCAGTGCTTGTACTGGGTCAAGCATTGATATCCTGGGTCCCTTTTTAATAGTGGTTTATGGACCTTTCCTCCAGGAACTTGTCCAAACCTTTTTTAAACCCAGCTATACTAACAGCCCTTACTACATCCTCCGGTAACAGATTCCAGAGTTTGATTACACGTTGAGTGAAGAAATATTTTCTCTTATTTGTCTTAAATAGTTTACCCCGTAGCTTCATTACATGTCCCCTAGTCCTTCTATATTCTGATAGCGTAAACAATTGATCCACGTTTATCCGTTCCACTCCATTCATTAATTTATAGACCTCTATCATATCTCCCCTCAGCCGTCTCTTTTCCAGGTTAAAGAGCCCTAACCTTTTTAGCCTCTCTTCATAGGAGTAGCCTTCCATCCCCTTCACCAATTTGGTGGCTCTTCTCTGTACTTTTTCTAATAACTCTATGTCCTTTTTAAGATACGGTGACCAGAATTGCACACAATATTCAAGGTGCGGTCGTACCATGGAGCGATACAGAGGCATTATAATATCCTTTGTTTTATTCTCCATCCCTTTCCTTATGATACCTAGCATTCTATTTGCTTTCTTGGCCGCCGCTGCACACTGGGCGGAGGGTTTTAACATGTTATCCACGATGACTCCTAAATCTTTTTCCTGGGTGGTGGTTTCTAATGTGGAGCCTTGCATCGTGTAACTATAGTGTGGGTTGTTCTTTCCTAGGTGCATAACTTTGCACTTGTCCACATTAAATTTCATCTGCCATTTGGATGCCCAGTCTTCCAATTTATCCAGATCTTCCTGCAGTTTTCCACAATCCTCTTGGGTTTTAACAACTTTAAACAGTTTTGTGTCATCTGCAAATTTGATAACCTCACTAGTTATTCCCTTTTCCAGGTCATTTATGAATATGTCAAAAAGTAGCGGACCCAGTACAGATCCCTGGGGTACTCCACTATTCACCTTTTTCCATTGGGAATATTGGCCATTTAGCCCTACCCTCTGCTTTCTATCTTTTAACCAGTTCCCGATCCACAATAGTACACTGCTTCCTATCCCATGACTTTTTAGCTTTGCCAAAAGTCTCTGATGGGGGACCTTGTCAAAAGCTTTCTGAAAGTCCAGATACACTATATCAACCGACTCACCTTTGTCTACCTGTTTATGCACACCTTCAAAAAAACAGATCAGATTAGTAAGACAAGATCTTCCTTGTCTAAAGCCATGTTGGCTGTCTCCCATTAGGCCATGACTATCTACATGCTGTGTAATTTTGTTCTTTATGATGGTTTCTACCATTTTCCCTGGTACTGACGTCAGGCTCACCGGTCTGTAATTTCCCGGGTCACCCCTGGAACCCTTTTTAAAAATTGGTGTTACGTTGGCGACCCTCCAATCTTCAGGTATTACAGATGATTTTAATGAAAGTTCACAGATTACCAATAGCAGGTCTGCAATCTCATATTTCAGTTCTTTCAACACTCTGGGATGTATACCACCCGGTCCAGGTGATTTGCTACTATTCAGTTTATCAAATAGTTGTAATATATCTTCCCGGTGTAGCGATATTTCTCTCAATTCCTCTGCAGTATCACCTTTAAATACCACTTCAGTCTTGGGTAACATCCCTACATCTTCCTCAGTAAAGACCGAAGCAAAGAATTCATTCAGTCTCTCTGCTATAGCCTTGTCTCCTCTTACTGCCCCTTTTACCCCTCTATCATCTAACGGTCCAATTGACTCTCTCACAGGCCTTTTGCTACGAATGTACTTGAAAAAGTCTTTATTTCGTGTTTTTGCTTCCGTAGCAAGTTTCTTCTCAAATTCCCGCTTTGCCTGCCTTATCAATGCTTTGCATTTAACTTGCCAGTGCTTGTGCTGTTTCCAGTTTTCATCATTTGGCTCTTTTTTCCATTTCCTGAAGGTTGCTCTTTTGGCAGCAACAGCCTCTCTGACCTCACCTTTAAACCATGCTGGCAGTTTTTTGGACTTTCTTCCACTTTTCTTAATGCGTGGAATACAGCTGGTCTGGGCTTCGAGGATAGTATTTTTAAATAACACCCAAGCTTGCTGTAAGTCTTTAACCTTTGGAACTGCTCCTTTTAGTTTTTTCCGAACTATATTCCTCATTCTATCATAGTCTCCCTTTTGAAAGTTAAAAGGTAGTACTGTGGATTCCTTTACTATCTGTCCTCCACTGATTAAATCAAACATGATCATACTATGATCACTATTGCCAAGTGGTCCCAACACCCTTATTTCTTGCACCAGATCTGGCGTTCCACTAAGGACTAGGTCCAGTATGGCTTCCCCTCTGGTTGGTTCATGAATCAGCTGCTCCAAGAAGCAGTCATTTATTTCATCTAGAAACTTTATCTCGTTAGCTTGTCCTGCTGTGACACTGTCCCAGTCGATACCGGGGTAATTGAAATCACCCATTATTACTACTCTGTTGTGGCTTTTGTTAGCTTCCTTGATTTCTTTGAGCATTTCATCATCCATTTGTTCATTCTGGCCAGGCGGTCGATAGTATACTCCCACTGCCATCACCTTCCCCTTCATAAATGGAATTTCAATCCATAGAGATTCTACAGCAAATTTTGTTCCCTGCAAAACTTTAATCCTTTCTGACTCAATGCCCTCTCTAACATAGAGCGCAACCCCTCCACCAATTTGTTCAGCTCTATCATTACGATATAGTTTGTATCCAGGTATCACAGTGTCCCACTGGTTATCCTCCTTCCACCATGTCTCTGAGAGTGCAATCATATCTAACCTCTCATTTAGTGCTATATATTCTAATTCTCCCATCTTATTGTTTAGACTTCTAGCATTGGCATACAAGCATTTTAGAGACTGTATTTTAATAATATTAATCTGGCTATTGGTAGGCATGGGTAATTGGGAATCTTTATGCTCTGTCTGCTCCTTACTCAAGGGCATTTGGGCTACTATACTCCCTTTTGGAACCTCACTGCTTTTGGTAGTATCCTTCAAGGATACCTTTGTCCGAACCATGCGCTCTTGGGTGACTGTCGGCTTTCCCCTATTTTCTAGTTTAAAAGCTTCTCTATCTCTTTTTTAAAGGTTAATGCCAGCAGTCTGGTCCCATCCTGATTAAGGTGAAGCCCATCCCTTCGGAAGAGCCCCCCCTTTCCCCAGAATGTTCCCCAGTTCCTAACAAATCCAAAACCCTCATGCTTGCACCATTGTCTCATCCACGCATTGAGACTCCGGAGCTCTGCCTGTCTTTTGGGTCCTGCACGTGGAACAGGAAGCATTTCGGAGAACGCTTTCAGGAACGCTTTCTCTCTCTGCATTCTTAGCTTATCAGGTACCCATCAGCAATTTCCCAGCTAGATTCATGAAAGGGCTAAAATAAGAACATAAGATATGCCATATGGGTCAGACCAAGGTCCATCAAGCCCAGTATCCTGTTTCCAACAGTGGCCAATCTAGGTCATACGTACTTAGCAGTTTCCCCAAAAGATACAGGTTCCACAATGCTTGTATTGGGTCAAGCATTGATATCCTGGGTCCCTTTTTAATAATGGTCTATGGACCTTTCCTCCAGGAAGTTGTCCAAACCTTTTTTAAACCAGCTACACTAACAACCTTTACTACATCCTCCGGCAACAAATTCCAGAGTTTGATTACATGTTGAGTGAAAACTTTTTTTCTCTTACTTGTCTTAAATAGTTTACCCTGTAGCTTCATTCCATGTCCCCTATTCTTTCTGTATCCTGATAATGTAAACAATCAATCTACGTTTACCCGCTCCACTCCATTCATTAATTTATAGACCTCTATCATATCTCCCCTCAGCCGTCTCTATTCCAGGTTGAAGAGCCCTAACCTTTGTAGCCTCTACTCATAGGAGTAGCCTTCCATCCCCATAACCATTTTGGTGTCTGTTCTCTGTACCTTTTCTAATAACTCTATATCCTTTTTAAGACATGGCGACCAGAATTGCACTCAATATTCAAGGTGCGGTCGCACCATGGAACGATACAGAGGCATTACAATATCCTTTGTTTTATTTTCCATTCCATTCCTTATGATACCTAGCATTCTATTTGCTCTTTTGGCCGCTGCTGCACACTGGGGGGAGGGTTTTAACATGTTATCTACAATGACACCTAAATCTTTTTCCTGGGTGGTGGTTCCCAATGTGGAACCTTGCATCGTGTAACCATATGTTGGGTTGTTCTTCCCTAGGTGCATAACTTTGCACTTGTCCACATTAAATTTCATCTGCCATTTTGATGCCCAGTCTTCCAATTTATCAAGATCCTCTTGCAATTTTCCACAATTCTCTTGGGTTTTTAACAACTTTAAATAGTTTTGTGTCTTCTGCAAATTTGATAACCTCACTCGTTATTCCCTTTTCCAGGTCATTTATGAATATGTCAAAAAGCAGCGGACCCAGCACAGATCCCTGAGGTACTCCACTATTCACCTTTTTCCATTGGGAGAATTGGCCATTTAACCCTACCCTCTGCTTTCTATCTTTTAACCAGTTCCTGATCCACAATAGTACACTGCCTCCTATCCCATGACTTTTTAGTTTTGCCAAAAGTTTCTGATGATTGACCTTGTCAAAGGCTTTCTGAAAGTCCAGATACACTATATCAATCGACTCATCTTTGTCTACTTGTTTATTCACACCTTTAAAAAAACATAACAGATTAATAAGACAAAATCTTCCTTGTGTAAAGCCATGTTGGCTGTCTCCCAATAGGCCATGACTATCTACATGCTGAGTAATTTTGTTCTTTATGATCGTTTCTACTATTTTTCCCGGTACTGACGTCAGGCTCACCGGTCTGTAGTTTTCCGGATCACCCGGAACCCTTATTAAAAATTGGCGTTATAATGGCGATCCTCCAATCTTCAGTTATTACAGATGATTTTAATGAAAGTTCACAGATTACTAATAGCAGGTCTGCAATCTCATATTTCAGTTCTTTCAACACCCTTGGATGTATACCATCTGGTCCAGGTGATTTGCTACTCTTCAGTTTATCAAATAGTTTTAATACATCTTCCCAGTGTAGCGATGTTTCTTTCAATTCCTCTGCGGTATCACCTTTAAATACCACTTAAGTCATGGGTAACATCCCTACATCTTCCTCAGTAAAGACCGAAGCAAAAAATTCATTCAGTCTCTCCGCTATAGCCTTGTCCCCTCTTACTGCCCCTTTTACTCCTCTATCATCTAACGGTCCAATTAACTCTCTCACAGGTTTTTTGCTACGAATGTACTTGAAAAAGTCTTTATTGCGTGTTTTTGCTTCCATAGCAAGTCTTTTCTCAAATTCTCTCTTTGCCTGCCTTATAAATGCCTTGCATTTAACTTGCCAGTGCCCTTGCTGTTTCCAGTTTTCATCATTTCGCTTTTTCCATTTCCTGAAAGATGCTTTTTTGGTAACAACAGCCTCTCTGACCTCACTTTTAAACCATGCTGGCAGTTTTTTGGACTTCTTCCACTTTTCTTAAAGTGTGGAATACAGCTGGTCTGGGCTTCAAATATAGTATTTTTCAACAACTCCCAAGCTTCATCGGGAGGGCATTCCAAGCATCCACCACCCTCTCAGTGAAAAAGTATTTCCTGATATTGCCTTTCAATTTTCCACCTTGCAGCTTCATGTTATTCCCTCTCGTTTTAGAGCTTCCCCATTTTTGGAAGAGGTTTGTTTGTTCATTATTTCTCCTTAAGTATTTAAAGGTCTGAATCATATCTCCCCTATCCCTCCTCTCCTCCAAAGTGTACATATTTAGGTCTTCAAGTCTCTTCTCATAAGGTTTCTAATGCAGGCTCTAAATCATTTTTGTCGCCTTCCTCTGAACATTTTCTATTCTTTTTACATCCTTTGCAAGATACGGTCTCCAAAACTGAACACAGTATTCCAAGTGAGGCCTCACCAGTGACTTATACAGTGGTATTAGAACCTGCTGGTGATTCCTCTTCGTATGCAGCCCAACATCCTCCTGCCTTTTGCCACCGCCTTGTTGCACTGCTTTGCCACCTTGAGATCTACAGAAATAATAACACCAAGGTCTTTTTCCTGATCCGTGCACACCAACCTCTCACCCCCTATCGTGTACATTTCTCTTGGGTTTCTGCTACCCAAGTGCATGACTCTGCACTTCTTTGCATTAAATCTTAATTGCCAAGCATTTGACCATTCTTCCAACTTTTGTAGATCTTTTCTCATGTTAAGGACTCTCTCGGGGGAGTCCACTCTGTTGCAAATTTTCGTGTCATCTGCAAAAAGACAGACTTTTCCATTCAGTCTTTCAGCAATATCACTCAAAAATACATTGAACAGTTCCGGGCCCAGGACCGAACCCAGGGGCAGCCCGCTAATCACCTTCCTTTCCTCCGAGTGAGCTCCATTTACCATCATCTTCTGTTGTCTATCAGTCAACCGATTTCTGATCCAGTTTACCACCTTGGGACCCATCCCCAAACTACTGAGTTTATTGATAAGCCTCCTATGAGGAACAGTATCAAAGGCTTTGCTGAAATCCAGGTAGATGACATCCATCGCATGCCCCTGATCTAGTTCTCTGGTCACCCAGTCAAAGAACTCACCCGAGAGGATAGTCTGAAGAGAGGCAAACTGGGAGGAAAAAGAAGACTAACACCTGCAAATCTTCCCAGAGTTTCCAGAGTAAATTTTACAGGTCTAACCAATGACAGCTTGGTCTTCTGGATCCCAGCAAGAGTCAACTGCTTCATGGGAAGTACACCCTCTTCAAATCTCAGAGACGACACAGGTTCTTCAGCCGCGATGTCAGGAGTCGCAGCCATGTGTGTCATGGCCACAGAACACTCTCCCACCATCGGCGTCCTAGCTAAATCTCCCCAACTTCTGGGGGAGTCTGCCACTGATGAAGCCACACTGTGGATAGAGGGCTGCACTGGAGCTGACCATACCTCTGAGCTAAGAGTGACATCAGGCTCAGAGAGATGCGGAGAGCCTCCTTCCGCTCCCGCATTCTCCATAAGACCATAAGATATGCCATACTGAGTCAGACCAAGGTTCATCCAGCCCAGTATCCTGTTTCCAACAGTTGCCAATATAGGTCATATGTACCTAGCAGTTTCCCCAAAGGACACAGGTTCCACAATGCTTGTATTGGGTCAAGCATTGATATTCTTGGACCCTTTATAATAATTGTTTATGGACCTTTCCTCCAGGAACTTGTCCAAACCTTTTTTAGACCTACTACACTAACAGCCTTTACTACATCCTCTGGTAACAAATTCCAGAGTTTGATTACACGTTGAGTGAAAAAATATTTTCTCTTATTTGTCTTAAATAGTTTACCCTGTAGCTTCATTGCATGTCTTATAGTCTTTCTATATTTTGATAACGTAAACAATCGATCTATGTTTACCCGTTCCACTCCGTTCATTAATTTATAGACTTCTATCATATCTCCCCTCAGCCCTCTCTTTTCCAGGTTAAAGAGCCCTAACCTTTTTAGCCTCTCTTCATAGGGGTATCCTTCCATCCCCTTTACCATTTTGGTGGCTCTTCTCTGAAGCTTTTCTAATAACGCTATATCCTTTTTAAGATACGGTGACCAGAATTGCACACAATATTCAAGGTGCAGTCGCACCATGGAACAATACAGAGGCATTATAATATCATTTGTTTTATTTTCCATTCCTTTCCATATGATACCTAGCATTCTATTTGCTCTCTTGGCCGCCGCTGCACACTGGGCGGAGGATTTTAACATGTTATCCACAATGACGCCTAGATCTTTTTCCTGGGTGGTGGTTCCTAATGTGGAACCTTGCATTTGTGTAACTATAGTTTGGGTTATTCTTCCCTAGGTGCATAACTTTGCACTTGTCCACATTAAATTTCATTTGCCATTTTGATGCCCAGTCTTCCAATTTATCAAGATCCTCTGGCAATTTTCCCCTCTATCATCTAACGGTCCAATTAACTCTCTCACAGGTTTTTTGCGATGAATGTACTTGAAAAAGTCTTTATTACGTGTTTTTGCTTCCATAGCAAGTCTTTTCTCAAATTCTCTCTTTGCCTGCTTTATAAATGCCTTGCATTTAACTTGCCAGTGCTTGTGCTGTTTCCAGTTTTCGTCATTTGGCTCTTTTTTCCATTTCCTGAAAGATGCTTTTTTGGCAACAACAGCCTCTCTGACCTCACCTTTAAACCATGCTGGCAGTTTTTTGGACTTCTTCCGCTTTTCTTAAAGCATGGAATACAGCTGGTCTGTGCTTCCAAGATAGTATTTTTCAACAACTCCCAAGCTCGATGTAAGTCTTTAACCTTTGCAATTGCTCCTTTTAGTTTTTTCTTAAGTATTTTCCTCATTTTATTACAGTCTCCCTTTCGAAAGTTGAAAGGTAGTACTGTGTATTTCCTTACCATCCCTCCTCCACTAATTAAATCAAATGCAATCATGCTATGATCACTATTGCCAAGTGACCCCAACACCCTTATCTCTTGCACCAGATCTGGTGTTCCACTAAGGACTAGGTCCAATATGGCTTCCCCTCTGGTCAGTTCATAAACCAGCTGCTTCAAGAAGCAGTCATTTATTTAATCTAGGAACTTTATTTCCCTAGCATGTCGTGCCATGACACTGACCCAGTCGATACCGGGTAATTGAAATCACCCATTATTTTTACTGTGCTGTAACTTTTGTTAGCTTCCTTGATTTCTTTGAGCATTTCTTCATCCATTTGTTCATTCTGGCCAGGCGGTCGATAGTACACCCCCACTGCCATCGCCTTCCCCGTTTTACATGGAATTTCAATCCATAGAGATTCTACAGCGAATTTTGTTTCCTACAAAACTTTAATCCTTTCTGACTCAATGCCCTCTCTAACATAGAGCGCAACCCCTCCACCAATTTGATCAGCTCTATCATTGCAATATAGTTTGTACCCAGGTATCACAGTGTCCTACTGGTTGTCCTCCTTCCACCATGTCTCTGAGATTCCAGTCATATCTAACCTCTCATTTACTTCTATATATTCTACCTCTCCCATCTTATTTTTTAGACTTCTAGCATTTGCATATAAGCTTTTTAGAGACTGTATTTTATTCATATTAATCTGGCTATTGGTAGGCATGGATAACTTGGAATCTTTAAGCTCTGTCTGCTCCATACTCAAGGGCATTTGGTCTATTTTGCTCTTTTTTGGAACCTCTCTGCTTTTGGTAGTATGCTTCAAGGATACATTCTTCTGAACCATGTGCTCTTGGGCGATTTTTGGCTTTCCCCTATTATCTAGTTTAAAAGCTGTTCTATCTCCTTTTTAAAGGTTAATGCCAGCAGCCTGGTTTCATCCCGGTTAAGGTGAAGCCCATCCCTTTGGAAGAGCCCCTCCTTTCCCCAGAATGTTCCCCAGTTCCTAACAAATCCAAAACCCTCATCCTTGCACCATCGTCTCATCCACACATTGAGACTCCAGAGGTCTACCTGCCTTTTGGGTCCTGTGCATGGAACGGGAAGCATTTCAGAGAACGCTACCCTGGAAGTTCTGGATTTCAACTTCCTATCTAAAAGCCTAAATTTTGCCTCCAGTACCTCCCTACCACATTTTCCTTTGTCATTGGTACCGACATGTACCAAAACAGCAGACTCCTCCCCAGCGCTATCTAAGACCTTATCTAGGTGGCGTGTGAAGTCCGCTACCTTCGCACCAGGCAGGCACGTTACCATGCGATCCTCACGTCCACCAGCCACCCAGCTTCATGTTGAGCTGCCATTGCAGAACCCTTCTGTGCCGTGGGACCTTAATGCTGTCCTTACTGTTCTCATGAAACTTCTTTCTAATCCAACGGAGTCCACTTCACTCAAGCATCTCAGTATGTAATTACCTGAGTCAGTACGTCAGGCTCCTTCTCTAGCCCTGTTCAATTCCAGGCTAAAATCCCACCTCTTCAAGGCTGCTTTTGGATCCTGATCCACATCACTCTCTTGTTCACCACTTATGTGTATCTAACCTATTTAGTGATGATGTTCGTCTTGATTAGAATAAATATATTTTCTGATGAGCAGGGACTATCTCTTCCATTTATATGTACAGCGCCACATACATCTTGTAGCATTATACAAATGGTAAGCAGTAGAAGTAATAGTAGAAGGATAGCTCAGGGTTAGAAGTATGTTCTGAGTATGTGCCCTCCTCCTCTGTTAGGGGCTCTGTTCTTGTCCCTTTTTTATCTTTTCTGGATGGGTTGGGTCTGGTGTCTCCTGTCTTTGCTGAATGTGAGTGTGCTTTTATGTCCTATCCTGGCTGATCTTGCTGGAGATGGTCTTGATTGGTGAAGGTTGTATCTGCCCTGCCTCTGGGCAAATTCTGTGCTACGTTATTGCCTCTGTGCTGTTTCTGCTTTGTGTCCTGCCATGTGTTTAGTTTATTGTCCTCTTCCAGCTCCTTGTCCAGTTCATGCTTCTGTGAAAATTCTTGCTCTAGTGTGTGTCTGGACTCCAGTCCCTTCTCGCTCCTTCATGTTCCTGCATGCCTTGTTTAGTTTGGACGCTTGCACAGGTGCGTGCTGTTTTAAACTTGCCTTATGCATTAAACGTTAGTGCCAATAAAATTTGCCTTTCAACAGCTCAGTGGGGTTTCACGATTTTTTGTTTTCCTTCAAGGGGGGCCCCTCCCAGTGGCCATCTACACCCCGGAGAGGGTCGCTGACAGTTACCTGGAAAGTGATTTTTCTTGTTGCTGTTATTTTGCTTAGAAAAATAAGTGAACTTCCTAAGAGCCCTATACTCGGTTTCATCATAACAAAGTAGTTCTTCATACTTACCGAAGGTAGCGATACCTTTCTGTATCAGTAAGGAAATAGTTCTCTGCACATCTTGCCCTAAACCTCAGAAGAATCTATGCTAAAAGCCTCCTTGCACTGTGCAAAAGGATTCTTGCTTATTACCTTGCAGAGCTGAAACGATCAGAAAATCTGTATTTTTGTTGTAATCCTCCGTAAATAATTAACTGCCTAAAAAAAAAATCAAAAAAAAAATCAAAGGCTCTTGTTATGAGCTATACATGATTGCTTTTGTTTATAACGTTCCTTGTACATAGTTGCAATGTTACATAATGTTCTATGTATTTGTTCACCAATGTTCTATGTAAACCGCCACTGATCTTGGGAAGGGGCGGTATATAAACGTTTTTAAATAAATAAATAAAAAATAAATAAATTATGGGCTTGACATCCATATATTACCATTGATCAGTAAAAGGGTAGTTATTTGACTTATTAGCACATCCCAGCATGTGAGAGCCTGTTTGGAACTGGAGGGCTTATTGATCTCTTCCAGTTTTTGTTTTGCCCCTCTTCAGTGAAGGATTTTTATTGAAGTGAGCTGAATGCTCTGGGATGTGTTCGTATCGATGTCACTACCTGCTCTCGGAGAGGCGAGGCCCAGTGATGGCATGCTCCTCTCTGTTGCAGCTTCTGTTTTAGCTGTTCAGAATATTTGCCGATCTTGCATTTACCTTAAGTGACACATTCTTCACCTTACAATCCAAACAGTACCAACCATGGGAACACAGCTGACACATGAAGACTCCTATATAGAGTCAAACGTTGGATTCTATGACTTGCGCCCTGCAGAAATAGCATCACGGCTTACTTCCTGAGGCACTGATTAGCACTGAGGGCTACTCCGATTCTCCTAAATAGTTTTCACCCTCTTCAATTTTGAGCTAAACTTGTAGCCCGCTAGGATAAACCAGTCCAAACATGTTTTGGAGGGATTCTTTCCCTCAAACTTGCCCACTAGCTGGCAATGATAGAAATCTGCTTTTTGTTTGACTGTGAGTTTATACCGCTATCCTTCTTATTTATTTATTTACATTCTCTTATATACCACGCTATTCTGCATCAGTGCGGTTTACATTGAACAAACTGAAATTACATTGAACAGGGTATTATAACTTGGAGATAACTAATTTACAGGGAACATGGGCTATGGAGAGTTAAGTGGCTTGCCCAAGACCACAAGGAGCACCTGTGGGACTAGAAACCCTAGTCCTTCCGGCCCAAGGTTGCTGTCCTCTAGTGGGATTTGAAACCCCAACCTTCTGGCCTGGCCTGAAGTACCTTGCCCCAACCACTAGGCTACTCCTCCACTCCAAGACTCACTCTTGTGAGTCTCTTGTATTATCTGTGCAATCGAGAAATCCCAAATCATGTTGCCATCACATTACTCTTGATTTTACTTATATATAAGTACATGAGGCCAGTAATAAGTCTAATAAGTGCAAATGTGGCAACCAGCGCACAGCAGACTATCCCTGGGCTTGGTTTAGACCATACTCCTTTTATCCCTGAGCTCTCTCCCATTGTGTCCATTGTGCAGCATAAAAAATGACTTCCCTCCCCCCCCCCCACGATAGCTGCTGGCAGATAGTATTCTCTACATCATCTCTTTCAGTAAAGTTTATTTTTCCTGTTAAATAACTTTCCTAGATGAATTATTGTTTAGAATATTGCAAAGAGAAAGGACACGTTTCACCATTTATAGAAATACGCCAGACTTCTCTAATTCCCTTTCTAGTAAAAAGAGCTTATACTGGAGATACAGCTAGGCTCCTGGGGAACGCTAAGGTTGCGGTGACTTCTTGTCCTGGGAATACCCTGGCCCCCAGCCCAGAAATAACTGAAGATGAGACCAAGATGAAGTTGTTCAAACATCTACCGCTGAAGGATTTTCCTTTCGAGTATCTACTCTTGTTTGTAATTCAAATAAATTCTATAGCAGATGATGCGTCACTGCTTACAAAAGTGCATAATAAAACCTTTTTCAAGTGCATAGCAAAACATCTATGAGTTACTTGGATGATAGAGGGGTAAAAGGGGCACTAAGAGGGGACAAGACAATAGCGGAGGATGACAGAAAAAGACCACATGGCCTATCTAGTCTGCCCTTTCATATCAACTACAATAGTCCCCTTTTTATCTTTAGAGATCCTCTGTGTCTCATGTTTTTTTGAATTCGGATACTGTTCTCATGTCCACCACCTCCACTGTGAGACTATTCCAGGCATCTATCACTCTTTCCGTAAAGAAATATTTCCACATATTAATCCTGAGTCTATCCCCTTTCACCCTGATCCTATGTCCCCTCGTAGCAGAGCTAATCTTCAATTGAAAGAGGCTCTCCTGTGCATTTATGCAACAGAAGTCTTTAAATGTCTCTATCATATCACCCCTATCCCGTCTTTCCTCTAAAGTATACATAATAAGATCTTTATGTCTGTCCTCATATGCTTCATAACGAAGTCCACTAAGCATTTTAGTAGCCACCCTCTGCACCGAATCCAACCTGACTATACCCTTCTGAAGGTGCGGTCTCCAGAATTGCATACAATACTCCAAATGAGGTTGCACCAGAGACATATAAAGAGGCACTATCACCTCCTTTTTTCTGCTGACCATTCCTCTCCCTATACACCCAAGCATCCGTCTGGCTTTCGCAGTCACCTTTTCTGCCTGTTTAGCTACTTTAAGATCGTCAGACACAATTACGCCCAGGTCCCGCTCCTCTTTTGTGGACAGAAGAATCTCACCCCCTACATTGTACAGCACCTTTGGATTTTTGCAGCCCAAATGCATGACCCTGCATTTTTTTAGCATTAAATTCAGCTGCCATATTCTAAACCATTCTTCAGGTTTAGCTAGATCCCTCCTCATGTTGTCGACTCCTACCTGTGTGTCTACTCTATTGCATATTTTGGTATCATCTTCAAACAAGCACACCTTACCTGACAGTCCTTCCGCAATATCACTAACAAAGATGTTTAACAGAATCAAACCAAGGGCAGATCCCTGCGGCATACCATTGGTAACCTCCTTCTCCTCAGAGTGAGCTCCATTTACCTGTACCCTTTGTTGCCTCCCACTCAACCAATTTCTAACCTAAGCAGTAACTTCAGGGTCCATCCCCAGGGTGCTCAGTTTGTTTATAAGTCACCTTTGTGGAACGGTGTCAAAGGCTTTACTGAAATCTAAATACACCACATCTAGGGCTCTTCCTCTGTGCAACTCCCTGGTCACCCAGTCAAAGAAATCTATTTGTCTGACAAGACCTCCTTCTGGTGGATCCATGCTGCCTCGGATCCTACAATCCGCTGGACTCCAGAAACCTCACTATTCTCTCCTTTATTTATTTATTTATTTATTTACATTCTCTTATATACCGTGCTATTCTGCACCAGTGCGGTTTACATTGAACAAACTGAAATTACATTGAACAGGGCATTATAACTTGGAGATAACTATTTTACAGGGAACAGTAGCCTTTCGAATATTTTACTAACCACAGAGGTTAGAATAAGCAGACTCTAGTTCTCAATGTCATACTTACATCCGCTTTTGTGTAAAGGGACCGCATGTGACTCTCTCCAGTCCTTTGGCACCACTCCCGACTCCAAAGAGGCATTGAAAAGGTAAACAGTGGAGCCACTAGAAAGTCCCCAAGTTCCCTCAGTATTCTTGGATGTATCCCATCTGGACCCATGGCTTTTTCTACTTTTAATTGAGCTAGTTCTTCTCGAACACAGTCTTTTGAAAATCTTTGGAGATTCCCATTGCTTCCGTTGCTATTTGTGAGTGTTTTCTGAGATCCTGCTCCAGGCCCTTCATCTGTGAACATAGAACAGAAATATTTATTAAGCAATTCTGCTTTATCCTTATCAATTTCTGCATATTCCTCCCCTGTAGCCTTGTGTCTTAGAATACCACTTTTGCCCTTCCTCCTCTTACTAACATATCTGAAAAATGTCTTATCCCCACATTTTAATGCATTGGCTATTTCTTATTCTTTTTGAACCTTTGCTTTCCTGACTATTTTGCTAGCTTCTCTAAGTTTATCCAAATATAGATGCCTGTCTTCCTCTCTCTGTGATCTCTTGTATTTCATGAAGGCCTCCCTCTTTTTCTTCACCTTCTCAGCTACTTCTTTTGAGAACCATGGTGGCCTCCTTTTCCTTTTACATTTATTTACCTTTCTAACAAAAAGATAGAAAACAGAGAGTAGTGCTAAATGGGCATCTTTTTTAATGGAGAAAGGTGAATAGTGGAGTACCCCAGGGATCTGTGCTGGGTCCGCTGCTTTTTAACATATTTGTAAATTACCTGGAAATGGGGATAACGAGTGAGGTAATCAAAATTGTTAAAACCCAAAAGGATTGTGAAAAATTGCAAGAGGACCTTGATAAATTGGAAGACTGGATGTTCAAATTAAATGCAAGATGAAATTTAATGTGGACAAGTGCAAAGTTATGTACCTAGGAAAGAACAACTCAAACTATGGTTACACGATTTAAGGTTCCACATTAGGAACCACCACCCAGGAAAAAGATTTAGGCAACACGTTGAAACCCTCCACTCAGTGTGCAGCAGCAGCCAAGAAGGCAAATAGAATGCCAGGAACCATAAGGAAAGGAATGGAGAATAAAACAAAGGATATTATAATGCCTCTGTATCATTCCATGGTGCGACCGCACCTTGAATATTGTGTGCAAATCTGGTCGCCATATCTTAAAAGGATATAGCAGAACTAGAAAAGGTATAGAGAAGAGCCACCAAAATGGTAAAGGGGATGGAAGGATACCTCTATAAAGAAAGGCTAAAAAGGTTAGGGCTCTTTAACCTGGAAAAGAGACGGCTGAGGGGAGATATGATAGAGGTCTATAGATTAATGAACGGAGTGGAACGGGTAAACGTAGATCGATTGTTTACACCATCAAAAAGTAGATCAGGGGACATGCAATGAAGCTACAGTGTATTCGGTTTAAGACTAATAAGAGAAAATATTTTTTTACTCAATGCGTAATCAAACTCTGGAATGTGTTACCGGAGGATGTAGTAAAGGCTGTTAGTCTAGCTGGGTTTGAGAAAGGTTTGGACAAGTTCCTGGAGGAAAAGTCCATAAACCATTATTAAAGAGGACCAACGAAATTCACTGCTTGCCCTAATACAAGCATTGTGGAACCTGTGTGTCTTCTTGGGAAACTGCTAGGTACTTGTGACCTAAATTGGCCACTATTGGAAACAGGATACTGGCTTGATGGACCTTGGTCTGATCCAGTATGGAATATCTTATGTTCTTATCTGCCTCACTTCTTTTCCTATTTGTGGGTGCTTTCTTAAATCCTGCTCCTGGCCCTTCGTCTGTAAACACAGAACAGAAATATTTGTTAATCAATTCCACTTTATCCTCCTTAGCTTCAATCATCTTTAAGTCTAGCAATACCACTTTTGCACTAACTCCTCTCACTAACAAATGTGAAAAATGTTTTGTTCCCCCATTTTACTGCATTGGTTATTTTTCATACATTAGTATTTTTGCTTTCCAGACTACTTTTCTACGTTCTTAGCTTTTCCATATATTAATGCTTGTCTTTGTCTTTCTGTGATCTTTTGTATTTTATGTAGGACTCCCTTTTTTCTGGATATTTTCAGTGCATTCTTTCGAGAAGCATAGTGGCCTAATTTTCCTTTTACATTTATTTAATTTCCTAACAAAAAGTGATTTTGCCCACTGCTTTTCTACTTCTCCCATATGCCCTCATCCAGCTAATGACTCCTTGATGTATTGTCCCATCTTGCAAAGTTAACTTTCCTACAGTCTAGGACCCTTACTTATGAATGAACCGTTTTAGCCCCTGTCCTAACAATGAATCACGCCATCCGTTGATCACTGGATCAGAGTTGATCACCAACACTAACATCAGAAACACTCCCCATTCATAAGCACCAGGCCCAGTATTGCCCCCTCCTGTCTGGGCTCTGTTATTCATTGCCAGAAAAGTTCTCCCTATATAGAATCCAGGATCTCCTTATTTCTAGACACCACTTCATGAGGGTGCCACTGTCAACATCTGGCATATTGAAATCACCTATCAATAGCACTTCTCCTTTCATGGCAAAACTGCATATGTCTTTTATTAAACCTCTGTCCACTTCTTCTGCCTGTGAAGGATGTCTGTATATCACACCATTGCAAATGGGTGCTTCCTTCCTTCTTTCCAGTTTAACCCACAGTGCTTCCTCCTTCCCTCGTAAGCCCTGCAATTCTGTAGCTTTAATATGATTTTTTATGTATAGTACCACTCCTCTTCTCTTTCTTCATACCCTGTCCTTCCTGAATAAATTATAGCCCGCTATAATTACATCCCAGACATGGTTATCTGTGAACCATGTCTCTGTGACCACCACTAAATCCAAGTCATCCTCTTCCATTAAAGCCTCAAGATCCAGAAACTTATTTCCCATACAATGGGCATTAATACACACCGCTTTCTACATGTTGCCCCTTGTGCCCCATTTCTGCAGAGGTATTTAAACTTTTACTTACCTGAGGGCTTTTACTTACCTGGGAATTTTCTTCACTCATCACCAATGAATCTAGTTTAAAGCCCTCTTCAGCAGGTTACTCAGTCTGCTGCACAAAACACTTCCAACTCTTCTTGGATAACTGGACCCCATCTCTATTCAGCAGCCCTTGGAAAATCATGCCATGGTCTAGGAATCCAAATCACTCTCGATGATACCATCCATGCAGCCATGCATTTATCTCTAGGATGCAAGCTTCTTTACATCCGCCTTTACCCTCAACAGGGAGACTTGAAGAGAACACCACCTGTGCACCTATCTGCTTTACCCTCTCTTCCAGAGCTATGAAATCACTCTTGATATGCACAAGGGGTACCTGGCAGTATCATTTGTACCAACATGGATGAGCAGCATTGAATAGGCTTGATGAATCTCAACAACCACTCCGTAACATCTCAGAATTTGGCACCTGGATGGCAGAACACCTCTCGGGACCTCAAGTCTATCTGGCAGACACCTCAGTACTCCTCAGAAGATAGTCACCAATCTTCACTACCCTTCGCTTCCTTGTGGTCACTGATTAGGAAACTTTGGGGTTTTGAGTTCTAGTTCTTTTTCTTTCTGGAATGTTCTGCCTCTTTCATTTCCAGTGTTGCATACCGGCTCTTCAGTTTGAGGGATGGCGGAGTTGGATTTGGGGTATCGATTCTGCAGGCTCTCTTTTGTCCGTTGCTAAAATTGAGCTTAAGTCTGAAGAAAGGATTTGTCACTGTGAATAGAGTGTTGCAGAGGTACAAGAGAAACGTTCTTCAATGGCACCATCAGCAGTTTCCATTCAAGATGTTTGTTCAGCTACAGCCAAAGCAGAGATGATGCATGTAAAATGGAAAATACGGAGAATGGTATGAGAAAAAGAAAAGATTTCCTAGAGTTTCAGTTATTACCTCTAGAGATATGTTTCAGAGTTATTTGAAAGAAATTTAGAAATTTTAGAATCTGCTTTGCCTCTTATAGTGTTTGTATATCATTTACCTAATAAATCTAATTCTTCAGTTCTGAATGCTCCTGAGAATAGTCGAAAGGGGCTTACTAACCAAGGAAAGCAATGTTTCGGACATTTCGGCAAGCTAACTGCCAGAGATTATGGATTGTGCACTTTATTAGTTACCTTTTTTGTTGGAATTTGACTGGCATTGGGTTTTTTAATTATTTTTTTCTAGGCATAATAAAATGCTTATAGGTCAGACTATTAGACTGTATCCTGACTTTGTGTGGGAGTCAGAGAATCACAGACAGAAATTTTTAGCTTTCAAGTCCAAAGTTATACAGGGGCTTTGTACTTTTTGCAGTGCTATTGCAAATGTAAAATTTACAAAGGAAAAGGGTATCTTGTTTTTGAACCGGAACAACTTCCTGAGTTTTGTCTACCCACTGACAGGTATCTATGTTGTTGTTGTTGTTAAGTGCCGTCGAGTCGGAGTCGACTCATGGCGACCCTCTGGATAGCTATCCTATCTATGTTAGAGAAAATTAATTCCGAATTGGACTTGGAATCTTAAATATTTGGGGTATGTTTACTAAGCTGGACTAACGGTTAACCTGTGCTCTTTGTAACTAGGTCCCATGTTACTTTCTTGGACAACTTTGTGGAATGTTATGTAATAACGGAACGTTTTTTAAAAATAAACGGTAAAAAATATGGAACCCCAGTACACGCTGAGCATATTTAGGTCTTTTCAGATTTTTTTTTTACTATAAACATAACATTTTCATAATGCTTTTTCTAAATACTTTTTTAAAGCATTGTTGAAATGGCAAACTGTTTCCATTTGAAACTAATTGAAACCATTCCAGGCTGAGGCTTGGATGGATTAGGAATGAGTGGGAGGAAGGTTCCCAGAGGAGGGATAAAGAATGCTGGAAGCTGTCACGTGTTGTTCGTGTGGAATGGTTCAGGCTTTTAATACCCTTTACTCCCTTTGGAGTGATGGGAAGATGCAGGACTAGAGCATAGGGCTCACCTCGGATGCTCGTTGGATGGGCCCATGGGGATTTGCCCCAGCCTTTGGTCTCATTCTACAAGCAAACAATCTGGCTCAAGGTACTGCTAGGGAATTCTTCCATAAGAGGAGGCATATTTAACCCCTGAAGCTCTGATGTAAGGCATTTCTTTGTTGGGTAGATTTATTCTCATATTAGTATCACCATGCCAGTCGCCAGTCCAACCTCTTCTTCCATCTTCAGTTTGTGGCAAACTGTGCATTTAACCCTCTGACAATTCCTATAAAGAGGGTTTCCAGTCCCTCTGGTCTTCTCCGTGGCATGATTCTCATAATCTGCTCCTAGAAGTCAAATTTCAACAACTCCACATAGCAACTGTCAACCTAATCAACCCAGACTGTGGCTAGGCTTAAACATTTTCTCATAGGCTAGTTCTTGCCCCCGTGAATAGTATAGTTTGCTGGAGAAAATAACTTTATGATTATTAGTTGCTTTTTCATATTGTGAAATTTAGTGCATTTCAGGAGTATTCCAACCCCCTGCAGAACGGGCATAAGCTGATTTGACTTGTGTAAGGATTTTTTTACATACCTACTGCAGTGGTAAGTGAGTCTCATATGCAGCTAAGTCAACAATGCTTGACCTGTGACCTGGAAGTCATTTATAGCACACCTGACAGTCCCTAGGGTGCGTCGTCTCCATCACGTATGTGTTAGAACTTAATAGAATGTAATTGAATTAAATCCTTTGTTTGGAGCTTAAAATGTAAAGAGTATTAGGAAATATGATTCTTGGTGATATGGTTTTCTGTTAAGGTAGCTCTATTGTCTGACCTGGTACCTCAGGTAGTAAGTGCTATGCATTGCCTTGTAATAGATCCCTGGTTTAATCCCCAAGTTAGGTTTTACCATGTTCTGGGTCTGTTGAGGCCAGAGATATCATGGAGGTAGGCTTTACAGCTTTCAGGAGGGGGAATGAGGAGAGAGGAATCATGGTCATTGCTTGCAGATGGGTGATATCTATTGGTCAGGTTCTGGGTCCATGATTAAGTCTTCTCAGACTAGCCCTGGAGTAAGACCCTTGACATTCACTGCAGTGACTGGGCTAGTTGTCTCATGGTGAAAATAAAATATGTGAAAAAATGATTCCATAGTTTCAAAAGAAGACTCGTAGCGTCAGATCCCAGCCTTAGTTCTGATTGATTTTGGCAGTACAAAGAAGCAGAAGGAAACTGTTGAGCCGAAAATGAGGTGGTTCCCTCGGCATTATAAGCTGAGTATCATGGGATCTGGGGAAGAGAGTGATGCTGAGTTGGGTAACTTGAGTTGCTGTTAGATTTATGTCATGATACTGGCTGAATTAATTACTGGGTATTCATCATGATACTGGTAAATAATACAAGTAGTGATGTTTCGGTAATGTGAGGGGTTATTTAGATTGCTATTGTGATATCAGTGGATACCATAGGTGATTTTATTAGTGTATATATCATTGCTGAATTAATAACATGTACTACATAGTTAGATGAAGAGTCCTCAGCTACTGCAGTGTTGCTGACCTACAACAGATATTTTCCTTAAACAGGATTGATGAGGGCCACAAGTGGGTGATGTCATCTGATGGCTCTGGGACAGAACTTGCTCTCCCATACGCAGTGATATCCTCATCTCCCCAGTTAGTTCCCAGAGCTGAAGAATATAGGCCACTCTGTCTTTAGAAAACACCTGTTACAGGTGAGCAATATTGCTTTTTCTATGGATAAGCAGGATCGAGTCAGGCACAAAAGTGAGTTAGAGCTGCTCACTGCTTTCATATTAGGTCAGTCTTAAAAGCAGCCTGCAGTGAGCAGGTGTGAGAGTTGCATATTCAGGCAGGCAGACTGGCCAGTATAGTTTGACCAAAGACACTATTCTTTGTTGAGGCTTGGTTCAAATAATAATGCGGAGTAAAAGTCTGAAGGGAGAACCAGGTAGCTGCTTTGTAGATCATATCTAGCGAGGCAGACTTTAGGATCGCCACTGTCACTGCTGTAGATCTGACTTGTTGAGACTTTTACTTTGGAGCTGAGAAAAACAACCTTTTGTTCATAACAGAAATGGATATAGGTTGCCATCCAATTTGCTAAAGTTCGTATTGGTGTGCCAGGTTTGTTGGGATCAAAGGAGATCAGATTAAGGTCCTAAGGTACAGGGGCAGTGACAAAAATTCTGCACAAGTGGCCCCTGCACTGCTGGGGGGCCCTCAAAGAAGCAGGGGGCCCATTTGCAGCTACTCCCATATCTTTTGAAGTGGACTTTCCCAGCTCTAGGGCTTAGGGGGCTTCAGCAGTGAAGGTGTTACATAAAAAAGACCCTTCATGAAGCAAACGATAATATGACAGTGAGATGCTGGAAGGTCGTCTTCCAGAGTGTAATAAGCCCTGGTGATATAAATGATATAAATATTATGATATATAGTAGAAAATGAGCACATGACGGGGTTGTGAGCATTAGTGAAACGCCAGACTGAAAATCGTATCCACTTTAAAGCATATGTGCATCTCGTGGAGTTTCCTAGCAGCTGAGCTATCAACATGTGTTGGATAGACTTTGATAAATCAAGGGCTGAAACTAGCAGCTGCTGAATTTACCCACTGTGAAGTCTTCTTGTTGACTTATTAGCACTTGGATTTGGTTGAGTTTTTGTGGAGGTAGAACTGCCAACCTTTTGAGAAGAGGAACCCAATTCTGTCAAGACTGGTATGGCACAATAGTGCTTTGGCTTCACTGGAACTTGATCAGGATTCTTATTATGAGATCCAGGATGGGGCACAATTCCTCTGTTTTCTTTGGGATGAGATTCTCCCTGATTTCCCCTGATTTCTCTCCTGTGATGTTTGGAGCAGAAAAGACTCTTCATCGTCTAGAAGGTTCATATGGGAGGAGAAAACATTTATTTATTTATTTTATTTAAATCTTTTCTATACCACGCTCTTTTGAATCAGTGTGGTTTACAAGTAACATTAATGCATACAATGCAGGCTGAAACATACATTGAAACTTTACAATGAACAGGTATTACAACTTGGGTTTCAACAGCTGTAACTATCTGCAAACTGAGCAATTATGTCGCGGAACTATTTGTGTCAACATGACACGATTTTACAACTATATACCGGTTTAGATATCGTATTGGTGGATATGGTTACGTCAACATGACGTGTGTGAGGTGGTGGTGTCGTCATGATGGGTGGGAAGGTGTGCTGGGTTGTGTTATGTCACCAGTATGGGAGTAATGTTGGAGGAAAAGATGGTGCTTTAGTGCCTTTCTGAATTGCGCGAGGTAAGTAATAGCTCAGATAGTGGTTGGAAGGGCATTCCAGAGTGTAGATGCATAGAGCACAAATGCTCTGTTCTTTGTTGCAAGGGAACAATTTGTTATTGGGTTGGGGATTGCGAGTGTGTTAGCAGTGAATGACCTGGATCTGTTCAGAGGAGTGGGGTGGACAAGGTCCGTGAGGGAGATGGAGGACAGTTTGTTAATGGCATTGAATGTCAACAGTAGTACTTTGAAAGTGAGCCTGCAGTGGATCAGAAGCCAGTGGAGGTGTTGCAAGATTGGAGTTATGTGGTCTCTTCTGGAGGCTCCGTGCAGGATACGGGCTGCGGTGTTCATTGCTAGTTGTAGTGGGTTCAGTGTGCTCTTTGGGAGACCATGCAGGATGGTGTTAGTGTAGTCAAAGTGGGGGGTTACAAGTGCTTGAAAGATCGTCCAAATCGTCAGGTTCCAGTAGGGGTCGAAGGTGCCGAATTGTGCGTATCTTGTGATAGATTGCTTTGATGGTGTTGCTTATATGTGCTTTCATGTCAAGCTGCTGGTCTAGGGTGATACCCAAGTAGCGGATGGTGGGCCTGCTCGGGAGCTCCGCGTCTCTCACCATTATCTAAGCAGGAGGGATGAAGGACTGATTTCTGGTGATGAATAGGACATCTGTCTTGTTGAAATTGATTCTGAGGCTTTGCGTGTGGAGCCAGTCAGTGACAGCATCAAAGCATTTCGTTAGAGGCGAGAAGTCAGGCTGGTCAATAGAGAATCGTGTGAAAAGCAGTACATCATCGGCATACACCAGGCAGGAAATATTGAAGGAACGGATGATTGAGCAGATGGGCTGCATGTATATGTTGAAGAAGAGGGCCGAGAGTGAGGAGCCTTGGGGGACACCTTGCTTTTGTTGAAAAGGCTCAGAGGTCTTAGAGTCAGATTGTACCTGTTGCCATCTGTCCAATAAGTAAGACTTGCACCAACTCAAGGCTGAACCATGGATTCCCTTCTCTTAAAGATGAGCAGTTCATGGTTGACTGAGTCAAACGCAGAGGCAATGTCCATTAAGATTAGAACATATCCTTGTCTGATGTTATCAATCCCTGTGATTAAGGTACTGATTAGAGTGGTGAGGAGTGTCTTGACGCCATGTAATTCTTTAAAGCCATGCTGACATGGGTCAAGGGGAGAAGTGGTCTCGATGTGGTACTGGATTTGACGTTGAATGACCTTCTCGATTATCTTGGCCAGCAGAGGGATGCTGGAGATTGGTCGATAGGATTCCACCTGCTGGGGGTTCAGCTGCTTGTTCTTTAGAAGGGGCAGGATGGATGTTTGTTTTAGAGTCACTAGGAATGCCCCTTTTGAGAAGGACAGTTCCATGATCTTGGATAGGATTGGGCTGAGTTCTGCCTACAGCGACCTTATCCAGAATGCTGGGCAAGGGTCGTTGGGAGCTGTGGTGGTGTTGATGGATATGATGATATCCTCGATGCATCTCTCGGAAGGGGGTGTGAAGGAGGTCAGAGGCGTTAGATGGTGCGGTTTGTGACCTGGTGTGGAGTTAGTGGCGGTATTGGCTTGACTGGCTTTGGCCTATAGGTAGTCAGCGAATTCCTGAGGGTGTAGCAAGCTTGGTTGGGTGGGAGAAGGTTCTTTCGTCAGGGTCTTTACGATGTTGAAGAAGTCATGAGGCTTGTTTAGGGAGCGTAACAGGAGTTCGGAGTGGTATTCTTTCATTTTCTTGGAGACTGCTTCACGGTGTACTTTTAAGTGGGAGGTGTAGGCTGCCTGGTTGTCCGAGGACCGTGAGCGTCACCATCGTCTTTCAAGCTTCCTGAGGAGGAGTAGAGAAGTCCATATTTCCGAGGAGTACCATTGTGCTGATTTCCTTCTTCTTGGTAGCTTATTTGAGGCAGGTAGACGTGCGAAGGAGCTAAGGCTGTTGTTCCAGGTGGATATCATCGAGTTGAGGTTGGGAGGTGGCAAGCTGAGGTTTGGTAGGACTTTGTCAACAATCTCCTCTTTGTTGAAGAGACCGAATCATCCTGTGGGTGCTGAGGAAGTATCGGCTTCCTTACGAGGAATGTTGTGATCTTGATGCATGGGCATCTGAAATTTAATTAGACTGTGGTCGGACCATGGGACTGGAGTGATAGATAGGTTGAGGTTTTAGTTTGGGCTTATGGCTGGTAGTGGAATGAAGACAAGGTCTAGTTTATTTCCTTTTGAGTGGGTAGGGGCATCGATTATCTGTTTGTTTGTAACCCAACTCATTGAGTGCTTTGAGGAAGGCTTTGGAGTGGTGCTTTGGAGAGCTGGAAAGTTAGTCACCCATTACCCAGTATGGTATGTGTGGGTTCTTGGGGTTGCAGGCGAGGTCTATTATGGTTGAGAGGTCATCAGGGGAAGAAGATGGGGATCTGTAAATCAGGCTGATGGAGCTGTATTTGTTGATTATGGTGATTGAATCCAGGTGTGTGGTACTACTGGAAGTGAGCAGTTGAAATTGGAGCTCTGCCTTTACAAGTATGAAGGCGCCTCATCCTCTGCGGTTAGTTCTGTGGCAAGTGTGGATTGAGAAGTTGGGAGGGATGAGTTGATTGAGAAGGACTGAGTCTGAGTCAGACAACCATGATTCTGTGACCAGTAGAATGTCTAGGTCATAGTTGGTTATGAGGTCGGAAATGGCTGGCCATTTCTTGTGGACCGAGCATGCATTTAGGAGGGCGCATTTCAGGTTGCGAGGGTTTAGGTGCTTCTCCGCCTAGGACTTTGTGGTATGCTGAAGAGATATGTAAAGCAGGTGTGGGTATAGGTTATGGTTAGTTTTGGCTGCTGGGCAATGGGGGCTGCCATAACATCTCTTTCCTAGGCCTTGTAGGACTGGAATGGGGTTGTAGTTGGTGGTGAGAGTGAAGGTGCTGTAGAATAGGTTGGTGAGGAGGTAGCAGCTGGTAAAGGAGGGTGAGGAGGTAGCAGCTGGTAAAGGAGGGTGCCATTTTGAAATGTAGGGGAGCCAAAGATGGTTATGGACCTTCTGACAATATAGGGTATACTTAAGCACTGATGGTAGGGTAGCTCGTGGATGGCTGTGTTGTCTATTTCATCATAGACGATTACAGTGGTTAATTCATTCGGCTAATACAGAACTTGTAGGTCTGCTTTGCACCATTAGATCATCACAGGTTTGTACAGTGGATATTTCTAACGTGTTTGTACAGATCTTTTAGGGCTACTTTGCACATTAGAGCATTACAGCAGATAATTCTACCCAGCTAATAAGGTCTTGTATGTCTAATTTGAAACATTAGAGCATTGCAGTCGATAATTCTAACAGGTTTAAACAGTAGGTAGTTCTAATGGGTTTATACAGATCTTGTAGGTGTGGTTAGCACCTGTAGTTAATTCTTATGGATAAAACAGGTCTTGTTTGGTTACTTTCTCAGCTATTGGGTTACTGTGGGTGTGATTATGCTAGCTTCGCATAACAGTTCACATATTTCACAGTTACATGGTTTGGGTTGTTTTTAAATTAGGCGGACGTACCTTCTTTCTTTTCCTGCTGCCTACTTTCCCCGCCTAAGGGCCACGCCAAAGGACCCTCTGGTGAGGCCCTCAGGCGTGGGTGCGCAGGAGGCACTGCTGATAAGTCCTTGCTGCTGGGGTGCGTTGGCTACGTGAGGAGGACCGGGAGGAGTTCTGGCCTCCCGATCGTTTCTCGCCGCCAGTCGGGGCTCAGCGGGGCTGGAGGAACATGGGTCCAGGATAAGGGCTGATCTGAGATCAGACTGAGAAACTTGAGGTGATAGCCTTTTTGGATTATATTGAGGGCCCAGGAAGGCATTGTGATCTTCTGCCAAAATGCAGAAAAATATTGAGCCAAACTCCCTACAAGAAGGGCAGGATGAATATTCTGGAGGGGATGGAGCTTGGAAAAGAAACAAAAAGAAGGCTGCTGTTTGGACTAAGCAGGGAAAACCTTTTTAGGTTGAGTTCTCCCTCTCTGACTTGGCTTTTGCACAACAGGATGCAACTATTGAGGCTGTTTTTAGTAATAATATACAGTATTGAACCATAAAGAGCTGGTGGGCTGCAAGACATGTGAAAAGCTTCCTGGAAAACTTTCCTCCTCAAATGATCTAGAAAATTTGGGTCTTTTCCTGGAGGAACGTTGGAGGAATTCCTGCACTTCAACAATTGAAGAGTGGGATAACTGGACCTTATTGAGATCCGGAGCCAGCTGGACTTTATATTTCACGTCCAGCTTCTTGGAGATAGGAGATCCTTCCACATATGGACCTGCTGGTCTTTCTAGGTGCCTCCACATATTTAAGGCGATCAAAGACATCTGCTTTTGTTTCTTCTTCTTCTTGCTACAGAAGAAAGGAACTTCCTTAGCCATTTTCTAAATACATTTTCAGGATCTCGGAGGCTCTCTACATGAAACCTATTAACTCTGGTGAGGAGGGAGAAAGCGAATGTGTAGGTTCTTCCTTGGGTCAGTGCAAGGAGATGCAACACCTATTGCCGCTACTGCCTCCCCTCTCTGGGACTGACAGTAATGGCAATAGCCGCAAAGAGCCCCGTGGCACCATGGGGCTGTTAGCTTCTGCCTTTCTCCACCGCCCGATGTCGACTTCCCTGGCTCTTCCTCTGAATCTGGAGTAGATAATAAACAGTAAAGTTCTGTGACTGAATGTCTCTGTGTTGGTGTAAAGCCTGAGGAATGAGAAGGCAGCTCTGAAGACTGATGGAATTGAGTGTGGGGTAAGTTCTTGGAGTAACCCTTTATAAACTCATTGGCCATCTTTTGAAGAAAAGAGTGAGAATACTACAGAAGCAGCAGAGACATAGAGGATAAGGAGTCATAGTTTTTAAAGGTATCTAGTCCCCGAGCCGTTGGAATCATATGGGCTGATTTTATAAGGAGTCACATAAAATAAACATCACTTAAACATGTTAAGTCACCTATTTCCAAGAACCTTAGTGTGTGAATGGGCTCTTACATGGGTATTTTAGTTTATTTATTTAACATTTTTTTTCTATACTGCTCTTCCAAGAGTCAATGCTGTTTACAATGAGCTAGACGGCAGTTGCTATTCTGTAAGTATGCACGTAAGACCAATCATGCATACTTTCAGTATGAGTGTGCAGAGGGCTAGATTTTGGGTGGAGTGTGGGCGGAATACAAATTTACATGCATAAGTTATAAAATACTCTAATGTACTTGCGTGCATGAAGTTTCTAGGCACGGTCCTTTATAACATGCTGTAGAAGAAGTGTAAGTGCTCCTGCCTAGTTTGCACATGCGTTTCATCACTTCCGCCCCTTTTATGTAATGTATGCGTGTACTTCAATTTATAAAATAGGCTTTAAATATGGGCATACTCATGCACGTAAACTCCACAGAAATTTATAAAATTACACTCTACAATTCACTGTGCCTGGGGGTTGAAGGCTACTCCATGGACTATTCTCGACTCATATGCGCAGAACTCCGTTTTTTATGCAGAGGAACTTCATTAGAAACTTTTCTTGAAGAAACCTTTTCTCAGCTTTCAAGTGTTCATAGAGATGATCTAGAGTAATCTCTTTATCCTATAGGATCTATAGAATGTTACTGATCCCTCTCCAAAAGGAGTATGAACAGTCTCCTTTAAGAGAGTCTGCGGCCCAGAGTTCAGGGCTGGGAGGGTGTGGCTCACAGGGAGAGGTTAAGACCCAGCAGGCTGCAGGAGGGAGAGAGGCCCGTGGAGCCAGAAGTCCTTCCAAGGCCAGCTGTGCAAAGGAGTTCTGAGGTAGGAACTTTAACTGGGGCTGGAGGAAGGACCAGGAGAATCAGCTTGTGGAGGTTTAGCTAGCTGGGGCAGAATAAAAAGCTGATTTTGTTTTCCCTGAACTGCTGTCTGGCCTGTGTTTTTTTTTTTTTTTAAACTTTTATTTTCATTTTGCAACAAACAAAAGAAACAACGCACCAAAGGAGACAAAACAAGTATACAATAAGGAAAAGTAAACCCAATTACCCCCCACCCCCATGCTTCTTCTCTAGCTGATTATGTCAGCATGTGAGCGCTTCCAAACAACAATGATTATACAGCAAAACGATCAAAAGAGTATCTACGATACAGAATGATCATGGGACAGAGATATATACAAATTTAGACAGTCAGATGAGAGCATTTAGCAGAATGTACATAGTCATTGAGCATCTTCCATTTAGACCGATGATGAGGAGTCTGAATGGGGGAAGCAAACATACGAGGTATTTGTTCATATTTACTGTAAAGACAGACATGATTCCACCACTCATTGGGGCTCAGATGGGAGCTATTTTTCCAGTATTTCGTAATTAGGGAAATAGCAATGCCAAGCATAAAGTCCAAAAGGAAGTGAGCCGTTTTTGGAAGAGAGGGGATCCCCGCAGCTGAGCGAAGTCCCACTATCCTCCAAGAAAGGGGCTCTTGAAAGTGCAAAATAGACTGGATACGACCCCAGACCCGACGCCAGTAATACTGTAGTGCGGGACATTCATACATAACATGAGGTAGTGAACCAATGGCCGCATGGCATGTCCAACAACTATTGCCCTGAGTAGTGTTCCATTTGGCTAATCTGTCAGGAGTGTAAAAACACCGGTGGGCTAGAAAGAAGAGTGTCTGAGTGAGTGAGGCGGATCGGGAGACCCGTGTCACTCTACTCCAGACAAGGCTCCATTGCTCCGGGGTCAAAGTCACATGCAATTCTCTCTCCCATGCTTTCTGCGCTATAGGGGTATCTCTAGTTATAGCATTACATAAGGTTTTGTAAAAATTAGATGCTACACCCGGTGAACTACCGATAGATCGGATAGTCTCCGACCAACCTTGTGTAGGGGATGCCGATGGCGGGAGCACCTTAGCACTCCGAAGGCAATGCTGAAGTTGCACCAACTGAAAATAGTGTTTCGCTGGGAGACCAAATTCAATTTGCAATTCACTAAAAGTTTTCCAGCGACCTTCATGGAACAACTGGCTAGGAATCCAAATGCCCCTAGTGTACCAGGGGCTCCACGCCATCGGCTTATTTTGTATTCGAAATCGAGTATTGTACCAAAGCGGGAGCCTGTCTAACGGACAGAGTCGGGAGTCTAAAGATTGCATAAGAGTATTAAAGGCACCTAAAGTGTCTAAAAGCATTGGTGGATAGTGGGAGTCTGATGGGAGAGTCATACCAGGGAGAAAAGTAAGAGGAATCGGTTTGCAAAGGTCCTCTTCTATGTCTAGCCACACAGGTCTACTCGGTACTGGATCTTCCAGCCAACGAGCGCCTTGTTTGAGAAGAAAAGATTGATGGTACTTCAGGAAATCAGGGAATCTGACACCCCCATTTTCCTTATCTGCTTGCAGCTTATGTTTCGCTATCCTAGGTGTCTTGTTTTGCCACAAGTATCTAGTCAGAAGGCCCTCTATATCTTTATATGTACGTCGAGGTAAGAGACAGGGCAACATTTCTAAAATATAATTCACTTTCGGAACAATCATCATTTTTATGGTTTCTAAGCGACCCCACAAAGTGAGTGTCAAAGGAGTCCAATGGTGAGTAAGCGCCCGGACTTTAGAGGTTAAGTCTTTGGCATTGAAGGAGATAGTGTCTTCCAAAGGAGAACAATAGTGAACCCCAAGGTATTTGACCATGCGAGGTTGCCATAAAAAGGGGAAGGGTTGCATATCTGCCTGATGAAGCAAAGGATTTAATGGAAAGGCTACCGACTTGGTCCAATTTATCTTATAACCGGACAGTTGTGAGTATTTACCAATTTGCTCTAGGACAGCCGGTACTGAGTCTATAGAGACAAAAAGCATAAGGTCATCAGCATACGCTGAAATTTTGATTTCCCTATGGGAGAAGGGGACTCCATGAATCTCCTCCGATTGCCGGATTAGTAAAGCCAAGGGTTCGAGTGCAAGATCGAAAAGAAGTGGAGACAGTGGGCATCCCTGGCGGGTACCGCGTTGAAGGGGAAAAGGCTGAGACTTTAAAGCATTGGCACATATACTGGCTGTAGGCTGTGCGTACATGGTGCGAAGACAACGGAGAAAACCTTCCCCGAATCCGTACCAGCGGAGGACTGCAAACAGGAAGGGCCACTCTAAACGATCAAAGGCCTTCTCAGCATCAAGTGAGAGGCCAACAAATGGGCGATCAAGATTAACTGCGGTAGTCAGTACATGGCATAGAGTCCGAGCATTGTCAGCAGTTGATCTACCAGGAATGAAACCGCATTGATCTGGGTGTATTAAGGTAGACATCCTATCAGAGAGCCGGGTGGAGAGAATGGTGGCAAATATTTTATAGTCCGCGTTTAGGAGGGAAATGGGACGATAATTAGCTGTTAGTTGCGGGTCTCTCCCCTCTTTCTCAAAAACTACTACATTTGCCATTGAAAAGGACCCAGAAGGAGAACCCTCCTCGGCCAGAGCAGAAAAATAAAGTCTCAAAACTGGAGCTAAGTCAGCGTGAAAGGTTTTGTAGAATTCAGCAGGGAGACCGTCTGGGCCTGCGGCTCGACCTGAGGCACGTTTCTTGATAGCAGAATGAATTTCTGAGACAGTAAATGGTGTGTCCATGGCCACTCTATCTTCGTCAGATAGGGTCGGCCTTTGTACCCCTGAAAGTAAGCGTTCAAATACTTCTGGCTCAAAATCACATTCAGATTGATAAAGCCGAGTATAAAAAATCACGAAAGAGTTCTAAGATTTCTGTATCTTTAGTGACCAAGCCCCCCCCCCCCGACGGATTACGGAGGGCGGTAACACGCTTGGCTTCTTTTTGACCTTTTAGGGCATTAGCTAATAATTTGCCAGCACGGTTATTTTCCCGATAATATAGCCCTTGTTGTGATTCAATATTTTTAACAGCAGCAGTGTACAAAAGCTGATTGTATTGAAAACGCAAGCGTTGTAAACGGAGTAAAATACATGGGTCAGTACGGGAAGTGAGGAGACGCTCCCCAGCTTGTATCTGCTGCTCTAGAATCAGTAAGTGCTGCTTTCTTTGTTTCCCCTGCCGAATTTGATAGCTAGTTATAGTTGCGCAAATAGATGCTTTAAAACCCTCCCACCAAGCCCAGCTCGCTGTGTCATGGGGTGAGTTAAAATGAAAATAATCTTGGATAGCGGCCTTTATATCAACCTGAAAATCTTTCTGACCTAGTAGGGATCTATCAAAAAACCAAGCTCGGGGAGAATCGTCCCGCGCAGTGACATGTAATGATAAAGATATGGCAGCATGATCTGAAATATGAAGAGGATGAGTCCTAGCCGTGTCCACTTGAGAAATCAGTGCTTTGGAGATGAGAAAGAAATCTATTCTAGATTGGGAGTGATGGGGGGCAGAAAAGAAAGTAAACTCTAAGTCGGAGGGGTGAAGCAGCCTCCATATATCTACCAGCGCAAGATCTTGCATCAGAGCTGTAAGAGTAGCAAGACTCTTGGGTGGACTACTCGTTCTAGGCGGCTGTCTATCTATCAGAGGGTCTAACACTTGATTAAAATCACCACCAAGTATTAATGGAGCATTGGCAGAGGCCTGTGCCAACTGTGCAATACTTGCATAGTAAGGAGGGTTGTCCACATTCGGGGCATAAATGCAAATACACGTGAATTCACTATCTCCAACCTTAAGGTGTACACGGGCCCATCTACCCTCCTTGTCAGCGCTAGTATCAATTACAGTAGCTTGCAAAGATTTCTTAACCAGAATGGCTACCCCGCACCGTTTGGAAACGGCGGGAGAATAGGCAGCCACCATGTAAGGCTTAGCATTGAGTTTCAGTGTTTCAGCAGAGTTTAGGTGCGTTTCCTGAAGAAACGCTAAATCAGCATGCTCATGGCTAAGATAGCTAAGGATTTTCTTTCGTTTGATTGGACTATTAATGCCTTTTACGTTGAGTGATAAGATTTTACATAAGGCCATTCAGAAAAGTTAAAAATTCTGAGCATGATAGCGCACATAATTTCACAATGTCCCTCATATTGACTGTATCTGGCTGTACACATGGCATAAAAGAAAATAAGCTAATATAATACAGTGAAGCGCCCCACATTAAAAAAGAAAGACCGCAGTGCGGTAGAGAAGAAGCAGAACCCCAGAAATTACTGGCGACCATGTGTCTGCGGGGAGAAACCCCAGAGAAGGCCGAAATTGAAAAAAACACATAACCTGTAGGACTGTGCGTGCTCCGAATCCGACCGAGGCACACATCATGGAGGGAGAGGAGACCAAAAAACAAAAGGTCATATAGAGAAAGAAAGAAAGTCCAGGTAGTCTCTGTGCTTGACTATGACCGCCGCATCGGGCCCTTCAAAATGGCGGACAGAGCCGGCAAATAAAAGACCAAGTCTTTGGATTAGCGCATCTGCTCTGCTTCTTTGGAGTCTAAAAATGTTGATAGTAGATCAGGATCTTCGAATGTCCTGGTTTGGTTGTGGAGAGTCACTCGGAGCTTCGCTGGATACAACAGGCCAAAGCGAGCCTGTAGTTGTTGAAGTCGAGGGCGAAAAGCAAGGAGTCTCTTCCGACGGTCAACGGTGGGCTTCGCCAAATCAGGGAAGAAGGAGACTTTATGACCTTCAAATTCCAGATGATGATTCGCCCGGGCAGCATTTAAAATTTGTTCCACTTGTTGATATCGTAGCAAGCGAAAGATATAGGCCGGGGGGCCGTTCGGTTGAGCGCCATGTGGGTAGGAACACGGTGTGCACGATCGATTTCCAGTTCTCTATGAAAAGTGATCTTCAGCAAGGAGGGAAGAGTTTTGAGCAGGAATTCTCTCATATCTCCTGCTTCCACCCCCTCCGGTATTCCAATGAGCCTCACATTGTTGCGACGGGCTCGATTATTGCTATCTTCTAACTCATTTTGAAGATTCTGTATCTGGCGCTCAGCCTTGTCTAGTTTGCCCAAGCGCACCGCATGCGAGTCGAGGACCCCCGCCATATTGTCCTGCCGTGATGAGAGACTTTCAAGTCGGTCCTGGAGCACTCCAAAGTCCTCTCGCATGGCTCGAAGCGCTTCTCCATTGGACTGCACCAATTCCTTCACGCCGCGTATTTCCTCTAAAATCTCCAGGTGCATTTCGGGGTTTTCCCGAAATGGAACCATCTTCTGTGGGGAGGACACTTCTGTTTTGGAGCGTTTTCCGTGAGAAGAAGAAGGAGACCCGAAGTCCAAGCGCGCTGGTTTATGGGCCGCCATCCCCCCCGAGGTACCCCGGTCAGCCCGGAGCGAAATAGTAAGTTTGTATAGGTATTAAGTCAGGATTCTAAGTAGGCCTCTCGGGAGCTTCAGCGCGAAGCGTCTTACCCGCTGGACATCAGGCTCCACCCCCTCTTACCCGCTGGACATCAGGCTCCGCCCCCCTCTGGCCTGTGTTTTAAAGAAAACCCCTTCCCACTGCACGCCACACTATCACAGAGACATTCAAGCACAGTGCTTACAGTCCTTCTGACTGTGGTCCAGACCCAAGCATGATGGGTCATACTAAACCAAGTAACTCCAACAGGATACACGGCATTTAACTTCATCACAGCACAAAAGAGAGGAGGAGGAGTACTAATACTTAACAGAAAGAAATACAGATTCAAAATGATCGCCGTCACTAACAACCAAATCTAACACACTCACTATAGCCAACAAGTACCTAACTATCGCCCTCACATACAGACCACCTGGAACCACAATGGAACACTTATCGAACAGTAATCAAAATGATATGCACACATAACAGAAGACACAAACCCCTCGTTGCACTGGGAGACTACAACCTAATATCCGCACCCACCAGAGAATCCGCAACATTCTTAAAAGCCATGGAGTCATTAAAATACTGCCAGACAACTAACACCCCAACGCACCAACATGGTAGAACCCCAGACATGGTCTTCATGCCAATGCAACTTGTGGAACAGAACAAGACTACAAAACCAACAATCACGCCAGTCCCCTGGTCAGACCACCATGTAAATGAATTCACTATGACCCTGAATAACCCCACCCAACGCAAAGTAGACGAAAGAATAACTAGGCGGTTCAAAACATTTGACAGAGATTCATTCATAAATGACATCACCCCACAACTTAAACAGGATCATGACGCCCTGGACCAAAACATAGAAGAATGGAACACAATAATATCCAACGCAGCATCTGCCCCAGCTATCAAAGAAGATCAAGCATGCAAGAGACCCAACGCCCCATGGTACTCACATGAAATCAGAGTTGCAAAGCGCACACTCAGAAGACTGGAAAGAAAATGGAGACGGGATAAATCACACAACCTCCTAACCCAATACAGAGATAA
Source organism: Ichthyophis bannanicus (assembly GCA_033557465.1). NCBI lineage: Eukaryota > Metazoa > Chordata > Amphibia > Gymnophiona > Ichthyophiidae > Ichthyophis > Ichthyophis bannanicus. The sequence continues at coordinate 809,612,013 of CM066036.1, forward strand.
ACAACGGGAATATAACAATCTTATAAATGAGCGTAGACAGCAACACCATACCAACCTAATCATGAAATCTACTAATAGACCAAGAGAACTCTTCAGCATCATCCAAAAGCTCACCAAAGATGACACGCAACAAAGTACCCACCATCTTGACCCACAAAAATATGCAGACTACCTGAAATCAAAAAATTCCAACCAAACCTGCTCTACATCATCACAAATAAATGATCACATGACAAAAAAGCAACATCAAACATGGGAGAACTTCAGCATACCAACAAAACTGCAAGTAGAAGACATTATATCTGGACTAAACACAACTTCACCATCAGACCCATACCCAATAAATTGGATCAAAGCTACAAAAAGCCATCTCTCTCACCACATTCATAAAATTGTCAAAGATTCACTCCAACAAGGATACATGCCGCAAACCCTAAAACACGCAATGATACGACCAATACTTAAAAGTAACAATCTGAGCCCATCCGAGCCAAAATCATATCGACCCATCTCCAGCCTGCCATTCCTTGCTAAAATTGTGGAAAAGGCAGTGCAAAGGCAACTTCAGGACCATATAGATATCAATGCCCCACCTAACATACATCAGCATGGATTTAAGCCCCAACAAGGCGTGGAAACACTACTCACCTCCCTCTTCGACAATTTCCTAAAAGGCATAGACAACATAAAAATGGATACCTGCTAGTGTTCATGGACATCTCGGCGGCCTTCGACACTGTGTCACACGCTAACCTATTGCAACGCTTACAACAGATAGGACTATGCAAGAATACCCTGAAGTGGTTTACATCTTACTTAGAAGGGCGAACGCAACAAGTCAAATGCGACCAAAAGAAATCACTACAATTCCCCGTCATGCAAGGAAGACCTCAAGGCTCAGCCTTATCATCAATGCTCTTCAACATCTACATACAGCCCATATGCAACATAAGAACATAAGAACATAAGATATGCCATACTGGGTCAGACCAAGGTCCATCAAGCCCAGTATCCTGTTTCCAACAGTGGCCAATCTAGGTCATACGTACCCAGCAGTTTCCCCAAAAGACACAGGTTCCACAATGCTTGTACTGGGTCAAGCATTGATATCCTGGGTCCCTTCTTAATAATGGTTTATGGACTTTTCCTCCAGGAACTTGTCCAAACCTTTTTTAAACCCAGCTACACTAACAGCCTTTACTACATCCTCCGGTAACAAATTCCAGAGTTTGATTACACGTTGAGTGAAAAAATATTTTCTTTTATAAGTCTTAAATAGTTTACCCTGTAGCTTCATTGCATGTCCCCTAGTCTTTCTATATTCTGATAACGTAAACAATCGATTTACGTTTACCCGTTCCACTCCGTTCATTAATTTATAGACTTCTATCATATCTCCCCTCAGCCGTCTCTTTTCCAGGTTAAAGAGCCCTAACCTTTTTAGCCTTTCTTCATAGGAGTATCCTTCCATCCCCTTTACCATTTTGGTGGCTCTTCTCTGAACCTTTTCCAATAACGCTATATCCTTTTTAAGATACGGCGACCAGAATTGCACACAATATTCAAGGTGCGGTCTCACCATGGAACGATATAGAGGCATTATAATATATTTTGTTTTATTTTCCATTCCTTTCCTTATCATACCTAGCATTCTATTTGCTCTCTTGGCTGCCGCTGCACACTGGGCCGAGGGTTTTAACATGTTATCCACAATGACGCCTAAATCTTTTTCCTGTGTGGTGGTGCCTAAAGTGGAACCTTGCATCGTGTAACCATAGTTTGGGTTGTTCTTCCCTAGGTGCATAACTTTGCACTTGTCCACATTAAATTTCATCTGCCATTTTAATGCCCAGTCTTCCAATTTATCAAGATCCTCTTGCAATTTTCCACAATCCTCTTGGGTTTTAACAACTTTAAATAGTTTTCTGTCATCTGCAAATTTGATAATCTCACTCGTTATTCCACTTTCCAGGTCATTTATGAATATGTCAAAAAGCAGAGGACCCAGCACAGATCCCTGGGGTACACCACTATTCACCTTTCTCCATTGGGAAAATTGGCCATTTAGCCCTACCCTCTGCTTTCTATCTTTTAACCAGTTCCTGATCCACAGTAGTACACTGCCTCCTATCCCATGACTCTTTAGTTTTGCCAAAAGTCTCTGATGAGGGACCTTGTCAAAGGCTTTCTGAAAGTCCAGATACACTATATCAACCGACTCACCTTTGTCCACCTGTTTATTCACACCTTCAAAAAAACATAACAGATTAGTGAGGCAAGATCTTCCTTGTCGAAAGCCATGTTGGCTGTCTCCCATTAGGCCATGACTATCTAAATGCTGAATAATTTTATTCTTTATGATGGTTTCTACCATTTTTCCCGGTACTGACGTCAAGCTCACTGGTCTGTAGTTTCCCGGATCACCCCTGGAACTCTTTTTAAAAATTGGTGTTACATTGGCTATCCTCCAATCTTCAGGAATTAGAGATGATTTTAATGATAGTTCAGAGATTACTAATAGCAGGTCTGCAATCTCATATTTCAGTTCTTTCAACACCCTTATTTATTTTTTATTTATTTCAACTTCTTATATACCGCACTCTTTGATGTATGCCATCCGGCCCAGGTGATTTGCTACTCTTCAGTTTATCTAATAGTTGTAATACATCTTCCCTATGTATCGATATTTCCTTCAACTCTTCTGCACCTTTAAATACCACTTCAGTCATGGGTAACATCCCTATATCTTCCTCAGTAAAGACCGAAGGAAAGAATTCATTCAGTCTCTCTGCTATCGCCTTGTCACCTCTTAGTGCCCCTTTAACGCCTCTATCATCTAATGGACCAACTGACTCTCTCACAGGTTTTTTGCTGCGAATGTACTTGAAAAAAATCTTTATTTCGCGTTTTTGCTTCCGCAGCAAGCTTCTTCTCAAATTCTACCTTTGCCTGCTTTATTAATGCCTTGCATTTGACTTGCCAGTGCTTGTGCTGTTTCCAGGTTTCGTCGTTTGGCTCTTTTTTCCATTTCCTGAAAGATGCTTTTTTGGCAACAACAGCCTCTCTGACCTCACCTTTAAACCATGCTGGCAGTTTTTTTGACTTCCTTCCACTTTTCTTAAAGCGTGGAATAAAGCTGGCTTGGGCTTCCAAGATAGTATTTTTGAACAACACCCAAGCTCGATGTAAGTCTTTAACCTTTGCAACTGCTCCTTTTAGTTTTTTCTTAACTGTTTTCCTCATTTTATCATAGTCTCCCTTTCGAAAGTTAAAAGGTAGTACTGTGGATTTCCTTACTATCCCTCCTCCACTAATTAAATCAAAGGTGATCATGCTATTGCCAAGTGGCCCCAACACCCTTATCTCTTGCACTACATCTGGTGTTCCACTAAGGACTAGGTCTAATATTGCTTCCCCTCTGGTTGGTTCATGAACCAGCTGCTCCAAGAAGCAGTCATTTATTTCATCTAGGAACTTTATCTCCCTAGCATGTCCTGCTGTGACACTGACCCAGTCGATACCGGGGTAATTGAAATCACCCATTATTATTACTGCACTGTAACTTTTGCTAGCTTCCTTGATTTCTTTGAGCATTTCATCATCCATTTGTTCATTCTGGCCAGGCGGACGATAGTACACCCCCCACTGCCATCGCCTTCCCCTTTTTACATGGAATTTCAATCCATAGAGATTCTACAGCAAATTTTGTTTCCTGCAAAACTTTAATCCTTTCTGACTCAATGCCCTCTCTAACATAGAGCGCAACCCCTCCACCAATTTGATCAGCTCTATCATTACGATACAGTTTGTACCCAGGTATCACAGTGTCCCACTGGTTGTCCTCCTTCCACCATGTCTCTGATATTCCAATCATATCTAACCTCTCGTTTAGTGCTATATATTCTAACTCTCCCATCTTGTTTTGTAGACTTCTAGCATTTGCATACAAGCATTTTAGAGACTGTATTTTATTCATATTAATTTGGCTATTGGTAGACATGGGTAATTTGGGATCTTTAAGCTCTGTCTGCTCCATACTTGAGGGCATTTGGGCTACTTTACTCTTTTTTGGAACCTCTCTGCTTTTTGTAGTATCCTTCAAGGATACATTCTTCCGAACCATGCGCTCTTGGGTGACTGTCGGCTTTCCCCTATCATCTAGTTTAAAAGCTGCTCTATCTCCTTTTTAAAGGTTAATGCCAGCAGCCTGGTTCCATCCCGGTTAAGGTGAAGCCCATCCCTTCGGAAGAGCCCGTCCTTTCCCCAGAATGTTCCCCAGTTCCTAACAAATCCAAACCCCTCATCTCTGCACCATTGTCTCATCCACGCATTGAGACTCCGGAGCTCTGCCTGCCTTTTGGGTCCTGTGCGTGGAACGGGAAGCATTTCGGAGAACGCTACCCTGGAAGTTCTGGATTTCAACTTCCTACCTAAAAGCCTAAATTAACTTCCAGAACCTCCCTACCACATTTTCCTATGTCATTGATACCGACATGTACCAAGACAGCAGACTCCTCCCCAGCACTATCTAAGACCTTATCTAGGTGGCGCGTGAGGTCCGCTACCTTCGCACCAGGCAGGCATGTTACCAGGCGATCCTCACGTCCACCAGCTACCCAGCTATCTACATGCCAAATGATCGAATCACCAACTATAACTGCTGTCCTAACCCTTCCCTCATGGGCACATGGCCCTGGAGAAACTTTCTCGGTGCGAGAGGGGTTTACATCACCTGGAGGACAGGTCCTAGTTACAGGATCACTTCCTGCCACACCAGGGTGATGCTCTCCTGTCACGTGACCTCTCTCCTCCATGGCAACAAGGATGCTCCCAGACTGGAGGTGGGATTTCAGGACTATATCCCTGTAGGTCTCGTCTATGTACCTCTCTGTCTGTCTTATGTTTTCCAAGTCTGCTACTCTAGCCTCTAGAGAACGGACTCGTTCCCTGAGAGCAAAGAGCTCCTTGCACCTAGTGCACACGTAAGACCTCTCACCAACTGGGAGAAAATCATACATGTGACACTCAATGCAAAAGACTGGAAATCCCACATCCCGCTGCTGGACTGCTGTCTGCATCTTAGTTTTAAGTTTGTGTTTAGATCTTTAAGTTCTTTACGTACTAAAGGGTGCTATGGATATTTATACCAATAAAACTATACCTAATAAGTTTAATATACCTTGTGCACCTGAAGCTTAATTAATCTCAGGTCCTTATTGTATGACTGATTTGGGTAACGAGATTCACCTGAGAGCACCTCCTGTCTTTTAAGATGTGCAAGTACCTATAAAGCTGTGATTATCCCAGGGGTGGGTGGGCGTGGGGAGGGAGGGAGGGATATAACACTTATTAAAAGAGGGCTGCTACACAGTACCCTGTCCTGTGCTGCTGAGGTAAGCTATATTCTGGATTTAAATTATAGCTCTTTGCTGCTGCTAGGCTCTAACCTATTATGAAATTTAAACTACAAGCTCTCTGCTGGATTCTAAATTTAACCAGAAAGCTCTCTTCTGTGCTTTAAATTGAATCTAAAAGTACTTTGCTGATGCTAGGCCCTGAGTGACTATGAAATTTAAACTACAGCTCTCTACTGGGTATGAAAGGTAACCAGAAAGTTCTCTTCTGTGTTTTAAATTGAATCTTAAACTGCTGCTACTAGGCCCTGACTGATTTAACAAAAAATAGTGGGTTCACAGATTAATTAGCTTTAAAAGAAAAAAATTCCTTTCAGAAAAATTCCCAGAAGTATATACTCACAATTGCAGATTTCTCTCCAGAAGTAACAGCCCCCCTTTCTAGTCCTTCAAGACTGAGGATCACAGAGCTCTGGTTGAGCTATTTATGCTTGTGCAAAACATCATCAAGCACCACAAACTATATTATCACATTTATGCTGATGACATCATGGTGTATGCTCCAATCAATCTTCTAGCACTAAACACCACAGCAATAAGAAAATGTCTCAAAGATATGAATGACTGGCTCATAGCCAACAACTTAACAGTCAACTACGATAAAACTGAGGCTATGTTCATCACCAGGAACCCCACCTTCATACCTCCACAAACCATCAGCATCCTAGACAAACACATAACAGTCAAAGAAGAAGTTAAATATCTGGGCATCACACTGGACAGAGCCTTGAACTTAAAGTCCCACATCAGCAAAACCACAAACAAGGCATATCATCAATTGAAAACAATCCAACAAATCAAACCAATGCTCCGTCAAGACCACTTCCGCACAGTGTGCCAAGCACTCATCACACCACTGCTTGATTATGGAAATCGCTATACCAAGGCCTTCCGCAACAGACACTCCACCCACTACAGATGGTACAAAACATCACAGCACGCATCATCACAGACACACCAAGGACTGAACACATCCCTCACATTCTACAACTACACTGGCGCCCAATGGTGGCAAGAGCTAAATACAAAACACTCATGATAATCTTCAAGATCATTCACCATCTCTCAGCAGACGTACTCCAAAACGTTATAACAAGGGACATCAGCAATAGACCAAGAAGAAGTAATAATGACAACATGATCGGCACACCTGCAGGCTATCACAAAACCAAACAGACAACTTCAAAAAGAGCACCATCACTACTGGCATCCACACTATGGAACTCCCTCCCAACGAGCCTGAGGGCGTTAGATGACCTCACAGACTTCCACAAAGACCTCAAAACACTGTTATTCATAGAAACTTATGAGCATTCAGACAATGTCCCCTACCCCAATAGAAATACCACTACCTCCGCCAACTAAGCACACACCCACACACACAAGTCTACAACACCAAGGGATTAAATACCTTCATGTTAAATGTCACCTCAATTGTATTGTCTAAATGCTGTAAAGTAACTGTATTGTCTAATTATGTACACGTACCTTAATGTTAAATGTAACCCTCTAACTGTCATGTGACGTGACCACCTTGATTGAAGGAAAAGGTGGCATACAAATCTGTCTAAATAAATAAATAAAATAAATGATGGCATCTGGAATGAGTATCACAGGTATGGATTTTTGGTTGCACCTTGGGTAGAATTGAAACTATTTAGTGAAATTTTCTTCATTCCCCTTTTTAAAAAAAATGAACCGACAAAGACAAAGTTGTAAAAAGACTACTTTTCAGCAGTTTGGAAAACCTTTACTCCAGATGAGGTGTCACCAGTATACAGAGGCATACTGACCAAAGTGTTTCTACTGGCTATTGCTCTCCCTATGCACCCAAGCATTCTTCTGGCTGACCTGTTTAGTCACTTTAAGGTCAACAAATATGATTACCCCCAATTCCGGTCTTGTTTCTGCAGAGAACGTCACCCCTTGTGGGGTAGAGCGCCCTTGGGATTTTGCAGTCCAAATGTTTCGTATTATATCTTAGTGCCATACTGCACCACTTCTTTAGGTTGTAAAATAGCTACTTCTGCCCCAGGAGTGAAGTGCCTGTTTCTAGCCTGTTTTCTCTTTTCTCTTGTGACCTTGGGCAAGTCACTTAACCCTCCATTGCTTCAGAAAAATCCAAGTTATCAATGTCCCTGCTTAATGTACATTACTAAGTTGAAGTTACAATGTAAACCACTTTGACCGAAATGATAAAGCGGTATAAAAACCCTGTTAAATAAAAATAAATAAAACAAAGGAATAGTTTGTCCTTTCTTAGAGCTTTACTCCTTATATTAGTGAAAAGCAATTCTACCAGGTTTGATTTTCATTTATCATTTCTATACTACTACTAGAAAAATATATTTATTTAAACATGTATAACCTGCTTATATAACAAACTCTAAGCAGGCAGCAGGCTTCCAATGGAGTAAAATTAAACAAATTCAGTGCAAATAGTGCACGTAGCGTACTGTGATATTTTGGAATGTAATGCAAGAGATCTCCATAGACGTAGATTCAGAATTCCCTCATTACTCCCCTGTGCTTCATTTTACATCACTTTACATGTTTATGAATTGTTTCTTCATCTCTTGCCCAGGTGCCAGGTGCCAGGAATGTGCTTCTTCTCTCCCTTCCTCCACCCCTCCCCCCTCTACCCCCAGAGGAGACTGACTGTATGTTTCTGAAATGCTTGAGATTCCTGTTTTGGCTGATCTCTGACTAGGTCACAGTTTCCTGTGCCTAATCAGAAAGCAGTTTGGGATCATGGCCCTCCCCTACTGAGCCAGCCACCCCATTGGGGCGGCCTGGTTCCTGTGTTAGCTGGCTTCCACAGCAGAATGAAATATCATTCTAAGGTTAGGCTGCTTGTGAACTGAGCACTCTCTCGCTGACAGGTCTTGGAAGGCAGAGGCACACCCAAAACATTGCTGGGCTCTTTCCATTGCAGGATGTTGGCTGAGGCTTGGCGGGAAGCCCAGGCTGCTTGATAGGCTGGCAGAGGTCCGTCAAGTGATACCAGTTGTCCTGGGAAAATGAGCTGGAGAGAAGCTAGAAAGCAGAGTGGTCACAGCGTGTGTCTGTCTGTCCATCTGACTAGCTCTGTCTTTGTGGCTGCCTCGCTCTTTGCCTGTGTCTGTCCATCCATCACTGCTCTATTGATTGATGCCGCATTGGGTAACACGATTTTATTTATTTATTTCAATTTCTAAGTCACCTGCTTTTAATAGTACACGGTGGTATACCAGAAAAGCACTGGGGTCACAACCCTAAGAAATTCTGGAAAATGTAGATGTTATGTTCACCTAGACGTTCCCTGTCCAACCAATAAAATGCTTTTTGCAAGAAAACCAGACATCACGGTAAAGAAGAAAAACACGAGCAGAACATCGATTATAGAGGTGCTTGTGCCAAATGATTATAACGTGTGGTGAGTGAAATAAAGGACATGCGGTTAGAGACCAAGAAAATGTAGTAAATAGATGCAGAAATATTTTGCCTCATACTGAGTGCCGCTGTCTTCATTAAAAGGAATTTTCAAACACACCTTCGCAAGTTGCCTATACATGTTGCATCTTATGAAGCCCAGATGGAAGCTTTTTTTGGTACATTGCAAGTACTATTGAGAGCTGAGATCATACTCTAAATATGCTGATTTAGGATTAAGGCTCATGGCTGCATTGATGTGCGCAAAGCTAACCCATTTGGAGACATTGCCCCTGGAAAATAACATTAAAACAGACAGTACATATATAAAACCAAATAATACAAGCAACATGAATGACAAAATAAATGATAAATAAAACAGAGATAAAATGTCAAATAAAACAGAATCAAATATACTCGGCTTATTGAGATAAATACCGGCTGCTTAATAAAGCATTTATTTATTCACGTTTATCAGTCACCTACATCTAACAGAACATGAATAGTTGTTAGCTGAATAATGTGGTGCTGATCTGACTTGTCTGTCTTTTTATTGGTCTGCATCTCATATAAGTAGCTGTCTGTATTTAGCGTGTGTCTGTTTATCCCCTCGATCTCTCTCTCTCTCTCTATCAGAGAGAATCGAGAAACTTTTGTGGCCTCACAATTTATCCTTTGTGTTATCAACATAATGCAGAAACAGGCGACAGGAAACAAGCTCAAAGTACAAATGAGAAATAAGAGAGAGGGTCACGCACAGCATAAATCTTTGCTTCTTCGGCTTTTGCCTTGGCTATACCTCTGACAGCGCACAATTTGTCAATCTTCAGGTGCCTGCCTCACCGCCTGTCACTATCTCTGAGTGTCTGTCTGTCTGTGTACAATATTTCGTCGTCTCTCCCTTCCTAGCCCTTTGTCCCTACGCACAGATGGTCCACACACACAGCACAACTTATACCATGAGGTAATTTAATGCGGGCATGATCTCCTGCAGTAAGCGGAGTTCATAAAAACTGTTTTCATTGGCTGGTGAAATGGACCTGACGGCGTCTCCTAAAGCTAGCTTCTAGCCACCAGGAATAATTCTAGGAGGTGAAGACATTAGCAATGGCCTGCATGAGGAGCCTAGCCAAATTCCTCTTATCAGGGCTGTCAGGTGTGTGGCTTCTCTGTGCTCATTTTCCGATCTCTCGCTGCCGAGGAAAAGGCTATTTAGGTCTCCAACAATGACGGCTTCCTTTCCCCGCACTGGTGATCTTGCTGCAGGAAATCACAGGAGGAGCCCACAGAGCTTGGTGTTTAGCAGGCTACAACTAGGGTCTGTAACAAGGTGCCTACGATATCAGCTGTACAGATATGCAACAGGGCATTGTCACGGGAAAAAAGGTGCTGGGACTCACATACAGGGCTCGTTCATTAATACACGAGGACCATGGGTCAATTTTAGCAGGCAATGAAAAAAGGTGCCAGTACTAAGTACCATCAAGTACCCCCTCAAAGGAGCCCTAGTAATAATACTAATAGCATGGTCGGTGTACACTGCACTGTAGAAAATAATGTCCCTGTACTGGAGAGCTTACAACTGGTGTTTGAGCACAGAGAGGTGACTGGGTGAAAGCTTAGCATTTTCCAACTGCTCCTTCTGTCATCTGATACAAAAACATTGTCACCCAATGGGAGAAAATCATATCAATGTTGGCAAAAGAAAAATGTTTGGCATACAAGTCCTTGCACGCAGTCGGATAAAACCAGAACTGGACATGGGGCCCTTTATGACATGGAACCGGGTGATAATCCTTACTTATGCCAAAGGGACACTGCACACTGCATATACAGTAAAGACCAGAAACACAGTCATTCAGAGAGGCCAGAAAGCAGTGCTGAAATATTGTTTTCAAATGATTTTCTTGAGAGCAAACTAATAAAAACTGCCTGTAGTGGTTCAGCTGTTTACTAATGATCAACAGCCAGAAAAAAAGCTTTTTTTTAAGTTAAATTGAGCATGTCCCTTTAACAGCAGTGCTCTCTCACCTGAGTCATCCATAAGGAAGCATTTTCTGGCTGTCTGATCTGACCTTGAATGATTTGCCCTAAGTGCAGAGTTGGTGAGAGTCCTGAAATGATTTCCCAGGTGAAGTCAGGTGGCTTGGAGATGTGGTACTACACATTTTAGTGCTTTGTTCCTGCAGCCTTTGAAATGATTTCTCCCCCTGACCACTTCCATAACTAAGGGGCATGTTTACTAAAGAGAAATAGCTGGTAGCATGAAGTGTGGCGCGGGGCTAACTAGTGTTTGGGCTGTGCAGTAGCAAGGAGCATGCAGCCCAAAGGCGACCACACTAAAAATCTCGTGCTACCCAAGCAGCGCGCAAATAGGTGTGCTGTAGGCGGAGATGTAGTGCACGCTAGCAACACAAATCCACCGCTAGAGTGAGTGCAACTAACGTCTGCCTCTGACCAGGCAGTATTGCATCCACATTGCTAGCGCGTCACAAACACACGTTTCATACCTGAGTGTCAGGAAACAGGAAGGACAGAAACAGGGCAACTACACTGGAAGCCAGAAAGCCAGATGACAGCAGTGCACCACAGCAGCCTGGCATCCACAAACCCAGGGCCTGATCTTAATGTCTGCATATGCAATTAGTTCAAGGGCTGCTGGTGCTGTGGAGGTATCAGGACATTTATTTATATTCTCTTATATATCATGCTATTCTGCATCAGTGCAGTTTACATTGAGCAAACTGAAATTACATTGAACAGGGCATTATAACTTGGAGATAACTAATTTACAGGGAACATGGGCTATGGAGGGTTAAGTGGCTTGCCCAAGACCACAAGGAGCACCTGTGGGACTAGAAACCCCAGTCCTTCCAGCCCAAGGTTGCTGTCCTCTAGTGGGATTTGAACCCCTGACCTTCCGGCCTGAAGTACCTTGCCCCAACCACTAGGCCATTCCTCCACTCCAAGTTGCTGGAGAATGGGGGACTGGGAAAGGACTTGATGATGGGAGAGACTAGAATTAGAGGAAGACTGATACTGGGGGGCTAGGACTGGAAATGGGCTGATGCTGTGGGATGGAGGGACAGATACTGGGAGTCTAGGACTGGGGGGCTAGAACTGGAAGGGAACTGATGCTGGGAAGGACTAGAACTGAAGAAGGACTGTTACTGGGGGCTAGGGCTGGACGTGGGCTGGTGCTGGGGGATGGGTAGAATGGGACTGGAAGGGAGCGGATGCTGGGAGAGGACTTGAAGGGGGTGGGGCTGGGGCTGTTGGGGAAAAAAAAGAAGTCTGGGGAGTAAGGATGGAGAGGGGAGGAAAAAGGTCATAGAGAGGGAACAGTTGAGAGGGAGGGGCATAAGAATGAAGGAGGAAAGGCAGGGTTAATGAATATCAGAGAAGGAAGTAGCTGGGTGGGTGTGTGGAAGGGATGTAGGAGGTGGTACTGGGGACAGGGAGATGGGGGAGAGCAGGGACTGGGACTTAGGTGGAGACTTTAAAACTGGGTGGGAAAAAAGAAGAAGACAGACTCTAAGATTGGCTGGGTATTGGGAGAGTAAGTGGGGACTCAGATGGTGGGCCCAGGAACTGGCACAACTCACTATGCATGCAGCTCTGGCATCGTGCAGCACCATCCCCATCTTCATCTTTCTTTTTCTGAGTCAGCAGCTGCAGCCAGTGCTGCCCCTGGCATTCACTTCCAGTGCGCAGGGCTATTCACTGCCAGTGCGTGGGGCTATTCACTGCCAGCGTGCGGGGCTATTCACTTCCAGTGCGCGGGGCTATTCACTGCCAGTGCGTGGGGCTATTCACTGCCAGTGCGTGGGGTTATTCACTGCCAGCGCGCGGGGCTATTCACTTCCAGCGCACGGGGCTATTCACTGCCAGCGCGCGGGGCTATTCACTGCCAGCGCGTGGGGCTATTCACTTCCAGTGCATGGGACTATTCACTGCCAGCGCGCAGGGCTATTCACTGCCAGTGCGTGGGGCTATTCACTGCCAGCGCGTGGGGCTATTCACTTCCAGTGCACGGGGCTATTCACTGCCAGTGCGTGGGGCTATTCACTGCCAGTGCGTGGGGTTATTCACTGCCAGCGCGCGGGGCTATTCACTTCCAGCGCACGGGGCTATTCACTGCCAGCGCGCGGGGCTATTCACTGCCAGCGCGTGGGGCTATTCACTTCCAGTGCATGGGACTATTCACTGCCAGCGCGCAGGGCTATTCACTGCCAGTGCGTGGGGCTATTCACTGCCAGCGCGTGGGGCTATTCACTTCCAGTGCACGGGGCTATTCACTGCCAGTGCGTGGGGCTATTCACTGCCAGTGAATGCTATAGGCAGCAGTGGCTGCTGCGTGCAGACTCAGAGAAAGAAAGATGAAGCTGGGGATGGTGCTATGAGATCTTTCTGCTGCTGACTCAGAAAAAAACAATACGCCAGGGATGGTGTCTCATGATATTTTTTCCCAGGGGGGAGGATAGAGAGAGGGTGAAACAGAGCTGGCATATGCTGGATGGGATGGGAGATATATATCTATATATATCTATATTTATTTATTTAATGTCTCTTTTATACCGCGCTATTTAAAATCAGCGTGGTTTACATGCAACAATAACGTATACATTGTGGCCTAGGCTGTGCTGTATTTACAATAGAACAGGAGATCTAACTTGGACATAACAGGTAACTGTATACACTGTATATACAGGGTGGCCAAAAAAAGTGAGAACATCTCATAAATTAAAATCTTAAACAGTTTACTTATTTACCCTTTTTAGCTATATAACGTCCTTATTTCGACAATTTTCCAGTCGCCATCTTTTTTTTTAAATTTGTCAATCTTTTACATCTGTCTTTTTGAATTTTTAAATAACTTATATGCTACGAGATGTTCTCACTTTTTTGGGCCACCCTGTGTATATAAACATAATTTGAATGTGTGCTAAGTGCAGCAACGCCTATTTATTTCTATGGGCACCTTGGCACTTAATGCACATTAATGTTTAGTAAAAATGCCCCTATGAGGGTCATTCTGAAAGGTAACATTCCACAAATATCGTTTGCAGATGTTTCCAGTACAGGGATGTTCAAGTAGGTACAGGGCTGTGGTGGAAGCATGTCTGGGGAGGGGCAATGGACTTACATGTCCCCGTTTGATCCCAGAAGCAGCACAGCTTTCCGTAGGTACGTGCATGTTTATTCCTGCTCCAGGCACACATCAGGAAAGTATTTGCACTTTAAAACATCCAGAGAGTGTAGAGAAGATGGAAAATTAAGTGACTAGAATCCAAGGTCCCACACTGGAATTTGAACTCTGGCCACCCAGCTGTTAAGCCACTACGTTAACCCTTTTGCTATTAGACATCTTTCTAGATTGCTCTCTTGGGGATGTCTATATAGACTCAGAGAAAGTGATACATGTGCATATGGGGCACATCCACATTTCTGGAACTGGGCCTGAACGTCCACGTGCCTGCCTTTCTTTTCAGATGTTCTGGTTCTGACCTCCCAGGTTGCACTTGAAGTCCAATTTGAAATGTGCCTCTGTCATTGTTAGACCAAAGGAGGCTTACAAAGGACTCCTTTGAAAGTCGCTTAAAATTTTAGATGGGCAGCGTATCCATTTTAAAATCAAATAAATTCGATTTATACAAATGAGGCCCAATGGAAATGCAAATTTATGCAAATGAGACCCCAAAATAAGTCACCACACATGGCCCCACAACACCCTTGGGCCATCCCTGAATGGAGAAAGGTGAATAATGGAGTACTCTAGGGATCTGTGCTGGGTCCGCTGCTTTTTAACATACTCATAAATGACCAGGAATGAGAACGAGTGAGGTGATCAAATTTGTAGATGACAAAAAGTTATTCAGAGTTGTTAAAATCACAATAGAGTTCTGAAGAATTACAAGAGGACCTTGAGGAATTGGGAAACTGGGTATGCAAATAGCAGAAGAAATTTAATGTGGACAAGTGCAAAGTTTTGCAGTTAGGGAAAAAACCCAAACTATATGGCTTTAGACAAGGAAGATCTTGTCTTACTAATCTGTTATGTTTTTTTGAAGGAGTGAATAAACAGGTGGACAAAGGTGAGTCGGTTGATATTGTGTATCTGGACTTTCAGAAAGCCTTTGACAAGGTCCCTCATCAGAGACTTTTGGCAAAACTAACGAGTCATGGGATAGGAGGCAGTGTACTATTGTGGATCAGGAACTGGTTAAAAGATAGAAAGCAGAGGGTAGGGCTAAATGGCCAAATTTCCTAATGGAGAAAGGTGAATAGTGGAGTGCCTCAGGGACCTGTGCTGGGTCCGCTGCTTTTTGACATATTCATAAATGACCTGGAAAAGGGAAAATAACGAGTGAGGTTATCAAATTTGCAGATGACACAAAACTATTTAAAGTTGTTAAAACCCATGAGGATTGTGGAAATTTGCAAGAGGATCTTCATAAATTGGAAAACTGGGCATCCAAATGGCAGATGAAATTTAACGTGGACAAGTGCAAAGTTATGCACCTAAGAAAGAACAACCCAAACTATGGTTACACGAAGCAAGGTTCTGCATTAGGAACCACCATCCAGGAAAAAGATTTAGGCGTCATCGTGGATAATATGCTGAAACCCTCCACCCAGTGTGCAGCGGCAGCCAAGAGAGAAAATAGAATGCTAGGTATCATAAGGAAAGGAATGGAAAATAAAACAAACTATATTATAATGCCTCTATATCGTTCCATGGTGAGACCTCACCTTGAATATTGTGTGCAATTCTGGTCGTCGTATCTTAAAAACGACATAGCGTTATTAGAAAAGGTTCAGAGAAGAGCCACCAAAATGGTAAAGGGGATGGAAGGATACCCCTATGAAGAAAGGCTAAAAAAGTTAGGGCTCTTCAACCTGGAAAAGAGACGGCTGAGGGAGATATGATAGAGGTCTATAAATTAATGAATGGAGTGGAACGGGTAAACGTAGATCGATTGTTTATGCTATCAGAATATAGAAAGACTAGGGGACATGTAATGAAGCTACAGGGTAAACTATTTTAAGAGAAATAAGAGAAAATATTTTTTCACTCAATGTGTAATCAAACTCTGGAATTTGTTACCGGAGGATATAGTAAAGGCTGTTAGTATAGCTGGGTTTAAAAAAGGTTTGGGCAAGTTCCTGGAGGAAAGGTCCATAAACCATTATTAAAAGGGACCCAGGATATCAGTGGTTGAACCAATACATTCCATGGTGAGACCGCACCTAGAATATTGTGTGCAATTCTAGGTGCGGTCTCACCATGCGGACACTCGACAAAAACTTGAACCTACAGTCCCACATCGCCAGAACCACCAGGAAAGCATACCTCAAAATGAGAACCATCAAACGCCTCAAGCCTATTCTCTCACAGGATCACTTCCGCACCATCTGTCAAGCTGTAATCACTCCCATTTTAGACTATTTTATTTATTTATTTATTTATTTATTTGTATTTCTTCTATACCGCACTCTTTTTCATCAGCGCGGTTTACATTAAACAGGAATACTCATTTCAATCAACAGACTGTGGTGAGCTTACATATAACAGGAAATATACAACTGGGATTATAACTTAGGGAAACTATGTACATATTTGTAGCATGTATAGGACCTATATACACGGGATAGAGTTTCTTTTCATCATCTTAAATAGGGCGGTTACACTTTATCTGAAAGTGTTAGAGGGTTGTTTTGAGAGCCCATTTACCTTGGGCTCTCAAAACAAGCAATCTGGTCATTACAGATGGCACAGAACACCGCCGCTCACATAATAACTGGTTCCTCAAGGCACGATCACATCACCCCTATTCTCTACCATCTCCACTGGCTCCCAATCAGCTCCCGCATCCGATATAAAGCACTACTAAATATATTCTTTTTTTTTTTTTTTGTATTCTTCTTCTCTTCCTTTTCTTAGCACCACAGAGGACTCAAGCCCAGCACCCGCGGAGGCAAGCAGGCACCGGACCCTGAGGAGGAGCAGGAGTGCAGGCAACCGTTGCCGACTCCTGGCTCCTCCCACTCAACACCGCGCCACATTCCCCTTCCCAAGCTCCCCCGCGCTCATGCGCACAGGATGAGCCTGTTGACTCCTCAAACGCGTACCTCGTCCTCGCTCCTCAGCCCCCATGCCGATGATGGCCGCGAGCCAGGGTCCCCGCACCGGCCGAACACCCGGTTACGGGTGGCCGCCAGGACCCTGCCCCGCGGCCTTGCATATATGATAGAAGTCTATAAATTAATGAACGGAGTGGAATGGGTAAATGTAGATCGATTGTTTACGTTATCAGAATATAGAAAGACTAGGGGACATGCAATGAAGCTACAGGGTAAACTATTTAAGACTAATAAAAGAAAATATTTTTTCAATCAATATGTAATCATTGGGGAAGGAGTGGCTCAGTGGTTGGGACAGGTTACCTCAGGCCAGAAGGCCAGGGGTTCAATTCCCGCATGGGGACAAGCAACTTCAGGCCGGAGGGGCTGGGGTCTCTAGTCTCATGGCCACTCGTTGTGGCCTTGGGCAAGCCACTTAGCCCTCCATTGCCTCAGGTACACTTAGATTGTGAGCCCTTCAGGGACAAGGGAATAAAAAGTACCTGTTAGTATACATGTAAACCACACTGATTCTAAAGAGCACGGTATAAAAAATAAATAAATAAATAATCAAACTCTAGAATTTGTTACCAGAGGACGTGGTAAAGGCTGTTAGCGTAGCTTGGTTTAAAAAAGGTTTGGACAAGTTCCTGGAGGAAAGGTCCATAAACCATTATTAAGAAGGGACCCAGGATATCAATGCCTGACCCATTACAAGCATTGTGGAACCTGTGTCTTTTGGGGAAACTGCTAGGTACGTATGACCTAGATTGGCCACTGTTGGAAACAGGATACTGGGCTTGATGGACCTTGGTCTGACCCAGTATGGCATATCTTATGTTCTAATGTTCTTCTTATATAAAGAGAACTTCTCAGCAAATAGTCTGCAACCCCTCATCAGATCTGACCCAGGCACTAGACCCAGGAGGAGAGGCACCTCAGACACCATCAATACCCCCAGAGCATTTACTAAAACAAGACAAGATACCTCAAGAAGAGTACTATCCCTGGCTCGCCCGCACTCTGGAACTCACTCCCTGATGACCTGAGATCAACTGTGGACATCAAGGACTTCAGGAAGATGCTCAAAACGACGCTGTTCATAGAACACTATAGTGGCATCATGTGACCTGACCAACGACCCCTCGGTATACTCCCCTCTCTTTCCTGACCCTCCTCAGCCCCCCTCCCCTTCCTCCCCTTGCGCCTTGTATATAGTACCTTGTACATAGCTCACCATATAACTAGCTCACCATGAAATCATTTATACATTACATACACACATGCTCCCTTGCGATATAATCACTGCGTGCCCACTCCCATGCACATTGCCATGTGATTTGTTTGACGTGTAAACCACTTTGATTTCAGGTTAAAGCGGTATATAAATCCTTTTAAATAAATAAAATAAAAAAATAAATACAAGCATTGTGGAACCTGTGTCTTTTGGGGAAACTGCTAGGTACTTATGACCTAGATTGGCCACTGTTAGAAATATGTAATATGTCTTCCCGTTTTATCGATATTTCTTTCAATTCTTCCGATGCATCACCTTTAAAAACAATTTCAGTAATGGGTAACTTCCCTACATCTTCTTCAGTAAAGGCCAAAACAAAAAATTCATTCAGTCTCTCCACTATGGCCTTGTCCCCTCTTAGTGCCCCTTTTACCCCTCTATCATCTTGGACTAACTGACTCACAGTTTTTTTGCTAAGAATGTACTTGAAAAAATCTTTATTATGCATTGTTGTTTCCACAGCAAGCTTCTTCTCAAATTCTCTCTTTGCCTGCTTTATCAATTCCTTGCATCTAGCTTGCCAATGCTTATGTCGTTTCCAGTTTTTGTCATTTGGCTCCTTTTTCCATTTCCTGAAAGATGTTTTTTGTGGCTTCAACAGCCTCATTTTATCATAGTCTCCCTTTTAACCATTTTCTTCATTGTATCAGTCTCCCTTTTGATAGTTAAAAGGCAGTACTGTGGATTTTCTTGCCATCCTTCCTCCATTTACGAAATCAAACATGATCATGCTATGGTCACCATTGCCAAGTGGCCCAACACCCTTATCTCTTGTACCAGATCTTGTGTATCACTAAGGACTAGGTCCAAAATGGCTTCCCCTCTTGTTGGTTCATGAACCAGCTGCTCCAAGAAGCAGTCATTTATTTCATCTAGAAATTTTATTTCCTTATGCCCTGCCGTGACACTGACCCAGTTAATACCAGGGTAATTGAAATCACCGATTATTATTACTGTATTGCAACTTTTGTTAGCTTCCCTGATTTCTTTGAGCATTTCATCTGTTTGTTCATTCTAGCCAGGTGGTCGGTAGTACACCTCCCACTGTCATTGCCTTCCCCTTTTTGCACGGAATTTCAGTCCATAGATATTCTACTGTATATTTTGTTTCCTGCAACACTTTAATCCTTTGTGACTCAATGCCCTCTCTAACATGGAGCGCAACCCCTCCACCAATTTGATCTACTCTATCATTGTGATATAATTTGTATCCAGGTATCACACTTCCCACTGGTTGTCCTCCTTCCACCAGGTGTTTGAGATACCATTCATATCTAACCTCTCATTTAGTGCTATATATTCCAACTCTCCCATCTTATTTTTTAGACTTCTAGCATTTGCATACAAGGTTATTGGTAGGCAGGGATAATTTGAAATCTTTAAGCTCTGTCTGCTGTGTACTTAAGGGCATTTGGGTTACTTATGTCTTTATTGGAATCTCTGTCGATATGCCCTAACTTCAGTCTTTTGCTAGTATCCTTTATGGATACATCGTTCCAAACCATGCGCTCTTGGACTACTGTCTGCCTTTCCCTATTATCTAGTTTAAAAGCTGCTCTGTCTCCTTTTTAAAGAGACACCTAAGAAAGCTAGAACGCTAGAACGCTGCTGGAGGCGCTCCAAATCTCCCTCCACACAGGCCTTATACATGACAAAACAAAAGAAATATAACAAACTCATTAATGAGACAAAAAGGGAGCACCACACAAACATCATACTAAAAGCCTACAACAAACCAAGGGAACTATTCGAGATAGTAAAAAACCTAACAAATGAACCCAATCCCGAAAAAAACGTGAAGATTGACCCACAAGCCTTCGCAGATCACCTGCAAGAGAAACTGGACGCTAGACCACAAGATCCTACAAACGGAACTGCCAGCCCAACCAGAATCACCACAACTTGGAAGAAATTCAACACCCCATCCACAAAATAGCTGTCAGACATCATCACAGCGCTCAACACAAGCACCGCGCCAACAGACCAATGCCCGGTAACCTGGATCAAGGCATCAAAGGACAGCTACATAAACACCATACACAACATAGTATGCAACTCTCTGACACAAGGGATCATGCCAGACCAATTGAAGCTAGCTACCATATGACCAATCCCGAAGAAATCCACATTAGACAAGAGCAACCCAAGCAGCGTACAGGCCAATCTCCAGCATACCACTAATGGCAAAGATCATAGAAAAAGCTGTACAACACCAACTTCAGGACCATATCGACACTCATGCCCCGCTGGACTTACACCAACACGGCTTCCGTCCAAACCATGGAGTCGAAACCCTACTGCTATACCTACTCAACGACATATTCCAAACCATAGACAACCACAAAAAAGGAACACTAATGATCTTCCTAGACATATCAGCTGCCTTCGACATAGTGGACCACAAAATCCTCCTAACCAGACTACAGAGCATCGGAATAAATGGCACCACCCTAAGATGGTTCAACTCTTACCTAACTGACTGAAAGTTCCAAGTCAAGCTCGGTCCCAACACATCTCAACCCGCAAAGATCAAGCAAGGAGTACCACAAGACTCCACCCTATCCACACTACTATTCAACCTCTACATACAACCAATCTGCAACATCATGAAAGAGCACAAGATACACTACACCATATTTATTTATTTTATTAATTTATTTACATTCTCTTATGTTGTTGTTAAGTGCCGTCGAGTCGGAGTCGACTCATGGCGACCCTCTGGATAGCTATCCTAAATTGTGTTCGGTCTTCAGTCAGGCGGCTCATTTTTGACAGACTGGTACCCGTAGCTGCTGTTATTGTATCGATCCATCTCATTGCTGGCCTTCCTCTTTTGCGTTGACCTTCTATCTTGCCAAGCATGATGTCTTTCTCTAATGATCTCTCTCTTCGCATGATGTGTCCAAAGTATGAAAGTCGAAGTCTTGTCATCTGAGCTTCTAAAGAAAGCTTAGGTTTGATCTCCTCTAGTACCGACTGGTTTGTTCTTCGGGCAGTCCATGGTATACACAGTATTCGCCGCCAGCACCATAATTCAAAGGCATCAATTTTCTTCCTGTCTGTCTTTTTCACTGTCCAGCTTTCACATCCATATGATGTTATTGAAAATACCATGGCTTGAACAAGTCGAATCTTTGTATGGAGAGAGGCATCTCTGCTCTTGAGAATCTTATCTAGGTCTTTCATAGCCATTCTGCCAAGAGCCATGCGTCATTTGATTTCTTGACTGCTTGTTGCTTCTTTATTGATAGTTGATCCAAGTAGGTTAAAGTTGTTCTCAATTTCAATTTCTTCTCCTTCAACGATGAACCTGTTGATTATGCCAGTTGTCATGATCTTTCATAACATTCTCTTATATACCATGCTATTCTGCATCAGTGTGGTTTACATTGAACAAACTGAAATTACATTGAACAGGGCATTATAACTTGGAGATAACTATTTTACAGGGAACATGGGCTATGGAGGGTTAAGTGGCTTGCCCAAGACCACAAGGAGCACCTGTGGGACTAGAAACCCCAGTCCTTCCAGCCCAAGGTTGCTGTCCTCTAGTGGGATTTGAACCACTGACCTTCCAGCCTGAAGTACCTTACCCCAACCACTAGGCCACTCCTCCACTCCATATATGCAGATGACATCATAATATACACCCCAGTTAACCTCGACAACCCAGACTACACCAGAATAACACACTGCCTCAACAACATGTTCAACTGGCTACACGACAACAACCTGACCATAAATTACAAGACAGAAGCACTGCTCATCACACGAAACAACAGCTTCAGCCCACCACCCTTCATCAAGGTCAACAACGCAACCATACCATTAAAAAACGAGGTGAAATATCTCAGAGTAGCACTCGATAGGAGGCTAGACTTTCAATCACACATCAGCAGAACAGCCAAAAATGCATACTTCAAGATGAGAATAGTCAGACGCCTCAAACCACTCCTCACACACGAGCACTTCCACACAGTCTGTCAAGCTCTAATAACGCCCATACTTGATTTCTGCAACCCGATCTATACAGGTATGTCAAAACAGTCACTCAGACCACTAAAATTGGTCCAAAACACAGCAGCACGAATAATAGCCGGTGCATCCAAACAAGACCACATCACCCCCATACTAAAAGACCTACACTGGCTCCCAATCAACTCATGTATCAAATACAAGACAATCCTAAACATATTCAGGATCAAACACAGGAACTCTGCCCTCAGCCTTCAACCCCTCATACAACCCGATGCCAGTACAAGACCCAGAAGAAAAGCCACATCAGACACAATCAACATGCCAAAAGACTACACAAAAGCATGCAGGTCCACCGCACGAAGAGCGCTGTCACTAGCAGCACCTGGCATGTGGAACACACTCCCGGACGAACTGTGAGCCATGGAAGACACTAAGGTCTTTACGAAACAACTAAAGACTCTACTATTCCTGGAGCACTACGGACCGAACACACAATGAGAGCTACAACCATGGACTAACAACTTACCTGCACGCTCTTTACACTTTCACTGTATAAAGCTCATGCTGTAAATAGCGCACAATAATCAACCCACCCACACACACACACTTTCACTGTACATGATGCACACACTGAACCCAACTACCACTTCCATTGATTGTTTGCTGTGTAACAGCCTTGATTAAAGGAAAAGGCGGGATAGAAATACCATTAAATAAATAAATAAGAGGTGTTCATTCTTTCCTTCTGCTCTGTGGAACACTGTGATAGGACCCTGTGATCCTGCTAACCCTGCTCTGATTGGGGCAGTGCTGTGAAAGGGGCTTTAAACACCTTGCCTCCACCGTGGGACGCGGTTGCGGGCGCGTGCTCGTGGGTGCGTGCCCGAAGGTCCTGCCCCTTTGGCGCACTTGGGCGCTTGAAGAAATACTTTATGGGAAAACGGAAGAAGCGCATTCCCCCGGTGGTTCAAACTAAAGATGGTAAGATTGTAGGTCCAATGGATGCTCATCTTCAAGTCGGGGGATTGTCGGCCTCAACTCAGTTGGTTGAGAGCGTTTTGGAGGCTATTTCTTCAGTAAGTACTGCTTCTCCTAGTATTTCTCCGCTTGGAAAGAAGTTAGTTCCGAGTAGTCACGAGGCCGCGTTATTGCCAGCTTCCCCTTCCCCATTAGGAGATGTGGGGCAAGGAGAGCCTGGGCTTGTGTCACTCCCTTCTTCCTTTCTACGTATTGACTCTACCTCTGCGGTTTTACCCCCTCCTCTTCCTACTGCAATAGTTTTTTCTTCGGTTGGTGAATTGAAAGCTCCCTCTACAGAGGTGTCTTTAAAGGACATTTGGGCGGTGCTCTCTCGTATCGAATTGACCTTGGGGTCTTCCCTACAGAGAGTGTCTGATTTTTCTAAAGAGACAGTTGCTAAGCTATCAGATCAGGAATTTAGGCTGATGTCTGTTGAGAAAATAACGGAGGTGCAGCAGATTCAATCTCAGGCACAGCAGGGGGGTTATCTACAATTGTTCAAGATGTTTCTCTTCTTCGTTGTCAGGACGAGATATTTGAGAATTCCCTACGTTCTAGAAATTTGCGCCTGCTGAATTTTCTCCGGACACATTTTCTTTCACCTGAGATTCTTTTTCAAAAGTATTTAAAAGAAATATTATTGTTTACTGATCCTCATTTAGTTGCTTTATCAAAAATTTATTACCTTGCTTCAAGGCGTGTGGTTCAAAATGTAGAGGAGGGGGGAGGGATACAAATTGATCAATTGGTTTCTTCCACATTGGATGTTTCTGAGTTTTTGGAATCATCCAGTGATGAAATTCCTACACGTGCAACTTTATTAATCACTTTGGTAGCTGAGTCAGATAAAGAAAAAATTTTTTGTGCTTATTTTAAGAGAAAGTCTGAAAAGTTCTGTGGCCAGCGTACCAGGTGGTAAAACAGGCGTTAAATCAAAGAGGGTACCTCACAGTAGCGCAGATTGCCTTTTTGTTAAAATTAGCACATTTGGCCATTTTTCAGAATTATTTTATTTTTGAAGGGATTCTTTATCAGCAAATATCGGGAGTGGCCATGGGGGCTACATGTGCCCCCTCAATAGCGAATGTCTATATGGGCAAATTGGAAGAACGATGGCTGTCTCAATCCCCATATATTTCCAATGTTATTTCATGGAGTCGATACATTGATGTTTTTATGTTATGGAGAGGTTCAGAAGAAACGTTAACACTGTTTCTGCAGTGGATAAATCGATGTGATCACAACATAAAATTCACACATACTTATCATAAAGAAAAGTTGGCTTATCTGGATGTAGTCATTAGCAGAGGGAAGGGAGAATGGTTGACATCAGTTCATAAGAAAGGCACTGATCGAAATACATTTTTACATTTTAAAAGCGTACATCCTCTACATTTAAGAGAGTCTCCCTTTTTCTCACTTTTTTTCGATATAGGAGAAATTGTTCTAATGATAATGAATTTAAATATTTATCAAAACCACTATCAAGTAATTTTGAAGAAAGAGGTTATCCTAAGGGGATGGTGAGACGAGCATATTCTAGAGCTCTTTACAGTAATAGGAGTTTACTATTGAAGGTAAAAAATTCCTATAAAAAGGAAAATATTAATCCCAATAATATCAATTTGATAACTAGATATTCACCTTTAAGCTCAGGTATTCAAAGGATTTTAAGGAAACATAAGAATATCATAGAAGCTGTTTCCGGGCTAGCGGGGAAAAAATACGTTGTCTATGGCAGCGTAACCGCAATTTAAAGGAGCGATTAAGTCCAACGGTATTGAATTCCCCCGCTGGTTCAATGGGAACTTCAGATTTAGTGAAAGGTCATAGAAAATGTGGTGGGTGTACTATTTGTGACATCACTATTGAGTTGGATGTTTTAATACATCAGGGATCCACCTACCCATTGAGAACCTATACAACATGCGATTCCACTAGTGTAGTATATGTCATTCAATGCCCATGTGAGTTAATTTATGTGGGCAAGACGGTCCGCTCTTTTAAAACTAGAATGGGGGAACATAGGAGTCGGTTGAAATGTAAGGTTAAAGAAGCACCACTGGTCCAGCATTGTATCGCAAAAGGGCACATTTTTGAACAATTACGATGTTTTTGTATAGATAAAATAGACTGGGGAGTAGCTGGGAAATCTCAAGAACAAACTCTTTTGATTAGAGAACAGAAATGGATTTACATTTTGAAATCTGTAATCCCCACAGGCCTTAATGCAACCATAGAATGGTCTTCATGCCTATAAACGATAGTAGAAATTTAAAATTAAAATCTAAAGTATTGCAGTGTTATGAAATGATAGATCCATGGTAGCCCTAGGTCAGGGGTGGGCAAGTCCGGTTCTGGAGAGCCGCAGACCAGTCAGGTTTTCATGATGTCCCTAATGAATATTCATGAGATCTATTTGCATCCACTGCCTTCCATTGTATGGAAATAGGTCCAGGAATATTCATTAGGGACATCATGAAAACCTGACTGGTCTGCGGCTCTCCAGGACCGGACTTGCCCACCCCTGCCCTAGGTCATATTAGTTGTGTAGTCATGATTTCGGGGATTTCTCAATGGCAATGTTTTATTGTAGGTCAGGGACGGTAACGGCAGAAAAGAAAAATTTTTTAAGATCAAGTTATTTGAGAAGTTAAAACTTGTTGAAAGTTAATATTATATATGTCTTGCCGATAATAACTGAAGATGAGGTAGCAACACGGAGAAAAGTGTTAAGAACTGAAACGTTTTTATATAGTATAGATGAAACGGCGTTCAGGGGTGAGATATAGGTATCATCACTGGATTAATAGAAGGATAGCGTTTATAGTACTGATTACGGTAACGACGTCATCAGGGGGTGTGATTAAGTGCTTCCAATGAAACAGTAGGATAGGGTCTTTAAATAGGGTGTCATGATCCATATTTCGCATGCGTGGCGTTTTTATAAGAGCGGAGTGAAGGAAATTTGAAGAGTATTGTTGTCGCTCATGTGAAAATGATAAAAGACGTGTGCAACATCATTTATACGTCTGGTAGGTGTTTTCTATCTATGTAGCTAATAAGATTAAGTAATAAGGAGTAGGAACTTATAAAATGATAAAATTGAAATGTAGTGGTTATAAAATTGGGTTTTATTCTATAGAATGTCAATAGGAAGTGAACAGAGATCCCCTGATGAAACATCAATAGTGAAACGCAAAGGCGGTACCTGAGGAAGGCGTTGGGATCAAAGAGAGCGTGATGGGAGCCTGAAGTGAAACAACTCATTAAAAGCTAAGTGTTCGATGGCTTTTTAAGAAGAAACAAAGAGATTTAAACAGCTGTTTTAGAAGTCATGAGACAGGAGCCTCATCCGCTTTGTTAACTGCTCGATAGTGTTCACCGAAGGTCATTGATGCTATTAGGCACCATAGTGAGACACGCTGTAGGTCTGAAACGGAGTGCCATGGAAGTCGGAGACCCTAAAAGGTAGTAAGAAATAAGTGTTTTTGAATAACCACAAGAGATAATAATAAGAAGTTTTTTGTTCCATATTGAGTTGGTCAGTGTCACGGCACGACATGCTAGGGAGATAAAGTTTCTAGATGAAATAAATGACTGCTTCTTGGAACAGCTGGTTCATGAACCGACCAGAGGGGAAGCCATTTTGGACTTAGTCCTTAGTGGAACACCAGATCTGGTGCAAGAGATAAGGGTGTTTGGGCCACTTGGCAATAGTGATCATAGCATGATCGCATTTAATTGTATTAATGGAGGAGGGATGGTAAGGAAATCCACAGTACTACCGTTTAACTTTCAAAAGGGAGACTATGATAAAATGAGGAAAATAGTTAAGAAAAAATTAAAAGTAGCAGTTACAAAGGTTAAAGACTTACATCAAGCTTGGGTGTTGTTTAAAAATACTATCTTTGAAGCCCAGACCAGCTATATTCCACACTTTAAGAAAAGTGGAAGAAGTCCAAAAAACTGCCAGCATGATTAAAGGTGAGGTCAGAGAGGCTGTTATTGCCAAAAAAGCATCTTTCAGGAAATGGAAAAAAGAGCCAAATGACGAAAACGGGAAACAGCACAAGCACTGGCAAGTTAAATACAAGGCATTGATAAGGCAGGCAAAGAGAGAATTTGAGAAGAAACTTGCTGTAGAAGCAAAAACGTGTACTAAAGACTTTTTCAAGTACATTCATAGCAAAAAAACTGTGAGAGTCAGTTGGACCATTAGATGACAGAAGGGTAAAAGGGGCAGTAAGGGTAAAAGGGGACAAGGCTATAGTGGAGAGACTGAATAAATTCTTTGCTTCGGTCTTTACTGAGGAAGATGTAGGGATGTTACCCATGACTGAAGTGGTATTTAAAGGTGATACTGCGGAAGAATTGAAAGAAATATCGATATACCGGGAAGATGTATTACAACTATTTGATAAACTGAAGAGTAGCAAATCACCTGGACCGGATGGTATACATCCAAGGGTGTTGAAAGAACTGAAATACAAGATTGCAGACCTGCTATTAGTAATCTGTGAACTATCATTAAAATCATCTGTAATACCTGAAGATTGGAGGATCGCCAATGCAATGCCAATTTGTAAAAAGGGTTCCAGGGGTGATCCGGGAGACTACAGACTGGTGAGCCTGACGTCAGTACTGGGAAAAATGGTAGAAACCATCATAAAGATCAAAATTACTCAACATGTAGATAATCATGGTTTAATGGGAGACAGCCAGCATGGCTTTAGACAAGGAAGATCTTGTTTTACTAATCTGTTATGTTTCTTTGAAGTTGTGAATAAACAGGTAGACAAAGGTGAGTCAGTTGATATATTGTATCTGGACTTTCAGAAAAGCTTTGACAGGTCCCTCATCAGAGACTTTTGGCAAAACTAAAAAGTCATGGGATAGGAGGCAGTGTACTATTGTGGATCAGGAACTGGTTAAAAGATAGAAAGCAGAGGGTAGGGCTAAATGGCCAATTTATCCAATGGAAAAAGGTGAATAGTGGTGTACCCCAGGGATCTGTGCTTAGTCTGCTGCTTTTTGACATATTCATAAATGACCTGGAAAAGGGAATAACGAGTGAGGTTATCAAATCTGCAGATGACACAAAACTATGTAAAGTTGTTAAAACACAAGAGGAATATGGAAAATTGCAAGAGGATCTTGATAAATTGGAAGACTGGGCATATGGAGATATGTCTTAAGCTGAGATCTGAAGGATGACTAGGAAAGCTCGAGGAGGTGTGTGCAGGGCAGAGAATTCCAGAATGGGGACAAAGAAAAAGGAGGCTGAATGACATGTAGATTCAAGCTATGGGCGCAATTCTGGGATGTGGGTCCAGGCCCGATTCCCCTCTGGCTCTCTCTGTATGTCCTGAACATCAGGATGGGGGGAGCTGTTGGAGGGGGGGGGGGGAGCCCAGCCTGGCAGGATGTACAGGGCTGATTCAAGTCATGGCCCTATATGTCCTGCTGGGCCTGTGGGGACATGTTGCTTACTTATTTTATTTATTTATTTAGACAGTTTTGTATACCATCTTATCCTTCAATCAAAGTGGTCACAACACAATTGGGGGATACATTTAACATGCAGGGATATGAGACACATACACTAATACTTACAGGGGACATGGGCAATGGAGGGTTAAGTGGCTTGCCCAAGACCACAGGGAGCACCTGTGGGACTAGAAACCCCAGTCCTTCCGGTCCAAGGTTCCTGTTCTCTAGTGGGATTTGAACCCCTGACTTTCTGGCCTGAGGTACTTTGCCCCAACCACTAGGCCACTCCTCCCCACAAAATTCCATCTCAAAGGTGGAATAAGCAGCACAAAACCAGTTATTGGGACTGGGGATCCCCCCCCCCCCCCGGAGCCAGGGCCGGCTGTGGGGGGTCCCTGCCACCCAGTCCAGACTATGGCAGGGCAGCCATGGGTCGGGCGGCGGGGGAAGAGGGGGGGCCAAGCCATAGGAGTCGGGTTCGTCTGCGGGAAGGATGTCCCCCACATGCAGCAGTAGCATGCAGGGCCATCCTTGTGCCTGATTCTAGTTCCTGCGGAAACATTTTGTTCCCATGGTCCAGAATCAGGTCCAAACGGGCCCGTCTTGCTTGGGGCCATCCAGACAACCCGGACGTGCCCCTACCTGAATCACGCTCCATGTTTGGGTGGGGGGGCAGGATATGAAGTCTATTATTATTGATGGTAGCAAAGGAGCGGAGAAGGGGTATAGAAGACAGGAGAATTAGGGGAACTAGTGTAGAGGACCTTGTGCAATATAGTCAGCAGTTTGCATTGGATCTGGGCAGAGACTGGCAACCAATAGTGAGATTTTAGGAGTGGTGTAACATGATAAAATCTTCCTTCCTTCCTGTGTATATATGTTGGCAGATAAAGACCAATATCTAGTCTGCCCAGTAAGGTGGCTAGAGTGATTTATTTATTTTATTTATTTAACAGTATTTCTAAACCGCCTTATCTTAATAATCAAGGTGGTATCACAGCAAACAATCAGGTCAAGTGAGTGTGTTATACATGCAGTGGGGGGAAATTGAGTGTGTGTCGTGTTGTGTGTTAGATTGGTATGAGCTATTTACAGAGTGGGCTATATACAGAGGTGCAAAAACAAATTCCATGCATACATTGGTTAGGCGGGATCATGTGCTGTTGTTCATTCTCTGAAGTTATGTGATGTGTCCATAGTGTTCTATGAACAGTATGGTTTTCAGTTGTTTTCTGAAGTCTTTTAGGTCTGTAGTGGCCCTCAAGTCGTCCGGGAGTTTGTTCCATATTGTTGGAGCGGCCATTGAGAGTGCTCTGTCTGTTGTGTCCTTGCGTGTGTGTTTGTATTCACTTGGGGTGCTGACTCTGTTGTGGGTTTGTTTTCTTCTGGGACGCGTACTGGTGTCTGATTGTATGAGGGTGTGTAGGCTGTTGGCTGATGTATGGTGTTTTATCTTGAATATGTTTATGATAGTTTTGTATTTGATGCGTGCACCGATTGGAAGCCAGTGTAAGTCCTTTAAGGTGGGTGTGATGTGCTCCTGTCTTGCAGTTCCTGATATGATTCGTGCAGCAGTGTTTTGTGCTAGTTGTAGAGGTTTGAGGGCTTGTTTCGGTAGGCCAAGGTATATCGGATTGCAGAAGTCCAGTAGTGGGGTTATCAGTGCTTGACAGACGGTACGGAAGTGTTCCGGGGCAAGGAGCGGCTTTAGTCTCCTGATGATTCGCATCTTGTAGTAGGCTTTTTGGATTGTTTTGTCTATGTGTGGATTGAGATTGAGTTTATTGTCCAGAGTAACTCCGAGGTATCTCACTTCTGATCTTATTGGTATAGTGGTGCTTTGTATCTTTAAATTTGGTGGGTGTATGAAGCTTTGGTTCCGGGTGATGATTAGGGCTTCGGTCTTGTTGTAGTTTATTGCTAGGTTGTTGTTTTGACACCAATTCTCCATTTGGGTGAGGCAGTCTGTTATCTTAGAGAAGTCCGGGTTGTTGATTGATATCGGGGTGTATATCATTATGTCGTCTGCATATATTGTGTATTGAATGTTGTTCTTTTTCATGATGTTGCAAATTGGTTGTATGTAGATGTTAAATAGGAGTGCCGAGAGTGCGGATCCTTGAGGTACTCCCTGTCGGACGTTTATGGGTCGAGAGGTGTTGTGTCCCGACTTGACCTGTAGCTGTCTTTCGGTTAGGTACGAGTGGAACCACTTCAATGTGATACCGTGTATACCAGTGTTCTTTAGTCTTTCCAGGAGGGTGTTGTGGTCCACTGTGTCGAAGGCTGAGGAGATGTCGATGAAGATCATTATGATTCCATTCTTGGTGTTGTCGATTATTCTTAGGATGCTGTCGAAGAAGTAGATCAGTAGCGTTTCGACTCCATGGTTGGGACGAAATCCGTGTTGGTTGTCATCGAGTGTTTCCTGTTTGTCGATGTGTTCCTGAAGTTGTAGTTGGACCGTTTTTTTCGATTATTTTTGCAAGGAAGGGTATGCTGGAGATTGGTCGATATGCTGCTGGATCTTTTTTGTCGAGATTTGTTTTCTTCATGATTGGTCTTACTGAAGCAAGCTTTAGTTGCTTTGGCATGAGTCCTTGAGTGAGTGAGTTGTGTATTATTTTATGTATGGTGGGGATGAAGCAGGATTTGGTGGCTTTGAGCCATGACACTGGGCACGGGTCTGTAGGGGCAATGCTTGTATTGATTGTAGAGATGATGTGAGATATCTGTTCAGTTGAGGGTGAGTAGAATGTGCCCCATGTTTTGGGGTGTACGTCCGACCTGTTGGTCCCACTGGTTGTTGTTCGCTCTGTGGAGTGAAATTTGTCTTTGATGTGATCGGCGAAATCCTGTGGGTCAACTTGTACTTCGCCTTCTGTTGTTTGTTCTTTTGTGAGGATCTTTACTATTTCGAAGAGCTCTCTGGGTTTGTTGATAGAAGTATTGTATCTGTGCTCTGTGCAAGTCACCTCCTTCTATTTATTGAAGTAAAGATATTTAAGTTTATTTTGATTTCATTCTATTTATCTAAAGGGACCCACTGTGCCTGTCCCATGCTATTTTGAATTTTGTCAATGTATTTGCCCTCACCACCTCCATCGGGACGGCATTCCAGGCATCCACCATCTTTTCCGAGAAAAAGTATTTCCTGATGCTGCTTCTAAGTATACCGCCTTGTAGCTTCCTGTTATGTCCTCTAGTTTTACAGCTTCTCCCTTTCATTTCTTCATTAATACCCTTTAAGTATTTAAATGTCTGTATCATATCTCCCCTTTCTCTCTTCTCCTCTCGAGTATACATGTTTAGGTCTTCAAGCCTCTTCTTGTATGTCTTCTGGTGCAGGTTCCAAATCGTTTTGATCGCCTTCCTCTGAATAGTTTCAAGTCTTTTTATGTCCTTTGTGAAATGTAGTCTCTAAAACTGAACACATTACTCCAAGTGAGGCCTCACCAGTGACTTGTACAGGGGCGTTAATACCTCCTCCTTTCTGCTGGTAATTCCTCTCTGTATGTAGCGCAGCATCCTTCTGGCTTTGGCCACTGCCTTGTCGAATTGTTTCACCACCTTGAGATCCTCAAACACTATCACTCCGAGGTACTCCTTCTGGTCCATGCACACCAACCTTTGGCACCCTATCGGATACAATTTCCTTGGACTTCTGCATCCCAAGTGCATGACTTTGCACTTCTTTGGAGTAAGCTTTAATTGCCAAGTATTAGACTATTCTTCCAGTTTTTGTAGATCTTTACACTCCTGTTGCAAATTTCATGTCATCTACAAAAATACAGACTTTTCCCTTCAGTCTTTCAGCAATATCATTCACAAATACATTGAACAGTATGATCCCAGGGCTGAAATCTGGATCTGCATTCATGTGGATCGGGCTCCACATGAATGCAGGGCACAGTGAACAGATGCCATAGAGCAGGAGAGTGAAGGATAATACTCACTACTCACCTTCCATTCTTCTGAGTGAATTCTATTTACCACCACCTTCTGTTGTCTGTCAATCAACCAATTTCTGATCCATTTCACAAACTGGTTAACTGACAGAGGACAGAAGGTAGTAGCAAATCAAACTCGCTCATAAGAAATGAAGGTGAGTGGTGAGAATTATCCTGCGCTCTCGTGCCCGATCCCATGAGGGGCACGTCGGGGCTCTCTGCACACCCCGAAACAGGATTGCCCTTTTAGTACCTGATTCTGTACCATGGGGCTAGTCGTTCCTGTGGGTGCAGGATTGGGCACTACGATGGCCTGGCATGCCCCTGCATCCCAGCAGGAAATGTCCTCCCCGCTGCACAGCCAGCCCGCCGCAGTGCTGACCCCGGTTTCCCCGCCACCTGATCCTCAGCGGAGCATTTACATGGGGAATTCCAGCCTGATGCAGGGTTTGTATGACGTTCCCCTCAATCGGAAACACAGTGCTTTGTCGCTGATTCACCCCGACTAACGGTCATGTCTCGCATTGGAATTTTCATTCAGATAAGTGTACACAACATAGTATACAGTTAAGGTGCTGTGGTTTTACAGCAAATATGATTAAAATGGACTAGACCTGTCATAGTGACTAACCCCTCACGTAGTCACTGTCCGACGAAAAGCTTTTTTCATGGATAAATGTTTTTGTGGGAGATCATTCTTTCATTTTGGGTTGGGCCAACAGTGATTTTGATAATGATCATGTCCTGGCAATGTCCCAGTTTTTATACTATTTTCTACTATTTCCTTTTTAATTGGGCTTGTTTTATTTCATTCTTTTGTGTGTCGAATATGTGTGCATATACAGTCCAAAGCTAGTTCACTGGCCACTTTTTTTAGGAGATCTTGGACATTAAGGGGTTGAACTGCAAGGGTGCCAATAATGCTGACAACAGTTGTATGTGCAGAAAAGGTTTCTAAAATTACCCCCATAATGTGAAACATTCCTCATGGCTGCTATTCTGTACGTGTGTCGAACCGATGGGGCGCGCTGTCACTGTGGACATGTACAGGAGTGGACTTTGGGTAGTGAAAGTGCACGCGTGAGTATTTACGCATGGAGACCACTAACATACCGTGCTTTCAACGCTGAAATGCACACATAAACCTAGGCAACCCTTATAAAATTGATGTCCTTTTGCTGCTGTTAAATACTGCTCTGTTAATGATTATTAAAAGAGAGAAGAACTCTTGGTGTTGTATTAATTTGTTTATTGAGACATCTCTTCTTGCTTTGCCCTTGTGCACTAGAGACTTGCTCTCTCTGGCCTTAGCATGTGTACTGTGTGAGTTGTAGGCAAGTGAGGTGAAAGTGGTACCCTTAGCCTTGCATGCCCTGGAGAGTCCCCAAACACTTGCAGGGCAAAGCAGGACTTGAAAGGTAGAGGCAGCTAAACAGCGCACTTACGTCCTTCTAGCTTGATGGTTTTTCTTTTACCGTGTCTCTGTTTTCTGCCAGTTTCAACCACGCATGGATAATAACAATACAGTCCATTCTCTCTTTCCCTCCCTCATTCCAAAGGTGCCCTTGGCAGCCAAGGTTTTGACATGTCTCAACCTGATGCCTTCTGTCAGGCCAAAAGTGCAGTGGAGTTTTAAGCATGAATCTGCCGAATGGAACGTTTTAAAACCATCAAAAATCAATGAAGGCAAAATCCTTTTGAATATGGAGTATGTCCTTTGGTTCAGTTTCTGTTGTTGCACAGGGAGTCATGAAGGGTCAACCTGTGTAGTACGCATGCACTACAAAGAAACTGCATGCTTTACACACATACACACCCTCGTACGTTGAGAAGCGGTTTGGTTCAGGGTGCAATAAAATATGAATAGACACCCCCTGCTGTAAGTACGTCCCCTGTGCATGCCATTGCGCACCATTGTGAGCAATCATGTTCGTGATGCACGTTTTACAGACATAGAGCATTCTTTGTGCTCACGCATGCTTCACAAGAATACTGCATCCAACATACAGCGCATCCTAACTAGCAGAGTAGCCAGAGAGAAATTTGGCTTTGCGATTATCAACCACATTTTCAAAAAGTTGGAGCTGGACAGTTACGTTTATAAGCAGGATGAGCATGTAGAATTTTATAAGCTAATTGAGCATGTTCTTTGTGATCTGCCCAAACCTGCCTAAAAGTAGACGCTTGGAAAACATGATGTAATCTATGTGTAGGCGTTTCCACGGGTAGAGAATGGGCGGAGTAGGGACTGGGCTCGGCACGTATACCGGTGTCCTCTGTGTATTTTCTACAGTAAGTGCTGCTGCTTTCCTGCAGATGGGTACACACAGTTGTCAGTGCCTTGGGGCAGGTGTAACTTTGTGCAGAAGCCTTCGGGGAGGCACTGTGGTAAAGATGCATTTGTTGTCTTTATAAAATAGCCACCAAATAAAAAAGAAGAGTCAAGGTGTCCTGTAGGTTTTAAACAACTGCAGAGTAAGAAGGCAGCCCCGCGTTACAGTAGATTTTATGTTAATATACTGTACATGGTCGTCGGTGAAGGTTTTGATGCACTGGTTTTGTATAGTGACTTCATTTGTGAGTAACTGTTTCTCTTGGTGGCTGCCATTGCAGTTATAGGGCTTCATCCTAACACCCCCCCCCCCCCCAAATGATGAAATCTGAGTCTATAAACGCTTCAGCTCAAATGTCCCCCTGCGATCCCATAGCAGTT
Organism: Ichthyophis bannanicus; assembly: GCA_033557465.1. NCBI lineage: Eukaryota > Metazoa > Chordata > Amphibia > Gymnophiona > Ichthyophiidae > Ichthyophis > Ichthyophis bannanicus. The sequence goes on from CM066036.1 coordinate 809,647,413, forward strand.
ATGGGCTCTACGACACAGAAGTCTCTATGACATTTATTTTTTGTAAAATTTCTCGAAAGGAAACAAGGGGACTGTTGTAGTAGTTTATATGGACGGGCAGACTAAATAGGCCATGTGGTCTTTTTCTGCCGTCATGTTTCTATGTGTACGATTTTTTTGGGCTGTGGAGATAAAACTATATCAAAATAAAAGGACTTTGGATTAGGGGGGTTCTCCTTTTCTGATTTTTGTCTGACAAGAAATTAATGACACCTTGATTCTTCTGTTTTATTTGGTGGCTATTCTTCATAGAGGTGTCCGCTGGTTATTGTGTGGTTGCCGATTCTGATCAGCACGTTCTGGCCCGCTGTGCGCCCGGTCGGAACCAGACGCACAGAGGGAGTCGCGATTCTGATCCCACGGGGCATGTTTAGCCCCATGGGATCAGAATCACGAACAGGCCTGTACATGCAGGCCTTCCCCGGCTACCTCAGTCAAGGCAGTTCAATGGCGTCTGGTTGCCATGGCACCGGGACTCCATTGAAAAGCCGCTGGCTGCAAAGGTGCTTTCCCCGCAGCCCAACCCCCAATCTGGTCTCTTAAGGCCACGGTTGAGCTGTGGGGAATCTCCTCTGCCCCTCCCTTTGTCTTCCAGCCCCGAGCCTGCCGATCCCTTCCGACTGGGGAACTTATTCCACCTCCAAGGTGGAGTAAGTTCCCTGTGCAAGCAGCTGGCCCCAGACATACAGGGCCAACATTAGAATTGGCCCTGTACATCTTGGGCTGACAATGGCCCACTGCCCGCCCCAACACCACCCCCAATTCGCCCCTTTTCCGCCCCATCTACCTTCCCCATACAACATGCGGGGAAGGTAGATGGGGTCAGGAAGGGCCCGAATAGGTGCATTTACAGTATGTGACTTCTTTGCCTATTCACCCTGTGATGAAATTACCTTTTTAAGTGTGATGTTAAAGGCTAATGTTTGGTGCTTAAGAATTTTGAGGACAGGGGAGGAAATTTCAAATATTATGAAGTGCCCCCTTTTGTTGCTGAAGTTCCAACCATAGGGTGCATATGACTGTGAACATTGCTGCTGTTACTACTACAACTATAGTCTAGGAGTAGCCTAGTGGTTACAGCACCGGCTTCAGAACCAAGAGATTATGGTTCAAGTCCCACTAGCACTTGTTGTGGTCTTGGGCAAGTCACTTAACTCCCCATTGCCTCAGGAAAAAGCTAAGCTATCAATGTCCCTGTTTAATGTATATTACCTTGTCTAAGTTATAATGTAAACTGCTTTGACTGTAATGATAAAGCAGTATACAAGATCTGTTAAATAAAAATAAGTACTATTACTAATCAATTGTATAGTGCTACCAGGCATACACAGAGCTGTACATATAGATGTAAGACACAGTCCCTGCTCTTCAGAGTTTAAAATCAAGACAAAAAGCATAGCAAAACTGGGGACTAGAGTATGGTAAGATACACATAAGTAGTGGACAGGTGCATCAGGATCCAAAAGCAGACTCAAAGAGGAGGGGTTTTAGCCTGGATCTGTTTAGGGCTAGAGAAGGTGCCAGACGACATCGACGCAAGTAGTTTGTTCCAAGAATATGGAGCAGCAAGTTGGAATGAACGAAGTTTGGACTTGGCAGTGGCAGAGAAAGGCACAGATAAAAGGGATCTGCCAGAGGAGCGGAGTTCCCGAAGAGGAGTGTGGAGTGAGATAAGAGAGGAAAACTTAATTTACTGCTTGGGTTAGAAATTGATTGAATGGGAGGCAACAAAGCATACAGGTAAACAGAGCACACTGAAGAGAAGGAGGTTACCAGTGGTGTGCCACAGGGATCTGTCCTTGGTCTGATTTTTTTTAACATCTTTGTTAGTGATATTGCGAAAGGACTGTTGGGTAAGTTTTGCTTGTTTGCAGATGATACCAAAATCTGCCATAGAGTAGATACCCACGAAGGAAAAGATAACATGAGGAAGTATCTAGCTAAGCTTGAAGAATGGTCTAAAATTTGGCAGCTGAAATTTAATGCAAAAAAATGCAGGGTCATGCATTTGGGCTGCAAAAATCCAAAGGAGTGGTACAGTGTAGGGGGTGAGGTACTTCTGTCCACAAAAGAAAAGTAGGACCTGGGCGTAATTGTGTCTGATGATCTTAAAGTAGCTAAACAGGTAGAAAAGGCGACTGCAAAAGCCAGCAGGATGTTTGGTTGTATAGGGAGAAAAAAAGGAGGTGATAATGCCTCTGTATAAGTCTCTGGTGTGACCTTATTTGGAGTATTGTTGCAATTCTGGAGACCACATCTTCAAAAGGCTATAAGCAGGTTGGAGTCGGTGCAGAGGGTGGCTGCTAAAATGATTAGTTGTTTTCTTTATGAAGCATATGAGGACAGACTTAAAGATCTTAATATGTATACTTTAGAGAAAAAGGCAGAATAGGGGCAATATGACAGAGACATTTAAATACCTCCATGGCATAAATGCACAAGAGAGTCTCTTTCAATTGAAGGCAAGCTCTGCTACGAGGGGACTTAGGATGAGGGTGAAGGGGATAGACTCAGGTGTAATATGCAGAACTATTTCTTTACAGAAAGAGTGTTAGATGTGTGGAATAGTCTCCCAGTGGAGGTGGTGGACATGAGGACAGTGTCTGAATTCAAAGAAGCATGGGACAAACACAGATGATCTCTAAAGATAAAAAGGGGACTATTGTAGTTGATATGGAAGGACAGACTAGATAGGCCATGTGGTCTTTTTCTGCCGTCATGTTTTTATGTTTCTATGTTCTATGCTACTAAAAGGTAGCCAGTGGGATACTACAATTACTACTACTATTAATCATTTATATGGGCAAGCCACTTAACCCTCCATAGCCCATGTTCCCTGTAAAATAGTTATCTCCAAGTTCTAATGCCCTGTTCAATGTAATTTCAGTTTGTTCAATGTAAACCGCACTGATGCAGAATAGTGCGGTATATAAGAGAATATAAATAAATAAAAATAAATAAAATATATCGCTACAAGGTATACGCAGCTCTGTACAGACACATATAATAAGACTGTCCCTGCTCATCAGAACTTGCAATCTAATCAAAACAGATATTACAATAGATGAGAAGAAGTGTACAATAGGGCAGGGTAAGGAGATAGAAGGAGAACAAAGGATTAAGATCCAAAAGCGGCCTGAAAGAGGTGAGCCATTAGCATGGATTTGAAAAGGGGAAGAAATGAAACCTGATGTAAAGATACAGGTAGTTTGTTCTGGAAATAAGGAGCAGCAAGGTGAAAGTAGAGAAGTCTGGAGTTGGCAGTGGAAGAAAAGGTCATAGAGAGAAGAAAGCCAGAGGAAGAGCGGAGTTGACGAGGAGGGGTGTAGGGAGAGAGGAGGGTGGAAAGGTGGTGAGGAGCAATAGAATGAATGCATTTATAGGTCAGAAGGAGAAGCTGGTATTGGATACGGAAATAGAATGGAAGCCAATAAAGTAATTTGAGAAGAGGGGGTTATATGAGCATATTGGGACTGGTGGAAGATTATTCGCACAACAGAGTTCTGAACAGATTGAAGGGGAGAAAGATTACTCAGAGGGAGACCAGCAAGGAGAAGGTTGCAATAATCTAAGCGAGAGAATTAAAGAGTGGATAAGTGTTTTAGTAGTGTCTTCAGAATGGAAGGGGCACATTTTGTTAATGTTATAGAGAAAGAAACGACAGGTTTTTGCTATCTGTTGGATATGTGTAGAGAAGGAGAGGGAGGAGTCGAAGAGTGTTATCAACAGAGATAGAGAAAGGAGGAAGGGGGGAAGAGTGTTTAGGGGAAAAGTAAGAAGTTCCGTTTTGGTCATGTTCAATTTTAAATGGTGGTGAGACATCCAGGCAGCAATGTCAGATAGGCAGGCAGATATACGAGCTTGGAGTGTAGAAGAAATATCAGGTGAAAATAGATAGATTTGAGAGTCAGTAGATAGATAAACGTATATGTATTTGTGCCTTTTAACTAGCATATAATTTACATGAATTGTCAAACATTTTAACCCGTTTTGGACAGCTCGCATATTCTTTCTCTGTTCTGGATGATTTATTAGATTTGTTACACTCAAACAACTATGAAATACCAGCAATAATAAAAAATATTAAAACTGCAGAAAATAGAAGTTTCACATAGTGTATGTTTTTCATACACTGGTCCAATATAGTATATTGTCTATCTTCAGAAAAGATAGGATTCAGTTCCAATATTCATTGACATAAACATACTGTATGATACTATTGAAACTGCAGTTTTCATTTAAAACACTTTATTATGATATAATATAGTATGACGGCAGAATATGATACACGTGAAAACACTTCTGATGCAGTGCGTCGATATTGCACCATTGAAACACCTAGAACAGAATGCTTGACAGCAATTAGTTTCGACAACATATTAGCCCAGCAATATGAAAAACATACAAGGCCGATATACGCACCAATAACTCTGACACTAAGTAACTTACAGTTATCTAAAACTATTTTCTAAAGACTACAAATACTTTTATTTGCAAAACAGTAGCTATTACAGCATTATAAACTACTTACTATTGTGTGTGATCTTTTTATGTTGAGCCGCCAGTATCGTCAAAATCAGCAAACTTCGAATACCTATTAAACTAACTAGATCTCAGATAAAAAATCTGTATATAATGCTTTTTGACATAACGATAATAGCTAAAGATAGTTCCATTGAATTTATAACCATTAATTAGTAAACAGTTGAGTAGTAAGTATGGAAACCTTATGTATGTAAAACATATGCTGGTCCAAAACGGGTTAACTGTCTCAAATTTCATCATTTTGAGGGGGGGGGGGGGTAGGAGGAAGCCTTATAAGTGTAATGATAGCTGCTTCAAGAGAAACAGATTTACTGTATATAAAGTCATTATAAAAAAATTATATCAAAATCTTCACTGATGGCCATGTATATTAACATAAAATCTAGAGTAAACCAGGGCTGCCTTTTCTACCCTGCAGTTGCTTAAAACCTATAGGAGACAAGCCCCGAGGCACCTTTTAGGAGGCTGGAGATTTTTGCTGCTTAGATATGCGCTCCAGTCCCTGGAAAATTTACAGAGTTTAAAGGACTTGCATCAGATGTAGTGAGATTGGTAACTCTAAATGAAATAGTGGGTACTGAGCTCTGTGGTGTAATGTACTGTGTTCAGAATAAAAGCAGGCAAAAAAAACCCCAAACTTGTACCAAACCTTTTCTTTTACTCTCATAAACAAGAAACAGCTTACAAAGAAAAAAACAATACAATCATTTACCAAAGCAAACCAAAGATAGAAACTGAATGATTAACTTAAGAGTTTGCACGGCTGGCTGATAACAAAAAACAAGGCAGCTTAACTCAAGTAAAGAAGTACATTTTATAACCGAAACTCATTTATTTTTGAAAATGTTGCACAAGTACTATAAATTCTGTTTAGATCGAGATACAGGCCTAGTCCTATCCAAATCCATGGTGCCTTTTCCTGCTGGAGAAAATCCTGATTTCTTTAGTTTATTTATGATTAGATCTCACTATCTGGATGACAGTTCAGTTTGGTCTCTGGCAGTTGCCAGGCTCAACATTTTCCCAAGGGAATCTTGTAGTTGCACGGTTGTCATGAACATGAAATGCAGAATCTTCTAAGTTTTGACCCAGAGTTGAGGCTGAATAAATCCTTGCTGCTTTTTTTAAGTCTGAGTCCAAGGCTCAGAGCTCCGGAGGCCAGTTGAAGCCCAAATCCCAAGTTTTTCTCTCCAAAAGTGAGGAGCAGCCTCTTGATGCTTCTTAGCCAGAAGCTGGCCTGCAACTGACTCCCTCAGTTCAAAAGCTTACTAGGTTTCAACCAATCAGAGGGCTACAGTCTGGTGCAAGAGCCAGACCCCCCATTACTGACTAAGTTAGTACAGTACTTCCTGGCAGTTTCAAAGATTTGCTCATAGTATTCTGCTTTGGAGTTTGCTGTTTGCAGTCTGTATGCTCAGGTTGTTATTACCAAAACTGGCAACAAGCATCCATACCAGGTTCTTCAGGACTGGAAAAGGGCTGATGTGGTACATACTTCTTCACAAAAGTTGTAGTAGGGAAGAGGTGACAAACTATAGGCCAGTAAGCCTTACCTTGGTGGCAGGAAAAGTAATGGAGATGCTCCTGAAAAACAGAATAGTGGACTTTCTAGAAACCAATAGGTTGCATGATCCAAGGCAAAATGGCTTTACCAAAGGATGATCATACCAAACAAATTTGATTGAGTTCTTTGACTGGATTACCAGAGAACTAGATCAAGGGCATGCAGGATGTGATCTACCTAAATTTCAGCAAAGCCTTTGATATTGTTCCTCATAGGAGGCTTACCAGTAAATTGAGCAGCCTGGGGATGGGTCCCAAGGTGGTGAACTGGATCAGAAATTGGTTGACTGATAGATGACAGAAGGTGGTAGTAAACGGAACTCACTTGGAAGAAAGAAAGGTGAGTAGTGGTGTGCCCCAGGGATCAGTCTTGGTACCGGTACTATTCAATGTGTTTGAGTGATATTGCTGAAGGATTGAAGGGAAAAGTCTGCCTTTTTGTAGATGACATGAAAATCTGAAACAGAGTGGACTCCTCTGAGGGGGTGGACAACATGTGGAAGGATCTACAAAAGCTGGAAGAATGGTTTAATGCTTGGCAGTTAAGATTTAATGTGAAAAAGTGCAGAGTCATGTATTTGGGATGCAGAAATGCAAGGCAATTGTATGTGATAGGAGGCGAGAGGTTGGTGTGTATGGACCAGGAAAAGGAAGTTGAAGTGATTGTTTCTGAGAATCTCAAGGTGGCAAAACAATGTGACAAGGTAGTGGTCAAAGCCAGAAGGATGCTGGGTTGCACACAGAGAGGAATAACCAGCAGAAGAGAGGAGGTATTAATGCCGCTGTACAAGTCATTGGTAAGGCCTCACTTGGAGTATTGTGTTCAGTTTTGGGGGACCATATTTCACAAAAGATGTAAACATATTTGAAATATTTCAGAGGAAGGTGACCAAAATGATTTGGAGCATGCACCAGCAGATGTATTAGAGACTTGAAGACCTAAATATGTATACCCTAGAGGAGAGGAGAAATATGTGAGATGTGATACAGACCTTTAAATTCTTATTAATAAACAAACCTTTTTTAATGAAGGGGGAACTGTAAAACTAGAGGGCATAAAATGAAGCTGCAAAGGAGTAAACTGAAAGGCAATGTCAGGAAATACTTTTTCACTGAAAGGATGGTGGATGCTTGGAATGCCCTCCTGATAGAAGTGGTGGGTGCAAATAGAGTGATAGAATTCAAAATGGCATGGGACAGACACAGTGGATGCCTTTATTGCAACAAGATAAAATCAAAATAAACGTAACTATTTCTTATATCTCAACAAATAGAGAGGGGTGACCTGCATGGAGCCATGGGTACAACCTAGTCTTGCCACTTTACTGGGAAGACTAGATGCACCATACTGATCTTTATCTGCCATTATATACTATGGAGGTCATTCCAGAAACTAAATAAGGGTTTGTATGTGTGCAGGGGATGTCTATGAGCATATGCTGGTACATAGCGTCCGCAGACGTTTATCTCGCTAACATGGGCATCTCAGAACATGTCTGAGAGGGGCGGAACGGGGGTGTGGTTTGCAGTGGAGACGTATAAAGCGTTTTCAGAAAAGGCCCTTGTACATTTTGGGAGGTCCCCGTGGACGTGCCCATTATACCTGCCGGAGACATGGAATAAGGCCAGTACTTAGAAAATATCCTGCTGTGTGTGTATAAAGATGGTGACTAGTCTAGTCTGTTCTAAACTGGTGGACTACAATATGGAAAAACAACATAAGACGCATTTACAAAGAACAGAAATCAGAGGTCTGGGAATCTTGTAAGCTAAAGAGGCATTAATAGCTACCCTGAAGCAAATATTAAGAGCAATAGTGATTATTCTGGCCATGTTGACATTTGCTGTTTGTGCTAAAGCAGCAAATCTACGGGACCTTAACATTCCTGTGTCCTGAAAAATGGGACAATTGATGTAGGAATAGTATGTGAGTCTTGTTTGGGTGAAAAATGAAGATCATATTTTTAGTCCTTGGATTCCATGCTTTTATGTTATACTAGCTGATAGTTATAGGTTGAGGGCATCTTTTTGGCAGAAGTATGTTTTTTGTGACTGAAAGTGTGAATGTGTGTGTGTGGTTTGAGGGTTGCATGGGAGGATCTAGTGTTCTCATCTAAAATTCAGGGGGGACATGAATTCCTGGCCAGTACCTGGTCCGTACGGATGACCGCAGCGTCACCAGGTGCCAGTGTGATAGGGCATAAAAAAATCACAAAAGGTTCTCCATAGCTAAATGTCAAAACAATCCCTTTCAATAATAAGAGACTCTTAGAATAAGAGCATTCAACAGTGCAAACAGCACTAAAACATGGCCAAAAGCACCATCATTGGTCTTTTTCTACCATCACATTTCTTTAAGTTCTTGGATTCCTCTCAGGATTTTATACCCAACCAAGCTGCTCTCTTGGTAACCTTTCTGTCTGAGGTTTTCCTAATAAGGATTCATTGTTTTGTGGTCAGAAGATAAATTATGGCAGAAAGCCTTCCTAGAGCTGAAGCCACAAGCTTTAGCTTTGGGGACAACATTCTTTTTAAAATGTCCTTGTGTCTTTTGACATTCCAGGGGAAACATTGTAGTTTCTTCAAATCAATACAGCTTGAGGAATTTTTGAAGGCTAAGAGGCCAATTCCATTAATGCATGTCCAGCCCACTATACAGCTGGGCAGAATTGGGCGTGCAAAGTTAGACCCGATTCTGATCCTGCAGCCCCCCGCTGGATCAGAATCGGGTCTAGTGCTTGGACGTGCAGACCTGGACCTGATTCTGTCTGGCTGTATGTCCCAGTGACTACCTTGCTAACTCAGCCAGTCCCATGAATGGAGCCATGGTGCCATGGCGTCCTAGCGCCATGGCACTGTGGCTCCATTCACAAGCTGCGATCCTGGCCCACTGAACCTGGATGCCTGTTCCCCGCAGCTCAACCCCCGATCTGGCCTTCAAAGAACTGGGTCGGGCTGCAGGGAACCCCCTGCACCCCTTCACCTGCGTCCCCGGGTCCCATGCTGCCATCCCCCTCAGTCCAGGGGGGCTTATTCCCCCTTTGAGGTGGAATAAGTTCCTTGTCTAGCTTTGAGGCCCTGGACAAACACGGCTGACCTCTGTACGTCCAGGGTCACGGCCCGCCCATGCCCCACCCTTGCTCTGCCTCTGGAACGCCCCCTCCCACCCCCATCTAGGCCTCCTCGTACAAACCTGCTGTACATACGGGGAGGGTATTGATGGGGCTGGCAGGGGGACAAATAGCAGGGATGGACGTCCCAATGGGATATCCATTCCTGCTATTTGCGGGACAGAATGACCCCCTAAGTGTCAAATTTCTCTATAGGTAGATAAGTATAAATTGGGTTTGAGTCTTATTTTGGACACCCTGCTATTTGTTTTCAATTTTTTTATATTTTTTGTATTTTTTATTGTTTCTCTACCTCAGTCTCCCTTTAATGTGGGCTAGATGACAATTAATTCTGCTGTTTCTTATTAGCTGTAAGGTATTATGCAGTTTATACTTTCATATCTTCTAACAGATGTTTTGTATGTTACACTGGAATATTCAATTAAAAAACACATGAGAGGATTGTGAAAATTCCAATAGGATCTTGATAAATTGGGAGACTGGGCATTTTAGGGGAGGAGTGGTCTAGTGATTAGGACAAGGTACTTCAGGCCGGAGGGCCAGGGGTTCAAGGGAAAGCAATCTCAGGCTGGAGGGACTGGGATTTCTAGTCCTATAGGCACTCCTTGTGGTCTTGGGCAAGCCACCTAACCCTCCATTGCCCATGTTCCCTGTATGTATTAGTGTGTGTGTCTTATATCCCTCGTGTTAAATGTATCCCCCAATTGACCGCTTTGACCCAGTGAAAAGTGGGATATAAATACAGCTAAATAAATAAAATAAATTTTAATGGCAGATGAAATATAATGTGGCACGTGTAATGTTATGCTCTTAGGCAAGAACAACCCAAACTACAGCTACACGATGCAAGGTTCCACATTAGAAATCACCACTCAGTAAAAGGATCTGGGCGTCATCATGGATAATACATTGAAACCCTACACCCAGTGTGCAGCAGCGGCCAAGAAAGTAACTACAATGCTAGGAACCATAAGGAAAGGAATGGAGAATAAAACAAAGAATATTATAATGCATCTGTATCATTCCATGGTGCAACTGCACCTTGAATATTGTGTGCAATTCTGGTCGCCATTATTTTATTTATTTTTTATTTTATTTTTATTTTTTATATACCGCGCTATTGAAATCAGTGCGGTTTACATTAAAACTGAACAGTGCAACAATGCATTAATATCACAATGTGCTTACATAGAGCAAGGAATACTCAAAAAATGGGATAACAAGGGGAACTATTCACATGATATCTACAAAGTATTTACATAGAGTTAAATATTCTAGTAATTGAGGACTACGGTAATCATATATAGGTCAGGTGGTAGAATGGATAGAACTAAAGGGGGGGGAGCACCTAACCATTCTCATATTGGGTGTTAATATTGTTAATATTAATATTGTTAATATTAATATTAATATTATATTATATTAATATATTAATTATATTAATATATTAATTTATTATTATATTAATGTATTATATTATTTTATTATATTATTATATTATTATATTAATATATATTAATATAATAATATTAATATTAGTGTTAATATTAATATTGTTAATATTAAGATATTGCCATATCTTAAAAAGGATATAGCAGAATTAGAAAAGGTACAGAGAAGAGCAACCAAATTGGTAAAGGGGATAGAAGGATACCCCTATGAGGAAGAGCTTAAAGATTAAGGCTCTTAAGCATGGAAAGGAGACAGCTGAGGGGAGATATGATGTTGTTGTCAAGTGCTGTCGAGTCGGTGTCGAATCATGGTGACCCTCTGGATAGTTGACCTTAACTTTGTTTGGTCTTCAGCCAAGCAGCTCATTGTTGATAGAGTGGTATCCACAGCTGCTGTTATTGTATCGATCCATTTCATTGCCGGCCTTCCTTTTTTACGGTTACCTTCTACTTTGCCAAGCATTATGTCTTTCTCCAATGATCTCTCTCTTCTCATGATGCATCTAAAGTATGAAAGTCAAAGTCTTGTCATCTGGCTTCTAAAGAAAGCTTAGGTTTGATCTTCTCTAGTACTGACTGGTTTGTTCATCAGGCAGTCCATCGTATAGATAGTATTCGTCGCCAGCACCATAATTCAAAAGCATCAATTTTCTTCCTGTCTATCTTTTTCACTGTCCAACTTTTGCATCCATATGACGTTATTGAAAATACCATGGCTTGAATGAGTCAAATCTTTGTATGGAGAGAGACATCACTGCTCTTGACAATCTTATCTAGACCCTTCATAGCCATTCTGCCAAGAGCAATGCATCGTTTGATTTCTTGACTGCTTGTTGCTTCTTTATTGATATTTGATCCAAGTAGGTTAAAGTTGTTCATTATTTCAATTTCTTCTCCATTAATGATCAACTTATTGATTTTTCCAGTTGTTAGGATTTTTGTCTTCTTTACATTAAGGTGCAGGCCCATTTTAAGACTATGTTCCTTGATCTTGAGAAGCAAATATTCAGATCATCTTCACTTTCAGCCAATAATGTGCTATCATCAGCATAGCGAAGGTTGTTGATGAGTCTCCCACCAGTCTTCACACCTCTGTTGTCTTCATACAATCCTGCTTCTCTGATGATTTGTTCTGCATATAAATTAAACAGGTAGGGGGAAAGTATGCAGCCTTGTCGTGCACCTTTGCTACCATTTGTTTCTCCTTGTTCCGTTAGAACTGTTGCTTCTTGCTCAATGTAAAGGTTGTGCAAGAGAACAATCAGGTGTTCTGGTATACCCATGCTTCTTAATGTGGCCCAGAGTTTCTCATGGTTTACATAGTCAAAAGCCTTGCTGTAGTCAATAAAACACATATAGATATCACTTTGGTATTCTTTAGTATTTTCAAGAATCCATCTCACATCCACAATGTCTCTCGTTCCTCATCTTTTCCTGAACCCTGCTTGCACTTCAGGCAGTTCTCATTCCAGGTATGGTCGTACTCTCTGCTGAATAATCTTCAGCAGAATCTTGCTGACATGTGGAATCAGAATGATTGTGTGATTTTTCCACAGTCAGTTGGATTACCTTTCTTTAGTACTGGTATAAATACAGATCTTTTCCAGTCAGTTGGCCATGATGTTGTTTTCCAAATTTCCTGGCAGAGCCTTGTAAGTATGATAACAGCTGCATCAGATTGCTGTAATACTTCATTGGGAATGCCATCAATGCCTGGTGCTTTGTTCTTTGATAAGGTTTTCAATGCTGCTTCAACTTCTTCTTTCATCAATGGTTCCGGATCATAAGGTACAGGTTGAAATGGCTGTTAGTCTAGTTGATCTTTATCATATAATAACTCTGTATATTCTTTACACCTTTTCTTGATCTTTTCAGCATCATGCAACATGGATATGATAGAAGTCTATAAAATAATGAATGGAGTGGAAACGGATAAACATAGATTGTTTACTCCTTCAAAAAGTAGAAAGACTAGAGGACATGCAATGAAGCTACAATGTAGCATATTTAAGACTAGTCAGAGTTAATATTTTTTACACTCACATGCGTAATCAAGCTCCGAAATTTGTTACTAGAGGATGCAGTAAAAGCTGTTAGTATAGCTGGGTTTAAAAGAACTTTGGACGAGCTCCTAGAGGAAAAGTCCATAAACTATTATTAAAAAGGACTGGGGAAATTTACTGCTTACCCATGGGACAAGCAGCATGGAATATGTATACCTTTTGGGAACCCGACAAGCACTTGTGACCTGGATTGGCTACTATTGGGAACAGAATGCAGGGCTTGATGGAGCATTGGTCTTACCCAGTATGGCATATCTTACTTTCTTAAAGAACAGTGAGATCTGGGGATGTTGCTATTTAATGACCTTCAGGTGGCCAAATAAGCTGATGCTTGGGTGCACAGGGATAGAAATGACCATCAGGAAAAAGGAGGTGATAGTGCCTCTGTATACGTTTCTGGAGAGACCTCATTAACAATTTAATTGGATGAACTGACTTGATTTAATTTCAAATCTTACATGAGATTTTTTTTCAGCAAAAATTTGCCTGTAGACAAAGTAGATGCAAAGTTGAAGCTTTGGGCAATTTTCTAAGGGAAAGTATGTCTGGATTTTCTCTTTAGAATTCGCCAGAAAGTGCAGGGGCACTTTGCACCCACGTGGACTGTTTGAAAATGGCCCCCAATATTTTGTTTGCCCTTTCTATATAATCCACACTTTTTACTATTTTTGATAACTTCAGTTTGTTGGTGTGAGAACCTCGCTTAAATAGACGCTTCAACCCTTGTGTTTATTTAAAATTGACTGATAAAGACTTACCCCTTACAGAGGCATCTGCCGTTAAGGACACAGATATAGTAACACAATAACATAGAGGCCAATTTCATACAAATTACTATAGTCCCTTTTTTACCCGTAGAGATCCATGTTGGTTCCATGCTTTCTTGAATTCTGATACTGTCCTAGTCTCTACTACCTCCACCGAGAGACTGTTCCACACATCTACCACTCTTACCATAAAGAAATATTTCCACATAATACTCCTGAATCTGTCTCCTTTCATCTTCATCTTATGCCCCCTCATTGCAGAGCTTTCTTTCAAGTAAATGAGGCTCTCCTATGCATTTATGCCGCAAAGGTATTTAAACATTTCTCTCCTCTCTCCCTCCTTTCCTCAAATTATATATATTGGGATCTTTGTCCCATATGCCGTATGATGAAGCCCACTGACCATTTTGGTAGTCACCCTCTGCACAGGCTCCATCCAATTTATATTCTTTTGAAAGTGTGCTTTCCAGAATTGCACACTGCATTCGAAATGAGGTCTCACCAAAGATTCATACAGAGGCACTATCACCTCCTCCTTCCTGACTGTCATTCCTCTCCCTATACACCCAAGCATTTTTCTGGCTTTTGCTGTTGCCTTCTCTTATTTATTTATTTTATTTATTTAACTGTATTTATATCCCGCTTTTCACCGGGTCAAAGCGGTTTAACAAAAAGGAGGGGGGACAGTAATCAGTTCTTAGGGTGGGGGGCTGTCACCGGGGAGGCCAACATTAATGATCCAAACAGACATTAAGGACTTAAACAATGGACATCATTCTCTTAGTAGGTAGATCTGTGGGTATGTTAAAGGGTCTGGAGAGGGAGTCAGTGGTGGATGTTTGTTTCTGGTCCGAGGTATTCCTGGAACAGGATGGTTTTTAGTTGTTTTCTGAATGTTGAAGGGTCTCTGTTGTTTCTGATTTGACTTGGTAGGGAGTTCCAGAGAGATGGCGCGTATAGTTCGAAGGCTCTGTTGCAGGTCGGTTGATTGTATTTAGTTCATTCATGGGGGATGGTGAGGGTGTTGCTGGTGGTTTGTCTGGTTGTTCTGTTGTGGGTGGGTTGGGGCAGTAAAGTTCGGATCTGGGAGGTCTGCGTTTGATAGAGGGCTTGGTGGATAAGTAGGGCTGATTTGTATTTGATTCTTGCTTCGAGAGGGTGTATGTGCAGTTCTCTCAGGACTGGGGTGATGTGATCTTGTTTTTTTGCTTTCTGGATAATTCTTGCTGTGGAATTTGTGGCAGGTAGTCCCTGATAGATTATGTTGCAGTAGTCCAGGTGGGGGAGCGTTATAGCTTGCATGACTGTCCTGAAGTCCTGTGGATCAAGGAGAGGCCTGAGGCGTTGTACTGTTTTTGCTTTGTGGAATATTATTCCGGTAGTCTTTTTGATCTGTTGCTTGAGTATGAGCGCTTGGTCTATGATGATTCCTAAGTATTTTATGTGTGGCTGTATTTGTATTTGAGGGGTTCCTAAGTTGAGGTGTGGTGGTGGTGTGAAGTTTGGATCCTTTGTTACTATGAGGGCTTCTGGTTTTTTTAGGTTGATGGAATGGGTTGTTCTTTTGTAGCTAGCTGGAGACTTCTATGAAGCAGTCTGTTAGTTGATTGTTTGTTAGGTTGGTGGTTGTGATCGGTCCATAGAGCATTATGTCATCTGCGTAGATGTGGTAGTTGATGTTATGGGCCCGTATGATTGAGCAGAGTGGTTGCAGGTAGATATTGAAGAGCATGGCGGATAGTGTGGATCCTTGGGGTACTCCTTGGTGTTGCTGAAAGGGGGGGGGGGAGGTTGCTATGCTTGTGCATATCAGTTGTTGTCTATTGGTCAGGTAGGAGTGGAACCACTGAAGTATGACGTTGTTGTTGCCAATTTCTTGGAGTCTGTGTAGGAGGATGTTGTGGGAGATGGTGTCATAGGCTGCGGATATATCCAGGAAGATCATAGCGTAGCCAGAGTGCTTGGTTTGTGTGCCCTTGATGAGGGTGTTCATTAGTGATGTCATGAGGGTCTCGACTCCGTGGAATGGATGGAAACCATGTTGTTGCGGGTCCAGTATGTTGTTGGTATCAAGGTGGTCTTGAAGTTGTTGTTGAACTAGCTTCTCAATGATTTTGGCGGTGAATGGAAGACTTGCTATAGGCCTGAAGGAGGCGGGGTCAAGGGGGTCTAAGTTGTGTTTTTTTAGGGTTGGGCGGATGATGGAGGTTTTGAGGATGTCTGGCATGTGTCCTTGTCTGAGGGATTCATTAACAATGTGGGTTAGGGGCGTGCTTATGTCCTCCTTGGATTTCTTTATCCATTCTGCAGGGCATGGATCTAGTGGGGAGGTGGTAGTGTTTAGGCAGGAGATGGTGGATTCTAGTTTTTCTTTGGTGATTGTTTCGAATGTGCTCCAGTCTGTGTCTATGGAAGTAAGGCAGGTTGTTGTCTCTGCATTCGGTTGCGGAATTTGAGGTTTTTGAAGCTGCTTGTATTGGCGTGCTAGTAGTTCTGGCGGGATGTTTGGTAGCTGGTTGGAGTGGTTGGGTGCTTTTGTTAGCTTCTTGACAATTTTGAAGAGCTCACATGGTTTGTTTATTGAGGTGTTTATGATCTTCGAGTGGTAGGTCCTTTTTGCTTTATCGGTTTCTGTGTGGTAAGCATCTAGTTCACTGATGTATTTTACTTTATCTTCCTCTTTTTTTGTCTTTCTCCATTTTCTCTCTGCTCTTCTGAGTTGGGTCTTTAGTCTTCGTAGGTTGGGGTGAACCATCAGGCTTTTGTTGAGGTATGTCTGGTTTTGGTGCAGTTTGCCGTTGCACAAGATGCAGAGGAGATCGTAGTAGGATTAGGTCATCGATGTTGGTGGAGCTTGTTTGGAGTTTAGGTAGTATTTGCGCCAGGAAATCCTCTTTGATGAATGGTTTAAATCTTCTTGTATGTTTGTTTTCTTTGACGCTGGTGTGCTGGTAGATGAGGGAGATGCTGATGAGATAGTGGTCTGACCATGGTACACATGTGATCTCTGGGTTTTTGTATGAGGTGGCGTTTTGGGAGTTCAGCAATATGAGGTCAAGTGTGTTTCCTTTTTCATGTGTTGGTTCGTGTATGATCTGGGTTAAGTTCATTGCTTCCATGGCATTGATGAAGGCTTCGGCATATTTGTCCTGGAGTGTTGGGAGGTTGAAGTCTCCGAGGATTAGTTGTTGTTTTGTGGAGATGGCACTCTCTGATATGTGTTGTAATATGCCTGATAGTT
Source organism: Ichthyophis bannanicus (assembly GCA_033557465.1). Classification (NCBI taxonomy): domain Eukaryota; kingdom Metazoa; phylum Chordata; class Amphibia; order Gymnophiona; family Ichthyophiidae; genus Ichthyophis; species Ichthyophis bannanicus. The sequence goes on from CM066036.1 coordinate 809,664,213, forward strand.
CGGTGCTTGGGGTGGGCGCTCGGTAGATTAGGCATATGGAGAGGTGCTTGTTGCTGAGAGTGAGTATGTCCGCTTCATTGGTTGTTTCTGAGGCATGGTTTCTGAGGTGGAGGTTGGCTTTTGCAATGATGGCTACTCCTCCTCCTCTGGTATGGGCTCGAGAACAGCGATGAAGACTGTATCCATTTGGTGTTAGTTGGTTCATGAGCACAGTGTCGGTATCCGTTAGCCATGTTTCGGTTATGCATAGGATGTCAATCTTTTGAGTTGTGATCAGGTCTTGGAGCATGTAGTGCTTGTTTCTGAATGAACAAGCATTTATTATTGTGATGGAGAGAGGGTTGTTGTTTGGGGGATTGGGGGTGTGGATTGGTGTGGGTGGTGTGTGGGTGTTGCTCCATGTAGGAGGGGTTTGTTGGTGTTTGTGGTTTGGATGGCTGTGATGCTTGGTATGGGGTGGTTGGGGAGTGTGTCGGTAGTGAAGGGATAAAGGGTTAGGAATGGTTCTAGGAGGTAAATTGGAGCTAGGAAGGGTGGCATGGTTTATAGGTGTACCTGTGTGTCCTGGGGCTGGGTTGGGCTTCTGCGTTGTTTTCCTTAGGGTGTTGGGTGTTCCTTTCCTTTTTTTCGCTGTCTCGTGTGGGCTGAGGTATCTGTGTTGGTGGTAGTTTCTTTTGTGTAGTTGCTTGATTTTGGCTGTATGGGCTGGTGGATGATAGTTGCTGTTACTTTACTCCTGGTTGCATTTGTGGCTGCTTCTGTGGCCGAGCCTAAGGGTCACGCCAAAGGGCCCTCTGGCGAGGCCCTCAGACATGGGCCCACCAGGGGTGGGCGCGCCCTGCTGGGGTGCTGCTTTTAAAGTGTGTTTCGTTGCTCCCACTGCCCCGATTGGGCAGGAGCTTCTGAGTGGGAGGATTTCCTGCTGAGGCGCTCTACCCCGATCGGGGGAGCTTTTGATGGCTGTCGGGAAGGTGGTGGAGGCTGGAGCGGCGGGCTGCCTGCAGGGGCGCTGCTTTTAAAGTGTGTTTCGTTGCTTCCACTGCCCCAATTGGGCAGGAGCTTCTGAGCGGGAGGATTTCTCTACCTGTTTAGCCACCTTAAGATCATCAGAAACAATCATACCCAGGCTATGCTCATCTTTTGTGAAGAGAAGTACTTCACCACTATACTGTACCGCTCTCATGGATTTTTGCAGGCCAAATGCATGACAATGTGTTTGTTAGCTTTAAATATTAGCTGCCAAATTATTGACCATTCTTGAAGCTTAGAAAGATCCTTCCTCATGTTATCTGATCTTTCTGGGTGTCTATTCTATTGCAGATTTTGGTATCATCTGCAAAGAGGCAAGCCTTACTCAACAGCCCTTCCACAATGTCACTAAAAAAATGTTAAAAAGAATCGGACCAAGGACAGATCCCTTTTGGCACACCATTGGATACGTCCTTCTCCTCAGAGTGAGCTCCATTTACCTGCACCCTTTGTTGCCTCCCAAACAAACAATTTCTAACCCAGTCAGTCACTTTAGGGATTGTTCCTAGAATGCTCAATTTGTTTATACATTGTCGGTGTGAAATAGTGTCAAAGGCTTTACTGAAATCTAAGTGTACCATATTTAGGCTCTCCCTTGCTTCAACACTCTAGTTGCCCATTCAAAGAAATTAATTAGATTTGTCTGACAAGACCTGCCTTTAGTAAATCCATGCTGCCTCGGATCCTGCACTGTAGAGATGGAATAAGTCCCATTGGAGGATGCTGCTGCTGGGCCTGTAAAAACAGGTAGGGGTGCAGTAAGTTCCCCACAGCTGGACCCTGGCCATGGGAGGCTGGATTGAGGGTCCAGCTGTTGGAAAAGTAGGATTTTGGCAGCGGCCAGCATTTGCGGCGATGGGACTCCATAGCACTGCGGCTCCATTCAGGAGCCTGGTTGAGGTAGTCGGGCATGTGGCTGGGCATGCAAACCGATCAGAATAGGGACTCAGCCTGCACGTCCAGGCCGCAGATCCAATTCTGATCCCATGGACATGTCTAGCCCCCGTGGAATCAGAGTAGGGTCTGCCTCTGTACGTCCCATTTCTGATCGGCCACACAGGGGGCTAGACAGCCTGTTGAGAATGTGCCTCCTTTTGGAAACCTCCAAGTTAATTCTCCCTGTTCAATGTAAAACTCTGTTACAATGTAAACTGGCTTGAATCTAAGATAAGGCGGTATAGAAAACCAGTTACATAAAATAAATGAATAAATAACTCTGATAAATACAAACTATCTGAAGTCCCCACTTGGTCTAGCTCCCTCTCTGGTGTGTTCTTAAATATTTTTTAACCCCGAGGAAGATATTTATTAGCAATCTGTATTTCAGCAGGGTGAGAAAAAATAACTTTTTCAAATATTATTTTTGAAATAATATAGGAGACAATGAGTAACAGGAAAATTCAAAGATTGCAAATTCAAATTGAAGATGGAAAGAGAGACTATCCATAATGAAGGAGGAAGACACTGTCGGGTATGTTTACTAAACTGGGCTAACGGTTAACCCGGGCTATCTGCAACTAGGTCCCATTGAATAATATGGGACCTAGTGGCAGATAGCCCGGGTTAACCGTTAGCCCGGTTTAGTAAACATACCCTTGTGTTTCAGTCTTACTTAAACGTTTATCCACATTATCCAACTTATAATCATGATCAACAAACTTGGCAACAGAGTCTTTAGTAAAATTTGAAAATTGCTGCAATTTTGGTAGGAGATCAAACCTAAGCTTTCTTTAGAAGCTCAGATGACAAGACTTTGACATTCATACTTTGGACACATCATGCGAAGAGAAAGATCATTAGAGAAAGACATCATGCTTGTCAAGGTAGAAGGTCAACGCAAAAGAGAAAGGCCAGCAATGAGATGGATCGATACAATAACAGCAGCTATGGGGGTCACTCTATCAACAATGAGCCACCTGACTGAAGACCGAACACAGTTTAGGAGAACTATCCAGAGCACTTAACAACAGAAAACCAGTCCAAATGAATTCAGTGTGTGATGCTATAGTCCATATATAGTTACCTTTTTTTGTTGTCAGTTTAAACTCAGTAGTAAAACTCCTGGCTCTCACCACTAGAGTATGTCCTGATTCCAAAAAAAAGGGGGGGGGGGGGGAAACTGACATCTAATCCTAGACCTAAGGACTTTTAACAAGCTTCTGGTGGGAAAAGTTCAAGATGCTTTCCCTGGGTACCTTGATCCCATTCCTTCATAAAGGAGACTGATTGACTATGCTCATAGGTTCTAAAAGAAGCTTTCACCCACATATCCCTGTGACGTGGCTGTCTCTACCTCAGATTCATAATAAGAGAACACCACTTTTAAGAATTGTATTCTGCTCTATTCGAGGATCTAGGCAAATCACAAACAATCAATAAACTATATAAAACAAAACAAAATAAAATTTCCTTTAGACATTTAAAAAAAGAAAAAAAAACAGACTTGCAGAAGAGACAAACACAATATAAATGATTGCTGCTTAAATGACTGTAGAAGCCAATTTATAACACCTGCTGAAAGATGTGCTTTTAATTTTTTTCCTAAATGTTGCAAATTTCAGCAGTGAATTCCAAAGTCCGGGTGCTGCAACAGAACAGTTGGTCTCATAACTCATTTAGATGAACAAGCCTAAAGGACTGAACATCTAGCAGCATAGTATCTTGTGAGCAGAGGGCACATGGAAGATGATCGATTTTCAGCATAGAGGAAATGTGCCTTAAAGGCCAGGATCAAAATTTTTAAAATGACTTGCCACTTGATAGGTAACCAGTTCAGGATGTACAAAATAAGTGAAACATGATGATTAGTAATAATGCAGGCTGCAGCAGTTTGAACAATCTGAAGTGTATGGATGACATAAGCAGGTAGCCCAAGATATATGCTGTTGCAGTAGTCCAAATGAGACATGATCAATGCATGTGACCTGCACGGAGCAGTGGGTACACCCCTAAACAAAGGCATGGGGAGGGGTGACCTGCACAGAGCGGCCGGTGCACCTACTTTTGCTGGGCAGACTAGATGGACCATGGTGGTCTTTATCTGCCGTCATATACTATGTTACTATATATCTTTCATGGATTAAAAATTAAAACGTCATGGGATAAGAGGCCGTGTACTATTGTTGATCAGGAACAGGTTAAAAGATACAAAGCAGAGCGTATGGCTAAATGGACAATTTTCTCAAAGGAGAAAGGTGAATAGTGGAGTACCCCAGTGATCTGTACTGGGCCTGCTGCTTTTTAACATATTCCTAAATGACCTGGAAATGGGAATACCGAGTAAGGTGATCAAATTTCCATATTTGGACATCCAAATGGCAGATGAAATTTAATGTAGACAAGTGCAAAATTATGCACCTAGGAAATAACAACCCAAATTACAATGCAAGGTTCCATATTAGGAACCACCACCCGGGAAGAGCAATATACGGAAATATCATCATGGATAATACGTTGAAACCCTCCACCCAATGTGTAGCAGCAGCCAAGAAGCAAATAGAATGCTAGGCATCATAAGGAAAGGAATGGAGAACAAAACATAGGATAGTATAATGCCTCTGTATTGTTCCATGGTGCCACCACACTTTGAATATTGTGTGCAGTTCTGGTCTCCATATCTTAAAAAGGATATGGCAGAATTAGAAAATTTACAGAGAAGAGTGATAAAAATGCTAAATAAATAGCCCCGATGTCAGCGAGAGTGTTCCCTTGACCTTTGAATTTTTGATGGCGAGAAGACTGCATGACATTAGCATCGCTAAGTAAGGTATGGAAGAAACTCCCTATCCCCTTTTCAGATTCCGTTTTGATTTCTAGTGTTCGAAAGTTTGATTCTATAACTTAGAAGTGGAATGATAGCACTATTATTTGCTCTCAGTTCAGCAGTTTTACTTGAGTGATCCTTTGTTATTACATCATATCCTAGTATACGCAATGCTATGCACATTAAACCCCTCCTCTTTAAAAGAGGAATCCCCTTTGATAATTGCAAAACAACTTTGTTCGATGTAACTCAGTTTTATGTAAACCGCTATGATTAATCGATATAGCGGTATAAAAATCACAAAAATAATAAATAAATAAATAGTTCACTGCGGCTCTCTTGGCGATATGTAGTGCCTTATACTTTTGATGAGTCCAGTCACAGATGAGTATAGGGAAATCCCATTTGCATTTTATGTCAGCTATATTTTAAGTGTATGATCAAGAAATGTAAAGTATGTTGTTTTAAAATAATAGCATGATAAATTCTTTTTTGGCAACAGTGTATCCTTGCTGCATCGGTTCTTCATAGAAGATAGAGTTCTTCATTTACAGTATCTGGTAATATGCTTTTTCTGCACTCTCCCGCAGGAACATCTTGTTTTGCTCTGCTCTTGAATTGATTTAGAAGAATGCTCTTATGTTTCTTTTATGTAATTTTGATTTTGTTTGAAGTACTTTAGTATACAATTTGTTTTTAAATGGATTCCAATGGCTTTTAGCTTTCTGTTTATTTTTATGTTTTATATGTGCATCAGTTGTTTTACTTATTCATGTTTATTTATTTATTGACCATTTTTATCTTTATTTTTATTTGTATATCATGATTTGAATATGTTTATTTTATTTTAATTTCACATATCTATTTGTTCATAGTGCCACCATATCCCTGAGGAAGGCAGGTGCTGAATCGCGGCCATGTAAGGTGTGGCTGTACTGTACCCCTGAATAAAGAATTGATTATGAACTGAACTTTTCTTTTGACACCTCACTTCTTTCTGCTGGCTTGTTACCTGCGCTGTCCTGTTGCTTTTGTGTTGGACAGTCTCATGTCTACAGCTACTGTGTTGTCTGTCTTAACTAGATTATAAGCTCTGATGAGCAGGGACTTTCTTTTTACATATGCAGCACTGCGTATGACTTGTAGCGCAATACAAATGTTCAGTAGTAGTAGTAGTAGAATTTACATCAGGATCTGTTTCACAGATCACCTCAGATGGTACTAACAATAGGGCTGAAGGTGTCTCCTTAAGAAGGGTCCCTCATCCCCCATCTGAAGAGCAACTATAACATAGAAACATGACAACAGAAAAAGACCACATGGCCTATCTAATCTGTCCTTCCATATCAACAACTACAACAGTCCCCTTTTTATATAACCCAACCCCTTTATAAGCAGAAGGGGTTGGGTTATAACCCTGAGTAGAGCGAGACAAACAGGAGTTTCAGTACATACGTATAGAGGTCGAAGGGGAAGATGATATCTCATCCGATGGACCATGGTGGTCTTTATCTGCCGTCATATACTATGTTACTATGTTACTATATCCATGGGTTTCTTTAGGAGGTGTTTGTGCAAAGGGCCTTCCACTTTAGATGCTTTTGCAAAGGATTTAGAGGCAACCCTCCCTTTCTTTCTGTTAGCCATCCCTTCAACAAAGTCCCCCTGCCTTCAGGCACACACCCACAGAGACGCGCCCGCATCCGGTATGGGCCGCGGTTTTAATGGCCCCCCCGTGACATCAGTACAATGCGCTGAAAGGTGCCCACAGGCTGGGACTATACTGTTGCTGGCAAGGATGTCTCCAGGCCTCCTGTCCTTTCGTGTTTTAACAACTTGGAATAATTTTGTGTCATCTGCAAATTTGATCACCTCACTTCTTGTTCCCATTTCCAGGTCATTTACGAATATGTTGAAAAACAGTGGGCCTAGTGGGGTACTCCAATATTCACCTTTCTCCATTGGGAAAATTGGCCATTTAGCCAGCATCTGTTTTCTATCTTTGAACCAGTTTATGATCCACAATAGTACACTGCCCCATATTCCATGACATTTTAATTTGAACAAGAGTCTCTCATGAGGGATCTTCTCAAGGGCTTTCCAAAAATTCAGATACACTATATCAACTGGCTTACCTTTTTTTTTTTTTTTTAAAGTTTATTTTCATTTTATGCAACAGAACATCACAACAAGCATACAGTCACACAATCTTAACCACAACTACCCATCTAGCCGCCCCTCCCACTAGTCCCACCCACCACCTATCCACCCCCCCCCGGCTCCTCATGGTATGCCACTACGTGCTAACATTTGGACCTAGCGACAAAGTCATCTATACATTGCCATTTATTCACATTGTTCTGTTCCTTCTTCGCTGCCCGAATACTTATGTTTGGACAGTAGGTAGAGGTCCTGATAGTCCTGGACCGACTTTGTCCTTTTTCAGATCTGATATATAAACACAAAAGATTCCACCTTAGGTTAAAGTCCAGCTTGGAGAAGTCTTTCCAGCAGGTGAAAATCAACTTCAGTGCAACACCCATCATAAAATCAAACAGATAAAGCTTGTCATTGGTTAAGGCAACCGTTTCATCAGCTGACCGCAGTAAAATTGTCGGCCAGCGCAAGGGAGTCTGAAACTCTAAAATACATTGTATCCTGTCCCATATCCGCACCCAATAACCGCGAACGTGAGGGCACTCAAATAACATATGCTTCAGAGTGGCCGGGATAGTGTTACACGTCCAGCATGTATTCAGGACATCACTATCCCACTTAGATAATTTTACCGGGGTGATGTGAGCTCTGTGGGTCAAGAAGAAGAGGGATTGCAGGATAGCAGCACTATGCGCCGCTTTATTCGTCCTAAGCCAGATCCTTTTCCAATCTATCGGGTGGAGTGGAGTGCCTAATTCTTTTTCCCAAACCTTTTCAAGCCCCACTAAATAGTTCGGGGAGGCATCTCTCAAAAAAGCATAAAAGCGGGAGGCTACTCCCTTCCCACAGCCACCAAGTTCCACCCATTTCAGCAGTTCCCACTCCGCAGTCAGATTTCCTACATACACCTCTGCCTTGGACAAACAGTGAATTAATTGCATCCATTGAAAAAAGGAAGAAGCTGGAATTCACTTTGCAGTTCCTGGAAGGTCTTCTAGCGCCGCAACGTCGCTAGTTGCCCCAACGTCCAAATCCCATTATTTTGCCACCCTTTCCAAGAAATAACCTTCTTCCCAATTTTAAACCTGCTGTTGTACCAAATGGGGACCTCACGGGATTGCGGTGAGCCTTTGCATACTACCCGCTCAAACAGGTGGGCTGCATCCTGAGTGGCAGCGATGATTCTACCAGATGAGAAGGAATCAGGCCACTTCATGCCCAACAACAGTCCTGCTGGGATCGGATGAGCTATCCGCCTCTCCACCTCTAGCCACACAGGGGATCCCATCTGCTCGAACTCAGTCAGCCATAGCGCCCCCTGCTTAAGGCGGAAGACGATATGGTAATTCTGAAAATCCGGAAATTGGACTCCCCCCGCCTCCTTTTGTGCCTTCAGCTTACATGTAGCAATTCTGGGGGGTTTGCCCTGCCAAAGAAAGTTGATTAGACTTCTCTCTAGGGAGCGATATACCTGGGGGGGGGGGGGAAGCTCAACGGCAACATTTCTAAAATATAGTTAATCTTGGGGGCCAGTACCATTTTGATTGATTCCACTCTACCCCACCAGGATATGTGCAAGGGAGACCATCGCTTTGTAAACTCTTGGACCATCTCGCTGAGGACTGTCCCATTCAATGCGATGGTATCATCCAAGTTTCTCATATACCGAACTCCAAGATATTTAACATCCTCGGTAGCCCAAACAAAGGGGTGGGGTTCTATCAAAGACTTGAAGGCATACTTATTTAATGGAAATGCGACCGATTTCGACCAATTGATTTTATATCCTGACAAACCAGAGTATTGACCGATCATTTCCAAAAGGCTATCTAACGAAGAAGGACGTACAAACACCAACAGATCATCGACATACGCAGAAATTTTAACTTCTAGATCCCCGATCCAGACACCATCAATCCCGGGGTGAGAACGAACAAGGAGCAAGAGGGGTTCAAGGGCCAAATCAAATAATAAAGGTGATAGGGGCATCCCTGTCTCATTCCCCTATGCAAGGCCACAGAAGCAGACAGGGCCCCATTAGCTAGGATACGCACAGAGGGGTTGGCATACAAAATATGGATAAGACGCAAGAGGTCATCCCCAAAACCAAACCACTGCAAGGTATGGGACAAAAAAGCCCACTCCAATCGGTCGAAGGCTTTCTCTGCGTCTAAGGCAAGGCCAACCATCGGGCTCTCCTGATCTTCCACCACTGCCAGTACATCTAAAAGGAGCCGCGCATTATCCGACGTGGCCCTACCGGCGATAAAACCGCATTGAGTGGGGTGGATCAAATCCACTACAACCCTGGAAAGCCTTTGAGCCAGGACAGCAGCAAAAATCTTATAATCCGCATTTAATAATGAGATAGGGCGATAATTCTCCACCTTTTGCGGATCCCTACCTGGCTTGGGGAGAACTACTACAGTGGCTTCATTGAATGAGCCGACTGAAGGAGATTGGGCCATGAGAAGTCTGTAATACTCCAATAGTTGAGGCGCTAGTTCGGCCATGAACACTTGATAGAATTCACAAGGGATTCCATCAGGCCCTACCGCCTTCCCAGATTTCCCTGCCTTTATGCCCGCTTGGATCTCACCTACTGTAATAACTGCATCTAGTTCACGTTGCTGGCCCTCTGTGAGTCTCGGGTGAGCTAACTGACCCAGCAGACCCTGGAAGCCCGTTTCACTCAGCTCCCCTTCGGAGGAGTATAGATTTTCATAAAAGAGACAAAACGCCTCCACTATGTCTGAATTCTTCGAGAAAGATTCCTGGTTCTGCCCTTTGATCACCTCAATTCTAGCTTTAGATGCTCGGGGGGACAGTACATTTGCCAACAGATTGCCGGATTTGTTAGAGTCGAAATAAGTCCTGGTCTGCTGTTGGCTTAACAGCTGTTGAGCTTCTAAAGTTAATATTTGATTATATTGAAATCTGAGTCTCTGTAACCTTAACAGAATACTAGGATCGGCCCTAGTGGCCAACAGGCGCTCACCAGCCTTAATTTGTAGGTCTAGATCACGAAGCTTCCCCTGCAGCAGTTTAGCCAGGGATATTGAGTAACTGGTTATCTTGGCTCGGATATTTGCCTTAAATCCCTCCCACCAGGCCCAACCAGCGGTCTCGCCAGGCAGATTTAAGGAAAAATACTCATGAATGGCCTTACGCATAGTTTCACAAAACCCTGGATCACCCAGGAGCTCCTTGTTAAAGTAGAAAGCCCGAGTGGTGCCCTCCCTTTCTCCCAGCGCCACCGAGAGTGTGATTGCCGCGTGATCAGAGAGCTGGATGGGGTTTATAGTGGCTCCCTCCACGGTGGGAATGAGGGATTTAGAGACAAGAAAGTAATCAATCCGAGAATGCGATTTATGAGGGAGAGAGAAAAAAGTATAGTCCTTCTCCTCGGGATGGAAAAGCCTCCAGATATCTGTTAAGCCTATTTCTTGCATAATGGCCTAACCACTGGGGCCGCCAAGTGAGATTGGTGAGAGCGATAAGGGGTGCAATCAAGCAAAGGATCTAACACCAGATTGAAATCCCCCCCAACCACTATATCATGGGCAGTGAGTGGGAGCAGCTCAGCCGCAATCCCGTGGAAGAAGGCAGTATCACTGATATTAGGAGCATATAAATTTAAAATAGCCAGCTTCCTCCCGTTTATGCGTACTACCACTGACGCCCATCTACCCTCCACATCCAAGTGGCAGAACTCAATTGCTGGAAGGAGCGCCCTCCTAACTAAAATTGCCACCCCGTTCTTGTTTTTCACCGCTGCGGAGTGGGATACTAAGATGTACTTCCCCAACCTCAACTTTTGGGTTTCTTTAAGAGTTAGACGGGTCTCCTGAATTAGCACCACATCTGCCCGCTCCTTAGTACAATAGACTAAGATCTTCTTGCGCTTAATGGGATTGTTTATACTTTTCACATTCAGCGATAGGAACTTAAGAGAGCTCATGGGACAGGATACATTATATCAAGCTGCAGTACATTACAAAAGTGGCATACAACTAGGAGATGAGAATAGACTCCAAAACTAGGACCCAACAGAACCTTGGAAAAGCCCTCCATACCATAAGGAGCCAACACATACCCCCAGAAAAGGGGCCCACATGGGTGAACCAGCATGTCCAAGTGTTATCCACGCCCCGAACCAGAACATATCTACAATGCCCCAGTGCCGCCCTCCCGGCCTACCCCCAGGTTGGCCTAGGCCACTGCTATCCAGCGGCAGACCACCATTACCAGCGAACATCAGTAAATACACTGCACACAGTTAGCAGATGCCCAACTTCGATGGGAACGGCAGCTTCGGTGTCCCCCATCAGGTCTTCTAAGACCAGATCTCCAGCGCTTGTAGCAGTCAATGCATGCGGGCCGCCTCGTGTTCCTCGATAAACGCTTTGAGTGCCTCCAGGACCTCGAATGTGCGAGTTTGATTATGCAGCGTCACCCGCATCCGTGCGGGGAACATGAGGCCATAGCGAGCCTCCAGGGCCTGCAATCTGGGACGAAGGGCGAGCATCTGTTTCCTTCTGTCCACAGTCGCTTTGTGGAAATCTGGATAAAAGGCCACCTTCTGGCCATCCACCATGAGCGAAGGGTTTGCACGGGCCACTGCAAGGATCCTGGTGATATCAGAATGCCGCAGCGCACAAAAAATGATCGGGCGAGGCTGCCGCACATTGAGGCCCGGGTGCGAGGGGATCCTGTGCGCGCGCTCAATCTCAAACGGCGTATCAAAAACGATATTCAACAGTTTTGGCACCATTGATATTATGTAAGCCACTATGTCAGGTCCTTCAACTCCCTCCGGTACTCCCACAATTCGCACATTATTTCTGCGGGTTCTGTTATTCAAGTCCTCTAAATTCCGTTCTAGCATGGCTATGCGCTTGGAGTTGGAGTTGAACGTATTCAGGCGGTCTTCATGCACAGCTACAGCCTCCTCCATGCGAGAAAGCTTTTCCACTACTGCAGCCACTTGCGCTTTCATTTCTCTGAGCTCCAGCGTATTGGCTTGCAACACGGTGAGGGTCTCCCCGTTCGCTGCGACCATATCCCGCACAGCGCGGATTTCATCGAGGACCACCTGTTGGCCCGCTGGTGACTCCCCCCCGTGCGCCATCTTCTGCGGGGAGGGAGGATCTGATTTGGCCCGTTTGACGCCAGAACCAGTGGAAGTAGGATAGTCCAATCTAGTGGGCTTACCCGAGGGCATTCCAACACCCTTTAGGTCTATTACAAGCGATGTATTTGACGCCTGGGGGGGCACTGGGAGCAATATTCTTCACAGTGCTAGGGCAGCTCGAGGTCTAGGCGACCATCTTGGATCTTGCTAGCTCCGCCCAACTGGCTTACCTTTGTCTACCTGTTTATTCACAACTTCAAAAAAAAAAATATAACAGATTAATAAGACAAGAATTTCCTTGTCTCCTGTTAAACCATGACTATCTACATGTTCAGTAATTTTGTTCTTTATAGGTTTCTACCATTTTGCCTGATTCTGACATCAGGCTCACCAGTCTGTAGTTTCCCAGATCACCCTCGGAGCCCTTTTTAAAAATTGGAGTCTTCAGGTGCTACAGATGATTTTAATGATAGTTCACAGATTACTAAAAGTAAATCTGCAGTTTGTCAGACGGCTGCCTGGGTGAGAATCTTCACAGTCTTGTCAAGTGCATATATCTATATGATTTGCAAGGTATTGTGGGCAATGTAATTCATTCACACCAGACACAGCTGCTGACAATAATTTAGTTGTGCTCTTGGGTAAAGCCAATAAGATATTTATTTATGGGGTTATTTCTCCCAACACAGATATGCTTGGTAGCACATAAATTAGGTAACTTGCTTTCAGTGTTAACTTGGAAAAACAAAGTCAAAATCAGGAAAACAACAAATGAAAAGCCACAAAGCAAGAAACAAACTGTTCTTTTCAGATTAACTTCTGATTACTTCCCACACAGATTCAGACTAGATTCTCTCCTAGCTCACAAGCAATTAGGTAAGGCTTAATTGCTAGCAGTTATCCAGCTGAAACCCCTTAGCTGGCTTGCTTTCTACTGTGTGGGTCAAAACCTGCTTCAGGAGCTTTTTTTGAATAGATTAAAGAACAAATTTGTATTTCTTTGTGATGGTTGCTGTACTTTATAACAGAAAGTTACCAACGGAGTTTAGATAGAGAGCAGTCCATATAAACAGGATCCTCATCTGCTATTATTCCCCCTTGTTCAACAAGCATGGGTTCAATATCATGGATTGGCACAGATGAATCTCTCAATGGAGCATTTTCAGGAGAATACTTGTTTCCCTGCTGTCTTTCAAGGTTATAGCTAGGGCATAGATCAGTGTTCATACCTGAGCTTCCATTGCTGCTAGAGTTCCTCTCTATATAGCCTGGCCAGTATGTAGTCCAGTTCTTATGTCCAGCCTTCCAATCCAGATCCCTGGACACTGGATCTCTCTTCACATACCTTCTGGCACAGGTCTTAGGGTCCCTTCCACGTGCAGCCGTCTCCCTCACAGGTAGCCTCTGGTGATTCCTAGCTCTGCAGCACCATTCCTCTGGCTTTCCCCAGTCCAATGGTGTATGCTGGCCCTTGGAATACCTCCCAGTATACGTACTGCTTTGGACTCTTCTAGACCTCTCAAAGGCTTTTCTCTTCCTTCTTCCAAAGGGTCTCTTTCCCTCTCTGTCCGTCCGGTTTGGCTTCTGCTTCTGATGATCCTTCAGATGAAACTGATGATCAAACTCAAGCTGATTCTCAGGATACTGAGGACAATTCTCTGGATATCCAAGGTGATCATGAAGATGGTCATCTGTAGAATAAACTATACCTTTATTCTGCCTAGATGAGTGCTCCTCCCTAACACAGCGCAGCTGTGCTGAATCAGGCCCTGCCCTTTGAGATGAGTGCTTAGGGATTACCTCATAGCCCTCCTGATTGAACACACGTTTCCCCACTTCAGCTCCTCTAATGTCTGCTGGAAACCTGGTGCATTCTGGGACTGGTAGTCCTTTATGGGAAAATTCTGTTTTCTTATTTCTACCAGAACTGACAGGTTGCTTGTTCAGAGTCACTTCACCTTTTCTATAGCTCCTTCCTGAGCTATGATAAGCTTCCTTATCACAAGTTGCATATTTCAGTTCTTTCAGCACCCTGGGATGCATGCCACTTGGCCCAAGTTATTTGTTACTCTTTAGTTTATCAACTAGCGGTATTACATCTTTCCAATTTATCAAAATTTGTTTCAATTCCTCTGATACATCAGCTTTAAATATCATTTCTGCCATGGGTAAGTTTCCTACATCTTATTCAGTAAAGACTGAAGCAAAGAATTTATTCAGTCTCTCCACTATGCTTGTCCTCTCCTAGTGCCCCTTTTACTCCTCTATCATCTATGGTCCAATTGACTCTCTCACAGGTGTTTTACTACAAATGTACTTGAAAAAGTTTTTATTATGCACTTTTGTTTCCATGGCAAGCTTCTTTTCAAATGTTTTCTTTGCCTGCTTTATCAATGCCTTGCATTTAACTTGACAGTACTTATGATGTTACCTGTTTTTGTCATTTGGCTCTTTTTTTCCATTTTCTGAAAGATTTTCTCTTAGCTATAACAGCTTCTCTGACCTCACCTTTACGCCATGCTGGCTGTTGTTTGGCCTTCCTTCTACCTTTCTTAAAGTGTGGAATACATCTGGTCTGGGCTTCCAAGATAGTATTTTTAAATAGCGCACAGGTCTGATGTAAACTCTTAACTTTTTCAGTTACTCCTTTTAGTTTTTCTTAACCATATTCCGTATTTTATTATAGTCTCCTTTTTGAAAGTTAAATGTTAGAAAAGTGAATTTCCTTGCTATCCTCCTTCCATTTATTAAATCAAATGTGGTCATGTTATAATCACTTTCATCAAATGACTCCAAAATCGTTACCTCTCACACTAGATCCTGCATTCCATTAAGGACTAGATCTAAAATAGCTTCCTCTTGAGTCCTGAACCAGCTGCTCCATGAAGCAGTCACTTATCTCATCTAGAAACTTTATCTCTCTAGAATGTCCTGATGTGACATTGATCCAGTCAGTACCAAAGTAATTGAAATCTCCCATTATTTCTGTGTTGGAAACTTTGCAAGCTTCCCTAATTTCTGTTAACATGTCATCAGCTGTCAGTTCATTCCCTCCAGGTGGACTGAAGTACATCCTCACTACCATTCCCTTCCCCTTTCAGCCCAGAAGGCCTTCACACCTGAATCTTTTTTTTTCTGTGAACCCATTGGCCTTTTATTTAATCTTTATCAATTTTACAAAACAAAGAAGAATTTTACATCTTCTTAAAGAAAAATGGGTACAGGACAGAAATAAACATCCTTAATACATTCAATCATGTATAACAAGTAATATAGAAAAACAACACCTGTCCCAACTACAGCCTCCAATACAAGAGATCCATGAGAATTACATAACACACAAAACACAGGAAATATTGATAATGAAACTACAGTCAAGATTAATCTAATGGCAGTGGATCAGGAGACTCTTCAGGGGAGTGCCTCGCGCTCAAGAAACTTACTGAGAGGGTTCATAGAAAATAAAATATTCATTATTCAATTTGACCAGACATTTATAAGGGAATTTAAAAAAATATAAACCCCCCAAAAGCAACACCCCCGGACGGAGTAAAATAAATTCTTTCCTACGTTTTTGAGTTTCTTTAGATAAATCTGGAAATACACGTATTGTTAAACCATGAAACTGCACATTCCGTTTTTTAAAAAACATTCGGAAAAACCAATCCCTGTCAGACGTTAGAGCAAAAGAAGCAATCAAAGTAGATGGAGAAACTACATCATGCAAAGATGACTCTAATATAGCAGAAATATTCAATAAGTCTGCTGGAGCGCCCCCCCCCCCCTCAACTATCCCTTCCCCACAAACTCTTTTCCCAGAAGGGAGATAGAACACTTTAAGCATAGGGGGATGGGATTCAATTGGAACATCCAAAACTTCCAACATATATTTCTTAAACATTTCCTTGGCCGAGATAGAAGGTGACCTAGGAAAATTAATACAATGGAGATTGGGATATCTAGTAGTGTTTTCCAACATTTCGATCCGTGACTTCATTGCCAGCATAACTTTCTGGTAGAGTGAGATATCATCTTCTGAACTAGAAACTTTCCATTGCAGTTCCGTTACCGACGATTGTACAGCTGTTATTTCCAGCGTGTGTTGCTGAAGAAGGCCCATATGAGCCTGTGTCTGAGCCGATAAAGTAGCAATCTGGGGAGCAACCAATTCACCCAACTTAACTATAGCCGACCAAATCGATTCCAATGTAAAAACGGCTGGTCTATCAAAGGTAAAAGTCAATACCTTTCCAGGAGGTTCCTCAGTCAGACGGCGCTCCATACTTGAGTCCCCAGTTACAGGAAGGACATCCACCAACCTGTCTGTAGGCCCCTTCAAAACTGGGTCGTCTGCTCTAGTTGGGGGAACAGATCTCAAACCCCCACTCCTCCCCTGCAGAGTTGGTCCTCGAAGGGCAGAGCCTTCCACCTCCTGGGAGGAGAGCTCCTCCTCAATCTGCGCAGGGCTACTCCTCAGCAGTGGACCCTTGGGAGGCCGCCACTGCTCCGGCAGAGAGATTTCAGGCCCAGATCCACCCGTCGAGCTATCCAGCCCCTGTGAGGGTTCAGTGGGCTGCTGCTCCATCGCAACACTTGACTGCCGTAGCAGCGTTACAAAAGAATCAAGCGGTCCCACCACCTGTTGGGAAGAAGCAAAGGAGGCTATCGGGCTAGCAGAAGACTTCTTAAGCCCTTTAGCCTTCCTTTTGCCCATTATCAAGGTAAAAGCTTGAAGCAAACACCGCCACGACGCTCATTTCAATCCGCCATCTTGGATCCCCATTGGCCCACACCTGAATCTTAACTGCAAAATTCTAGGCCATTCCTCAAGCTTTCCTAAATCTCTGACATGTTCTCCCACATGTTCCAGGGTGTCTACCGTGTTGTAGATTTTAGTATCCTCCACAAAGAGGCAAACCTTCCTGACGGTCCTTGAACTTAAAAATATGTTGAAAAGAGCCTGAGCAAAGACAGATCCCTGAGGCACCTTTCCTTGGAGAGCAATCCATTTACCTCTACTCTTCATCGCCTCCCACTTAGCCTATTTCTAACCTAGTCATTTTAGGGTCCATACCAAGGGCATTCAGTTTATTTATTGTTCACCCATATAGAACCAGGTCAAAGGCTTTGCTGAAATCCATATACTCCACATCTAGCGCTTTCCTTTGGTTGAACTTTGTAGTCATCCATTCAAAGAAATTGATCTGATTCATCTGACAAGACATGTATCTGGAAAAACCATGCTTCAAAGGAACTTGTTTATGAAGTGCAATTCTTTAAGCATATTCATAGAGCTGCCAAGTTATCCATTTCCACAAGGGCGATTTCAGGCAGCTCTGTAGTGATGCATTATGGGACTTAGAGCATTCATTTCAGTAGATAGAACCAAGGACTCCAAATGCCATACTGCTTTTGGGGTATAAGTTTAAAACCAGGGGTGGCCCAAAAGTCTCCCTCTTGGAACTTGGTAACTTGGCAGCTCTAAACTCAGGCAATTTTTTAAATGACTGAAGTTTGCAGACCAGTGGATCTTACATTTCAAAACTGGGCTGGCAGTGTGCAGCCTCTGGTTAGTACCTACGTTCATTTGCATTTGCTTTGAAATAGGTACAAATATATACATTACATGGAAAGTATCTGCAAGGCTTTAAAAATGAAAGACTTACATCACACCTAATTTCCCAATCCTGCCCTAACCCAGCTTCATTTTTGCTGTGAGTACCGAGTTTTTATCGGTCTTTTTATGTGGGTCAACAGTTGCAGCACACAGGGGCGGTTCTACCATGAGGCCACCTGAGGCAACGGCCTCAGGTGGCACTCGGACGGGGGCGGTACTCCGGCTCTGTTTTAATTTTAGATTTTGCAGCCTCTGGCCTGCCTCTGCTTTCCCGTGCAGGAAGGCAGAGGCAGACCAGAGGCTGCAAAATCTAAAATTAAAACAGAGCTGGAGTGCCGTCACCGGACAAATCAACCTGATCACTTGCAGGAACCCTGCAAGTGATCAGGCTGATTCTTCTGGCAGCACTCTGGCTGTTTTCATTTTAAATTTTGCTGCCTCTGGCCTGCCTCTGCCTTCCCGCTGCTTTTTTTCTCTCGCTGCATGCATTCTTGAGGAAATAAAATGTGGTGGGAAGACAGAGGCAGGCCAGAAGCGGCAAAATCTAAAATAAAAACAGCCGGAGTGCTGCCGCCAGATGATCATTTGCAGGAAGAGAGGTGCAGGTGGAGGGAGGGGGGCAGGAAGACAAGTGCTAGACAAAGGGGGGAGAAAGGGGGACATATTGGACAAAAGTGGGAGGCTGGGGGACAAGTGCTAGAGAAAGGGGAGAGACAGGGGACAAATGCTAGAGAAAGGGGAGAGACAGGGGACAAGTGCTAGACAAAGGTTGAGAGACGGGGGCAAATGCTGACAAAAGGGGGAGACAGGGGTACATACTGGACAAAGGGGGGAGACAGGAGGTCAAGTGCTAGACAAAGGGGAGAGATGGGGGCAAATGCTGGACAGAGACAGAGTGACAAGTGCCAGAGAAAGGGGAGAGATGGAGGGGGGGCAAATACTGGACAAAGGGCAGAGACAGGGGAACAAGTGCTAGACAAAGGGGAGAGAGAGGGGAGCAAATGCTGACAATGGGGGGAGGCAGGGGTACATACTGGACAACGGGGGGAGACAGGGGGACAAGTGCCAGACAAAGGGGAGAGATGGGGGGGCAAAATGCTGGACAAAGGGGGACAATTGGAGTGGAGGAGTAGCCTAATGGTTAAGAACACTGGCTTGGGAACCCAGAGACCAGGGCTCAAGTCCCACTAGCACTCCTTGTGGCCTTGGGCAAGTTACTTAACCCTCCATTGCCTCAGAAAAATCCAAGTTATCAATGTCCCTGTTTAATGTACATTACCAAGTTTAAGTTTCAATGCAAACAGCTTTGATTGAAATGATAAAGCAGTATATAAAACCTGTTAAATAAATAAAATAAATGTTGGACAACAGGGGAAGGGGGCACAAAGACAAATGCTGGAGGGGGGGAAGTAGGGAGACAAATGTTGAATGGGGGGAAGTAGGAAGACATGCTGGACAATGGAAGGGGGAGAGTGGAAGACAGATGCTCTACAACACAGAGAGAAAGAAGAGCTGGGGAATGGAAGGACTGGGGATGAAGGTTGAAAAGCGGTAGGTAGATGGCATAAAAATGAGGGAGACTGAGAACTGGATAGCAAGGAGTAATGAAATCTGGGTGGCCAGAGAGAGAGAGAAATAACTGGAAGAAAGGTGGAAAGAAAAAAAAAATATCCAAGATGGAAAGAAGTGAAGAAAACAAAAGGAGAGACAAGAAATGGCAGATGGACTGGAGACCGTAGAAAGAGAGCTAAGAGAAGACAGAGGAAAGCAGAAACCTCAGATTGGGACCAACATGATCAGAGTATTAAATGGTCAGACAACAAAGGTAGAAAAAATAATTTTATTTTCAAATGAGTGATTGGACTTTGCACTATTTTTATATTTTACACAGTACAGGGAAATGAGTCTCTTTTACTTCTCTGGTATTGCATTGCATGCAGAGTCTGTCTTCTTGGGCTTTCAGTTTAATTTTTGTCTACATATTTTTATTTTCATTTTAGGTTATCCTCACGTATTCTGTACTTGGCGAGGGTGTGTTCTGAGTGTGTGACTGAGGCCAGGAGTTCTGTTAACATAAGAGTTTGTACGAAGGGACCCGTACCGTCGTAATTTGACTTGTTTAGCTTTTCAATAGGTGTATGGATGTTCTAGGACCCACTACAATATTTATAGTGCTGCTTTTATCTGGGTAGGCCCCTTGTTTCAGTTTTGGAATTTCATGCTGGTATGATATGGTTGTAGATCATTGATGACTTTTGTAGGGTTTTGTATTAGTTCACAATATGCTTGGTACTGGAGAATGTTTGTTAGTGAAATGGCCAGAATCAGATTTTTTTTTTAAATTAGATACTGAGTTTTGTGGGTGGATGTCCTAGTTCTGATCTGCACCCATTGTTGGGGGGAGGGGTTCTGTGAATGTAAAATATTTGTTCAAAAAGAAAAAACAACAACCATAACACTGTTTATAACAACAAAATAAAAATGAGTTTTAGTTCCCTGGTCTGCGAACATCCTTTTATTTCTTCCACATTATCTAATTGACTTTTTGATTTGGTTCAGTCCCTGACTGCAGTTTTGAGAAAGTCTTCCCCCTGCCCCCAGCTCGACAGGGTGGGGGGGGGGGCACCATCTCATCTCTCACCTCAGGCAGCAGATTGCCTTGAGCCGCCCCTGGCGTCACAGGTTGTTATCTTGACAAAAAGGTTTAAAAATTGTTCTTTATGTGGTAGCTGGCATACAAAACAACTCAATATAAAGTAGCCCAACAAACCACAAATTAGTAAATAGAATCAAGGAAATCAAAAATCAATAAATACAATTTTAAAACAAAACAAAATCAAAGATGATAGAATAAATTGAAAACACATCAATAACACTTAAAAATCTAAAAGAGAAAAAAGGAAGATAACATGGCACAACTTGAGACACAATTAAATGTAACGTAATCTTAGCAAATCAAGCTAGCCCTTCTGCAGAGCTCATTGCAGCCAGTACATACCCTGGGGGCCTGAGATGGTCAGGAATATGCTATTCATCCTGCGATTGGGAGCATTAGTAAGGAAGGCTGACTGTTGCCACTGCAGAGTGAGCTTTCTGTACAGAACAGCTAGGTCCCTCAACATCAGAACTGTCCCTTTCCGCTTCTGCTTTCCAAGGATGTCAAGCAGTTAGCAAATACAGACAACCACTCACCCACCCACCCATCCATCCCAGACATGGCTACACAATTGGTTTCAAAGACTTGAAAACCACACGGCGATTCTGTTTTCCTAAAAGGTTTATGGAAAAATCCAGTTCCTGTTATTTTTCAGACAAAAGAAAAGTGACCCCCGAACTAGAGAACCAAGGGCAATTAATGACCTTTCCTAGGGTGGTGTTGCCTTCTTTGAGAAGCACCATTCGGCATCATGCATGGAGTTAAGTGTTTGGAAATCTGACTCCAGGAATGAGTAGGAAGGATTGAAATCTATTTTCCTTAAATGTTTCATCCCGAGGAGAAAAAAAAAAAGGAAAGAAAATGCACAGCCCCAGGGCAGCCTGTGACAGTGGAGGAAAGGAGGGGGGGGGGGGGAGCTGGCAGCCAGAGAATGCATTGACTATTTGCCTGTGTCGGCTGGGCTTCCACACGTTGCCAGCATACCTGGGAACTGTGGACTAGCTTTGGCGAGACTCCAGTGTGCTGAATCCTGTACAAGGCTTGTGCAAATAGCCTGCAAATGGTTCATTTGTACAAGGGCAGCTTCCTGGTTAGAGTGGCATTATTTTTCTTACTCACTGTACTGCGAAAGCGGGGAAGGAGCCCCCTCACTCCTTGTTTTGCCTGGGCACTTTCTGATATTCTGTGGCGTTGTACTGAAGTTGGTTTTAGTGTTGCTGAGTTTCTCTCTTTCTTTTTCTCTCTTTGTAGTTTGCCGATTGTCTTGCCACAAGAAATGTGAAGCCAGGGTAAGTGACTGATTAAATGTTTTCTGTCTCTCCTTCTCGTTGCTTTGTTGCTGCCTGCAGTCTCCGCTGGAAAAGCACTGAGTGAGCAGAGGAGCACGCTTCCCTTCCAAAGGGCCCTGCCATCCATTAAGGTGAAGCACACCAGGTTTCCTGTGCCTCCGAGGTTTAAGCTGCTCTTCCAGGTGTGCAAGAAAAGAAATAACTGCGTCCTCCTGAATTAAAGTGTCACAGCAGTATTAAGACTGCTCCCCTGCGATTGCAGGATCCTGCCAAAGAGCTGTATTGTGGGGAAATTTTCCTTATCCCTGGGTGATTTGCAGTGTGAGAGGAGTTCAGTGGATCTAGATGCATCTGGCGCCCTCAGTAACGTACTATTATTCTGAGAGCAGTTTTGACTTAAAGTCGATCCCTCTTGCTAAAGCGATGGAGTAACTATGAATGTCTTTACTGCCCCTGCTTTTCCATGTTTCTCCCCTCGAGTCCCTCAGCAGTCAGAGGTCGGTTGTCAAAGTGACTTATGTGCCTAAAATACATTTTATACGCATGAATTGGCTGTATGAACATGGTCCCCCTTCAATGCGGCTAAAAGCGCACTGAAACGTAACATTCCTGGGTGTGAGTTTAGATCAGAAAATGACATTTATGAATGTGATTGCATTTTCAAATCACAATGTGCACTTTTCTACAAAAAATATCCCCACAGAAAGAGAAGCTTGCAGGTACAAAGCGTTTTAAAGAGTATTTTAACTTTGAGAATTGGTCCCAAGTCTATGAATGAAAAGGCAATTTGAAAACTGTCCCCTTTCTGCACATAATTTATGTTTTTATGTTTACTTTAGGTAGAGACGCCCCTGGGCATAGGGTTTAGAATTGCTTGCATACTTTGGAATTGTAAGAAGTATGGCTTCATTTCTATTCGGCAAAGTGTATTTGTGTGGAGGTATGGGGAGGGGGAGGGGCAAACAAACCAATCTCCAGTCCCATCCCCTACCTCTAATTGCTGATGTATGGTTTTACAAAATATTGCTCCAGCCATGATTCCAGTGGCCCACTCTATTGCGCTGCCTAGGTATAGATACTTTTCCAAGGGTAATTTCAAACTGAAAATATGTGATTACTTTTGCTTTGAAAATCCTGCAAAGTCTGTGGAGTTTAAAGTACACATGAAGATTTCATCAGTGCAATTATACAATTACCCCCAACGTGGCAAGTGTACGACAGAGAACAAAAATGATGGGCAAGTCTCATGTTGTTCAGATACAGTGTATTCTGTGATATTTCTTTCTGTTTAGTTATTCTGGAGATTGCTATTGCAGGGGGTCTTCTCTGTTCACTCTAAGTACCGCTGATATGGGGACAGGTGCCTTTCCTGCCTGGGAGGGAAGAGTTAGGACAGCCATTGCAGTTGGCCATGGGATTCTTATAAATGTAGAGAGCTGGATGGTTGGTGAATGTGAAGATCGCTTGATAACTTCACATGTCACCTAGTTAGGAATTTGGTGAATATTAGGGAGAAGCCGGCAGTCGTTTTACATGTGGGTATCAGTGACATGGGAAAGTGCAGTTCTCGGAAATCCAGAACCTCCAGGGTAGGAACCTCTCAGTCAATGTTCACACTGATTTTTAAAAAATATATTTGGGTTCAGTAACATTTCGTGGCATAAAGTGCCAATTTGTATATAATTTCATAAGAACTTGAAAAGTCATTTATTTTCTCAGGCTTTTAAATTGCAGTTTAATAATATTTATGTCAGGTCTATTGAATTGTAAATGTTTATTGTAACCCATCAAGAACATTGTGATTTGGCAGAAAGAAATATTTTGAATACATTAAATAAATAAATCTTCTTAAAGGCAGTATATCAAATGAAATACATGAAGAGAAATATGTTAAGAATGGCATAGAGCCAAAACAAGATAAACGTCCTGCAGGAATCCTCATGGATAGAAATTTCATACATGATGTGGGAGAGTACGGCACGGGACTATGCTACTATCCACCTGGTCAGGATGAAGAACAAAACCAACAGTAAAATGCTAACAGACATTAAACATGTTAACAAAATAAACAACACAGTAATAATGGGAATTTGTTACCTTGTCATATTGTTTAGAGTAGTAGCCTGGTAACTAAAAGACCATGGTTTGATTCCTTCTGGCATACCTTGTGGCCTTGGGCAAGTCACTTTACCTTCTGTTGCCTTGGAAGAAGGCCTGGCCATCTACTTCCAGTCACACTTTGCTAAGAAGACCTAGAAGCTGTTGGATTGGCAGGAGTCAGCACTGACTCAATGGCACACATTGCATTTGCAAATGTTTTATCAGGACACACTCAAGAGGTCATTTTGGCAGATGCTATAAACGACTGCTTCATGGAGTAGTTGGTCCAAGGACTGGTAAGAAGAGGAGCTTCCCCCGAGTTAGTGCTCACTGTAAGACGGGGCCTGGTGCAGGAGCTGATTGGCCATAGGGATTATGACACGCTCAAATTTGAGAGTCACTGGAAGGATGAAATCAAGGAAACTACTGCAGTTGCATTTAACTTTAAACGAGAGGCAGTGATCAAAAGAGGAATTTGAAAGAAACTAAAAGGTGGGATTGGAAAGGTTGAATACTTGTATATGGCATAGACACTTATTAAAATTACCACCATAGAAGCTCAGAACAAATGTATTTTATGCATTAGGAAAGGTCAAAGGAAGACCAAAATGCCAGCAGCATGGTTAAATGGTTAAAGGCATCTTTCAAAAAAAAAAAATGGAAATCGGATCTACATGAAAACAATTGGAAATTGCATAAAGAATGCCGTTATTTATTTAAAACCTTTAACTCCCACTTATCCAAAATTCTAGCCAAGTTACAAAAGTGCCTTCATAAGTCACACATCAACCTAAAATACCAAACAACATATTCATACATTAAACATAATAACATCAATAAAAAGCCCATTGAAAGTAAAATGCTTTTAATTGCTTACAAAAATCAGTGGTATTGACTGACCATTAATCAAAGTGGCACCAAAAGCTTGTTCCATTCTATTAGTCCAGCTAAAGAATATAATCTGCTCATGTACTCACTCAAGTATATATCTTAAATAGATGGAACAACAAATTATGGACTACCCAAGTTAAAAGTAAGCATTAATAAGGCAGGCCCAAAAAATGTTTGAAAATGACTCACCATAGAGCAAGTGCATTTGATGCATAAGGCCCACAAGAGAGTTAGTTGGAACATTTAATGGCCGAGGCCTTAAAGGGGTGCTCAGAGAGGACAAGATCATAGCAGAAATGCTAGGTGAATTCTTTGCTTCAGTCTTTAGTGAAGAGGAGTTACCGATGCCAGAAACTGTCTTTGATGGTAATGAAAGAATTTAAAAATGGAATTGCACATTCATGACTAATAATTTCTGTAATTTAACATTAAAATCATCTATGGTGTCTGAGAGGGTGGCCAATGTAAAATCCTTGTTTGAAAACTGCTCCGGAGTGATCCGGGCAACAACAGACCAGTGAGCCTAACATACGTACCAGGCAAAATGACAGAAGTTGTTCTATAAAACAAAATTTCAGGCCATATGGATACATGACTTAATAAGGCAGAGCCAACAGACTTAGTAGATGGAAGTCTTGCCTCACCATCTGCTACCTTTTTTCTGCTACATTTTTTTGAAGGTGTGAATAAATATATGAATAAAGTTGAGTCAGTTGATACACTATATCTCAATTCCATATTGAGTCATCATCCAGTGTGCAGAGGTGGCCAAAAAAAAGCAAAGAGAATGTTAGGAATCATTCGGAAAGGAGTAAGTATTAAACAAAGATTAGTATAATGCCTGTGTAAGATATAGCAGAATTAGAAAAGATACAGAGAAGGGTGACCTAAAGGATAAAGGGTTTGGAATGACGCTCCTATGAGGAAAGTCTAAAGAGGTTAGGATGTTTGAGCTTGGAAAAGAGACGACTGAGGGGAGATTATAAGAGAGTCTATAAAATCCTGAGTGGAGTGGAATGAATAAACGCTAATTGATTGTTTACTCTTCCAGAAAGTACAAATATTAGGAGAATGACCATGAAGCTACAAAGAAGTATATTTAAAACAGGAGAAAATACTTTTTCTCTTAATGTATCATTAAGTTTTGGAATTTATTGCCAGAGGATATGGGGAAAAACGGGTAATGTATATGGATTTTAAAAAGTTTGCACAAACTCTTAGAGGTAAATTCTATAAACCATTATTAAGGTAGACCCAGAGGAAATTCAGCGCTTATCCTTGGGGTTAAGTAGCATGGAACTGGGTTGTCCACTGTTGGAAAAGGGACACTGGGCTTGATGGCTCTTTCGTTTAACCCAATAGGACAGTTCTTATGATTCTGAAGTCATTGTGGACAATATATTAAGATGCTCAGCTCAGTATGCGGCAGACAAAAACAGCAGATTGTTGGGAATTATTTGGGAAGAGATGGAGAGTAAAATAAAGAATATTATAATGCCTCTATACTGATCCGTGCTGCGACTTCACCTTTAGTACAGTTCTGTGTGCCCCATCTCAAAACAACATGGTGGAACTAGAAAAGAGAAGAGAAGGGCCATGCAACTGATGAGAGGTGGAATGACTCTCCTGTAAGAGAAGACTAAAGAGCCTAGGGTTCTTGAAGATTGACGGCTGAGAGGAGATATGATAGAAGTCTTTAAAATCATGAGGTGTAAAGAGGAACAGTAGTTTACTCTTTTAAAATGTACTAAGATGAGGGGACCTCCATGAAACTAATAGTTAATGTGTTTTACCAGTGAGGGGACTTTCACTTTAGAATTCTTTACCTCAATCTGCCTGTGATTTGACTTGCTATTTAATGTTTCATAAAAGTCTCAAAAAAATTATTTTGGAAAGCTTTTGATCTTTATGTTTTAGTTACTGAATGTCTTGCTTTGTCTTTTTGATTATGTATCTTATTATTGTAACCGCTTAGCATTTTGATAGGCAGCATAAATACTATGTAAAAAAAAATAAAAATGCAAATCAAAGTATTTTTACATTCAGCTTACAATTAAGATGTGAAATTTGTTGCAGGGCGATGCGGTCAAACTAATCCAAGTTGGGTTTAAAAAGGGTCTATACTTTTTTAGAGGAAAAGTCTATAAATTATTATTAGCCAGGTAGTCTTGGGAAGTCAACGCTTATCTCTGCTTATGAGCAATAAGGAATAGATTTGTTAATTTGGATATTGGCCACTGTCATAGGTGGGATGCTGGGCTTGATGGACTTTTGGACTGATCCAGTATGGCACATCTTATGATCTTATTTTACTATGAATTTGGCATTGCTAGGAACCTCATTTGTTCGTTTACTCTGCGTACTGATGAAGCTGAGGTTCCTCTGGACATACGGTACTTTTCAATCTCCTTCCTGGTAACAGAACTTGATTGCACTGTGTGGTCTGTTCAAGGTTCAGACACAGGATTCCTTGATGGTAGAAGCCCCGACTTTTGTATGTGCGTGTGTGTAGTTTGTTGTTGACTTTCTCGAGTTTGGGTAGGCTGCCTCTGTTAACTCATTGCTTGAAATTCTCCTGGTGTAATATAAAATGGCTGAATGAAGACGTTTCTTAACATTGGATCTTCTGCTCAGGTTGCACAATCCCATGTCAGTTATGGGAATCATATGGGTAACCTGTTGTCATATATTCTTGTTTTTAAGTGCCATCGAGTTAATGTCGACCCTATGGATAGTTGGCCTAAACTATGTTCAGTCAGGTGGATAATTGTTGATTGAGTGGCTTTCCTAAAACTATGAGTTAAAGAGAAAATTCCATCCTCAAATTGGAATCCAAAAAACACTCAAGGATCCATGTTGAATGATGCTGAGAAGATCAAGAAAAGGCATTATACCACAAAGGTCAAGTGGATCAACAGCCTTGCCCTTTTCAACCTGTATCTTACAAACAGCCACCATTGGTGATGAAAAAAGAAGTTGAATCGACACTGAAAATCACATACTAGAGACAGGAGATATTCTTTTGGCTTGGAAAACAGTGTCTGTGGTCACTCTAATTGGGCAACCAGGATCTGGATTAGACTTGATAAATGTCTCTGACATTATACATAGTTTCATAGAATTTCTGGCCCAAGAACATAGAAAAAGAAAAGTCTTTAGAACAAGTCTCTAGAGCAAGATTCAATAGACTCACAAGGTAAAAAATCCAGGAAGAATTTTCCACAGAGCTCCAGGCCAGACAAACCCTGGGCCAATCAGGAAACAGAAACAAAGATCACCAGAAATACAAGACACAGTTGAAAACAGGCTGGCTAGAACCAAACACTGGTGATATAAGAACTTCTCCTACAAGACCTTCCTTCTAACCCAAAGGTCATTGGTTTAAAGTCAGTCTATGATGGAAAAAAACCCTATTTGAGTTTTTTATTTGCCTGAAACCTCTAGCAACCTTTCAGCTATATTTTTTTGTTTGGGCAGCAGCCACAGTCACCTCTTTAACAAAGTTGCCCTGAAATGAAAAATGTACTATATAAAAGTAAAATGATATAAAATGAAAATGTATTAAAACAGAAAACAAACCTGCAAATGACACAGGAAACTAAACAAAATGAAATATTTTTGCCTGCACATCCCTAGAGTTTGCATGTACTTATATAGATTATAATCTACATGTGTATATGTAAAGTACATGTGAACATCTAGCTTAAAGGTTAGAGCAGTGACTTAGTAACCAAACAACTAGAGTTCAATTCCCACTAGTATTCCTTTTGGCTTTGGACAAGTCACTCAACCCTCCATTGCTTTGGAAGAAAGGCCTGGCAATGTACTTCCGGTCACACTGCCAAGAAAACACAGGAGCTGCTGGGTCACCAGGAGTTGGCATTGACTCAAAGGCCCACGTTGCATTTTTGCCCAAGCAGATGTGATTACCCCTATATTCAAGGTGCTTTCTCTGCCACATACGCTGATATTATATTAAAACAAATAGATGCCGTCTTGTCTTTATAAAATAGTGCCTACCCATGGTGCCTTGTTACAAAAATTTGGTAATTAGTTGCCTAGGCAGAAAAGGCTCATGGATGCATATGTTGTGCATATTTTATAAAGGGAACTTATATGCTTATGTTCCTTTATAAATGTCCTCTGAAAGCTTCCTGCTTCGAGCAGGAGTAACTTTGTGCTTGTATATGCTGGTAAGGATTTGTGCATGTGCACCTGTTTTGTAAAATGCACACAAGATTACCTGTCTTACCTGCTTTGCTAAGTCTCTGTCCACAGGCATGCTTACATGTACTTTATGTTCTATACAAGTAGATGTTATATTTTCTGGCTATGTACTTTTGTGCACTTTTAACCTGGGGCATTTTAAGCAACTCTATAAGTGTCTAAAAGCTCTTCTATATTTTATTTATTTAACATTTCTTATGTACTGCCTTTCATGATATCAAGGTGGTTTACATTGAACAAACTGAAATTATATTGAACAGGGCATTATAACTTGGGGATAACTATTTTACAAGCACCATGGGCAATGGAGGGTTAGGTGGCTTGCCCAGGACCACAAGGAGCACCTGTGGGACTGGAAGCCCCAGTCCTTCTGGCCCAAGGTTGCTGTCCTCTAGTGGGATTTGAACTCCTGGCCTTAGGTACCTTGCCCCAACCACTAGGCCACTCCTCCTCCGAGAATGCTCAAGTCACTTAGAAAATTATCCCAAATTATCCGGATAACTTTTCTGTATAATTTTATGTGTTTGGATCCTGTCTGATTATTGACCTCCTTGTCTGTGGATACTTAAGATGGCAATTTTGAAAGCTAGAAATAGGTGCTTACAAAATGGTGTGTTCTATAATTACATAACTTTGCTCAGACTGATTAGAGAGACCTGCTTGGGGAAGGGATTTACATGTCTCGCCTCGGAGGCAAGTTAGCTGCTCCTTCCTTGAGGCTGTGTCCAGGCTTCCTCGGCAGTGTGGAGTCTCTTCACGCCCCCTTTAATTTCAAATTAGAGTCCAAAAGAGTAGAGCCACTGGTAGCGAATATGTTTCTTATTCAAATAACTAGTTATTTCCCGTAATGCCTTTTGACGTTGCAAGATTTCTGTGGTTAAATCATGAAAAATTTCAATCTCAGTTATTCCACTTAAATTTCCCTTTCTTGCTTGTAACTTTAACAATTCTTGGTCCACAAACCGTGAGCAGCAGACCACGATATCCCTAGATTTATTGCCTTGGTGGTAGGGGGGGGGGGGGGCCTGATGTACCCTCTCCAGGCCCAACTTTGTTCTAATGCCGTCACCAAAAATCCTCCTTAAGCAGATGCTTTCATAGCTCCTGCACCACTTTCCTGGCTTGTTTATACTTTTCCATATCAGGGACTCCAAATGTTGCAGCACCCGTATCTGTTCTCCAGGTATTGGAGTTCGTCTTGCAACTGCTCGTTTTCCCATTGCAGCATTGCCACATCCGCATGCACTTTGCTGAAGGCCTCCACCTGCTTTTCCACATGGCCTTCCATGGCCTTAATTCTCTGGCCCAAGTCCTACACAGAGACCCCATCTTGTCGCATCTCGTGGAACAGTACCACATATTGCCTCAGGGCTCTTTGGCGTGCTCCGGCTCCTTTTTAGACTCCAATTCCCATGCCATACTGCTGCAATACGCACACTCATACCTGTCCCCCACAGAAATCTCACAAATGGTTTCACGCTGGACTCTGCCTCATTAGGCGACAGACTCGAGCGGCTGAGAGATCTTGGCAGAAATCTAGATCTGCCTGTTAACTGGCACGTTTCAGGACTTGCCATATTTACTACTGTAGTAAGGAAATGGCAGCAAAAAAGGACCATTTTTCAAAAATTATAAATGACTCCTTTGTCATTGAAAGCAATTTTTTCCATTGTGACACAGCTCTCTACCCAACACGAGACCCAACAGGACCTGCCTTGGTCCAGCCCATTCACCAAGGAACTGGCTGATTATTTTCTGGAGAAGATTCAGCACCTTATTAACCCTTCCAAGGCCTACTTTAATTTTTTAATCCACATTCTGCAGCCGGGTTAATTTTTGCATATTTCGGGAAAATTGTACCCGTCTTATTCAATATGTTCTAATAGCGATTTTCCTTCTGCTATGGTCATGTATTATATACCATTTGATAGGAATATTTAGTCAGAATTTTGGATCCCAAGAGTTTTGGGCTCGGCCTGGAAAGGGTTCAGAATGTGCTTCCATCTTTTCCTCTCTTTCAACCTCCTGAGGGTGACGAGATAGTTTCATCTGCATTAATGCATACATTTATTTATTTAACAGTTTTTTTTTATACCGTCTTTCTATGATTCAAGACGGTTTACAAAGAACATAATGCAGTGTGTTTCAACTGCTCACATTGAAAATGGATATATAACGGTATAACAACAGAACTTTTTACAAAGACCAACTATTTCCATGGATTTGCATTTTTATAGTATCAACTATCTACATAGGTTTCTACAGGTTACAGAGGGGCTGCTAGAAGGTGAGGGGGTAGGAAAGGGGGGGTTGGATACTAGAGGCGGGTTGTCAGGTGTGGGTTATGGTGGTAGGGAAAAATGTTCTTGGAAGAGGTGTGTTTTTAGTTTCTTCCGGAACTCTATGTGATCTGAGCAGTTCCTTAGTTCGTATGGAAGGGCATTCCATAGAGAAGGGGCATAGAGGGAGAAAGTTCGGTTACAGGTGGTTTTCTTGCTATGCCTTTTGGAGGTTGGGATGGCAAGGAGATTTTTGGTGAAGGTGCAGTGTGTTCTATTGTTGTTGGAGCTAGATAGGAGTAAGGAGAGGCATGGTGCTGACTCATTGGAGATGATTTTGTGAGTGAGAGTGATAACTTTGAATTTAACTCGGAGTTGGATGGGAAGCCAGTGGAGATCATAGAGGATTGGCGTGATGTGTGATCGTCTGGGGTTGTTTGTGATGAGACGAGCTATAGTGTTGTGGGCCATTTGGATAGGGTGTATACTGCTCTTGGGGAGGCCCTGGTAGATAAGGTTGCAGTAATCAAGGGAGGGGATTGTGAGAGCCTGGCAGACAGTACGGAAGGAGTCAGGATTCAGGAGAGGTTGGAGGTTCCGAAGGGTACGTAGTTTTGCATATATTGTATTAGCTGTCCTCCTTATCTGTTCTGTGAATGTGAGGTTCTGGTCAAGTATGATTCCTAGGTATTTTACTTGGTTTTTTAAGGTAAGGGTGAGGTCACTGAGAGTAATGGTTGTTGGTGGGGTGTATGATGTATTGGTGAATACTTGTAGGGCTTCCGTTTTAGATTGGTTAATTAGGAGGTTGAGCTGTAGGAGCCATGTTTTTGCCCCATTACCCTCCATGAGCTATCGTGAATGCTACAATCCACCCATAAGACCACTTCCCCACTCAACCCTATTCCCACTGCATGGCTTGGAGAACCATCCCTTGGCCTACTTCCCATTATGATTGCAATTGTTAATCAGAGTCTTACTACTGATATCGTACCAGACATCTGGAAGAAGATCATACTGAGACCTCTTCTAAAAAAATAGCAAGGTAACCACCTGGACCCTCCTACTTCTAATTTGCCGTTCATATCCAAGGTGGTGGAGAAAATTGTTTTTAGGAAACTTTCAGATCACGGCGAACAGGTTCATTCCCTTCATCCCCGGCAATCAGGCCTCTGCCTTTTGCATAGCATAGAGATGGTTATCACTGCGGTCCTCAATGAAATCCACAGAGCAATTGTTAGGGTAAGTATGGTGTCCAACAGGGCTCAACTCTTTCTCCTCTACTATTTAACATTTTTCTCAGTCCCCTAGTTACCCCAATACAGAGTCAGGATATCTTGTGCTGTTTATGCTGATGATATTCTACTTCTGTTCCCTACATGTGAGGAGTCCCTTGATCTATCTCTTGTCAATGCCTGTTTGGCTAATATTTCGGCGTGGCTAAAGAACAACTCGTTAAGGCCTAACCTGTCAAAGTCCACAGCTACCTGGTTTACAAGATCCCAAGCTAATCCCTCTCAGGCCCCTATTCTAGACGATGTTCCACTATCATTGCATCCTTCCCTCTGGTATCTCAGCATTATACTAGCTCCTGGCCTTACCTTCTCCCCTCAGTGGGTGCTGGTGGCCAAATCCTCCTTTAATGCCTTGCGTCACTTCTGTGCCATACAGTCATTTCTTGATAAACCTGCCCAAATTACTGTGCACCTCCATATGGTGATTGCTGGGTTAGACTACTCTAATATCTCATATCTCGGCCTCCCTCAGTACCAACTTAAACATTTTCAGTTGATTCAAAATACAGCCATCCACATACTTACTCGAGCATAGAAGTTTGATCTTGTTACCCCATTAT
Source organism: Ichthyophis bannanicus (assembly GCA_033557465.1). Classification (NCBI taxonomy): domain Eukaryota; kingdom Metazoa; phylum Chordata; class Amphibia; order Gymnophiona; family Ichthyophiidae; genus Ichthyophis; species Ichthyophis bannanicus. The sequence continues at coordinate 809,697,210 of CM066036.1, forward strand.
TCATTCAACAGCCTGGCTCCCTGTTCATTCTCGGAGCATGTCCAAGACCATGATCCTCACTCACAAGGCTATTCATGATGCTGCCCTGGACGCTCTCTCTTCATTAGTGGCATTAGATGCTCCAGCAAGGTCCCTTTGATTGCTGCATGGATTTTGTCTACATTTCCCCCTCCTCTGCAGTGGTTAAGTTTGAATCTACGTGAAAAACTGCCTTTTTGACCACTACCCCAGCCCTCTAGAACAGTTTGCCTGCTCCTTCTCATACTGAACTAAGTTTTAAAAGTTTCAAGAAGGCTCTTAAAACTTTCCTTTTCAAGTCCACCTTTGATATCACTATCCTGAGGTCACTTTTGTCACCTTGGGTCTAGCAGGATTTTGATCTTTGCCCCACCCTCCTTTCTCCTTGCCTATGTCCTACCCTCCTCTCTCTTTTTTTGGGGTTGTCTACAGTCCTATATAAAAATTGACATTCTTTTCTAATTTCTTTATTTTTTATTTTATTGTAAACTGCATAGATTGTGAGCAGTTTTGCGGTATATCAAATAAAAGTAACCATAACCAAAACCACTCACCAACCGATGGTTGGTCCAAGGGTTTCTGCTGTCCTAGACAGAAGCCCTGGTATGCCACCCCCTCCCCCTGTGCCGAGCCACACCGCCCTCCCCCTCCTCCTGCTGAACCTCACTGCTGCTGATTCTGATAGTTGAGTCTGGGGGGGGGGCGACTCGGCGGCATCGGCAGGCTTCGGCACACATGGCCTACCGCTTCTTACCCCTCTAACACAACTTTGGGGGATCAGAAGCAGCAGGCAATGTCTGCTGAAGCACATGGCCTGCGGCTGCCACTGAGCCGACCCCACCGCTGCAATCATCAGCAGCGGGGGATGGTGGCAAGGCATGGTGCGGCTCAGCTCAGCACGAGGAGGCGGCAGGCCATGTGTGCCATGTCGCCTATGGAGATCTGCTGTCCTAGGAGGCCACCAAGCCTACCTAGTGGATGGGTCAGCTCCGCACCAACCTGCTCTTCCTCTACATATGAAGATTCATATTTCTCTAATCACTTCTGCACCAACATTGAGCCATACATTGGGGGACTTTGGTCAGCTCTCCTCACCAAAACAGCCCTTTGGATGCACTACAATTAGCTCCAATAACCACGCTCAGACGAGAACCTCGACTAGGCTGCCATCATGCACTCATGACGTCACTTCCCCTGGTAGGTATTTTATCAGTCGAAGATTCCAATAAATTAGTTAAATTGAAAATAATTGACTCTGCCACCACCCGAGTGGCCTCAGTATTTCCAGATGAGAGATCTCAAGAAGGAACATAATACATTTTGGAGATTTTAATAGAATCAACATCTGGTAATTGCAGTACCTCAAGGAAATATATTTTTAACAGAATAAAAGGAGACAACAAATGAGTTTTAGGAAAATTTAAGAATCTTAAACCATTTGCCTTTAACATATTTTCCAGTAACTCTCCCTGGGATTGTAAATACAGATGATCTTTTTATGTGCCTGCCAGTCGTCTGCAAAGACAACACCATTCTAGAAATGTTTGTTTGAACCAAGTAATCCGGTCCTCATGGCCACGAAACTTAGAACCAATTCTTCAGAAAAGTGTGTGCTCCAACACTCCCACAAAAGTGAATTCGTTCTCAAAACAGCATTCCAAACATACATAAAAGTTTCATCTGCAGGGGTTGAAGCTTCCAACTCCGTTTGCCGCGTTATCGAGTCCTATGGTATAGAAATGACCTTGAGCACTCCACCTCAGGTAAAACAAGAGAAGGGTCTTCTGGCAAATGAGCTGAGAAAGTAACCTAGGAACTGATGATGAGCAGCTCTGCACTGCCTGAATACTATGCCATAAAATTTCTAGAGGAGGAGGGAGGGCTTTGGATTGAGGCTTAATGAAATCCCCGACAAAGTGGAAGATACTTCCAGTTTAGCTCCAAGTCCTGACTGAGACTTTGCCAAACCAGAGCCTCCTTGACACAATGTGCTTATCTGTAATTTCACTTACCTTAGGCTCTGCTCTTGAGGACACTCCCCCCCCCCCAAAAAAAACTGCTTTGTTCTTTCCTTTTCTTTTCACAAGAGGAGCAGAGAGAGAAACCATTGGCATTGAAAGGGCACCAAAGAGGTTTGGTCACATGCCCCTTTAGTACTCGACTGTGGCCGTGCCATGGGGAGGTTAGTTTAAATCTCGGCACCCAGATAACATCACCAAAAGAAGTGGGTCTAATTCCCCAAAGTTGCTCACACAACATCCCTTCCAAAATTCAGGGAACCCAGACTGAATTCACACACTACGCTCATGCCTGAACCGTACCGAGGGCTGTGCGAGTGGTGTGGCCACATAGGATGCAAGTACAGAAAGGGTACTGATGCCACCACTGGGCTTCCAGGAAGCTCAAAAAGAGTGAGTTACTGTACATGGCTGGGGCAGAAGGGGGCACAACGTTTATTAGTTGCACAGGCCACATTTCTAGCTTGATACGGTCCTGGCTCACGCTACTGGTCTTGGGCATCTGGTGCAATGTTCTCCCCCCTCCATAGAAGATGAATATTGATAGGTATAGGCATGTAGATAGAGGGATGGGTATCGAGGAGTACTGAGATAAAGGAGTAATAACAGCTTTGGGGATCTACAAGAGCACTGGGCTACCTTTAATCCTTAGTTCTTGTTGGGCGAGAAAGGAGACAGCAAATATTTCTGCGAACGTTAACTGGCCTTATGCACATGTCCTGCCCAAGCAACATGATGACAACTATCCAGGCTCATAATTCCTGCAGCACTTCTGAATGAGGACACCATCTTCTCACCAACAGATCTTTTAGCTTAGGAATTTCTGGGTGTCCAACTATGTAAATATTACAGCTTAGAGTGCTGCTGGCATTTTAAAAAGCTTCCTAAAATATAAATAAAGAGCACAGCTGGCATGTTGAAACGTGAAATCTGGAATTATGAAAACTGATAAAAACAAAGAGCTTGGAATTCACCTTGGCCTGTGGTTCTGAAGGTGTTTGTGGTCTTGTATATCCGTCTCTACCTTGGCATGTACATGTATGTATGAGATACGTGACATGACGTGCATGCTTAAACATATGTGTACGCTGATCTTTGTAGTTATATGCATGCAGCGCTGTGTGTTTATGCATCTGCAGGTGTGTGGCTGTGTTAAGTTAGTTTAGTTACTACACTATCACAGACAGGCAGATGAGGCGTGTACATTTTGTAAGGCAGTTGGAGAACGATTGACTCTTCTTAAAAAGATACATTCATGACTGAGGTTTGCATTTCAAGTATGCTTTACCCGTATACAGACACGGCACAGTCTCCTAAGGGCCAGGAATGCTTCAACAAGTGATGTTAAATATTTCAGCTCTGTTTTCATCCCCCTGTCAGTAAAACAGAGACTGGAATCTTTTGCGCTTGGAGACTCCGTTTAGTCCCATGGAATGATAAATACTTTATTCCTAGAAACTCCAGTCCACAGAAAGACAAATTCTCCATTCCTGTCGATTGTATTTAATATACTGAGAAGTGAAAGTTACTGCGTGCTAATGCTTTGACACATGTTATTACTACATAGGATAAAATGGGACTGGCGATAAATAACACATCAATGCATGTTGACATGTACTAATATAGTAGTGTTTATTAATAAAAGCAGCCCTAAATTCTTTATCCCCAGGGACAGTGATCCAATTGAAAAAGAAACGCTACTTGGTGTGAGGTGAGATGAGGCTAATTCATTGCTGGCACTTTGGGCTTGCATTTGGCAAAAAGTGCGAGATGTTTGGAGTATGCTGAATACCAAGTCATAAAATATTTGGGGCAAGCAACTGTCTGCACAGCATGGCATAGACAAAGCTCATCAGGGTAGGGAGGGCTTGGTTTGCAATAGATACTCTGCTCCTGTCACGACCCACCAGGGGTTAGTCGCTCACATTATTACATGCATTTAATTAACTCCTGCAGCCCTTTACCCTGATTATATTTAGGGTAAAGGGCTACAGACGTTGATTAAACAGAGGAACATTTTGGGCTTCCCCTTTCTGCCACACAACTCCTTCCATCTTCCATGGGCGAATAAAGGTCATTTTTATTTTATTTTCCTCTCGTGCTGACCTATTTTCTTCTGCTCTATGTTTCATTGGAATGGAATACAAAAAAATATTGTAAACTGCTTCGGTGCATGTCCGTGAAGGATGGTATCGAAAATACTGTAATAAACTAAACTAAGAGAATCCTGTTTTATAGCTCGCTCTCACCGCTTTTAAAGAGACACTGGTGCTATCGCTGCCAGCGCTTTGTTATACAAGCAAACCAAAACAGATACTAATCACACTTGTGTCTCTTTGTCGTGTGTGGCTCACTGGCAAGCCTCTTTCACAGAGATACAAGTAATGCAGTCAAACTCCTGCCCTCATAGTGAGCAATCACACCCAGAGTAGCAAAGAAGAGCAATCCAATAGGCCGAGAACAAGGGAGCCAGGTTCAAATCCCACCGCTGCCCCAGTGACCCTTCATTGTCTCAGGTAGAAACTTAGGTCTTGACATTTAGCAGGACCTGCTAGCCAGCCCATTATTCAACACCATTCTCGTGGTAGCGGAATATTTCCTCTGACTGCCTCAGTTCAAACTTTGCATGATATTCAGATAACAAACTACATAGTTAGGCTACAAAAAAGTAGTCCTATCTTTATGCAGTTTCATTAACACGCGTGACGCTTTAGTAAACATGCCCCTATTTATTTATGTATGTAGGGATGTATTTAGTTATCCATATTTATTACTGGCTTAATATTATCACCTGCCCACCACATTTAGCAAGGCTGTTGCCTGAACATCTAGCTTTCTAGGTCCCCATGACCCTGCTGGACACCATGGGGCATGTTTACTAAAGAGTTTAGCACGTGTTAATAAAAGTTGATGCACATATTTCTATGGACGCAGTTTCACTGAACGCGAGTTAACTTTAAAGTCTAAAGGGGCCTGTTTACCAATGCTTCACGCGCGTTAATGAACGTTAACGCACGTTAAGTGAAACTGCATCCAAAGAGATAAAAGGACCCAGGCATTTAACGTGCATCAACTTTTATTAACCCTTTAGTAAATGTGTTATTTCATTAACACATGCTAACATTTAGTAAACCCCTTAGAGACAAAAAGAAAAAAAAATATTAAAATGCGCCCGTCCTAATCAAAATGTAGGTCACAAAGGTCTATGTTGTCCAACACAAACATCAGTTTTGCTCTAAAAAAGAAAATGTATGTATTCCTTGAGAAAGATCAATGGAGAGCTTGAAGGAAACTTGTATAAACTCAGTACTTCTCACTGATACCTGAAGAATTTGTCACATCCTAAGATTTATGAGAAAAGGGAAGTGCACATGTAATAGGGGAAGGAGAGAAAGAAGATGGCCTTCCGCAGATAATCAACCCAAGAGAACAGCGGAGGCAATGACCACGGCCTACCAAAGTATAGGTAAAATTCTTTATTAAGGACCCAGCTGTACAAAGTCTCGGCCGAAGCCTTCATCATTTATAATCATTTTTTTGACAATGCTTATGGTTATTTTCTTATGCACAACATTATTTTTTATTCAAATATAGATGTTATGGTTTCCTTCGTTCTCTTCGGTCAATGTTGGGGTTTTTAGCTAGCGGAGTACATTTCCTTTTGGTTTGTAAAGTACATCCATCTGTGGATCTCTTACTTATGTGTTTTAAGTTGCAGCGTTTGTTCTGTTTTTTAACTATCATTTATTTATCCATTCATTGGTCTTTCTGGCTCCATCGGTGGTCAGTTTTAGTGTGCCATCTTCTAATCCAATTTCTGTTATCTGGTATTTCATTCGTTGTGACATTAAAATGTATGTTGCTTCTCAATACCTTTTTACACACAATGAGAGATCCTTGGGTAGGCACCCCCGCCCCCCCTTTTTTTGCCCCAATGTATCCATCATATTTCTGATAGGTTTCATTTTTAATTGGTAATGTTACAATTTTATTATGATGTTGTATATGCACGTTCCATTACAATCTTATGTGGACTAACGCTTCTTTTGTTATATTTAGTATTTCTATCATATTCTAGATTGGGAAGTGTGGTAGCTTCATCTCATAGACGTGTTCCCCACACCTTCTATGTGGTGTTTTGGTAATATATTATATAGTCTTTTTATTTTTTTATTTTTTATTTTTAATATGTAATGATTTTTATTTTTAATATGTAATGATTTTTATGTTTTTATCATGTTTATGCTATATGTTTATGTTTTTAGACCCCTGATGAAGGCTTCGGCCGAAACTTTGTACAGTTGGGTCCTTAATAAAGAATTTTACCTCTACTTTGGTAGGCCGTGGTCATTGCCTCCGCTGTTCTCTTGGGTTAAGTGCACATGTAATACCAGAACTATCCTTAACTCGAGTATGAATATATGAAAATATCATCACTGTCTGAGTAAAAGGTTTCTTGCAATACATCGTTTATCCCTGCTCCCCAAGCTCTCAAGTTCTTCAGCTATTCTGGAGAGGATGACAGAGACAAAAAAAAGCTAACGAGGTTTACTTTAAAAGAGACATCACCTTATCTACTGTAGAGAAGCATAACAGATTGTTTTGCTTAGTCTAATTTTCCTTCCTAACACACACTTCCCATAAGGCACATTTAGAAACATAGAAACAGAAACATGACGGCAGAAAAAGACCATATGGCCTATCTAGTCTGACCTTCCATATCAACAACTACAACAGTCCCCTTTTTTTCTCTGTTTGTCCCATGCTTTTTTGAATTCCAATACTGTCCTCTTCTCTGCCACCTCCACTGGGAGACTATTCCACGGATCCACCACTTTTTCCATAAAGAAATATTTCTACTTATTACCCCTGAGTCTATCCCCTTTCACTCTCATCCTATGTCATCTCATAGCAGAGCTTGCCTTCAATTGAAAGAGACCCTACTGTGCATTTATGCCATGGAGGTATTTAAATGTCTCTATCATATCACCCCTATCCCGTCTTTCCTCTAAAGTATACATATTAAGATCTTTAAGTTTGTCCTCATGTGCTTCATAACGAAGACCATTAAACATTTTAGTAGCCACCCTCTGTACTGACTTCAACCTGCCTATATCCTTCTGAAGGTGCGATCCCCAGAATTGCACACAGTACTCCAAATGAGGTCGCACCAGAGACTTATACAAAGGCATTATCACCTCCTTTTTTCTGCTGGTCATTCCTCACCCTATACACCCAAGCATCCTTTTGGCTTTCGCAGTCACTTTTTCTACCTGTTTAGCTACTTTAAGATCATCAGACACAATTACACACAGGTCCTGCTCTTCTTTCGTGGACAGAAGTACCTCATCCCCTACACTGTACAGCTCCTTTGGATTTTGCAGCCTAAATGCATGACCCTGCATTTTTTAGCTTTAAATTTCAGCTGCCATATTCTAGGACATTCTTCAAGTTTAGCTAGATCCCTCCTCATGTTGTCAATTCCTTCATGTGTGTCTATTCTGTTGCAGATTTTGGTATCGTCTGCAACCAAGCAAACCTTACCCGACAGTCCTTCCGCAATATCACTAACAAAGATGTTAAAAACAATCGGACCAAGTACAGATCCCTGTGGCACATCACTGGTAACCTCCTTCAACTCAGAGTGAGCTCTGTTTACCTGTACCCTTTCTCGCCTCCCACTCAACCAATTTCTAACCCAATCAGTAACTTTAGGGTCCATCCCTAGGGTGCTCAGTTTGTTTATAAGTTGCCTGTGTGGAACAGTGTCAAAGGCTTTACTGAAATCTAAATACACCGCATCCAGGGCTCTCCCTCAGTTCAATTCCCTGGTTATCCATTCAAAGAAATCTATCAGATTTGTCTGACAAGACCTGCTGCAGGTGAATCCATGCTGCCTCGGATCCTGCAATCCCTGGACTCCAGAAACCTCACTATTCTCTCCTTTAGTAGCCTTTCCAAAAATTTACTAACCACAGAGGATAGAATAACCAGCCTGTAGTTCTTAATGTCATCCTTACGTCCACCTTTGTGTCAAGGGACCACATGTGCCTCTCTCCAGTCCTCTGGCACCACTCCCGACTCCAAAGAGGCATTGAAAAGGTCAGTCAATGGAGCTGCTAGAACGTCCCCAGTTGGATGTCACTGACTGGACCTATGGCTTTGTTTACTTTTAGTTTAACTAGTTCCTCTCGAACACAGTCTTCTTAAAATCGTTTGAGATACCCCTCGCTTCTGTTGCTATTTGTGGGTGTTTTCTGAGGTCCTGCTCCTGGCCCTTCATCTGTGAACATAGAACAGAAATATTTGTTAAGTAATTCTGTTTTATCCTCATCAGCTTCTACATATTCCTCCCCTTCACCCTTGAGTCTGGCAATAGCACTTTTGCCCTTCCTTCTCTCACTAACATATCTGAAAAAGGTCTTATCTCCGCATTTTATTGCATTGGCTATTTCTTCTTCTTTTTGAATCTTTGCTTTCTTGGCCACTTTGCTAGCTTCTCTAAGTTTCTTTCTGATGCCTGCCTTCCTCTCTCTGTGATCTCTTGTATTTATGAAGACCTCCCTCTTTTTCTTCTCCTCTTCAGCTACTTCTTTTGAGAACCATAGCAGCCTCCTTTTCCTTTTACATTTATTTACCTTTCTAACAAAAAGGTTTCTTGCCTTTAAAATATCCCTTTTCAGTTTTGCCCACTGTTTTTTTACATCCCCTGGCTGTTCCCATCCCGCTAACAACTCTCTGAGGTATTGTCTCATCTTTGCAAAGTTGGTTTTCCTAAAGTAAGACCCCTGCTTTGGAATGGATTTTATCAGCCCTAGTCCTAATACTGAACCACACCATCTGGTGATCACTGGATACGAGATGTAACATCAGAAACACTTTCACCATTGGTAAGCACCAAGTCCAGTATGGCCCCTTCACGTGTGGGTTCTGTTACCAGTTGCCTGAATAGTTCTCCCTGTAGAGAATCCAGGATCTCGTTACTTCTAGATGACACCGCAGCAGGGATGTGCCAATCAACGTCTGGCATATTGAAATCTCCTATCGGTAGCACGTCTTCTTTCATGGCAATAGTGTGTATGTCTTGTATTAAATCTTCATCCACTTCTACCCATTGTGAGGGGGATCTGTATATAACTCCAATGCAAATGGATTTCTCTTTCCCTCTTTCTAGTTTAACCCATAATGCCTCCTCTCTTCCTTTTATGTCCTGCAATTCTATAGCTTTAATATTATTTTCAACATATAGTGCCACATCACCTCCCCTGCTTCCTACCCTGTCCTTCCTGAATAAAGCATAGCCTGGTATAATTACATCCCAGTCATGGTTGTCCGTGAACCTTCTCTCTGTAACCGCCACTAAATCCAAGTCAGCCTCTTCCATTAAAGCCTCAAAGCCTTTGAAATACCACCATATAAAGCTGGGCTATATCTGGTACCTATTACCTGCAAAACTGGAAACTTGAGGGAAAAAATAATATTTCTGATGTATTTCTGGTTGTGTGGTTTGACCTTTGGTCTTTTTATTTGTTTTAATTATGGTTAGACATTGGCTGTTGTAAACCGCCTAGTTTTAGGTGGTATAAAAACTGCTAATAAGAATTACACATATTTAATGAGGCCATTATTGCTTCCCCTAGTCAGGAGGTGAATTGGCCCAGAATGTCTCCTTCCATATCTCTTAACAGCCTCTCTGCTACTAGTCAGGCTCCTCAGGTTGAATGTTTCAGTCTTTTAATATTGTTTAATATATTTGTCCAGCCTTCTCAAAGTACCTTTCTTTCTGAACCCTACTTAGGTGAATCTAATGCAATGAGAGATTAATCCTTTACTCCCGAACACTAATCCATTGGGAGATGACGCCCTTGCTTCCATGATGTAATGCACTGAGAGCTGAATTCTGAGCAGACCACTAGGGTTTGGAGTCCCGGGCTTGTGGCACTGTGATTCATTCCATGATAACAGGAGCATGAACACATTTGAGAAATGAAGGCAAATATGTTCACATTCTGACTTCACTGTGGCTGAATTTGACTGTAAATCACATTCAGAAGTCTTCTGGCTTTGGCTACCCTTAATTTTAGGTCGATGTTGTGGCTGCTGGTACAAAGCAGAGTGTGCTACTGCGCAGTAAATTGGCTGAAACCACAGAGGAATTAATGCCCTTCACAGCTCTTGCCGAGCCACTGTATACAAAACCACATGCTCTCCAAGTGGCCACACTGCACCACCTGAGTACAAGCAGGTCACTGCTTGGAAGAGTAGCTCGTGGTGAGGGCAGCAGCCTGGAACCAGAAAGACCAGCGTTCAAATCTTACTGCTGCTCCTTGTGGTGTTGGGCAAGCTGCTTAACCCTCCATTGCCTCAGGTACAAACTTGGATTGTAAGCCGTCTGGGGACAGGGAAATGCCTCTTGTACCTGAATGTAACTTGCCTTGAAACAGCTACTGGAAAGGTGTGAGCTAAATATAACAACTATGCTCATATGTGAGAGTAGCCTATTGGTTGGAGCACTAACTTGGTAACCAAGAGACCAAAGTTCAAGTCCCAGTAGCACCCCTTGTGACCTTGGGCATGTCACTTAACCCTCCATTTCCTTGGAAGAAAGGGCTGGCAGTCAACTTATAGTCACAGTGCCAAGAAACCCAGGAGCTGTTGGGTCACCAGGAGTCAGCATTGACTTGAAGGCACGCATTGCTCATCAGTACTCAAGGCATGGTTTGGCCTGTTTTTTTATTGAGTCACGCTTGATTTTGTTCAGTCCTCAGGGCATATAAAGTAGATTTTGCATGCAGGACTGGTGTGAGGGTATTAGTGCTCTAGACAAAACTTCAGTCTTGTGCCCCCTTGCAGTTAGCTTTTACACCTCTAGTACTCCTCTCCCTCTCTCCCCCACAAGATTTTGAATATCAAATTCAATCACAATCATTTCAACGCCATCCCTCCCAGAACAATCCTATAAAAATGCACATTCGGACAGCACACTCTGAAATATGAAACTGTTGTTCTGTAACTATATGTATAATGAGGGAGATTTCAAGCAGCCACTTACAAGGGAAAATGGACTATTTACATGTCGCCCATTCTTCCTGCAGGCAAAGGTTTGTGTGCCTGCCAGGACCCATTGTTTTGCTTTGATTGTAGATGCTCTTTGCTGCCTCCTCCCCTCCCCCAAGAAGTTACTTCCCTAGGCAACTGCCTAGTTTGCCTAGTAGTTGGGCCAGCCCTCCACTACAGAAGGAGAACAGCATTTTAACCTGTAGGTGCCTCATTCTGCCTGCTTCAAGCTCACTTTTGAACATATGAGGCTGGCAGGTCATGTAAGACGGCAGGACTGCAGACACAGACTGAAGCACTTTAAGCGGCGTTGCCTGTCTTGGGCCCCCTCCATTTCTCTCTCTAAACCCAAGGCCTTGGCACGCTTATCTCTTCCCATGGCCCTTTAAGCGGCGTGATCCTGCTCCAGCCGGAGCCATCATCGCACGCTGCCGGAGGATCAAAGGGCAGGAGGCCCTTTAAGCGGTGTGCTCCTGCCGGCGCTCCTGCGCCTGAGGGCCTCGCCAGAGGGCCCTTTGGCGTGGCCCTTAGGCGCGGGCCTGGGGGCGCTCTGGTGTGGTCCATCCATCCTGCTCCTCCATTTCACCGCAGCCCCCTGGTTCTAAGTAAGCACAATTGCTACCATTGTTGCTTGTGGCTTGTACTGTTACCACTGCCTGCGTAGAATCTGTTACCCATTACTGCCTAAATTTGCTACCACTGCCTGCGTAGAACTGTTACCCACTACTGCTTGAACTGCTACCTTTGTTGCTTAGAGCTTCATGGTTACATTGCTTGCGTGGAGCTGTTACCCATTGCTGCTTGAACTCCTACCATTGCCCGCACAGAACTCCTACCCATTGTTTGTTCAAAACTCGCTGCCCACTACCATGGCCCCACATTTCATTGTCATTCTCTTCCTCCCCATTTTCCTCCACAGCTGCCCCCCTTCCTATCAACATCCTCCCTCCTCTTCCCCTACCCTCCCCCTACCCTCCTCACTTCTCCCTCCACTCTACCCCCTAGCCTAGCACCCGCTCCGGAGCCTCTCCATACTATTCCCCGCATTCAACCTGCCCCCCCCCTCTACCTTCCTCACTTCTCCCTCTGTTCTGCCCCCTAGCCTAGCACCTGCTCTTGAGCTTCTTCACACCATCCCCTGCATTCAACCAACCCCCCTCTCTCTTAGGCAACCCCATCCTTGCTTCCGCCGTACTACCTCCACTTTACCTCGCTCTCTTCTCCTTCTCTCATCAGATAACATCAATCCCAACCCTGGCCCCCCTCCCCCCCCCCCAATTTCTCTCCCATACTAAAGAAAGTTCCTCACGTACCCTATCTAATCTCATCCACATCCCGCTCCTCCCGTATTCCACCCTCCCCCATTTATCCCACAGTCACTCAACCATTGATATCAACTCCAACCCTACCCCCAAATATAATCCCCCACATAACCTATCTGATACCATCAATTTATCCCTCACTTCCCCCCCCCCCTCTCATGTCCCTCTTGGAAAGCACATACACCCAGGCATATCCACCCACACCCTACTCCCTCCAAATCTTGGTACTACCCCAGAAATAGACCCCCATGCTACTCTAATAAGATATCCACACGTAACTTATCTAATCTTATCCATATCCCTTTCCTCTCCCCCTCCGCTCTCCCGTTTACTTGCGCCCTATGGAACGCATGCTCAGTGACTAAAAAAACTACTTTTATTCACGATCTCTTCATCTCTAATGCCCTACACCTTCTTGCCCTGACCGAGACCTGGCTCCCCCCAGATGACACCGCATCCATTGCCTCTCTCTGCTATGGGGGCTACCAATTCTCCCATACACCTCGATCCACTGGCCTCCTACTCTCCCCCTCCTGCCAATTCCAACCCCTCCTGCCACCCCAATCACACTCCCCCTTTCCTTTGAAGTCCACTCCATTCGCCTCCTCACACCACTTCCCCTCCGTGTAGCTGTTATCTATCACCCACCCGACAGCTCCACGTCATCCTTCTTCACTGACTTCGACTCCTGGCTTTCTATCTTTATGGATCCCTCCTCCCCCACCCTTATTCTTGGCGATTTCAACATTCACGTCAACAACCCCTCCGACTCCCATGCCTCAAAGTTCCTCGCTCTTACCTCCTCGTTCGACCTCCAACTCTGCTCCACTGCCCCTACACACCTACACAGCCACTGCCTTGATCTAATACTCCTCCAATTTCTCTCCCTCAAATTTCCACAAATCAATCCTTCCCTCATCTGACCATCACCTACTAACATTTACTCTTCAGCTCCCGCCATCCCAACCTCGTCCTGTCTCCTCCGACCTTTTTAGAAACCTTCATAATATTAATCCCCTGACTCTCTCCTCCACCATTTCTCCATCTCTTTCCTCTATTTTATACTCTGAGTCTGTCAACGAAGCATTATCCTCATACAATGCTACACTATCCTCAGTCCTTGACACACTTGCCCCTCTCACCTCACGTCCTGTAAAACGATCTACCCCCCAATCCTGGCTTTCACCCACAACCCATTACCTACGCATCTGTGCCCATTCTGTCGAACGAGCCTGGTCCAAATCCCACTCCCTGGAAGTCCTCCTACACTTCAAATTCATGCTTGGCTCCTTCCAGTCAGCCCTAGCACTTGCCAAACAAGACTACTACATCCATCTGACCAATTCCCTTGCCTCTGACCCACGCCATCTCTTTAATACCCTCAATTCTCTCCTCAAGGTCCCCCCGCCTATGATCCCACCCTCCCTCTCTGCCCAAACCCTAGCCGAATACTTCCATGACAAAATTCTCAAAATTACCCTCCAATTCCCTACCCCCTCATCCACCTCCCCTCCCCCCCATTTCTCCTCCCCCACCCATACTTCCCGGCTACCCTCTCCTCCTTCCCCCTGATCTCTGAGGAGGAACCCACACTTCTTTTTCCCTCCTCCAAACCCACCACCTGTTCATCAGACCCTATCATTACCCATCTCCTACGTTCCATCTCCCTCACCATTGTCCCCTCCATCACTCATATCCTCAACCTTTCACTCTCCACTGCAACTATCCCCGTTGACTTCAAACATGCTGTTGTCACACCCCTCCTCAAGAAACCCTCACTTGATCCCACATGCCCTTCTAACTATCGACCCATCTCCCTCCTTCCCTTCATATCCAAATTATTAGAATGAGCAGTCCACCGTCGTTGCCTTGACTTCCTCACCTCCCAGGCCCTCCTGGACCCACTACAATCAGGCTTCCGTCCCCTACACTCCACTGAAACGGCACTCACAAAAGTCACCAATGATCTGTTCCTGGCTAAATCAAAGGGCCTCTATTCTATCCTCATCCTTCTTGACCTTTCTGCTGCCTTTGACACCGTTGACCATGACCTTCTCCTCACTACCCTCTCCTCGCTTGGCTTCAAGGACTCTGTACTATCCTGGTTCTCCTCCTACCTCTCCCATCGCTCATTCAGTGTATGCTCTAGCGCAGGGGTCTCAAACTCAAATTGCTTTGAGGGCCAAATGAGGACTTGTAGAGTAACCCGGGGGCCGCACAAGACGAAGGCCTCATTTGCATAAGGGCATCATTTGCATAAGGGCATCATTTGCATAAATATTTGCATAATGTTACCATACACTAACTTTTAGTAAACATGCAGAACATACACCATCACCAAACAAGGAATCACAATTTAGAAACAGGAAGACAATTAAACTGGGAACCCCAAAAGCCAAACTTAGAATGTACAACACTGTAGAAATAAAACTATAAATTGATTTCCTCTTGTATTAAATAAAGTGCAGACGTTAAAGATGCACATTTCCAAGAGCTGACATATTTCAGTTAATAAATTCAAAATAAAGAGATATTTTTCTACCTTTTGTGCATTTTTTTTTCAGTTGCAATTGTTCCAGCCACTTTCTTCTGGTTTCTTCGTGTCTTCTGCTAACGCTCCATTGTCTGCTGTCCATTTGTCCTTTCTTCTTTCCTAGTTTTTTTCCATTCTCTCTACATCTGCTTTAACATACTAATCATTCTCCTTTTGCTCTTTCCTCATTCCTATTTCATCCACTCAAATTTTACCCCTCCATCCTCAATCCCCACTTACTCTCCCAATACCCGGCCAATTGTAGATTTTTCTTCCCTCCCACACAAAATATATTTCCCCTCTCCATTTCACTCTCCCAGCCCCATCCCATTCTAATCATCCCCCAACATCAACTCCCTTTTAGCTCCTGCCCCACCCAGCATCCGCTCCCTTCTAGTCCCCGCATCATCAGCCCATTTCCAGTCCTAGCTCCCTCCCCTCACAGCCCATTTCCTTTCCAAGCCCCCCTCCCCATCAGCCCATTTCCATTCCAAGCCCCCTTCCACTCAGCCCATTTCCATTCCAAGACCCTGTCCCCATCAGCTATTTGCAGTTCAAGCTCCCCCTTCTACTTGGCCCATTTCCAGTCCTAGCACCCCCCCCCCCAGTCCATTACCAGTTCTAGCCCCCCCCCATAGCCCATTATCAGTCCTAAGCCGCCCAACAGCCCAATTCCAGTCCTAACCCTTCCATCGCCCCATCTTCATTTTTAGCCCCCCCATAACCCCATTTTCAGTCTTAGCCCCCCAATCAGACCACCTCCAGTCCTAACCCCCATCACCCCATTTTCAGTACTATCCCCCATCTCCCCATTTTCAGACCTACCCCCCCCCCCCCATTACTAGTCCTAACCCCCTCCCCCCCATCAGCCCAAGTAAATTTAAAAATGAAAAACAAACCCTGGGCTTCTGCTGCTGCCGCTGCCGCTGTCCCACGGCCCCTTTCCATCTGCCCGGCAAAGCATCTTCTGAGCTCCATCAGCGGCAGCTTTCAGGGCCGCGAAGAGAAGAGTGATTTCCCTCTCGCGGCTCTGTTATTGCCATCAGCCCCGGCAGGCTTAACAGAGCCGCGAGAGGGAAATACTACTCTCTTCGCGGCCCTGAAAGCTGCCGCTGATGGAGCTCAGAAGATGCTTTGCCGGGCAGATGGGAAGGGGCCGCGGGACAGTTGATTCTGCCACTGCCATGCAGCGGCAGCAGCAGCAGAAGCCGGGGGGGGGGTTTTGGCCTCTGCATCGCGGGCCGCACAAAGGTCTCTCGCGGGCCGCATGCGGCCCGCGGGCCACGTGTTTGAGACCCCTGCTCTAGCGGCTTTTCCTCCTCCCCTACCCCGCTCCATGCAGGTGTACCCCAGGGATCTGTCTTGGGCCCCCTCCTTTTCTCTCTCTATACCCAAGGCCTTGGCATGCTTATCTCTTCCCATGGCTTTCAGTACCATCTCTATGCCGATGGCTCCCAAATCTACCTCTCTACACCTAATATTTCTCCGGCAACCCAGTCCAAGATCTCTGCTTGTCTCTCGGACATCGCTGCCTGGATGTCTCATCGCCGATTGAAACTGAACATGGCCAAGACTGAACTCCTTGTCTTTCCGCCCAACTCCTCCCCCCACTTCCCCCCCTCTCAGTCCATGTGGATGGATCTACTATCCTTCCTGTTCCCTCGGCCTGCAACCTGGGAGTCATCTTTGACGCCTCTCTCTCCTTCTCTGCCCATATCCAGCTTGTAGCTAAGACCTGCCGCTTTTTCCTCTACAACATCAGCAAAATCCATCCCTTCCTCTCTGAACATACTACCTAAACACTTGTCCACTCCTTGATCTCCTCTCGTCTCGATTACTGCAACCTACTCCTCGCTGGTCTCCTCGCTCTCCTTCCCCTCCAATCTTTACAAAATCAAGCTGCTCGACTAATCTTCTGCCAGCCTTGCCATGCCCACATTACTCCTCTCCTCAAGTCACTTCACTGGCTCCCTGCCTATTTCCGCATCCAATTCAAGCTTCTCTTGCTGACCTATAAGTGCATTCACTCTATGGCCCCTCAATACCTCATATCTCTTATCTCTCCCTATGTCCCCTCACGAAACTTGTGCTCCGCTAACAAATCGCTTCTTTCAATGCCTTTCACCCGCACTGCGAACTCCCGATTGCGCTCCTTTCACCTTGCTGTGCCACACTCCTGGAATAGCCTTCCTGCGTCTGTGTGCCAGGCGCCCTCCCTGGCCCTCTTCAAATCCAGGTTGAAGACCTACCTTTTCACCGTTGCATTCAGATCCTGAGTTCCATCCTCATCCTACCCTAACCCCCATTTACATTTATGACCAAACCATAGACCAAGCTGTACCTTACTGTACCACACCCTACCTTCCGCTGAACTGACTAATGCTCTGTACTGTTCTAACTAGATTGTAAGCTCCGATGAGCATGACTCTGATGGGCAGGGACTATCTCTTGTATGTTGGCCACCTCTTGTAGGCTAGCTGTGCAGTGCTGCGTGCGTGGCGCTTTATAAGTGCTAAATAGTAGTAGTAGTAGTACTGAAGCCAGCAGAGGTGAGACTCCTTCACATACCCTGGCTTTGGAGTGAGGCTCATTACTATGCGCAAATCTAACCCACTTGGAGAAATTTCCCTCTCAAAAGTGCTGCTGTCCTACGGATGGGAGGGGGAGCGACAGCACTGTTCAATCACTTCAGCTCGGTGGGGAGTCCAGTAGACTCTCTCCATTAAACATCGTAGTAGTCTACTCTCAAACTATACCTAAAAGCACATTCTTTCAATTTTGCTGCTACAAAATATTTGTTACTTCAATACAAAAGCCTCAAGGCTGGTGGCTGTGTCCTGCCTACAAGATAATTAGTTATGCACCAGAGAAAAATCCGATTAGCTAACCCAGTCAAACTATTCCCAACATACAAGACCGTACCGAGCCCTGTGCGAGCGGTGCGGCCACACAGGGCGCAAAGACTTAAAGGGCGCATTTCGGCGCTCTGCCGTTGCCTGCCGCCACTTTTTCGTCATCAGGCAGTAGCAGAGAGACACAATGCGCCCCTTAAGTCTTTGCGCTGGCACACTAAGCAGGTCTGGTCTCTCTGGGAGGGACCAGACCTGCTTAGCTTGCCGGCGACTTGCAGATCGGGTGCGCGCCCCCCTCCCGCACCCCCATAAAGTGTCTAAATAGAGGTGCAGGAGGGGGGCGCGCGCCCGATGTGCAAGTCGCACAGGACGCATTTCAGTCTCGGTACGGCCCTGCCAACATATGTAAATTCTGTGTGTCAGACAGGTTGGAGTCAGGGTTTTTGCACTGGTTTCCAGAGCACCCAGCTTACTTCAGCAAGATTACACCTCCTAGATCACTCATTACAGTCACTAGCCTGAGAATAAAAGTGCACCTAGGATAGAGAAGAAAGGAACCGGAACGAGGAGAGTAGTGGTTATACTTTGATGCGGAGTGTGTGTTCCAATCAGTAACACTCCTCTCCTGCTGTCCTGGGACAATAGGGAGAAGGGGCCTCTATCAGTTCTAAGCTTACCCTGTGCTCTCATGGTCTCTGTGGGGGCTGGAGCAGGAAGCAGGTGACTATTTTCAAGAATTCTGTCCGATTGAGATGGGACAAGTGCCTCATAAGCCATGATCAAGCCACGACTCTGTCTGTCCACACCAAGGACTTTCCCAAGGCACGCCAGTGTGCGCCAGTACTCTTGTTGAGAAGCCCTGTTTTAGCTATCTGTAAATAAAGAAATAAATTCTCTTGGATATATTTTTAAGCTGACATTTTCCTTCTGTTCCTTTGGGCTTTCAGCACAATCGGAGGCAAGGGCAGGATCTGCAGCCTGATGTCGGCCTTCTTTCCAGGCCTTCATTTCCATGGAATGACTATCTTTTCAGACTCCAGAATAGCAGGGGTTTTGTACTTCAGCCCCTCCCTTCCCGAACTCCTGCAGTGAAGAGGAGGTAAGGGGCTGAACCTGGAGCAGCACGGAGAATAGCCACTCTGCTCCTTAATCTGGCCCTTCTGCCCCCTCCCCCAGCTCCACAAATTCAGAAACATCTAGCCATTTTTCCCTTATTTATATTTCTTTTGAAATTACATTTGCCCAGTCATTGTAGTGATAGTCCTGGACGAGGTGCCTTTTACAGAACCCAGTAGTCACAGGCCCGAAATCCAGCCTGTAAGGATTGCCTTTGCATAACGACTGGGATTTTCCTCACAACATTCCCTGTCCCAGGAGAACCAAAGAGCAGAAGACCTGAGCCAATAATTAAACCCAGGTCTCTTGACATGGCAGTACACTGCACTACCACTGAGTCAGCGCTGGTCCATTCTCAAGGCTTGTATTGTTTGGGCAAGATGCCAGGTTGCCAGCGCTGGAGACCAGAGTCCCCTGCTTATCCGAGCAACAGGGGTGACAGCAGTGCAAGGTTCTTGCCTCCTGCTGTGCAACTTGGCGTTGCATTATTAAGATGCACAGGGAAAGTAAGACGCTTTAAACAGTCGCAAGTCCCTATTTTTAATACATACTCTTGTGAAGGGACACCTATGTGTGCACATTAGGCAGCCAGTATTTTGTATGTGCGCGTACATGTCCCATCATGTGTACGTCCAGTGTGGGTGTGCACAGCGCCACGGCTTGGGTAGAGCATAAGCGGGGCCTAAATTTACACACGTAGAGTTATAAAATATGATAGATTCCACGTGTTCCTGAAGGATCTAGGTGTGGGCATTCACACCTGCTCTAGAGCACATGCAACTGTCATGACTAGGTTAAGGCTCATCAGTACACCGCTCTTTTATAAAATAGGCCCCGCATACAGACGTGCTAATGTGTTCTAACTGCTTGAGTGATTATAAAGTTGCCCTCTAAATTTCATCTGCCGTTTACATGCCCAATTCTCCAGTCTATACACCAAACCTAATTACGCCTTTTTTTGTCAGACCTTAGTACTCACAGGGGTAGGTTTACTAAGCCAGGTTAACTATTATCCCGGTTTAGTGAACATACCCCATAAATTCTTGCCAATCTTCAGCTAGTTTTCTCCAGCCTGGCAAAGTCCTGCTGCATTTCCTTACAGTCTGTTTGACTTTTAACTATGCTACTTTGGATAATTTTGCTTCATTGGCAAATTTGATCACTGTACTTGTTGCAGCCTTTCCAGATCATTAATGGCTGGCCTCAGCAGAGATACCTGGGGCATGCCAATATTTAACTCTCCATACTGAGAAAACTGGCCATTTACTCTACTCTGTTCTTCCATCTTTTTAACAGTTTCCAGGAAAATGTTGTCTGCTGTCCCATGACCTTTAAATGTCTATATGAGCTCTCATGATGGACTTTATCAAATGCTCTTTGAAAATTAAAATGCACTATAGCAACAAGCTCACCCTTAACCACATGCTAATTTATATCTTCAAAAAATTCTTCTACAGTTGTGGTCAAAATTATTGGCACACTTGCAGTTAAAACCCTTAATGTCCAATAGCTCCTGAAAAAAAAGTGGCCAGTGAAACAGCTTTAGACTATATATGCACACATGCTTGGCACAAAAGAAACAAATAAAACAAGACCAATTAAAAAAGGAAATAGTAGGAAATAGTATAAAAAATGGGACATTGCCAGGATATGAATATTCTTACAAAAAGGTGAAGATTATCTGATCTCCTATACTACAATATCAAATCCCCAAATGATAATGAACAATGATATCACCTATTTTTTGTCGGATCGCCTACCATGAGAGTGAGAAAACATTCTCTTGAAGTAGGCCCTCCATTTTAATCATTTAATAAGAGTAGCCAACCGACCAACATGCATGAGACTACCCGCTCACAAGAGCAAGCACCCGCAACAATCAAATATACTGCTGACCACAGCTAGCGTTCCTCGCTTACTGCACTGGTGAACATAGCTAGCATTCCTCACTTACTGCAGTAGTTATAAAGTTTCATAAAGACTTTTTATAGCCCAAAATAATTGGTGCAATGCCACTAAAATACTCATCTGATGCCGATTATGGCTTGTGGCAATAAACAATCAGTCCATTGGGTACTTCGATACAAACATTCGTGTTTCAAGCCTGTTCACTTAGCTGTTCTTGGCCATTCTTATTAAATGATTAAAATGGAGGGCCTACTTCAAGAGAATGTTTTCTCACTCTTATGGTAGGCGATCTAATAAAAAATAGGTGATATCACTGTTCGTTATCATTGGGGGATTTGATATTGTGGTATAGGAGATCAGATAATGTTCACCTTTTTGTAAGAATATCATTGTGGTGACATTCTTAGGACTTTTTGAGTTAGAATACATTAGTAGGATATGAATATTGGCACCCTTTTAAACAATTCAAATCAGTTTGAACAGAAGAACCACATTCTCATTGCAGTAACATTAGACACACCTGTGATCAATTGTCAGTACTCACATGACTTGAATCAACCAATGAATGATGGCTGTGTTTAAAATGGCCGCATTTACTCCCTGTAGGCAATGAGAAACCCATGGAAGGAAAAACTTTATTGAAGGGGTCAGCCCAACATGTCTTTCGGCCACTCAGGCCTTCATCAGGGGACTATAACCATTAAAAACATAAAAATGCAAGACAAATAACAATAAACATAGCAAATAAATGATCATAATGAGCAATGGTAATCTCTTAATAAATATCGGAAATTGAAAGACTATGAATAAATAATTAAATAAATGATAAAAGCGACCTAATATCAAAGATAAAATAATTTAAAAAATCCACTCAGTAAATATATTAATAGAAAAACTTATATAAACTCACCAATGAACTGCCGGTGTAACAAATATGTCATGTGCATAAATAAAATTGAATTGAGTAAAATACAAATGGCACATACCCAAAATGGAGACTAAAACACTGTGTTGAAAGCTAGAAGCAGAACAACAATGCAGTTAGATTATCAAGACAGCATAGATACAGCAGCATAATATGAGGGTGACCCCTTCAATAAAGTTGTTCCTTCCAAGGATTCCTCATTGTCTGCTTTGTTTGTACGTTCCTTGACTGCAAGCGGGGTGCCTCCTTGTTCCTGCTTTGCATTTACTCCCCATTCCATTTTAATGGTGACGACAAGATAGCTACCTGAAATTGTCAGAAAAGCCATTATCACCAAACATCAAACTTCAAAGGGGTACAAGGTCATCTCCAAAGACCTTGGGATTCCTATGTCTGTAGTTCGCAATGTTATTAAGAAGTTTTCTGCTCATGGAACTGTCAAGAACCTCCCAGCAAGAAGTCTTTGAAAGTTAATGCGAACTGCTGGAAAAACATCATGTGCAACATCCAACGAGCTTAAGGCTGACCTGGAGCAATCTGGAGTGTTGGTTTCAACTCGCACCATACACCACACACTACACAAAGAAGGACTTCATAGGCAAAGGCCAAGGAAAACCCCACTGCTCAAAGATTTGCCCAAACCCACTTTATTTATTTATTTATTTATTTTATTTAACATTTCTTATATACCACCTTTCATGATATCAAGGCGGTTTATATTGAACAAACTGAAATTACATTGAACAGGGCATTATAACTTGGAGATAACTATTTTACAGGGAACATGGGCAATGGAGGGTTAAGTGGCTTGCCCAAGACCACAAGGAGTACCTGTGGGACTAGACTTTGGAAACCACAATCCTTCTAGGAAAATGTTCTGTGGATAGATGAAACCAAACTTGGCTCTTTGGCAGTGAAGACTAGCGATATATTTTTTAGGTGAAGAAATGAAGCTTATAAGAAAATAAACACCCTTCCTACAGTTAAATATGGTGGAGGTTCCATAATGTTGTGAGACTGTTTTTCTGCTTCAGGAACTGGAGACCTGGAACGTATAAAAGGAATCCTGAAGCCAGAAGACATCCAAGGTATTTTGGAGTGAAATGCGCTATCTAGTGTCAGAAAGCTAGATATGAGCTAACGGTCATGAGTCTTCCAGAGGATAATGACCCAAAACACAGATCCAAAAGTACTAAAGAATGATTAAAAAGGAACAAATGGATTTTTTTAAACTGGACAGTAATGTCTTGATCTCAATCCAATCAAGAACCTTTGGAAAGAGCTGAAATCTACCATTGGTAAAAGGAATCCTGTAAACATTCATGAGTTTGTACAAATCACAGTTGAAGAGTAGGAGAAACTACCAGCAGACAGATGTACGAAACTTATAGATAGCTACTAGAAACATTTGAAGGCTGTCATCACTGCCAAGTGTTGTGCAACCAAATATTAGTGAAGGATACCATTAATCCTGTCCAGGTTATATTTTGTTTTTTTTTCTCAGAAATTACTACGTCTAAGTTGCACAGACATCTTTTTTTGTTGTATACCTTTGAACATACTATTAAAATATTATGATGACATACAGTTGGAATTTTCCAATTATTTCTCAAGATATTATAAACAACATACCTAAACTGCAAAGGTGCCAATAATGTTGACCACAACTGGTGCTTATTGGTTTGGTATAAAGACTAAACAAAATAACAAATACAAATAGGATTTGGTTGATTTGTAACCTAATTAGTATGAATTCAGAATTAGCTAATAATTTTTAACATTTTTCCAAACATTCTACCTACTCATTCACTGACACACTTAACAGCAGCATCAGATATAAGACAGTCTTAAACATATTCAAAATCAAACACCGGACCTCAGCACTCAGCCTACAACCACTCATAGAACCCGACATCAGCACAAGACAGAGAAGAAGAGGCATCTATGACATCATCAATGCACCAAAAGACTTCACCAAGGTACGCAAGAACACCGCAAGAAGAGCTCTATCGCTGGCGGCACCTGCAATATGGAACGCCCTCCCTGATGACCTACGATCGACAGAGGACATCAAGGACTTTTGGAAACAGCTCAAGACGACGCTCTTCATTGAGCACTACGGTGATATCACATAACTCTGCCTGCCAGCTCCCGGACTACATACCAACTGCCCTCCCTTTCTCTCTCATGTACATAGCATTGTAAAGTAGCGCACGCTGTAAATAGCCCACCACGAATCAACGCCAACTTACACACACACTCATTCACTGTATCACACTGCATGCACACACAAATGTCAAGATAATTCGATTGGTTTCTGTGTACACCACCTTGATTACAGGAGAAGGCGTTATATAAATCCTTAAATAAAATAAATAAATAACCATTCACTAACCTTACAATCATAGATCATATTGGATAATATAATACTTCTTTGCAAATTTGCAAACAAGACAGTTCTTAACAGACCTTCAAAAATCCTAATAGTGTAAAACACAACTTCCTATTGCTAAATTTATTCTGGTTCTTCCCCATTAAGTCATGTTTATCCATATGCCCAGTTATTTTGTTTTTTAGTATAGATGCTACCATTTTCTGGCACAGATGTCAGGCTTATTGGTCTATAGTTATCTGGATCGTCCTCGAGGCCTTTTGAAAAATTAAAATTATATTAGCTACCCTCTAGCCCTCAATAACAGTTTCTTTAGAACAGCTAGCCCATCAGGGCCTAGTGATTTTCTAATATTAGTTTGTTAATCTTGTTTAACAAGATTTATTTATTTACATTCTCTTATATACCGCGCTATTCTGCATCAGTGCAGTTTACATTGAACAAACTGAAATTACATTGAACAGGGCATTATAACTTGGAGATAACTATTTTACAGGGAACATGGGCTATGGAGGGTTAAGTGGCTTGGCCAAGACCACAAGGAGCACCTATGGGACTAGAAACCCCAGTCCTTCCAGCCCAAGGTTGCTGTCTTCTAGTGGGATTTGAACCCCCGACCTTCTGGTCTGAAGTACCTTGCCCCAACCACTAGGCCACTCCTCCACTCACACTAATGGTTTATGGTTTATTCATTTTTTCTATACCGCCGTTTCTGGGTATCCAAAGCAGTTTACATCAAAGATCAGGACAATTGTCCTTGGGAAAAAATGCAAGGAACTCCAGGTGTATTGACAGGACAGGAGAGATTAGAGACAAAGAAAGCCATACAGCAACACCCAGCAAGAGGAACCATTCACATCGAGGAGACAAACATCCAAGGAAGTTTTCCAGGCAAGGAAACCTTAAATTCCAGTAACTTTCCTATAATTATACTGACCTAACCAGGCAGGTCACAAGCCAATTTGAAGAAATGCGTTTTGAGCTTGGTCTTAAAATGTTTAAGCAAAGGCTGTAAACGGAGCTCAATAGAGAGCGCATTCCATAGTGAGGGTGCCAGGAAGTAAAAGGCAGAGGCCCTCATTCTATAACGTGGATTGCAGGGCTGTACATCCCTCTGGGACATGCAGCCTCGTAATCTGCCTAAACCCTATTCCCCCACCAGCTCTCCCTATATGTCCTGTGCTTCAGGATGGGGAGAACCGGCAAGGGGCAGGAGGGGATGGGATTGGGGGCAAAGCAGGGGTAGGCCACCCGGCAGCACATACAGGGCTGATTCAGGTTATGGCCCTGTATGTGCTGCTGTGCCTGCTGGACCATACTGCTTCTACTACCTCAGAGGTGGTATAAGCATTTTTTTTCGGCAAATCGGGGCAGAACAGCCACCACCAGGGCCGGGTACGGGGCAGTCTCTGCCACCCGATCCAGGCCGTGGGAGGCCAGCCTTGGGTTGGGTGGCGGGAATCTTGGGGTCCAGAGTCACGGCAGTCTGGGGTGCCTGCGGGGAAGACATCCCTGCAGGCCGGAGGAGTGCGCCGGACCATTCTCGGACCCGATTCTGGCTCCCGGGGGATTGTTTTGTTACCTGCGGACCAGAATCTAGTCCAAACAGCTCTGTCTTCAGCTGGGACGTCCGGACAACCCAAATGTCCCGCTTCCAGAATCGAGCTTCACATGCCTTGTGACTTCAAGGTGGGTCCGGGCTGGTGATGGTTTGCATAATCTATTTCCATTGATAGGATGACGGGAACATGTGGGGCAGTATGGAGTGACTAGGACAGCTAATTTGTCCGGAGCGGTCTGATGAATAGCTTTATAGGTTAGAATAAGGACTTTGTAGTTGATGCAGAATTTTACAGGGAACCAATGGTGTTGGACCAGAAAGGCAGTAGCACGGTCATATTTGTGAGCCTGGGTGAGTGTACGAATATTCATATTTTGCACTGTTTGGAGTCGTTTAAGGCCAGAGTCAGATAGCCCGGCATATATAGAGTTACAATAGTTTAACCTGGAGATTACGGTACTGAGTAAAACTAATTTCTTTGTTATTTGGAATCAGGTTCCCCAAACGTTTCAAGAGAAGGGTCACATAGGGCATTCTAAATTACCAAAAGGGCTGGTGGGAGCCCCCTCAGAGTTTTCTAAGAGGGTAGAAGATTCCCTTGTAGTTTGCTGAACACAAGGGGCCCCCCTTGGAATTTGCTGAGTTTACTATACTATCATCATCCTCTTTGGCTGATCAAGCCGGGAACTCTGCTAGCCTATTGTCTTTGGCACTGCTGTCATGAAAAAAACTTGTAAAACTTCTACCATGGCCAGAATAATCCATAGGCAGGAAAAATATAGCAGGCAAAAGAAAATTGGCTTTATGAATCATAGAGGAGCGAGCTTTCAAATGATTTTGGGTGCTAGACAACTCAAATTACCTTTCTCTGGACACAGAGAAGGGGTTTGCTCAACCTTGAGGGTGCCCAAGCACCCACTGTTTGGAGAGCTTCTCTGAATCATCACCTACAGCAGGGGTGGCTGATTCATTTTAGCACTGGTCCATATTGGGGAAAAAAGGCACTGTAAGTGGGCCAGATGACTGGGGGAAGGGGGTGCTCTTATCAGTTGGGGTGCATTAGGATACAGTATCTTGAATACAGTTGAAATAAGCAGATATTCCTTGTCCCCAGTATTCACTCTGTCGGTACCTCCTCCTTGTACCCAGCACTCATTTTCTGCTCATCTTTAGCGCTCACTCTGCCTCTCTCAATCCCCCTAGCACTTATTCTCTCTCATTCCTCCCTCCTTGTCCCCAGCACTCACACTCTCTCTCTCTCTCCCGGCACTCTCCTTCTGTCTCCTTACAGGGGTGCCTTAGCACATTTTTTCCTGCAGTTAAAATGACTAGCTATTCCTTGTCTCCAGCGCTTACTTTCTCTCTTAATGCCCTCCTCCTTGTCCTCAGCATGCTTTCTCTATTTCTCCTTCACACTTTCTCAATCCCGTCTTCTTGTCTCCAGCACCCCTTCCTGACTCAATGGGCTGATGACCACGTAGGATGTTAAGCGTCAACTCAAAGGGTCAAGCTCAGGACATGGGGAATGGGTAGGATCATGGCAGAAGAGGGTCCAATGGAGCTCAGAGTCTAGAGAGTGAGTTGAGATTTCCCACAAAATACCTTTATGAACACAAGAGCTTCCGTGGAGTGGATTGAGGGGAGGGGAGTTAGGGGGAAAGGTCGGCTGCTTCGCATCTTGTTCGCTGAGGCCTTCATCAACATCCTGTGCAATGAAGACTGAAGCATAGTTCATCTAGTTTTTCCGCTATGCCCTTATCTTCTCTTTTTTTTGGTAATCTAATGGCCTCACTAACTCCTTTGCAGCCTTCTTGTTTTTTGATGTTCTTGAAAACAATTTTTGTTATTAGTTTTTACCTCTTTGGCAAATTTGTGCTCACATTCTCCCTCAGTGTGCCTTATAAATGTTTTGCAACTAATTTGCCAATGCTCGCGTTCTCTTCTGCTTTTCTAATTAGGTTCTGTTTTCCATTTGTAAAGAACGCCTTTCTGGCTTTAGCATCCTTGTGCCGAGCGCCATTTATCCTTGCTGGCAGATGTTTGCTTGCCTTCGAACCTTTTTTAACTTTAGGAATATGTGTTTTCTGGGCTTCCAAGATGGAATTCTTTAAACATGCTTTATACTTTATGCAGTCTTGAAACGGTTCCTTTTATTTCCTTCAAAGCAATTTCCCATTTCCATCATTGTCTTCTTAAAGTTAAACGCCACTGCAGTAGTTTCACTGTTCTCCTGCTAGTTATCATGTCAGATTTGATTGTATTATAACCATTGCTGCCAAGCAACTCTGCTAGTTATTCTTTGCCTCGGAACCAGCATCCTAGTGTGACGCAGATCTAGCGCGACCCCCTTGCTCTTCTTCTAGGACCAGAAGCTCCGTGAAGCAGCCATCTATGGCTTTTAAAAATGTAACCTGCCTAACATGCCCTGAGGAGACATTCACCCAGTCTATATTGGGGTGATTGACATATCTCATTATTGTCGTGGTTTCGCAATGAGTAGCCTGGCTAACCTGAATTAGCATTAAACCCCCGTTTTGATACGCCTCGATGCGCAGAATTTGTATTTTACTTGAATCTCTGACACGCTTAAGATTTAGTGCCATACCACCATAACTTCTAAATGGTAATAGTTTCATTGCTTTTGTGCACTGGTTTCCTTATGTCCTTTCCTCGCCAGGTCTCTGAAATGCCTATTACATCTCTATCTTCATTTAGTGCCATACATTCTTCAACCTTATTTTTTAGAATATTCAGGTGCTGTTAAGTGACTGGCTGGTACCACTTTAACTCAGACCCGGATATTCAATGTCAGGGGGCAGTGAATATCTGGTTTGGCTAGACGACGCTTCCGTGAACGGAGCAGTGGCGATATTCACTCTCTGCTTGGGTAGCTAAAGCGGCCAAAGAAAGGACAGCCTTTTCCCTGCCTAACTTTAGCCGCTTTACGATGGTGCCCAGTCCCCCGCAGTGCTGCCCCCGTGCTGCACGCTTAGCATCGGGGACTCTGGCAGCATTAGAGGGTGATGTTAAGTAGAATAAACCAGCCGTTGAATATCCCGCTCGGCATGATTAACGCTGTTAGCTGGTTGCTAAGTGTGTTAATCGCGTTGAATATCCTCCCTAGTATTTATATGTAGATACCGAAAGGCTTTATTCCTTTCCACAACCTGCTTACTAGTAGTTGATACAGGTAATTTGAAATCATTCCTATCTGTCAGCTCTTTATGTAAATCCACTTCAGCTACTTTGCTTTTTGCATGTCCCCACTTGTAGGATACTCTTACTTCTAGTATTGTTTAAAGACAACCAGTTCCAAACTCTGTGCTTTTGGCTTTCCTCAAAGATCCAGGTTAAAAACTACTCTATTATCTTTTTAATTGTTAGTGCTGGCAACTACGATGTAGTGCTAGCAACTTCCTCCTTGCTGGACTCCCTCTGAATCATCTCTCTCCCTTTTAATCTGTTCAGAATTCAGCTAAATGGCAAATCTTCCACCAGTTTTGCTATGCTCATGTTACCCCTCTTCTCAATTCACTTCATTGACTCCCTATCCATTTCTGCATCCAGTACTAACTTTTACTGACCTAGAAGTGCCCTCGTTCTGCAGCTCCTCACTACCTTTCCTCTCTTATCTCTCCCTAAACTCCTCCTCAGGAACTCCGCTCTTCTATCCCTTCTATCTTCTATCTGTGCCGTTTTCTTCCACTGCTAACTCCAGACTTTGATCTTTTCACCTTGCTGCTCCTTATGCCTGGAACAAACTACCTGAGTTAGTACATCAGGCTTCATCTCTGCCACTTTTCAAATCCAGGCTAAAAACTCACCTCTTCGAGGCTGCTTTTGGACCCTGATCTGCTTGGTCTCCTGCTCTCCAACTAGTGTATGTGTTTCCTTACCATTCTCCTAGACATATCCTAGTCTCCAGCTGTTGAGTTGTCTGTCTTGAATGGGCAGGGATCATCTCTTACATGTCTCTGCACAGCACTACAATGCACCTTGTAGTGCTATACAATTGATTAGTAGCAGTAGTCATAGTAATAGCCTCCAGGAGGTGGGAGGGGTGGAAGGATGGAGATCCTGCCTAGGGTGCCTCCAGTCCTTGCACTGACCCTGTCCTGACAAATACAGGGATGCAGGAAAATGAAACTGTGTTAAAGAGAAGAAAAACAGCTGGAGGAAGCATTGAAGTTTATGTTGGTGTGAAAAGGTCCACATAAGGACGTGTAGAATAGTGCTGGAAGGAAAAATGGAGAAGCCTGCGGGGTGGGAGGAAGAAGAATGAAGGTCTCTTGAGTTACAGATGGCGTATGTAGATGGAGAAGGATTATATGTCCATGGGGAGGGGTGACCTGCACAGAGCGGCAGGTGCACCTACTCTTGCCACCTTGCTGGGCAGACTAGATGGACCATACTGGTCTTTATCTGCCGTCATATATTATGTTACTATGTATGAGGAGGGGTGGAGGTCCATGCAGAAGAGGGAAGAGGGAAATTTGTAATGTCCAGGAAAAGGAGTAAAGGTCCACTGGGGGTTGCGTATATAGGCAAATGGTAGGTAGAGGGAGACATGAAGGATTGTGATGGGTGGATTAAGGGTTGATGGGGTGGGGCAGAGAGAAGTGGAGGTTCATGGCCTGTGGTGGCCGTTGATAGGTGAGGAGAATTAGAGGAATGTTCATTGTGTAAAGAAGAGGAAGGGGAGAGGCTTTTGCAGGAAGAGGCGAGAGCTAGATTGGGTATATGCAACCTGCAGCAAGAGCGGAACAACAGAAGACAAAGAGGAGGAGGGAGAGAGATGGAGGTTGGAAATATAAATGAAGTGGAAAGAAGGAAGAGGAAAGGAGAGAAAAAGGAGTGAGAGACAGAGAGCATGTGTGTGTGTGGATTTTTTTATAGTGTGGTAATTAAATATGGGGCCCTGTGTGTGTGTATATATATGAATTATGCATGCTTATTGTATATTACATATTTCATACTGAAGTCACCTAAAGACAGTGCTACACCACTTTCCCTGCTCTACTCTCCCCCTCCTCCCCTGAAATAGATGCACCATACAGGAGACTGCACACGTACCGCAGAGAGCCATCAAATTCCAAATGGACCTCAACCCCCTCGGCAGTAATAATACCAGCTAACTCATACATGTACACTGAGCTTTCGATAAGTTCTAGTCTGCAGGTTAATGATGCTGGCGATTTCCCAGCAGGATTCAGGAGCAGAATGCAGACATGAGGAATGTTTGTGACCCGGTGGGGAGAACATTGGCGGGAAGCGATGTTTCCAGGAATGCACACTGCCAGCCAAGTCTGTCTGCTGATGGTGGTAGCATGCTTTACATGGTTCAGTATTACTAATTATTATTATTATTATTTGTATTAAAAGGGCATCATTCTTCCAAAGAGCATCCTAGCAGACTCTATGTTTTAATATGCTGGAAACGTACGTGTAGCCACCTCTGAGTGGAGCAGATGGAAAAACTAGAGTTCTAGAATCTTCCATTATCTGCATTGTGACCCTGTTTTGAGCATCTCTTTTCTTGTCTTCTTTCTTTATTTATTTTTATTTGCAACATTTTTATTTGCAACATTTTTATTTGCAACATTGGAGTGGAGGAGTGGCCTAGTGGTTGGGGCAAGGTACTTCAGGCCAGAAGGTCGGGGGTTCAAATCCCACTAGAGGACAGCAATCTTGGGCCGGAAGGACTGGGGTTTCTAGTCCCACAGGTGCTCCTTGTGGTCTTGGGCAAGCCACTTAACCCTCCATAGCCCATGTTCCCTGTAAAATAGTTATCTCCAAGTTGTATGCCCTGTTCAATGTAATTTCAGTTTGTTCAATGTAAACCGTGCTGATGCAGAATAGTGCGGTATATAAGAGAATGCAAATAAATAAATAAATAAATATACCGCTAGCAATGCCCTCCCCATCATATTGCCACATTACATCTTTCAGGAAGAGGAGTGATGCAACAGGGCTCAAATTAGCCTCTAGAAAAAGAGGCAAGTAAAAAAAGAGTCCTGACGCAAGAAATACATCCCCCCTCCCTCACTGTACCGTCCTCTCATTCTCAGCTTACTATGAAACATAGAAATATGACTGCAGAAAAATACCATGTGGCTTATCTAGTCTTCCATATCAACTACTAGTCTCTTTTTTCCCTTTATAGATCTTCTGTGCTTTCTTGTCCTCGTCTCTACTACCTCCACTGAGAGACTATTCCACGCATGTACCACTCTTTCCGTAAATAAATATTTCTGCATATTACTCCTGAGTCTATCCCATTTCACCCTCATCCTATGCTCCCTCATTGCAGAGCTTGCTTTCAATTGAAAGAGGCTCACCTCCTGTGCATTTATGCCACAGAGGTATTTAAACGTCTTTATTATAGTTCCTCTATCCCACCTTTCCTCTAAAGTATACATATTGAGATCTGTAAGTCTGTCCCCATATGGTTTATAATGAAGACCACTGACCATTTTGCTTGCCAATCTCTACACAGACTCTCTCTCGTTTGTATCCTTTAGAAGGTGCGATCCACAATATTCCAAATGAGATCTCACCAAAGACTTATACAGAGGCACTACCACCTCCTTTTTTCTGCTGGCCATTCCTCTCCCTATGCAGCCAAGCATCCTTCTGGCTTTCACCATCACCTTTTCCACCTGTTTAGCCACTTTAAGATCATCAGAAACAATCATGCCCAGGTCCCGCTCTTCTTTCATGAACAGAAGTATTTCACTCCTCATACCATTGGTTCCAAAACTTGGGGTCAAGACCCCAAATGGGGTCACATCATCAGTGGATGGGGGTCACAGAAACCTGGTCATTTCCCCTACTCTCTGGACTTTCACTGTGATCTATGCCAAGTAGTGGCAATCACCAGACAGCATGTGGCCTGTGAGCCAGTGAGTATTCTTATGCCCTTGCTCCTTCCTGGGTAAGCTCTTTTTAGGCTGGAAACGCATGCTGAGTACTGGAGTCTGTAAGCACACATTTCACACTGATACAAGGGCCCCTGTACTGAATGCTGTTGCTTTTTCTACTACTACAACTGCTGACTTCCTGCTTTAGATGAATGGATGGAGGGGAAGGACACTGGAGATCTAGTACTTTGACTTCATCATCCAGGCTCATGTGAATTTTCACTTGTTAAAATGGGTCATATGTGATAAAAGATTCATAAGAACTGCCTTATACATAAGAACGTAAGAAATGCCATACTGGTCAGACCAAGGTCCATCAAGCCCATTATCTTGTTTCCAACAGTGGCCAATTCAGCTCACAAGTACCTGGCAGGTTCCCAAAAAGGATCAAATATGGAGTGAGGCAGAAGTAACCATAGAAGGCAATTATAGCGTCCAGACCTTTTATTGGCGTCTCGATAGATTCTACCCTACACAGGCCATGTTTCGGCAATAGGCCTTCATCAGGGATATAAGAACCTGTTGTAGACTAATTGAAAGGTATCTATGACCATAACACAGGAAATAACAATGTAGTTCCATGGTCAGTGCTGTACAAAAGGATTTAAGAACCCCATGCAGAGCAGAGCATTCTCCAAGGTCTGGACTCCATATAATTGCCTTCTATGGTTTGTTCTGCCTTGCTCCATATTTGATCTGTATAGCTTTGCGAGTCGCACCATGGAATGATACAGAGGCATTATAATATCCTTGGTTTTATTCTCCATTCCTTTCCTTATGATTCCTAGCATTCTATTTACTTTCTTGGCCGCTGCTGCACACTGTACCGCTCCCTTGGATTTTTGTAGCCAAAATGTATGACCTTGCATTTTTTAGCGTTAAATCTCAGCTGACATTCTTCAAGCTTAGCTGGATCCCTCCTCATGTCACCTACTTCTTACTGGATGTCTACTCTAAACAATCATCAGCAAAAAAGTAAACCTTACCTGACAGCCCTTCCACAACATGAACAAAAATGTTAAAAAGATTTGGATCCTCGTGTGAGCGTGTAGTATGGGGAAGAAGCAAAAGGGGAAGCCAGGGCCGTTGCCCTCCCAGCCCTCTGGTACCTCTACGCCGATTTCTAATCAGGTGGTGGGTCCTTTGGATCCGTTTCTATCTCACGCAGTACGAGCTTCGGAAGGAGCGGGTGGTGTTAGCCGGCTAGCAGTCTCGCCGGAGTTGGAGTGCCCGGCGTCTGCTTCGGCGTCATCTTTGTCCCCCGCATTGAGCCCTGCGCCAAAATTGATCCGCAGCCAACCTTTGCCAGAAGGCTTCCTGGAGGTTGCTTCTCCTCCGTTGGTCGGG
Source organism: Ichthyophis bannanicus (assembly GCA_033557465.1). Classification (NCBI taxonomy): domain Eukaryota; kingdom Metazoa; phylum Chordata; class Amphibia; order Gymnophiona; family Ichthyophiidae; genus Ichthyophis; species Ichthyophis bannanicus. Next base: position 809,731,179 of record CM066036.1, read on the forward strand.
GGAGGGAGCTTCTCGAGAGGGCCAGGACAGGCTGTGCTTGTGGAGCAAGAGAGTGTGGTTCCTGGAGAGTCATGCTCGATAAAAACTTTGGCGGTGCTTGGAGAGGTGTGTGCTGGAAAGATCCTTGCTACGCGTGAAGAGAAGTCGTTGACATCTATGGAGCCAGAGATATCTGCAGCTGATTCAGAAGTTGTGTTTTCTTTACGGCAACCTCAGAATTTTACTTTGGAGGCCATTTGGAACGCAATTGTATCATTGGGAGAAGTACTTTTGCCTCAAGTGTCCTCTTTGGCTACTAAGGTGAATACTTCTACTGGAGCAATGCGTGAGCTGGAGGGAAACGTTTCTGCGATGCAAACGGAGTGGGAAGATACACACAACAAGGTTGTGAGCCTCGAGGAACATTTGGACATGTATAGAAAGAACTTTTTGTCACTTCAAGTAAAATTGGAGCATTTGGATAACGCATCTCGAGCTAATAACTTGAGAATTATTAATTTCCCAAGGGTATCTTCAATTACAGCTAGAGATATGTTTCAAAGATACTTAGTGGAAACTTTAGGAGTATCTTCTGAGTTAATTCCTCCCCTGGTAAAAATGTATTATCTACCCAAAGCGAAGCTTGCTCCGGCCCAGGGTGAGACGGGGGGGGGGGGGGGGGGGGGGTAACCAAACTCAGGAGGATAACCTGAATGTTACAGATTTGTTAGAAAATTCTGGGTATGAATCTCAGGTTCCCTTCCACACTGTTAATAACTTTTGCTTTATTATCAGATAAGGAATGGTTGTTAAAATTGTTCTTTCAAAAGCGGAAACTTTTATTTCGAGGTCTATCTGTACGTATATATCCTGATCAAGCAAGAGATAGCGGCGCAGAGAGTTTCTTCTGCTCCGGTCTGGGGTTTTACAATTGGGAGGGCTCTTTTTTCATAAGCACCCTTGCAAGTGTTTGGTGAAATACCAGTCAGTTTATTATATATTTTATGAGCCCTCCCAATTGCTGGCTTTCATAAATGGCAGACGTCTAGAGTTTTCTATTGATCCTCCTTAGGCTCATATGGTAGTAGTTCCAAATGATGACTGTTTGTCGGTTTCTTTTGTGTTGTGTTTATTGATTGTGATTAGGTATCCTCCCCCTTTATAGTGGGCTAGGGAGAGCTGGCATATCGTACCTTTGGTAATGCTTATGTTTGTTTCTTTGAAGAAGTACTATGGTTTTGTCTTGAGTACTTTTCATTATGTCTGCTCTGTTTCTGCAAGAATGGTTTATGTAAACTTTCTTGATTTATATGTAAAATTGCATAAATATAAAATAAAAACAAATTGGATCAAAGACAGATCCCTGCGGCACACTACTGCTGACATCCTTCTCCCCAGAGTGAGCTCCATTTCCCTGTACTCTTTGCTGCCTCCCACTCAACCAATTTCTAACCCAGTCAGTCACTTTAGAGTCCATCCCTAGGGTTCTCAATTTATTTATAAATCAACTGTGCGGAATGGTGTCAAAGGCTTTACTGCAATCTAACTACACCACCTCTAGGGCTCTCCCTCTGTCCAACTCTTTGGTCAGCCATTCAAAGAATCAATCAGATTTGTCTGACAAGACCTGTCTCTAATAAACTCATGCTGCCTCAGATCCTGCAATCTATTGGACTCCAGAAACTTCACTATCCTCTGTTTTAGCAGTGTTTCCATGGAGATCAGACTAACTGGCCTGTAATTCTCAACCTCCTCCTACTTCCACTTATGTGTAAAGGGACAACATGTACCTTTCTCCAATCCTCTGGGACCACTCTTGACTCTAAAGATGGATTGAAAAGGTCAGACAGTGGAGCCGCTAGAACCTCCCTTAAGTTTCTTCAATACTCTTGGATGTATCCCATCTAGCCCCATCGCTTTGTCTACTGTTAGTTTAGCTAGTTCCTCACGAACACAGTCTTCTGAAAATCATTCAAGACCCCTCTCACTTCTGTTTCTATTTGTAGGCGTTTTCTGAGGTTCTGCTCTGGGCTCTTCATCTGTGAACACAAAGCAAAAATATTTGTTAAGCAATTCTGCTTTATCCTCATCAGCTTCACCTTTGAGTCTGGCAATGCCACTTTTGCACTTCTTCCTCTTGCTAATATATCTGAAAAATGCCCAGCCATTGTATTGTATTGGCTATTTCTTCTTCTTTTTGTGTCTTTGATTTCCTGACTACTTTCCTAACTTCTCTAAGCTTTTTCCAAATATTGATGCTTGTCTTTATCTTTCTGTGATCTCTTGTATTTTATGAGGGTAAACCTCTTTTTCTTCACCTTTTTAGCTACTTCTTTTGAGAACCATAGTGGCCTCCTTTTCTTTTTACATTTATTTACCTTTCTAACAAAAATGTTTGTTGCCCTTAAAATATCCCCTTTCAGTTTGGCCGATCACTTTTCTAAATCCCCCAGCTGTTCCCATCCTGCTAATGACTCCTTGAGGTATTGTCCCATCTTGGAAAAGTTAGTGTTCCTAAAGTCTAAGACCCTCACTTTTGAATGGACTTTATCAGTCCTAGTCCTAATACTGAACCACACTATCTGGTGATCACTGGATGGAGGTGATCTCCCACTATAACATCAGAAACCCTGCATTAGTAAGCACCAGTTCCAGTATGGCGCCTTCACGTGTGGGTTCTGTTACCAGTTGCTGGAAAAGTTCTCCCTGTAGTGAATCCAGGATCTCCTTACCACAGGGATGTGCCAATCAACATCTGGCATATTGAAATCACCTGTGAATAGCACTTCTCTCATGGCAATACTGTCTTCTTTTAAATCTCTGTCCACTGTGAAGGAGATCTGTATATCACATCAATGTAAATGGATTTCTTGTTCCCTCTTTCTAATTTATCCTACAGTGCCTCCTCACGCCATTTTAAGCCCTGTAATTCTATAGCTTTAATATTATTTTTTACATATAGTGCCACTCCTCCTCCTCTTCTTCCTACCCTGTCCTTCCTGAATAAAGTATAGCCCAGTATAATAACAGCCCAGTCATGGTTGCCTCTTCCGTTAAAGCCTTAAAATCTGCGATCTTATTTAGAATACTACAGGCATTTATGCATACCACTTTTCAGATGTTGCCTCTTCTACCCATTTTTACACAGATATTTAATGTTTTACTTACCTAGGGACTTTCTTCACTCATCTCCAATGAATCTAGTTTAAAGCCCTCTTACGTAGCTTAGCCAATCTGCTGTGGAAGACACTTCAACACTTCTTGGACAGATGGACACTATCTCTGCTCTGCCGCACTTGGAAAATCATCCCATGGTCCAGGAAACCAAAACACTCTTGATGACACCATCCACACAGCCATGCATTCATCTCCAAGATATGAGCTTCTCTGCCTTGGTTTTTACCTTCAACCACCACTAACTTTCACTTCCTAGTGGTCACGGATTCTGCAACTTTGGGGTGCTGGAGCTCTGGTTCTTCCCTTTCCTGGATACTTTACCTCCTCCACCTTCAGGGCTGCATACTGATCTTCAACTCGAGGAACTTTGTACAGGAAAGCCTAAACAGAAGACTGACAGTAGAAGATGAACCATAAATGGTCTTTAGTAGAAAGACGGTATAAAAAAGATGTTAAATAAATAAACCTGCAGCGCCAAGCATAAAAATCATAGTGGACGCAAGGGTACCGCCACAGAAGAGCAAATGCAGTTTCAGGGGCGGGCCCTGGACTGGTCTAGGACATTATCTAGTAAGTAAAATGTCACCTTCTATATTGTCTTTCTAGAGAGCTGGATTGTCAATTTTGCAGGCTCTGGTGACTTGTGTCCAAGTCTCTTCATTCTGTAGCACACCATATTCACCTCTGTTGGAGAGTTCGGATGCTTCAAGAAGCATCTCATCAATGTACTTCTTGATGCCTAAAATGCTTCTCAGCCTCGTCACCTCTTCTCTGAGCTCCTCCACTTGTTTCATGAGGGCTTCTGCTTGCAGGAATCCTGCACATGGAAAGGTTCCTTGACTGGCATCGGGAACAAGATTGGGACGAATCTTGCTGCTGATCAGCAAACTGAAATATGAATAATAGCACTTAAGATTCAAGGTGGCCCATTGCCAAGGATGTCAGCTGGTTCCATAATGTATAAACACCTATCTCCAGGAACAAGCAGGAATGTAGTCTTCACATATGGGTATCATCGGTACCGATGGAGCCCGTGCGGGAACGCTCCCCAGCGTCCAATAGGAAAGCTTTTGGGAGCATCCCACAGCACCTGCGTGCTGCCTTCCCGCCTTTCCCAACTGTCCCTCTCCAGTTCTTCATTTTCCTCGGAGCCGACAGGTCGCACATCCTGTCACCGCAGAAAATAATTCCCTTCTATTCTTCTTTTTTGTGGTCACATCTGCCTTCCTTTGACGCTACACCGGTACCGCTGGTTCTTCTTTCTTTTTTTCCAAAAAAACCCCCAAAACCTTTTCTTCTAGATTCTTTTCCAGGTTTTTTTCTCCTCAGGTGCCACGCGCCATTTTGGGCACGAGGCCCAACTTTTCCTTTAAAATGGAAAAACCCGCTTCGGGTTTTAAAAAGTGTTCCAAGTATGGCGGTACCATTTCCGTCACTGACACCCATGAGTGGTGCCTCAAATGTTTAGGTCCTGACCACTCTATTTCGGAGTGTGTTACCTGTGGGATGATGTCGAAGAGGGGCCGGCAGAACCGAGCTGCTAAACTTAGCACCCTTTTTCCCTCTGATGCAGCCTCTGTGGCATCGACGTCTTCCAGGGCTTTGTCTTCCTCCCATGGATCTCAGGTAACTAAACATAAATCTAGCCGGTCCTCAAAGGGTAGATCGCCTTCTAAGCATCGAGATGCCTCTGGCGTTGCCCTTGAGGGACTTTCACCATCAAAATTGCCCCGGCGGGAGGCTTTGGCTTCCAAAGCATTAACGGGGCTCAAGGATGTTCTCGAGGCCTCAACCTCGGCAGAACTACTAGTGCCATGCTCTGGGGTACCGGCTGCTTCATCCGGTACCGACACCCTAGCATCGGCAGCGTCGATAGACCAGAGATTCTTGGCTATTGAACGCAGTCTGGCGGCTCTTCTCAAGGCCTCGATGCCCTTGAAACCGCTTCAGACAATTCAAACGGTACCGGCACCGACTCCGGTACCCCGTATCAACTGCATCAACATCGGCAGGTATTCTACCGGGACCGAGTCATGCTTATCCATCCGGCATCGACAAGTCGGTACCGGACCCTTATGATGCCAACTTCTTTGGTACCGGTACTGTGCCTTGCACAATCACCCAGATCGGAGGTACTTTGAATCCTCGTATGAGTCTGAAGACTCTGAAAGCTCTAACGATACCAGAGTACTTCTTCCTGAGGATTCTTCTTCTCCTCAGCGTAGGATGTCTCCACCAGAGGATATGTCCTTTCAGGATTTTATCCGAGATGTGGCTCGAGGTCTTTCCATCACAGTAGCTCCTGAAAAAGAGCCTAGGGCAAAGGAATTATAAATCCTACAATACCCTAAAGCTCCCTGTTTGCTGTAAACACGGAATAGCCTGTTATTCTGTTGATGTTGTTGTATGTGAACTGCGCTGATACCAAATAGCGCGGTATATAAAAGATTGTAATAAATAATAAATAAATAAATCTTGCATGATCTCATGTTAAAGATGTGGGAAACACCTCTAACCATATCTCCTCACTCTCGAAGACTCGACACCATGTATCGAGTTCCTCCCTGTCCTGGGTTTCAGAAGACTCAGCTACCACACCATTCCATGGTGGTGGAATCAGCTATGAGAAAGATCAAGAGTGCAAAAAGGCATGCATCTAATCCTCCAGGACGTGAATGAAGGACTCTTGACGCCTTTGGACGTCAAACCTTCCAGGCTTCCATGCTTTCTGCTAGGATCAGTTCCTATATTTTATATATGGGAATGTTCCTTAAGGAGGTCACAGGAGATTTAGAGCTTATGAGCCCTCTCCTTCCTGATGATAAGAGGCAGGATTACCTCGCCCTTGTCAAACATGCTCAGGATGTTTCCAAGTTTGTCAATCGTGCAGCCTTTGACCGCTTTGAGTGCATAAGCAGAACCTCTGCTATTGCCATAGGTGCACGTAGGATTGCCTGGCTCCAGGCATCTGACTTGGAACTTAGGGTACAGGATAAACTAGGAAATATTCCTTGCACAGGAGAGAATCTCTTTGGCAAGAATTGGCAGGAAAAATCTAATGAGATAGATGCTGACAGTATCACCTTGGATAGATTGTCTAAATCTACAGCTGATCCTGCAAGGAAAAAAACCTACAAGAAACCATTCTTCAGTAAGAAGTTTTATCCCTCCTATACCCAACAGGGACATCGTTTGAGTCAGTCTTCCCAAAAGGGACAGCAGCAACAACCTAGGCAAAGAAAAACAAAAGCTGCTAAGCCTCAACCGGCTCAGCAGACTCAGCCTCCACAGGGGCTTTGACTCCTATCTAGAGAACTTTGTCTTCCTGGTCCTGAACGGTCCAGAACCCTCCACCATTCCAGAAGGTTATGTCATTTTGCCCCCAGATGGGGTCAGATAACAGCAGAACATTGGACTCTGTCTATTGTAATAGAGGGGTACAAGCTTCATTTCCTCAGCATGCCCCCTCCTACAATGGTAAGACAGTTCAATTCTCAAACCTCTCTCAACAACCAGTTAGGTCAAGAGGTCACTGTGCTTCTTGCCCAAGGGGCAATAGAAGAGGTACCCATTCTACAACAGGGTACAGGTTTCTACTTCCCCTATTTCCTTATTCCAAAGAAAACAGGAGGACACAGACCCATTTTAGACCTCAGAGAATTGAACAAATTCCTGTTGAAAGAGAAGTTCAAAATGATTTCTCTAGGAACTCTGCTGCCATACCTTCAGAGTCAGGATTGGCTTTGTTCTCTAGATCTCAGGGATGCGTACACTCATGTTCTCATCCATCCAACTCATCGAAAGTTCCTTCGCTTCCTATTTCAAGGGAAGCACTACCAATACAGGGTTCTTTCTTTTGGCCTGGCCTCAGCACCAAGGGTGTTCACAAAATGCTTGGCTGTGGTGGCAGCATTTCTTCGCACCCTAGGAATATTCGTCTTCCCTTACTTAGACGACTGGCTCATTCGAGCCCCTTCAGAGCCAGAGGCCAGGGTTTGCTCTCTCTCGCACAATTTTATTTATTTATTTATTTTATTTATTTAACATATATTTATAACCCGCAACTTCCAGAGTTCAGTTGCGGTTCACAATAAAACAACAATCCACAAAGCAAAAGCTTAGTTTTACATCGAACATTTTGTAACAATAAACGTAATGGTTAACAGCATGAACTAATGCAAATGCGCATCCTTCAGTATTTGGGACTTGTCATAAACTTCCCAAAATCCAACCTTGCTCCTACTCAGTTTCTAGAGTTCATAGGAGATCTGCTGGATACCAGACAGACAAAAGCCTACTTTCCACAGGCCCGCTGCCTTCTCATTGTGCAGTTGGCTTCCCAAGCAGTGTTAAAACATCACCTCACTGCTCGAGAAATGTTACAGTTGCTAGGCCACATGGCATCCACCGTGCATGGGGCTCCTTATGCTCGCCTCCATATGAGGGCAGCCCAGTGGACTTTATCCACTTAGGGGCACAGGCGTCAGGTTGCCTGTCAGAAAAAAATAGCAAACTCAGATCACCTTATTTTGTCCCTCCAATGGTGGCAGTCACCCCAGAACCTTTTGGTGGGGTCTCCTTTTCAGCAACCCCCCACCACAAGCCACTCTAACAACAGATGCTTCACAGGTGGGTTGAAGAGCAAGGCCTCTCTACCCAGGGAACCTGGACTCCACAGGAGGCCTAGCTACACATCAATCTTCTGGAACTCAGAGCAATCTTCTTTGCTCTTCGAGTATTCCACACCCAGCTCAGCTACAAGACAGTCCTAGTTCAAACGGACAATCAAGTAGCCATGTTCTATGTGAACAAGCAGGGTGGAACAGGCTCTCTGTCGCTAAGCTTTGCCCTCACCAGAGAGCATCCGATTCAACTCCTTGCGGTGTATCTTCCAGGCATTCAAAACTCTTGGGCAGACAGACTCAGTCAAGTTCTGATTCCACACGAATGGTTTCTCCATGCAGACCAGGTGGCCAAAATTTTCCAAATTTGGGGAATCCCGGACATAGACCTCTTCGCAAGTCCGCTGAATGCCAAACTTCCCCAGTTCTGTTCCAGAATTCCAGCTCAGGGTTGTCAGGCCAGGGATGCTTTCCTCCTCCATTGGGGCCAGGACTTCCTGTATGCTTTTCCACCCATTCCCCTAATTCCCAAAACCCTGTTCAAGCTTCAGAGAGACAGAGGTCATATGATTCTCATAGCTCCACATTGGCCACAGCAAATGTGGTACCCTCTGCTCCTGCATCTCTCTCAAGCTCCGCCTCTGGAGTTAGGATCTTCTCCAGATCTCCTTTCTCAGGAGGACGGGATGCTGTGGCATCCCAATCCTCAGTCTCTGCATCTCAGGGCCTGGTTGCTGAAAGCCTAGAACTTCACGGTCTTAACCTTTCTCAACAGGTAAAGGATATCCTTTATTCTTCCAGGAAGCCTTCCACAAGACACTCTTATGCTTTCAAGTGGAAAAGGTTTACCATATGGTGCTCGCAGAAGAGTCTTAACCCTCTTGCGATACCTCTGGAATCATTACTGGAGTATCTCCTTCATTTGTCTAATGCAGGGCTTAAGACCAATTCAGTGAGAGTTCATTTGAGTGCTATTGCAGCTTCTTTCAAGCCTCTAAATGGGCAACCTATTTCCTCTCATCCTCTCATAGCGAGATTTATGAGAGGCCTTCTTTTTTTTTTTTTGTAAACTTTGTTTATTGAAAACCAAATAATACAGAACATTCAAAACAATATATAAAAACAACAAATACCACAAAAATGGCCTAAGCCTCCCATTAAGCCACCACCGGTGGCATGAGACTTAAATTTGGTTCTTGGGCAGCTTATGAAACCGCCTTTTGAACCATTAGCCACTACCTCTTTGAAATTCCTTTCCTTGAAGGTCATCTTTCTTATTGCAATCACATCAGCACGTTGCATCAGTGAATTGCAAGCATTGGTGGCTGATCCTCCTTATACAAGGTTCCATCATGATAAGGTAGTCCTTAGGACTCATCCACATTTTATGCCAAAGGTGGTGTCTCCTTTTCATTTAAACCAAGCAGTTTACTTTCCTGTATTCTTCCCAAGGCCTCATGCCTCAAATGCAGAAAGAAATCTTCATACTTTGGATTGTACAAGGGCTCTAGCCTTTTACTTACAAAGGACACAGCAACATAGGAAGTCCTCTCAACTCTTTGTTGCTTTTGATCCTAGTCATTTGGGACTTCCAGTCTCCAAAAGAACACTGTCCAACTGGATTGCACAGTGTATATCTTTTGCCTATGAGAGTAAAAACCTTCCTCTGGAAGGCCATGTCACAGCTCACAATGTGAAAGCCATGGCAGCCTCTATGGCTCATCTTCACTCTCTGTCTATCGACGACATCTGCTGAGCAGCTACTTGGGCTTCGGTTCATACCTTCACAGCCCATTACTGCTTAGACAAGGACTCCCGCCGGGATGCCTTGTTTGGTCAGGCTGTTCTTCAACACCTGTTCCATACTTAATCAACTCCTACCCACCATCCCTGGTAGGATGCCAGAGATCCATGGGGGGAAGTGGAGCCCTTTCACAAGGGCACCCAACTTCTGGGGTCTTCTCCCTGGCATCTGAAGCTAGGGAGTCCCCATATGTGAAGACTACATTCCTGCTTGTTCCTGGAGATAGCATAGTTACTCACCTGTAACAGGTGATCTCCGGGAACAGCAGGAATTTAGTCTTCACAACCCACCCACCTCCCCTAGAAGTTGTATCTCTCTATCTCTTTCTCTCTTTCCCTCTCTCTTTTGTCTCAGCTATAAACTCAACTGGAGAGGGACAGTTGGGAAAGGCGGGAAGGCAGCACGCAGGCGCTGTGGGATGCTCCCAAAAGCTTTCCTATTGGACGCTGGGGAGCATTCCCGCACGGGCTCCGTCTGGACTGTTCCAGAAAGACAATATAGAAGGTGACATTTTACTTACTATGTAATGTCCTTTCCTTGAGTCCTGCTAGACCAGTCCAGGGCCCGCCCCTGAAACTGCATTTGTTCTGTTCTTCTGTGGCGGTACCCTTGCATCCACTATGATTTTTATGCTTGGTGTGGCATGTTAATTTTTTTATTTAACATCTTTCTTATACCGTCTTTCTACTAGTCAAGACCGTTTATGGTTCATCTTCTACTGTTTAAGCTTTCCTGTACATAGTTCCTACTATTGATTGCGCATTGTTGCCATTGATTGAGGTTGTGCGAGGCTTGCCATGTTATTCCATTTACTTTGGGGCAGGTATTAAAGAGACCTCTGGTGACTGAGGCCAATAGAGGTACAGGAATGATGTCATTGAAACCTGCCAATCTGCTGGTAGGGGAACACAACCCATTTGTCTGAACTGGTCTAGAAGGACTAAAGGAAAGAACATCTAGTAAATTAAATGTCACCTTATATGCTTTACATACAAAAAAGCCTTCATAAAATTATATTATCTCTGCTCAAAGAACATTCCACTTGCTAGAAAAATATTTCCAAGTTGGCATTAAAAGGTCCATTTATTTATTTATTTATTTTATTTAACAATTCTTATATACCGCACTATTTCTCATCATAACAGTAAACAAGGAGATCAAATATCTAGGAATCACCATGGACCAACACCTCACCATGCAATCTCAGATAAAGAGAACCATTGCAAACGTCTCCCATAAAATGAAAGTTATCAGGAGACTGAAACTGATCCTGAGCCAAGATCACTTTTGATCGATATGCCAGACAGTAATCACTCCCATACTTGACTACTGTAACACTCTGTGCCAGGGACTCCCAAAACAAACCATCATGCCACTCCAAATAGCACAAAACAAAGCAGCACGAATCATCGCTGGAACATCCAAACGAGCACATCACCCCAATACTTAACCAATTACATTGGCTCCCAATATATTCCCACATCAGGTTCAAGACAACGTTAAACATCTTTAAAATCATCCACCACTCATCGATTCATACAAGACCTCATACTAAGAGACAAAAGCACCCAAGCCAGGAGAAACACAACAAGTATATGATCAACACGCCCCACGAATACCAAAAGTCCAAACTACATCCGGAAGAGTGCTTTCACTATATGCCCCAGTGATATGGAACTCGCTTCCAGATGACATGCAAGTGATAACAGACATCAAAGACTTACGGAAGAAGCTGAAAACTCTACACAAACCATCTCGGACATATTACTTAACTAACTGAGGAAAAGCTCCAAACCACACCCTGATAACTCCAGGCCATGGACTAACAACGACTCTCCAACACCATTGACCTAAGTTGCAGGGCCGGATTTACCTTGAGTGAGGCCCTACGCCAACAAAAATTGTGGGCCCCCAGCAGGGGCGGCCCAAGGGGGGTGTGGGCCTCATTTGCATAAGGGGCCTCATTTGCATAAATATTTGCATAATGTTACCATTTTTACCATAATGTTACCAACTTTTAGTAAACGTGCCTCTTAATGAGTGTATGGATAAAGAAAGACTAAAAGATTTCTACATTACTATAATCCAGTGCCAACTGCCAGACACATTAGGAACTACTACAAACACTGCCCATTTAGAACCCATAGCAAACCCGCCGTATCCTAACAGCACTACCAGGACTCACAAACCACCATACTCTACCAATCAAAAGGCAACACTGCAAATATTAAACCAATACATTTCAGAGAACAACAATACATGACCTACTGGGGAAAGAGAACAAGTGGCAATGTCAAATAGGAATTATATAAACAGAACACCTCAGCTCAGTTACACATGCAGAACATAGACCATCACCAAACAAGTAATCACAATTTAGAAACAGGAAGACAATAATTAAACTGGGAATCCCAAAAGCCAAACTTGGAATGTACAACACTGTAGAAATAAAACTATACATTAATTTGCTCTTGTACTAAACAAAGCGCAGACGTTAATGATGCACATTTACCAGAGCTGACATATTCCAATTAATAAATTCAAATTAAAGAGATATTTTTCTACCTTTTGTGCATTTTTTTCAGCTGCAATTGCTCCAGCCACTTTCTTCTGGCTTCTTTGTGTCTTCTGCTAACTCTCCATCGTCTGCTGTCCATTTGTCCTTTCTTCTCTCTTCTAGTTTTTTTCCATTATCTCTCTACATCTGCTTTAACATACTAATCTTTCTCCTTTTGCTCTTTCCTCATTCCTATTTCATCCACTCAAATTTTACCCCTCCATCCTCAATCCCCACTTACTCTCCCAATACCCGGCCAATTGTAGATTTTTTATCCCTCCCACACAAAATATTTTTCCCTTCTCCATTTTACTCTCCCAGCCCCATCCCATTCTAATCCTCCCCCAACATCAGCTCCCTTCTAGTTCCAGCCTCACCCAGCATCCATTCCCTTCTAGTCCCTGCATCAGCCCATTTCCAGTCCTAGCCACCCATCAGCCCATTTCCAGTCCTAGCAACCCCCCAACCCAATACCAGTGTATGCATCCCATACACTGTATCTCTCTCCTTTTCTTCCCACCTCAAAGGTATCCAGCATGCCCCCCTCTTTTGAGTGTAGTGATCAAATCTGCAGATGACACCAAATTATTCAAAGTTGCCCCCATCAACCCACTTACAGCCCCCCATCAACCCACTTACAGTCCTAACCCCCCATCACCCCATTTTCAGTTTAAGCCCCCCTATAACCCATTACCAGTCCTAACCCCCATCAGCCCACTTCCAGTCCTAACCCCATCAACCCATTTCCAGTCAGCCCCCCATAGCCCATTGCCAGTCCTACCCCCCCATCAGCCCACAGCCCATTACCAGTCCTAACCCCATCAGCCCACCTCCAGTCTTAACCCCCCCAGCCCCTTTCCAGTCCTAGCCCCCCCATAGCCCATTACCAGACAGCCCCCATCAGCCCACAGCCCATTACCAGTCTTAACCCCCCCCAAAGCCCATTACCAGTTCTAACCCCCCCCCCAACAGCCCACAGCCCATTACCAGTCCTAACCCCATTAGCCCACCTCCAGTCTTATTAAGTTATAATATAAACCGCTTTGATTGGAGGCTAAGGCAGTATGAAAAAACTGGTTAAATAAATAAATAAGAATAGTAATCAATGCATTGCAGAACCTGGGCACTTTACTTTCATGTTGTTATTTTTAAAGTTTGCATAGAAACATAGAAACGTGATGGCAGATAAAGACCATACAGCCTATCTAGTCTGCCCTTCTAGTCCCCTTTCTTCCTTTAGAGATCCTCTGTGTTGGTCCCGTGCTTTCTTGAATTCAGATACCGTCCTCGTCTTTACTACCTCCACTGGGAGACAATTCCACGGATCCACCAGTCTTTCCGTAAAGAAATATTTCCACATATCACCCCTGAGTCTATCCCCTTTCTCCTTCATCAATGCTCCCTCTTTGCAGAGCTCTCACCTTGTGCATTTATGCCACAGAGGTACTCAAACGTCTCTATCGTATCTCCCCTCTCCCACCTTTCCTCCAAAGTAGACATATTGAGATCTTTAAGTTTGTCCCTATAAGCCGTATGACGAAGGCCACTGACCATTGTGGTAGCCACCCTCTGCACTGACTCCATCCAGTTTATATCCTTCTGAAGGTGCAGTCTCCAGAACTGTGCACAATACTCCAAATGGACCAAATAAGACTGAAGCTTCCAGAGAAGTGTTTTGGCACACACATGGCTTTTGCGAAGGGTGAGCTTCAAAAACACCATGACTGTAAACGTTATCTTTGTTTTTTAACTGATTGCTTGGACACCTTTTTGTTTATTTGTAGCTAGAATCAGGGGCCGGCAGACTAGACGAGGAACTTATTCCACCTCTGAGGTGGAATAAGTTCCCCTAGACATCAGGGGATGGCAGGCCCGGGGAGCAACAAAGGTAGGAAGGGGTGCAGGAGATTTCCTGCAGCCTGACCCTGGCCATGGGAGGCCAGATTGAGGGTCGGGCTGTGGGGAAAGAACAAAGTTGGCGGCGGCCGGGGATCAGGAGCCTGACCGAGTTAGCTGGGCAGCAGCCTGTACGTGCAGTCCTGGCCTGCACATACAGGCTTAGTCGCGATTCTGATCCTGCAGGGGCTAGACGTGCCCCACGGTATCAGAATCGTGTCTATCTCTGTGCATCCAGTTCAGACCGGACGAACAGAAACATGGACGCATTATACAGAATGTGCCTCCACGTGTACTGTGAGGTGCCGTGTAAGTGCTTTCTCTGCCCCATCCCCCTCTATTGGTGTTTTGAGTTTTGAACTTTAAATGCTGTGAGATGTCAGTGTGAGTGTATGTGAAGCTTTTAGGATTTTAGTGTTAGGGTTGTTTGGTAACTCTGTAAGACTGGTTTAGGTGCTTTGACAGATTGATTGAGTAATGTTTGGATGTGGGTGGTGGGTACAGAGTGTGTATCTTCTAGGCACCTTTATGTTTACTTAACTATTGACTAAAAATGATAATAAAGGAAGGGGGAGTTTTTAATGCCTATGATGTAGAGCTCTTGATCTCCCCTACGGCTTCTGTTGCTGCATAGTGGGAAGTGATAAGGACCTGAGGCTTTTTCTCCCCTAAATTGTTGCTGCCATTGTGCTTTGACATAATTTTCTCCTTTTAGGTGGTCTAGCTGTTGTGACTCTTTTTTTTTTATGATTTTTTATTTATACAATTTTTCCAACGCACAACAGCACATATACTGCAAAAGCAATAAATAAAAACTCTTAACACAAGACTAAAACTTCAAGCCCCCCTCCCCCCCAACCTACCCAAGCTCTCAGGAGAAGAAAAGAAAGCAACAAAATCACATTCTAAATATAGACCCTAATATGTGTGCTGTGTATTACCCCTGTTCTCTCTATCTATGCCCCAAACTTTCTGTCTTGATTTTTTGACAAATCCCAAACTTGTAATCAAACCGCTGCTGATCGCTGGAAGTAGCGGTATATAAGTATCTACTAAATAAATAAATAAACATTCAGAGAAGCCCCCGCAAGACAACTCTTGAACCCCTCCTCCAGATAAGCCACAACTCAAAAACTGAATCTCTGTGACTTTGTTCCCTGTCTTAAACGACTTTTGAGCGAGCTACATACTGATCCAATAGTGACCATCTATCGTAACTTAGCTCCCCTTTATCGGGGTAATGCAGTTTACTATACAGTCGCTCATATTTGGAATATTGGACCACAAGGCTCCACCATTTCCCCTGACTTAAATTTGAAAAATTTTTCCAGTTTGTCAGGATCAACTTCAAAGCTATTGCTATCATAAAATTTAACAAAAAGGCTTTTTCTTTAAACTTATCCTGGGGGAGCTCCAAAGATCTCAGAAAGATTACACTCTTGGAGAGCTTGACTGAAATATCCAAGATACTTTGGATTTTACCCCAAATCGCCTTCCAAAATCGCTGCACTAAGGGGCAATCGTAAAACATATGCAGATATGTACCTTTCTCCCGCTGACAGGACCAACATTTCCCATTGGATGACTTATCCCACTTTGAGAGCTTGGAAGGCGTGATGTAGGCCCTGTGTAACAGGAAATACATCGATTGCGTAATGGCGGCTGACTGGGATGTCCTAGTTATGGGACCCCACAGGCTCTTCCATGAATTAGCAGACAGAGCTAAAGATAAATCGGATTCCCATACCTTTGATAATCCCCCTGGGTTTTGAGCAGCATAGTCTCTATACAAGGCATACAGCCTTGAAACTGCACCTCCTCGTGCACATATTGCTTTCATGTTTTTGACCAGTGCTCCCTCAGCTACCAACTCCCCAATTTTGACCTTGGTCGCTGAGATATTGTGTCGGACCTGGAGCCACTGAAAGTAACTGCTCTGAGGCAAGGAAAACTCCCCACACAGAGAGGGAAAATCCTTCCAACCATTTCCACCCACTAAATGCCCCAGTGTCCAAACCCCCCGTTCTTGCCAACTCTTCCATGCTATCCTCCGCCCTCTGATCTTAAATTGCGGATTCCACCACAATGGAGTTGATTTTGAGGGCTTCCCATCATTGCCTGGCAGCTGCATCAATTTGAGAAAAGCAACTTGAGTGGCCCGAATCACCGTCCCCGTCGCCCCCTCCTCTGGGTGTAGCATCCCCAATAAGTGTATCAGCGGGCACGGAGATGCAATATGGGCCTCTACTTTGAGCCAACTTGGGCATTGCATCATGTCCTCCATGTCAAACCACAAAGCTCCCTGCTTTAAGAGAAGAGCATGATGATACCATTGAAAATCGGGAAAATGTACCCCTCCCTTTTCCCTGGAAGCTTTCAATTTCTTGCTAGCAATTCTTGGCTGAGCATTGTTCCAGAGAAACCTCAAAAGGCTTCTCTCCAAATTTGCATATGCCTCTACCGGCAAAATGAAGGGGAGCATAGCTAGCACATAGTTAATCCTAGGCGCCAACATCATTTTAATAATTTCTAGCCTTCCCCACCAAGTGAAGTGCAAGGGAGACCATGCTAAAGTTTTGTTACGTATCGTCCGGGTTAGTTCCTCCATATTCGCCTGAACCATGAGATCCACTGATGCACTGTACCAGGCTCCCAAATATTTGATGCTCTCTGACTCCCACCGAAAGGGAAAAGGGGCCATTAATCTCGCGTTCGAGCAGCTGTTAAGCGGAAAGGCTACGGACTTAGTCCAGTTAATCTTATACCCCGAGATTCTCGAATAGACATTAATTAACTCCAAAATCTGTGGAACCTCGGAGGGCTGCGTGAATAACAGTAGGTCGTCCGCATATGCGGAAAGTTTCACCTGCAGCTCTCTGACCCTAAAACCCTTTATATCCTCACTTCGTCTAATTGCTATGGCTAAAGGTTCTAATGCCAGGTCAAAAAGCAAAGGGGAAAGGGGGCAGCCCTGCCTAGTGCCTCTATGCAGAGAAAAAGAACGGGATAGAAGCCGTTGGCGAGGACCCTAGCACTGGCTCTGGCATATGATACCCTGACCTTACTTGTGAAGTCCTCCCCTAACCCAAACCACTTTAGGACAGAAAACAAATAAGGCCACTCTAGCCTGTCAAACGCCTTCTCAGCATCGAGGGAGAGAGCAACAAACGGGGTCGCTTCCCTGGAAGCCGCTGTTGTGACTCTTTTGAGCTACTGGAGTAAGTTTAACCGAGTTAGGAATTATCTAGATTGTTTTGGTCTGAGAGTTTCGGTTTGGTGTTTTTATGACTATTCGTAGTGGATATTCTGAAGTGGCTGGGGAACCTCCAGGACAGGTTTCGGGACCACTGCCCTAGGCCCCTGGTTCTCACTCAGTCCTGGTGTACTCCCTTAGCCAGGAAGGTTTTCAGGATATCCACAATGAATATGCATGAGATAGTTCATGCAAATCTGTCTCCACTGCGTGCGAATCTGTCTCGTGCATATTCATTATGGATATCATGAAAACTCAACTGGACTAGGGGTACCGGAGGGCTGGGTTGAGAAACACTGCTCTGATATACTCTGAATCATCCTTCTTGAAAAGTTGAAGCAGCACGCGTAAGATTTACATTTGACCCTCTGAGCAATCGACAGCCAATGTAATTCCCTCAGAAAGGCGAAGGCCTGTCCCATGACTTGCCACCTGTGATTGGTTCAGCTGCCATGTTTTGAATCTGATCTTCTCATTTCGATCTGCCTTTATTCCTGGGCATCACCTTAAGAGCAGTGCTCTAATTGGGGGGGGGGGGGGGGCCAGATCAGTCTGATCTAACCCTGCTTTCTCCCCATTCCGTGTGCACACCAGTAGTTCCTATTTCTGTTAGCAAGAGAGGGCTACCAGTTCATGGATGCAGTAGGACTGAAAAGTCATGAAAACATGGCTTCATCTGGTAACTTTGCCAGTGAGATCAGGAAAGGAAGGACGAGAGGAGCGTGTCTAAAGACTAACAGTACAGCTACTGCTCCAGTCCCTGTGAGCACTGGTATTGGTGGGCGGTAGAAGAATATGGAGCAGGGGAAAAGAGAGGTGAGGAGGCAGTAGGGGGAGGGCACGCTGAAAGGTGGAAGGGGGTGGGGGGGGGGGAGAGAGACAAAGCTAATTCTGTCTTGCACGGTGCTCATCTGGCAATGATTAAACTGTAGAAAATGCCCATGTAAGGCTGTCACTGCACATTGCTACACAGTAAGGCAGTTCAGCTCCAGAGGGATTCTCAGGGGTCACAGTGGTTATGAGAAACTTATGCGTGCTTAAAAATCAGTCTCTGTCTCTGTCTCCCTCTCGCTCTTGCTCCCCCGGGTTAGGGAAGATGTTGGAGTCTGAAGAACACAAGCTTACTGTTCTAGCTCAGCTCTTCAATCCAAAGGCTTGTATTTCTTTAACATCCCTTCCATGAAAATTACCTGGCTCGTATTATGACGGTACAGTGCCCTTTCTTTTGCCAAGGCGTTCTGGCATTTCAAATTTTCCCTTTTTTTTAACCTGAAGGTAGGGACAGGAAAAAAAATCTGTTTTCCAAATGTGAGAGGACAATCACAGGAAACCCCTGGGGGAGGAATTAAGAAATCAGCATTTCAGGTTTTTTTAAGCATGAATATTAAACCATAAAAAAGCAAATTTCACCCCCCTACCCCCCACTTTTCTAGGTTTCAGAATTTCACATAGCAATAGTTAATACTTTCCGTGAATGAATGAATTATTGTACAGAATGAAAAGAAACATCATTGACACTAACTTGATGATGTGTTGTAGGAGCTGATACGAACAAGGCTATGCACTAGTCAAACAAAACATCTTTTCCACTTTATGCACTATGAGGGTTAAGATGCGTTTTCATATATGCACTTTACCCCCATGGGTGAAAGTGCGGGTGTATGTTAAGTAGGATCATTTATATCAACTCTAGACCACGCCTCCTCTTTGCAGTAATGTACCTAAATTAAAGAGTTTTATAAGCTATGCACCTAATCACTTGCCCTGTCCAAACTATACTTTCATGCCAGTCATTATTTTATAAGAGGTCATTTATTCATCTAGGTCGCCACTTATGCGTGTAAATGACTAAAATAACTGAAATCTAGGCAGCTTCTTATAAAATCACCCCTAAATGTCAGTATTTCAATAGCAGGGCAGCCGCCATTTTGTTTCCTGGTGATGTCATCAGTGCCAGTCATGTCTGACTCCATAGTTGCTCATGTTTGCTTCCTTTTGAGCTGTAAACATGTTGGAGATGGGCATGATAGGGAAATAAAATATGAATATTTCAGTGAACTGTGGACTTTGCATGTCATTGCTGCCTTTACCCCCTGTGGCCCTCATGAATACCGTCTTCGTGTGAAGCTTCTTGATTTTCTTTAAGCTGCTGCCCATGTAATTCTCCTTAACCACTGGGAGCGGCTGGGTTTGGAACTGTGTCACAAGTGAGCTCACCCAGGACCGTATCCAAACATGGCTGACCCAAGGGTCCAGAGGACTTACAGGAGAGAAGCCTAATGGTACCATTTGTCATGTATACCTTGGCAACATTACACAGTCTGTGGTTAAGCAACAGTATATGCATAATATATGCGTGTGTATGTTGGCCTTGCGAGTTCCTGTATGACTTGTGCAATTCTCTCCAGAAAACCAATGCATGTTGGGTTAATGTCATATGCAGGAGGAGAAAAATAGTGGAAAGATACTAAGATGCAAAAAGACTTCTTTAATTAGCATCTCATGAGAAAACATTAATGTGGCTTCACTGCATTTGGAACCTTAGAATTATTTTTTTTGCCCATACTCTGTTTTTTCTCTACTTCCTAAAATTTTCAGCATTGCTCGGAGAAGGGTGGGAGAGGCTGCATTGCAACAGCTGCCAGGAAGCGTGCAGTCCTAAGGTATCACCCCTCGCTTTACTTTTCAATGTTGGGAAACCAGAACGCAAGAATATTAGGCACACTACAGTTCTTCCTACAGCTGTCGGGCTTTGAATACCGAAATTATCTTGTTAAGAAATACAGAGACTGAAGAATCTCAAGAGTTTTCAAACACATCTTAGGCTGAGAACATTCAGTAACCACACATCAATATTAGGGTATGCAAGAATAGCACACAGATATAAGACAAGAAGTCTGCTTGTGCAACCACAGTTTGGAATACAGACAGACAGAATCGGACATCAGATAAGGTCTCTTAAGGCCCATCCAGATTCTGCCCTCTTTTGTTTCTGGCGCAATACAGTAGTTCACCATTGATTTTGGCTTTCCCTTTACTACTCCACAGCTCTGTCAGAAACAGCTCTCAAAACTAGAGGAGCAAAACTGCACAGACAGAAAAAAGAGAAGGGCAGGAGTTGTAGGAATGCTTTTGGAGCCTTTGGTTAAAGCTGGAGCCTAGGCATTGTAGAGAAGAGTGTCTTTCTACAATCATAAAGAGGAATGTTTCCATTCATGAGATGATGCGAGAGCTGTATGGGCATAACACTGGAGACAACGTCCTTTGCCGTTCCTAATGCAGGTTTCTGGGAAGGGGTAGAGCATCTCATGTTGTTGTTGCACTGTCGAGTTGGTGCTGACTCATGGCAACCCACTGGATAATTGTCCTAAACTGTGTTAGGTCGTTATTCAGACGGTTAGTTATTAACAGAGTGCAGGACCGGTGCAAGGGTATGACGTGCCCTAGGTGAACCTCATCCCTTGCGCCCCCTCTGCTTTTCACTGCTGCAGCCCCATACCGGGACATGCAGCGGCAGCATTGTGTCTAAAACAGCACCAAAGCGCTGGGGTTACCATCAGCTCCGTCGCCGTGGCGCTGTTCTTGCTTCCACCCCCTTCCGATTGCATTTCCTGATTGCATGGAGGCATAAGCCACTTCCGCTCGCAGGCACAAGGAAGAGAAACCGCCAGTGGAAGCGGCTTCTGTTCCCATGTCTAACGAAGTGCAATTGGAATATGGCGGAACCAAGAACTCTCCTGAAGCCCTTCACTCTTGTCCACTACATATGTGGATCTTATCTTACTCTAGTCCCCAGTTTTGCGATGCTATTTGTCTTGATGTGATTGTAAGCTCTTAGAAGAGGGGACTGTGCCTTACATCTATATGTATAGTGCTGCTTATGCCTTGTAGCGCTATATAAATGATAAGTAGTGGTGGGCAGCGAGAATGGTACTGCAGCACTGGAACTGAAGAGAACTCCGGCGCTTTGGTGCCATTTTAAACACATTGCTGGTGCAGAACATCCCGGTGAAAGGTGGCAGGAGTGGCAATGGTTACCCCGGGGGGGGGGGGGGCAGCACTCTAGACAGCCACCTAGTTTGCCTAATGGTAGTGCTGCACCAGATAGACTGACATCCATAGCTGCTGTTAATGTAATGATCCATTGCATTGTTAGTGTTCCTCTTTTGTGCTGACCTTCAACCCTGTCAAGTATGATGTCTTTCTACTAGTACTGCTCCTGCTTATCATTTCGATAACACTACTAGCACTGTACAAATACACAGAAAGAGAGAGTCCCTGCTCCACAGAGCTTACAGTCTGTTAAGACAGAACGCCGGGGGGCAAGGGAAGGGAATTAATACTAATGATCGTTATCTTTGCATGATGTGTCCAAAGTATGAAAGTTGGAGTCGTGTCATTTAAAGCTTTTAAGGAAAGCTTAGGTTTGTTTATTTATTTATTTTTATTTATTTAACAATTTTTATATACCGTCTTTCTACAAGTCAAGACGGTTTACATAGAACAATTTATAGCAGTGTGTTTCAACTGTTTACATGGAACATAATATTGGATACATATAGTAACAAGAATAACTATATACATGGAACATAGCATTGGATACATATAGTAACAAGAATAACTATGTACAGCGATCAAAGATCAACTATTTACATATGAAAATATGAGGGGACAACTGTAGTGTAATAGAGTTTAAGTGATGGAGGAGGAGAAGGAGGGGGTGTAACAAGTGAAATGCTAAGGTGGGAGGGAATAACGTTCCAGGAAAAGATGGGTTTTTAACTTCTTACGGAACTCAGAGTGGGATGAACAGTTCCGAAGTTCAGGAGGAAGGGTATTCCATAAGGAAGGGGCATAGAGGGAGAAGGCCCTGTTATTAGTAGATTGTTTGCAGGTTCTCTTGTCTAAAGAGACTTTTGGCAAAATTAAAGAGTCATGGGATAGGAGGCAGTGTACTACTGTGGATCAGGAACTGGTTAAAAGATAGAAAGCAGAGGGTAGGGCTAAATGGCCAATTTTCCCAATGGAGAAAGGTGAATAGTGGTGTACCCCAGGGATCTGTGCTGGGTCTGCTGCTTTTTGACATATTAATAAATGACCTGGAAAGTGGAATAATGAGTGAGGTTATCACATTTGCAGATGACACAAAACTATTTAAAGTTGTTAAAACCCAAGAGGATTGTGGAAAATTGCAAGAGGATCTTGATAAATTGGAAGACTGGGCATCAAAATGGCAGATGAAATTTAATGTGGACAAGTGCAAAGTTATGCACCTAGGGAAGAACAACCCAAAGTATGGTTACACAATGCAAGGTTCCACATTAGGAACCACCACCCAGGAAAAAGATTTAGGCGTCATTGTGGATAACATGTTAAAACCTTCGGCCCAGTGTGCAGCGGCGGCCAAGAGAGCAAATAGAATGCTAGGTATCGTAAGGAAAGGAATGGAGAATAAAACAAAAGATAGTATAATGCCTCTATATCATTCCATGGTGAGACCGCACCTTGAATATTGTGTGCAATTCTAGTCGCTGTATCTTAAAAAGGATATAGCGATTTTAGAAAAGGTTCAGAGAAGAGCCACCAAAATGGTGAAGGGGATGGAAGGATACTCCTATGAAGAAAGGCTAAAAAGGTTAGGGCTCTATAACCTGGAAAAGAGACGGCTGAGGGGAGATATGATAGAAGTCTATAAATTAATGAATGGAGTGGAACGGATAAACGTAGATCGATTGTTTATGTTATCAGAATATAGAAAGACTAGGGGACATGCAATAAAGCTACAGGGTAAACTATTTAAGACTAATAAAAGAAAATATTTTTTCACTCAACATGTAATCAAACTCTGGAATTTGTTACCGGAGGATGTAGTAAAGGCTGTTAGTGTAGCTGGGTTTAAAAAAGGTTTGGACAAGTTCCTGGAGGAAAGGTCCATAAACCATTATTAAGAAGGGACCCAGGATATCAATGCTTGACCCAGTACAAGCATTGTGGAACCTGTGTCCCTTGGGGAAACTGCTAGGTACATATGACCTAGATTGGCCACTGTTGGAAACAGGATACTGGGCTTGATGGACCTTGGTCTGACCCAGTATGGCATATCTTATGTTCTTAAGGGATGGTCAGTAAGTTTTTGCTAATAGAGCGGTGTGGTCTTGTGTTATTGGATGAAAGAAGGAGGGGGGAGAAGCATGGGGCAGATTCTTTGGAAATAATTTTATGTGTAAGAGTAAGAACCTTAAATTTAATTCTGTATTGGATGGGGAGCCAGTGGAGATCGTAGAGGACAGGTGTGATATGGGAACGTCTAGGGTTATTAGTTATGAGTCGAGCTATCGTGTTCTGAGCTAATTGAAGCGGTTGAATAGTGTTCTTAGGAAGGCCATGGTAGATATGATTACAGTAGTCAAAAATAGGGATAGTGAGGGCCTGGCAGACAGTACAAAAGGATTTTGGGCTTAAGAGGGGTTTAAGGTTTCGGAGGATACGGAGCTTAGAGTATATTATATTAGTAGTTTTCTTTATTTGGTCAGTAAAGGAAAGGTTCTGATCCAAGATGATTCCAAGATATTTCACTTGGTTTTTTATGGTTAGAGTGAGATTGCCAACAGTAATGGTGAGAGGTGGGGTGTATGCAGGATTGGAAAATATCTGGAGGACCTCAGTTTTGGATTGATTGATTAAGAGGTTGTGCTGGGAAAGCCAAGTTTTTAGGCTCGTTAGGCATTCACTAAGTTTAGAAAAGTTAGGATTAGAAAGGTTAAAAGGAGTGAAGCACATCATATCATCTGCATATAGTTGATACTGGATACCATAGTTTTGGAAGATCTTACAGACTGGTTGGAGGAAGATATTGAATAGCAGCGAGGAAAGACTCGAACCTTGGGGGACACCTTGTTTTAATGTAAATGGTAATGAGGTATCGTATCCAATGCGAACTTGTTGGGTTCTGTTATCTAGGTAGGAACGGAACCAGTTTAGGGTTGTGCCTCTCAGTCCTATTTCATGGAGTCTGTTTATGAGTTGATGGTGAGGGAGGGAGTCAAAGGCAGCAGATAAGTCAAGGAATATGAGAAGGCAACCTTGAGAGGGGTTCTGGGTATGGAGGTATAAGGAATCAAGAAGGGAGGTAAGAAGGGTTTCTACACCATGGTTCTTTCTGAAACCATGTTGGAATATGCCGAGGGGGGAGTGTTCATCAATATAATTCTGAAGTTGAGTTTGATCTGATTTGTTCTTCAGGCAGTCTATAGAGTATTCTTCATCAGCACCATAGTTCGGAGGCATCAATTTTCTTTCTGTCTTTCTTCACTGTCCAACCTTTCATCCATATGATGTTATTTAAAATACCATGGCTTGGAGAAGTCAAATCTTTGTATGCAGAGATACATCTTGGAGAGTTTTATGAACTGCATGCAGAGCCGGCCCAGGAGTATCTGATTTCCTAGGAGAACCACTGGGCATGCGCTTCTGCCCTGCCTCACATGTGGTCCAGCATCTCACCTTCCCTACTTCTTCTCTCGGGTCTCCAGCATATCTCTGTCTCTCTCTCCTTCCCCCCTCCTCCCATGCATCCCATACACTGTATCTCTCTCCTTTTCTTCCCACCTCAAAGGTATCCAGCATGCCCCCCTCTTTTGAGTGTAGTGATCAAATCTGCAGATGACACCAAATTATTCAAAGTTGTTAAAACACAAGAGGATTGGAAAATAATTGCAAGAGCACCTTAGAAACATGGAAACATTACGACAGAAAAAGACCACATGGCCTATCTAGTCTGTCCTTCCATATCAACTACTGAAACAGTCCCCTTTTTTCCTTTAGAGATCCTCTTTGTTTGTCCCATGCTTCTTTGAATTCAGATACTGTCCTCATCTCTACCACCTCTACTGGAAGACTATTCCATGGATCCACCACTCTTTCCGTAAAGAAATATTTCCGCATATCACTCCAGAATCTATCCCCTTTCACCCTCATCCCATGTCCCCTTGTAGCGAAGACTGCTTTCAATCGAAAGAAGCTCTCCCCCTGTGCATTTATGTCACAGAGGTATTTAAAAGTTTTAATCATATCACCTCTATCCTGCCTTTCCTCTAAGGTGTACATATTAAGATCCTTAAGTCTGTCCTCATATGCTTTATAATGAAGACCACTAACTGGGGTCCCTGGGCACCTACATCCACAGCTTCCCCATCAGTCTGTCATTTCAGAGGCTGCACTTAAGTACTCCAGATCTTCAAAGTCTGCTTGTCTTGACCCTCCAGATAAGGCCCACAGCATTCTAGATACTGTAGGGCATAACATGTATCAGAGCTCTATGCTAATCTTGAAAATCATGGCACACCATCTACAGATGCTACATTATCATCATTCTTTGATGGAACAAATTACAGACCAAAATATTTCCAAAATAGACTTGACCCGAGACTACTTAGCTATCCAGAAGTGTGCCTACCACCTCATGAGAGCTATGTGCGAAGCCTATGACATTGGAGCATGGAGGACTGCTTGGCTTCTCTCCTCTGCACTTCATTAAGATTATCATGGCCGCCTGGCAGACATACCTTGCATGGGTGACTCGCTTTTTTGGAACAAAGCTGAAGAGATGGTAACTTGGATGAAAGATAATTCTACTACAGTCCGAGAACTTTGAACGCCAGCACCTGAAACTGCCTTACTTTAGCACAGAGCTCAATCCGCTTATTTCAGAAAATCCTATCCTCAGCCTTACTTCCAGCATTTTTACCCCAGACGACGCTATCAGCCTCATTCCAGACCCGCGCCACAACAGCATGCTTCTCCAGCATATCCGTCACAACAGAGACCCATGGAGTGCAAGCAACAATCAATTCGACCTACAGCACTCATCAAACCCAATCCTCCACCGCAACTCGTTCTTCCACTGACACCTCCCCATAAAGATCAGGATAAAGAAAGCTATTATCTACACCAGTACCACAGAAACGATCAGAGCGAATAAACAAACATGGTAAAATCTTTGCCTTTGCCTCTCCAACTCTTGGTTTCTCTGTCTCATCACTCTCTCAGATAACTTCCTGCATCTCCCTTTCTGTTCCCCACCTTGTGTCCTTTTCTTAACCTTATGCCCATCTTTTCATTCTTACTCTTCTGCTTCTACATTCTTTCACATTCAGTCAGCCCCTTCTAATTCTCTCCATTCCTTTTTGCTCACATTGCTGTTTCGCATTGCCTTTCCATTCATGCTTTCTCCCTCCCTTCCTGTTCTGTCTCATCTTTTTCTCACTATTGTGTCTCTAGCTCTGTGCTGTGGAAGAGACCCAAGTTTGAAGACTCTGAAACTGTAGTTTATTTATTTTATTTATTTACATTCTCTTATATACCACGCTATTCTGCATCAGTGCGGTTTACATTGAACAAACTGAAATTACATTGAACAGGGCATTATAACTTGGAGATAACTATTTTACAGGGAACATGGGCTATGGAGGGTTAAGTGGCTTGCCCAAGACCACAAGGAGCACCTGTGGGACTAGAAACCCCAGTCCTTCCGGCCCAAGGTTGCTGTCCTCTAGTGGGATTTGAACTCCCGACCTTCCGGCCTGAAGTACCTTGCCCCAACCACTAGGCCACTCCTCCAGTTGTGCTCCCCAGTCTGGCTGGAGATGCTGTAGTGGTCGAGCTCACACTCTATATGGAACAATCTCAGCCACTGTGCAATAGTGACACATGGGGGTAATTTTATAACTGGGCACCTACATTAAGTGGGCAAAAAGACACCTCTTTTATAAAGACACATAAGTGTCCAACAAATTCAGCAATAACAGCTCCTACTTTGAAGGCACCAACATTACACCTGTTCAAGAGCAAGTGTAAATACTTACATGCTTATCTTATAAAATATGTGTCTGCCCCGTGCACTCTTACTGAGCACGTATGTGCCAACCTACACCACTCGTACTTTTAGGCATCGCCTAATTTTCTAAGAGCCCATTGTGTAAATGGTTTCTCTGAGGACAAACAGGATGACAAGTCCTCACAACTGATGATGTCATCGACAGGGCCAAGCACAGGCAAAGCTTCTTCAGCTTAGATAAATTCCAAAAGCTTTTGAGACGACCTGCTGCATATGCATGCCGCTTCTCGTCTGCTGTTGTTGTGCGGGGACTGCCTCAGTCTTCGTCTTTCCGATGGAGCGAGTTGAGTGTGTCACTGTAAAGCTTCTTCAAGTGAATGTTTTTTCTGACAAGGAATTTTTTTCTTCTCTGTCTTTTTTCGTGTCACTATCATGTGGGTCCTACTTGTAGTGCCCCTAGGTAGGTTTTTGGTCATTTTTTATGTTTTAGTTCTTTTGTTTGCATTTGCCCATTCAGGCCTATTTGTTGGCTTCGGAGGCCCCAGTTTAGCTTATTTTTCACAATCAAATCATTTGAATTTGCTGTGAGTATCTTTGATAGCAGCATGTCCTAGTAGTATCAGAAAGAGTACCTGGTATTGCAAGACCATATCCAAGAAAGATATTCATCATTGGTGCTTGTAATGCATGGGGCCCAACCATGATCCCTCTTGTTGTCAAAGAGGGGATCTTCATGGTTGTGAAAAGTGGTGGGTATCAATTTTTGTTTTTTCTAAGTCCAGTCTATCGACATTGGCATCACAGGAATTGGTCTTCATAGGCCCGATATTGATTTGGGCAGGCTATGCGCCCCTATGGCGCATAGCCCTGCCTACCGACCTTTAACCCCAGATATTCAATGCTGTGGTCATATGCGGCCTTGGCATTGAATATTCGGGGACTGCCGCAAAAACCGGCAGTGCTATTGCATGCTGCCCGGTTAGCTCCTGTGCCTTAAAGATTGGCAAGGGTTTTCCTCAGCTATCTTTAAGGCGCAGATCGCTAACTAAGCAGCATGCAATATCGCTGCTGCTCGATTAGGGCTTGTGGCTGCCCTGCAATGGCCCTGACACACCCCAGTGCTAACTGGATAGCATTGGGGTGCGTAGAGGAGTTAGGGGGGATATTCAACGTCAGTAACCATGTAAGTGCCATTGATTATCCCCATTTAAGGCATTTACAGAGTTTACTGGGCTGTAAACCATGTTAATGCCTTTTGAATATCGGGCCCCATGAGTCTAGGAGCTGCAACAAATTCTAGGGATGCACCAACATCAAGAGTGTGTCAACATTGGGACTGATCATTCACCATGTCCCACTGAAGAAAAGGAAAGATTTGTCCTACTTCATTGACATCAAGGGTACATGATGTTGAACACTGACTGGAGCCTAGCTCCCACCTCTTCAGAGTGCAATGGCAAGAGCATTGAGGCACTGAGATCTGTCCTCAAAGTGACTTCACCTAGAAAATCATTCATCTTCCTTGATGTCAGAGGAGTCACGATAGCCTCCAAGAACCAAGACCAATCCACCAATATTACCCAAGTGAATAAGGAGAAGGTGGCCACTCCTACTGTACCCCCTTCTGAGGGGAAAAGAGCAAGGGAGACCCTCCTATTAATTCTCTCCTGAGCTGCAAGCCTTGTAGGTTAAGTGGAAGTCCTTGTCTGGGACAGATGATGAAGTTCCTGTAGCCCAAGTAGGGGAAGGGGGGCCTTAAACCAGGGAAAGAATCATGCTCCGTAAATTGTGGGTAATCTGAGATGGGAACATGTTGGAATGCCTCTTAGTTACTAGGGAAAGTAAGCTATCCTTGGGCAGAATAGAGTTTTCCTCTGTAGAACCTTGTTACAGCTCACATACAGCTCAAGGGAACCATCAAGGTTCAGTGGAATTTTGGTTGAACAGATGTTTTTGTTACCCCAGACTATGAGAACTGTCAGAAACATCCTTTACCTTACTATGGGTCAGATAAGATTCCTCCTTAAATTAACCTGGTGCTACATCAAGAGGAGCAACTTCTTCAACCAAAGGAGGAGGATACAAGTAGGAAATTTCCTTCATCTTCCCTTCAGACAGAGACCTCTGTCTTGGAAGACCCTCTCCATTCTCTCTTAGGATGTTGACCATTGAGATGCTCAGTCTTCATTGCATCTCAATGGCCAACACTGATATTTGCATCCTTTGGTTGGTGCCAAGAAGGTCCTTGTCGTGGACATAGGTTAGAGTTTAGAGCCTCTGCTGGTTCAGTTTGGGGCAATTTCTCCAAATGGGTTATTTTTGCTCATACTGTGACAGTCGTGAACCTCACTCTTAAGCCAGGGTATGTGGAGTATGATCTGAGTCTCTCAAATTTACTGCTAACGCTCACTGAAGTACTTGCATCATGCCAAAGAGAGCTTCCTTCTGGAGTTCATAGGTTGCCTATACATGTTACATCCTATCAGGATGTGCAGGAAAATTGCTTCTAATCAAGCCTGTGGCACCTAATATGATGAGAAATATTTCTGCCATATTTTCTTGGTCTCTGACTGCATCTCTTGGTACTTGATGATCTTCTGCCTCGCCATACAATTCAGAAAATAATCACTTGGAAACTGATACCTGTATTACAGTAGCAATGCCATTCCGGTGTTTTCTCCTTCTCACTA
Source organism: Ichthyophis bannanicus (assembly GCA_033557465.1). Lineage (NCBI taxonomy): Eukaryota > Metazoa > Chordata > Amphibia > Gymnophiona > Ichthyophiidae > Ichthyophis > Ichthyophis bannanicus. The sequence goes on from CM066036.1 coordinate 809,760,992, forward strand.
TGTCTCGTCTCCTTATAGCCAGCTTTCTATCGGATGGAATGGGAATGTTCCATTGATCATAACCTCTTCTTTTTCCATAATTATTTAATGGTTGTGATCCCAGTGCTTTGAGTGCAGTGGCTTAACATTTTCAAGATTTCCAGTGGATGAGACTTGCTTCTTTATTAGGCCCTACTGTATAGAAAGTTTGGGCCAGATATTAAAAGTGGTTAACATGGTTAGCAGACTTGCTAACCATGTTAATCCCCTTATCTGGGACATTCAGCAGCACAGACACGCTGAACGCCCCGATACTAATCGGATAACATTAGGGTGTTCCAGGGGCGGCACCTGGCCACAGTGATATTGAACCACTGCATGGTTATGGCAAAGCGGCGAAAGGAGGGCATGGCAAAAGCTGGCCTAAATTTCATTGCAGAAGCTAACAGGGCAGCAGTTGAATGTCTGTCTTCCTGGCAATATGGGCAACCCGGATTTTCAATGCTGAGGCCTGGCTATAACACTGACCTTGACTTTCTGGCTTTACGTTGCAGCGGTGACGTCTAGCCACTGAAACTGCGTTAACTGCCATTACTGAATATCCCCCCTTTCTGTCATCAGAACTTTGCAGCCAGCTATGAAGTAAGTTACCATTTCCAGCCCGTTTCTTACAGAATCTACATAAGTTTTTTACTAGCTTTTTCTATATATGCTGTGAACCATCTCATCACTAATCCACTACCCTGGGCTGCAGCTATCAGTTTCTCAACCTTCGGTTTCAGTTCACCTTTCCTTAATCATTCGTATGTACAGGATCCATGTATGGCTTCAGGAGTAACACTTTTTAGGTCCCATTGTATTTTTGCATTTGGTATTTGTTTTTCCTTGTTTGCTGATATGTTTTACAAATTTTGTTATTTTCTTTCCTATTTTCATTGGTGGATTCTCACTCATTCCTTCCGTTTGTTGGAAGGCCTGCCCAAGTTTAATGATGGAAATGAATTCTAGATGCTTACTTTCATATGTCAACGTGTTTTGTGCGTTTGGGTCTGTTGATGCTGTTAAGTAGGTCTGGAAGCCTTTGATGGTAGTTCTATATGCATAATCCACTGTATAAAGCCCATTCCTCCTTTAGTTCTAGGAATATATTTGTATCTTGGATCCTTGTGGCTCAATATTGAGCACTGCTTACATTTGGCAATGCGTAGTTAATTTATTTTTTTTTCTTATGCATAACTTTGTGAAGTATTATTGAGTGTGTATTTCCTACTCCAATGTTTTTCTCTGGTGTTTATGTTAAATTTCAATAGAAATAAAAGAAATCCTTGGCTGGAAAATGCATTGCTTGAAAATGGGGTAAGCAACCTGACCTGCACTTCTGTTTTGCAATTTTCGAGCGCAAAACTAAAATCTGACCCTTAGGGGCTTGTTTACAAAGCCGCGGTAGCGGTTTGCGATCGTAATCGGAGCCGCGGCCCCATTGATTTCAATGGGGCCGCGGCTGCGATCGCGATCGCGAACCACTACCGCGGCTTTGTAAACAAGCCCCTTAATGTTATCAGAAATGATGACACTGGCCAAGGAGTGTACCAAGTTAGAAATGCGCCCTGTGCGAATCATGAACCTGGTGCCCCCTGTCTCCCCAGGAACTCGTTCTTATCAGGCTTCCTGAAAGCCCAGTGATGATGTCAGCACCCTGTACAGCTGTCCCACACACACAGTCCTTGGTATGGTCCTGCACTGGTCTCATTGGGGTGGTCTTTTGCATAATAGTGTTCTATGAGATTTCTGCCACTCCTGCTGTTTCCACACTAGGTACTGACAGATTTTTCTGACAGTGACGAGGCACAACAGGCTATCCTTTTACACAGCCACAGGGACACCAGCTAATGCCACTGAGAAGAGCAAGGTTTTCCACTCGCTTTGACCCAGCTCCCTTACTGCAAGTGCATATCTCTTGCATTCCTTGAGTTGTTCTTTCTTGGACTAGAGATTAAAAGCTGGAGAAGATTCAGAATGTTCATGCCAGACTGTCAGAGAAGTTTTCAAATCAAGCATCACCTCAGTCTCCTACTCCTTGCTCACCCTTCCTTCCTTCCTTCCTATCAGTGGCCTTGTAGTGGAATGTATGGGAAACACCCATTCCTCTGCAGGGATTCTCCCTAACCAAGCTTAGAACCAGGGAGGCATTTCACCTTTAAGAGCCTAAACCCTGCCTCTCTAAGAAAACAGGCCGCAAAAAGCCTGGGAAGGGTGTGGCCAGCTTTTAATTCAGAAGCAGGAGACCTGGAGGGGAGAGAGGAGCCCGGGGTCTAGAGCATACAACAGAACCACTTACCTTTGAAAGGAAGCCTGCTAAGAAGGTAGGAAGTGTTTCTGAATCTACTACTGTGCACTCAGCCTTGCTGTTGAAGTCCTGCCCACCTGCAGAACTCCCATGCTGTTTCACTTACGAGTATCCTATCCTGCTGTTAAGGAATGGAAAAAGACTACTGAGTTCTGCTGCCCAGAATGAATGGACTTTGGAGGGACAATCCTGGTTTCTTCTTTAGAAGTGCTGTTTGTGCTGGAGTTCTACTTGGTTGGAGAAACTGTTGCTGGGCTGTGCTGCCGGAAGTGAAGAAACTTTGAGGAGCCGGTTTTGCTTTGTTTTGTTTTAGGAAGTGCCATCTGTGCTGGAGCAGTGTTCAGCTATTCAGCAGAGTAGCCTTGCTGAGGGCAATTAAGGACTTGCTACAGATGGGTAAAAGCCTAGGGCAATAGAGGATTTAACTCTACGTGTGCCTAAAACCCAAGGAGGGCCAGAGCAGTTGTCTGGATGCTGTCTTCAAATAAAGTATATATTTTTTAAACCTCCTGGGTCTTTTCTAGGTAATGATTTTTTCCTGCTATTTTCCTTCTCTCATTGGAGAAGTCTATAGACAGGTGGTAGCTTCAAAATGGGCAAATCATCATTGCGCTGTAACAAGGCATGTTCTGGAGTATTCTACTAGCATGCACTGAGCATGTGTGTTTGTGATCAACATTTGCCTTTTGCTATGTGACATTTACAGAATACTATGAGACAGTTTTATCTTGGCTGAGATTTGACCAGAGCCTTAGTTTTGCTTTGCTTTGCTATATATTATATTTTTGAGATTCAAAGTTAATGACCATTTTTACATTATTAAACATGCAACTGGAAGGAGGCCAGAGGCGATGGGTAGCCAAGATTTATTGACTGAACATAGTGTTCTGAGAAACACAATTGCTTAAAAGCTGTGCAGGAAACTGTGAGAACAGAGCAGAGCTGAGTGGGACGAAGGACTCGGTGTCCAGCCCAGCAAGAGGAAGACCTGCCCCATCTTCCTTCTTCAGCAGGTATTATGGACTCATTAAATACTTATTTCGCTTCCTCTCCATTGGGAAAGGCAAATGCTTTTTTCCCCCTTCCTGTTATACTGTAAAGGTGGTAAGGCAGGATTGTTCTGTGCATGCTGTCTGGTAAGGGTGAAATATCCATACAGCTGTCATTCTCCGATGACCACTCCTCAAGATAGGATACCGTGTCTCTGTTTACAGATAACTTTGCACTGCTCTCTCGCTCTCTCTCGTTTGCTGTAAATAGACACTTTGCAATGTCTGTGGAGAGCAAATTCTGATATTCCATGTGTATGCTGCAGTGGGAATATTATATATCATACAGAAGTATAATATGCAATGCTGACATATTGTATAGAAGGTGTAGTGTGAAATATACATGATCGAGAGCAGTGTGTAGTAAGTACAAGTCTCACTGACTCTCCTTGTAGCCTTGGGCAAGTCGCTTAACCCTCCATTGTCTCTGGTTCAACCTTAGATTATAAGCCCTCCAGGAACAGGGAAATTTCTACAATAAAGTATTTTGGACAGTCCTTGTGTTGGCCGTGGTCCTTGTCCTCCGCTACTTTTCAACAATATATTACGGAAGGTATCCTTTTCCCCCCTTTGTATGTCAGTATACATTATGGCTGTCATTGTGATCTCCGAATAGCAGGGTTATATGTCTGGCTTGACCATACAACCTACGCACAGGCGCAGGACACTATTCCAGCTCCAGCACTCCCCACATGTACAGAAACATTTATGTAGGGAGGACTGGATGGGGGCAGGAGGGGGTGGGACAGAGGTGGACTGGGAGTGGAGCGGGGGCAGGCCAATGCACCCGGATGTACAGAGGCCATTCAGTTCAGGTTTCTGTACGTTCCCCGTTGCAGTGATGGATGTCCGGCTTATTCCACCCCAAAGGTGGAATAAGCCATGGGGGTCCCCACTGCATGGTGTTACACACTCCCACAAAAGCATGCTGCCTGCTGCTCTGTGCCCCTGCAGCTGTGATCCAGCCCATGGGGGCCTTCTATTCTGGCAGGATCACTGTCTGCAGGGGTGGACATGGGTGATGACATTTTGAACTGTCAGATGGCTTGTTGCCATGGCGCCAGAACACCACAGCTCCCTCCCTGCAGCTGTGTTGTTCTGGCATCTGGATGGGTAGCTCCCTGCATGCCTATCTCATTGGCATATGGGGAGCGCCTGGTCATCCAAGTCCCTGATTCTGCCGTCGCGGGTATGTCTTAACCCCGCAGTGTCAGCAGAATTGGGTACATTTCCTGCACGTCTGGTTTTTGCATGGCCAATGCGGCCAGACATGCGGAAACCAGAATCGGCCTCCACGTGTTGGCCTCCTGTTTAGAGGAAGGCCACATTTTGAGTCACTTTGTCTAGTTACAAAGCCCATGAGCACCTTTTATTTGTGAGCCTTGTAGCTAATTTCCAAAGAGAAACTTTGGAGGTAGTGTCCTTTTGAAAAGTGCCTGGGGAGGGGGGATTACAGGTAGAGAGTACATCCAGACTCTGTTTCTCTGAAGTCTAGGCAGACTTTTCTGGAAAACATGCACAGATTTGAAAATACAGTCTATATGTGTGCTTTTAAACATGCCTCCATGGGAATGCCTTCATTCCCTCCATCTAAAAGTGCTTGAGTTGTGAAAACCCTTCATGCTCTTTGGCTACTTTGAGATAGGCAGCTTTCATAACTGACAGTAGATTGCTATTGCATTCTCTGAGTGGACTCGTAGCCCTTTGCCTTCAAGGGGAAGGTTTAGAACCTTAGGAGAGTCAACCAGATGGCCCTAACCTGGAATGTTTTGTTTGTTTTTTTTTGAAACTTTCAACTTTTATTCAACTCTTGAACAGATATGTAGAAAGTACCAAGTTTTTATCAGACATAATTCCAACAATAGCAGTCATTTAAGGGTTACATCCTGCATCAAGCAGTCCAGTGCTGGTTAGCTTGTTCTGCCATTAGGAGGTTACCTTGGTTTGCTGGTGGTGGGTCAGCAACCTTTACTGAAAGCCCCCCTCTTCTCTCCCCCGATGGCAGTTTACATTGAACAGGGCATTATAACTTGGAGATAACTATTTACAGGGAACATGGGCAATGGAGGGTTAAGTGGCTTGCCAAGACCACAAGGAGCACCTGTGGGACTAGAAACTCCAGTCCTTCCAGCCCAAGGTTGCTGTCTTCTAGTGGGCTTTGAACCTCCAACCTTCTGGTCTGGGGGGGGGGATAACTTGCCCCAACCACTAGGCCACTCCTCCCTGCAAACAAAATTATGCATGTTGTTCACCCAATGTGGGAAGGTTGGCGGCTGTTCTCCCACCCAGTGTTGCAGGCTTGTCTTTTTAATGCCCCAGATACCCAGCAAGACAAATTTACTTTATGCCCTGTGCATCTTTTGCAATTGAAGCAATGTCCCTTCTCCCAACATGAGAAGGCCATAGGAACACTCAACCCACTTTCCTATGATGCTACCCAGGCTCTCAAGCGCCCCAACCCAAAGCTTAGAGAGACTGGTGCACTCCAGAAAAGCATGGCAGAAGGTCTCCTGCCCTGCACCGCACTTCTGACATTGCCCTGTTGTCCACATCTCCAGTTCAACTCCCTGTGCCCTGGTGAGGTAACAGTGGTGTAGGATTTGGTACTGCATCTCCTGGTATCAGGCATTGTAGGTCACCGCGGTTATGCCCTGAAAGTACCATTCGAGGTGTTCTGGGGTCACCTTCTCCTCTGCAATGTCCTCTGTCCAGGAGTGTGCCAGTGCTGCTATGTGTGATGTCCCCAGCATATCTCTAAGTATCTTATTCCAATGGGAGAGCGTATTCCCCTTTGGTACTAGGTTTTGCAGGTCCTCATCCCGCTCAGTATTGTCCAGACTCCCTGGCGACCCCCACATCCAGTTGACACCACTAATGGTGGATCTGTAGGTACTGGAAGCTTTGCAAAGCCAGTAGACCTGTCCCCAACATAGAAGACAGCCAAGATCTACCCAGCCTGCTCTCTCCCAAAGCGCAAATGAACCTGCTCCCACCTCCGGAGAAAGCCAGGATTACCCCACCTGCAAAAAAGGGGTTACCGGCCAGCTGGGCTGCCCACGTGTTACCCACCATCGCCAGGCTTTGCGGAGGGGAACCACCAACGCCCTAAACTTCTTCTGCTGCAAGGTCCCCCTCGTGGTCTGAAGCATATTGATCAACCTATATGGGTGACTCTGGTAATCCAGTAGGCCCTGCGGTGCATACCGCTCCACACAATGCAAGGCCTCGTGTATCTACCTCATAAGAGAGGCCACATTGTACACCCGAAGATCCGGCAGGCTGACTCCCCCCTGTTCCGCCATCTGGATCAGTTTTGCATAGCTGATTCAGGCTCTCTGGCCTCGCCACAGAAAGGAGTGAATGGTCCCCTTAAATTGTTCTTCGTCCCTCCGACATACTCACCTAGGGAACATCTGCAGCTGGTACAGAATTTTTGGGAAGACTTATTTGCTCCAAGGCTACCCTGTCATAGAGGGAAAGGGGGCGCTCCCACCATCTATCGCGCAGATTCTTTATTTGCTGAAGTTTATCTAGCATGTTTTTCTTATAAACTACCCATTGGTCCCGGTGCAAGTATATGCCTAGGTATTTAAGGGATTCTGGGGTTTAATTGATGCCATGGCCTAGTGGCTGGGGCAAGTTACCTCAGGCCAGAAGGTCAGGGGTTCAAATCCCACTAGCAGACAGCAACCTTGGGCCAGAAGGACTGGGGTTTCTAGTCCCACAGGTGCTTTTTGTGGTTTTGGGCAAGCCACTTAACCCTCCATTGCCCATGTTCCCTGTAAATAGTTATCCCCAAGTTATAATGCCCCGTTCAATGTAGTTTCAGTTTGTTCTATGTGAACCACCTTGATATCATGAAAGGCAGTATATAAGAAATGTTAAATAAATAAAATCCCCCCCTCCCCTAGCAACCACACTTCCATTTTAGCTGAGTTGATGTGAAGAACGGAGAAGCTGCCAAATTGTTCCAGCAGATCCACCAACCCTGTTAAACCCTCCTTGGAACAGGGCATGCTCACCAGCATGTCATCTGCAGAGACTGATCTTGCACTCCTGCACCCCCACTTGCACTCCAGGGAGTTTGTGGGCCATCTGCAGCTTGATAGCAAAGGGTTCTAAAGATAGAACAAAGAGTAGAGGAGACAGTGGGCATCCCTGTTTTGTGCCCTGGGACAATTCAAAGGTATCCGTCAAGTGGCTCTTCACAGGGAGCTGGGCCCTTGGCTGCTCATATAGGGCCTGTATCCATCCCACAAAGTAGTCACCCATCACATACTGTGGGAGGAACCCAAATGGATAGTCCCAGTCCATGCAGTCAAATGCCATTTATGTGTCGAGGCTGCTCACTACTGCCTCCTGTCCCTGACTGCAGTGCTGGCGAAAGAGCCTTACGGCCCTAGCCAGGTGGCTAACTGTGCTTCTCCCTTTCACAAAGCCCAACTGATCCGTATACACCATGTTGGGAACTACCTGCCCCAGGCGTCGTGCCAAGACAGCCACCATGTATCTTGGTTGAGCAATGAGATTGGTCAATAGTCCCCCACAAGCTCTGGATCCTTGCCCGGTTTCTCTAAGAGGACCACAGTGGCTTGATTGGCCCTGGCAGTGAATCCCCACCTCTGCCATGTCTTCTCCCCCATGTCCTGTAGTGCTGTAGAATTCCAGTCCCAACCTATCTGGACCAGGAGCCTTTGCCGGCTGCAATTTATTAATGCAGGTGAGGATATCTCCTGCTGATATGGGTTGATTTCAGGGCTTCTCGCTCTAGCTCTTCAAGGATAAACTACTGTTCAGTGAGGCATTAGAAAAACTGATGAAGGATCTTGGGGATGCTAAGGTTCCTAGGCTTCCAGAAGACAGGCCATGTCTATGTGAGACTGCTACCGAGAGTCGTAATAGTAGTGCTTGATGAGGTATGTTCCGTCTTCTCAATGCTCATGATTTCTACCGTGGGGCCAGTCCTTCTGGGATGGCCATCAGGGAGGTTGAGAAAGTTGAGTGAAGCCTCTGAATGCTCCAAGCTGGCCGAATGAAGGTGTGGTGGGTCAAGCAGAGGTGATCCTGGTGGATGGTCATTTGCAGACCTTTTATGTTGTCTGGACCCACATTACATCAGGACAATGGCTTCTGGAAGTAATTTGTGAGGGTTACACCCTTGAGCTGGCACGATCCCTCCCAGACAATTTTATGGAGTGTCCCTGGCATGTGCCCAGAACGTCCCAGGCAGTGGCAAACTCTCAAGCAGCTGCTCCAGCTTAAGACCATGGTAAAAGTTTCTCCAAAGAAGTGGGGCCAAGAGCGTTATTTCATTTACTTCATGGTGGCCAAGAAGGAAGGAATTTTAGGCCAATTCTGGGCATCAAACAGGTCAACCGGGCCTTGTGTGTTCCTCATTTCCACACAAAAACCTTGCAGTTGGTCAGTGTGGTGGTGAGGCAAGGAGAGTTTTTGATGTCGGTAGATCTCTTGGAGGCCTACGTGCATATTTCCATTCAGCAGATCATCAGCAGTTCTTGCGGTCTGCGATACTAATGGGCCATTTTTAGTTTCAAGTGCACTCCTTTGGGTTGGTGATAGCCCCCAGAACATTAAGAACATAACATAATAAGAAGATAAGGCATGCCATACTGGGTCATTGCTTATTTTTCCTTCCAAACCCTCTTCTACCTGTCCTTCATTCTCCATCTCTGTTGATAACACCCTTCTCCTTCCTGTTACCTCAACCCGTAACCCTGGTGTTATCTTTAAGAACATAAGATATGCCATACTGGGTCAGACCAAGGTACGTCAAGCTCAGTATCCTGTTTCCATTAGTGGCCAATCTAGGTCACAAGTACCTAGCAGTTTCCCCAAAAGACACTTCCACAATGCTTGTATTGGGGCAAGCAGTGGATATCCTGGGTCCCCTTTAACAATGGTTTATGGACCTTTCCTCCAGGAACTTGTCCAAACATTTTTAAACCTGGCTACACTAACAGCTTTTACTACATCCTCCGGTAACGAATTCTAGAGTTTGATTACATGTTGAGTGAAAAATATTTTCTCTTATTAGTCTTAAATAGTTTACCCTGTAGCTTCATTGCATGTCCCCTAGTTTTTTTATATTTTGATGGCGGAAACAATCGATCTACGTTTACCCGTTCCACTCCATTCATTAATTGATAGACCTCTACCATATCTCCCCTCAGAGGTCTCTTTTCCAGGTTGAAGAACCCTAACCTTTTTAGCCTCTCTTCATAGAGTTATCCTTCCATCCCCTTTAGCATTTTGGAGGCTCTTCTCTGTACTGTTTTCTAATCACGCTATATCCTTTTTAAGATTCTGCAACCAGAATTGCACATGATATTCAAGGTGCAGTTGCACCATGGAACGATGCAGAGGCATTATAATATCCTTTGTTTTATTTTCCATTCCTTTCCTTATGATTCCTCGTATTTGCTCTCTTGGCTGCCGCTGCACACTGGGCAGAGGGTTTCAACATGTTTTCCACGATGATGCCTAAATCTTTTTCCTGGGAGGACATAGTAGTATCGGTGGCATTGTGCACAGAGGGGCTGTTGGTTCGCCCTTATGCTGATGATTGGCTGATAGAAGCAAAGTCAGCTCAGGAGAGTCATTTGGTTACGTCTCATTGCCTCTCTTCTTCAGGAGTTGAGCTGGGTTGTCTATTTGCCAAAAGCAGATTGGAGCTAACTTAGTCGCTGGAGTATCTGGGGGCTGTTTTTGACACCAGAAAAGGCAAGGTGTTGCTGACACAGGAGAGACTGCAGGAATTGCAGATTCAGGTACAAGCATTGCTGGAGATGAGGTGTCCTCAGGCATGGGGCTATCTGCAGGTTCTGGCATCCATGGCAGTGACGGGTGACCTACATGGAGTAGTGGGTACACCCCTAAACAAAGGCATGGGGAGGGGTAACCTGCACCGAGCAGCAGGTGCACCTCTTCTTACCGCCTTGCTGGGCAGACTAGATGGACCATATTGGTCTTTGTCTGTCGTCATATACTATGTTACTATGTTACTGTTTATACATCAGTCAGCAGAGTGGTACTGGCACTCTTGGCTCTAATGCTCGAAAGGGCAGACACCCACCTGCTGGCTCTGTCAGTGTCTCATGTGGCCAGGAAAGAAAATGTGCAAGCCAATTATCTCGGTCAGAATCTCTTGGATCCAGGAGAATGGTTGCTAGTGGAGTCAGTGTTTCAGTTGCTTGTGGAGTGCTGGGGTTTGCCTGTAATGAATCTCATGGCAACAGTGGCCAATGCAAAGAAGCCCAGGTTTTTTCAATCGACAGAAAGAGATGTTGTCGGGGCGGGGGGAGGGGGTCCTGGACACCTTGGTGCAGAGGTAGCCTCATGAGGAGATATTGTATGTTTTTCCCTCATGGCCGCTCGTAGTCAAGTGGGGCAGAAAGAGAAAGTGCATTGGGGACTGGTGATCATAGTGATGCTGGATTGGCCTTGGAGGCAGAGATATGAGGATCTGGCAGTAGAGGATCCATTTTTCATTGCTAGCAGTACCTGATCTCCTCTCTCTGGATCCAGTTCTCATGCCAGTGGCTCATCAGTTCTCCTTTACAACTTGGCTCTTGAAAGATCTAGGTTGAGGAAGGAGGACTACACTTCTCAGGTAATAGCAACTCTGCTTATGATGTGCAAACATTCCACTTCTATGGCATATGTTAAGGAATGGAGGCTATTTGAGAGTTGGTGTGAGGACAGGAGAATTGTGCCTCTTAGAGGCTTTGTTGCCTGATGTGTTGGCTTTTTTGCAAGTAGGGGCTTGCGCTTAATTCCCTGCAAGTGCAAGTGGCAGCGCTATGCTGTTTTATGGGAAAGAGTCCAGGGGGTTCCATGATGGCTCATCCTGACGTTGTCCATTATCCGAGTGTGGGATCTTTATTTGGTACTAGCAACGTTATACTTAAATTGCTTGGTGAGTCCAGCATCCTGAGATGTTTTCTCAGGTCCTCTTCTCCAGGAAGCATTGCCTAGACCCTCCCAAGTCCTTGATGAGCTTATCCACTATTACTGCTACTGAGCATTTGTATAGTGCTACAAGTCGTACGCAGCACTGCACAGACATGTAAGAGACAATCCCTGCTCATCAGAGCTTACAATCTAGTCAAGACAGACAACACAGAAGATGCAGATCTGCAGACAGGGATAAAACAAGGGGGAAAGATAAGAAACAAGATGATCAGGTGAGTCAAGATCCAAAAGCAGCAGAGAAGAGGTGAGTTTTCAGCCTGGATTTGAAAAGGGTCAGAGACGGTGCCTGTCATACAGACACAGGTAGTTTGTTCCAGGCGTAAGGTGAAAGGAATGAAGTCTGGAGTTTTCAACATTATCCCCAAATAACTGCTTTTAACGGACAGTCTACTGAAGGCAATTTTCAACACCCATCTGCTGACCAGCATCTTAGTCAAAGATGCCTTCATACCATGACCCTGGGGCTGTGATTCTGACCACTAACTGAATTTGGTCATTCTAAACATCTGTGAAACTCTACTGCTTATTCCAAGATGGGCCCTTGCAAGAATTCTTTTGTCTGAGCCTGCTCATACCAATGCAGCAGAGTTGGGGCAACGTAGTCCCCACAAATAGTTGAACGGAGGGTGATTCCCGCTTTCTCAAAGATCTGCGTAAAAAGGGTCTCTCTTCTATCATGGAAGTCCTTGAGGGATGCCCTTCCTTCTATGGGGATGGTTGCATACTTGGTAATCACTAAAATCAAGGTGCCCACCCTGGATGGCAAACAGCCTTTCCTGTTCTGCCTTAGGCAGAGGATAGAGCTTAATATGAGCCCTCACTCCTGGAAATTTTGCATCTGGAACCTCTCAAGATTCCTGGATCATATCATTAACAACCTGGTGAAACACAAATGATTTTGCTAGTCTAGAAATGTCAACCAGAATGGGATCTAGCACCACAGGGATCTCCTGCTTGTGTTCTGATAACTTCAATACGTTCATCACCCTATCAATAAGATCAGAAAGCTCTTCTTTCCTGAGGCATTGAACCAAAGTGCAGTCTTATTCCTCCTCTTCCTAGGTATTATTGAGATCCCAGTCTTCATGGTAACCCTCTAGATTTTCATCAGCATTGAGTGAGCCAAGAAATGGAAGGATCGGGGATAAATGCTGAACCACTGCTTTGGCCTCTGACCCCAGGATTAATAAGTGTGATTCATCTATCTCAGGAAATCAAGGGACACTAACTGCAAAAGGGGTGCTCCCCTTATCAGAGTTGACTCTCCCTGACCTATGGAATTCAGAGGGTCCTGTCAAAACACCCTCCCTCTGTGTCCTGACTGTGTGTATGTATTTGGGGGTGGGAGAGGAGAGCGAAGAGAGTTATTCTCCCTGAGGCTGAGCTGGTGGCAAATTGCCAGAGGTGGCTGCTTCCTGATAACCCGCCACCAAGCTCTGTTTTCTGTCGCCACAACACAGATACATACATGCATGCATAGTACAGACAGAGACACGCACAGACAAATTAGAAATAGTTACATGAGGCATACTTCTCTGCACCTTTTCTCCCAAAGCAATCTCCCACTGCTGTCGTGTCTCTTGCTGTTAATGGTATATATTTACTTCATTTGGTATTTCCTGTTTAGTTGCACTGTCTAGGGAGCTATAGCTTAAAATTAAAAGATGTAGATGTGTATTTCATTTTCTTTGTTGTACATTTTAATGTGAATCCCAATGACCGAGCTGTGTAGATGTTACTGTTTACTATGAGGCCATTTCTGATCGGGGCACGTCCAGACATCCAAAAAATGGGACGTCCCAAAAATGTTCCTGATTCTGCACCTGCGGAAGCTAGACATTTCCGTGGGTGCAGAACTAAGCATTTAGATGGGCCAGACGTGCCCCAATTTTGCAGTGCTGGACGTCCATCTACTTCTCCGGCTAGCCCTTGCTATGCTCCTGCTGGACCACAGTGCCATGGTCTCTCATCACCATGGCACCCGGATGCCAGGCAGGACGGCTGAAAGGCCCGATGTACCTGACAATGTTCCTTCCCTGCCGCCCGATCTTCGGCGGGATCTGCCAGGGCCGGGATTGGTCAGAGGGGCCTCACCCCGTGTTGCTCCCTGCTTTGGGTGGCCCTTCCTGGCTGGATTGCTGCCATCTATGGGACTTATTCCACCTCCGAGGTGGAATAAATACAACATCCATCTGCCCCCAGCTGGATGCACAGGACCGTAGCTGCAATAGGTCCTGTACATCCGGGTTGTGTGCCCCATCGCTGCTCCACCCACTCTCCGCCCTGTTACCACCCCCCTCCCACCTCCGTCTGGAGCTCCCCGCACAAAGGCCCTGTACGTGCAGGGAGCTTTCAGGGCAGAATAGACACACAGCGAATGACGGGGGTTGTACATCCAAACCGGACATTCATTCCCACTATTCACTGTTCAGAATGACCCCCTATATGTATGGCCTCTTAGTGGTGGACAAGCATGACTAAACTTATTTATGGCTTATTGAAAACTTGATATACCATCCTTCGTATCAGCAAAGTGGTTTACAATAAGTAAAATGAAAAACAATTAAGAAAGGGGAAAGAACTCCATTAAACCGACAGGAAAGATAAGATGGAGATAGTGGGGAAGAGAAGTCAGGATTGGGGGCAGAATCTTAGGGCACCTGTGGAGGAAGACCGAAGGCAAGTTGAAATAGAGATGTTGCCAAGAGATGGTGAGAATTCGAGACAAGAGGAGTCTATCCCATTTTGTCACAGCTGGCTTTGAAGATGCTTCTGTTAATGTATTACTTTAAATGGAAACCAAAAAATAATAAACCTAAACAACCAACTGTAGGATGAAATGTTAAGCAAGAGATATGGGTTCCACTCCCAGCTTGGACTTGCCAGCTGGGTTACTCTGGTTTCTCACGCTTGATCTCGGCTTTGTACAGGGTGACCCTCCAGCCAAAATATTTACTGATTTTCCAGATTGTGCAACACATGCAAGGAAAAGTACAACAATAAGTGTGGAAAGCCGCTGAAGGAAGACAGAGATCCCTGCAGCATATTTGGAGCATAATAAGCGCTGTCCTGCCTTCCTTCGTCCGATTGCTTAATGCCCTATAAAGGACTGGCACTTTGTACACACAAGACGCTTTTCAAAGCTGTTTACTCCAGCAAAATCGGCCTCCTCTGCCCTGCCAGCAGTCCATGCAGACTTTCACAGCACGCACACGTGTAGCTATGCTTAACAGAGGTGTTTCCAGGGTAGGGTGTGATGTTTGGGGCAGGACACGTCGTCGTATTTTACCTCCTTTTGGCCACTCGACCAGATGGCTTTGGATAGACTGTGAGCTCGTTTGTGTAGGGACTCTCTCTCTTGGTTCGGTACTTCCATGATAATGCCTTCATTGCAGTGCTGGTTTCTTCTAGACATCCTCTGGATTTGGAGCTATATAGTGGGGTATTCCTAGTGTACTGCGGCAAACATGGCGTATTATAATCTGTTACTGCTTCAGAAAGATCGATTGTTTACCTTATCAGAATATAGAAAGACTAGGGGACATGCAATGAAGCTACAGGGTAAACTATTTAAGACTAATAAAAGAAAATATTTTTTCACTCAACGTGTAATCAAACTCTGGAATTTGTTACCAGAGGATGTAGTAAAGGCTGTTAGTGTAGCTGGGTTTAAAAAAGGTTTGGACAAGTTCCTGGAGGAAAGGTCCATAAACCATTATTAAGAAGGGACCCAGGATATCAATGCTTGAACCAATACAAACATTGTGGAACCTGTGTCCCTTGGGGAAACTGCTAGGTACATATGACCTAGATTGGCCACTGTTGGAAACAGGATACTGGGCTTGATGGACCTTAGTCTGACCCAGTATGGCATATCTTATTTGCTCTCTTGGCCGCCGCTGTACACTGGGCGGAAGGTTTCAACATATTATCCACGATGATGCCTAAATCTTTTTTCTGGGTGGTGGTTCCTAATGTGGAATCTTGCATCGTGTAACCATAGTTTGGGTTGTTCTTTCCTAAGTGCATAACTTTGCACTTGTCCATATTAAATTTCATCTGCCATTTGGATGTCCAGTTTTCCAATTTATCAAGGTCCTCTTGCAATTTTCCACAATCCTCATGGGTTTTAACAGCTTTGAATAATTTTGTGTCAACTGCAAATTTGATTACCTCGCTCGTTCCCATTTCCAGGTCATTTATGAATATATTAAAAAGCAGCAAACCCAGCACAGATCCCTGGGGTACTTCACTATTCACCTTTCTCCATTGGGAAAATTGGCCATTTAGCCCTACCCTCTGCTTTCTGTTTATTAACCAGTTCCTGATTCACAATAGTACACTGCCTCCTATCTCATGACTTTTTAATTTCGCCAAAAGTCTCTCATGAGGGACCTTGTCAAAGGCTTTCTGAAAATCCAGATAGACTGTATCAATCGACTCACCTTTGTCCACCTGTTTATTCACACCTTCAAAAAAGCATATATACAACATTTACAGCAGACTGCTAAAACCTGCTGTTTCTTTATGTATAATATTTATGAAATTCATCCTTTCCTCTGTTACCTCTACACGAACGCTTGTCCAATCTTTAATTACTTCCCGCCTTGACTATTGCAGCCTTCTTCTTACCCGCCTCCCTATGTCATCTCTCTCCACTTCGGTCAGTTCAAAACTCTGCTGCTCGGGCATGTGGTGAGTAGCGCGCTATAATAAGAAATGATCAGTATAGTGCCCGGCAGCAATCTTGGTCCACCCATGGACAGCCACGGTGCTCTCCAGATACTGCCGAACGGCCTGTGGAGATATCCAGCAGCACTAGAGAGATAGTGCTTCCGAATATCTGTGTCCTTTTGCGGATAACTTTTGAAAATTAATCCCTATTTGTGAAGTAGTGAACTGTGTGTATAAAGCTGAGTTGTGAACTGTTACATCTTAGATGTTTCATGCTGTTTTTATGAGCATAGTTTTAAAGATGATGGCTTGCCTCTTGCTGAATCCTATTCAATATTAATTAAAGGATACTGGATTTAAAATGTTATGGACAGTTGTTCAGTGTTTATTGAACTTGGCAAGATTGCTGCTGTTTTAAAAAGCAATACCTAGGCTTTAGAGAAGTTTAGCCATTTTGGTTAGATTAATGCTGCTTTTGAGAATAATTTCCAGACTCCTGATAAGCGTGGGTAGGTCTGTTACGATAATGCCATCCAGGTTCTTGCTTTCTATGTTTATTTGTGTTATGGTCGATGTATTTTTGTACCTGCTTAGAATTGTTAATATTGCAAGTAAGACTTTTAAAACATTTTAAATAAGTAAATTAATATCTATAGTTTGCTAATCCAGATAACCAATGAACATACACAATGCATGACAATCTGATCTCTGGAAGAGGCGGTATAGAAAAATGTAATAAATAAATAAAAATGTAATAAATAAATGACGATGCATAATCATACACATACAAATTAATGCTGTATAGGGTTATTACATGCCTCAACTAATTATCATTGAAAGTCTTTCTAAAAAGACATTGCTTTAAGCAACTTCCCTCAAAACAAATACGTTATACAATTTACAAAAAGGATTGGGAAGTCTGTTCCACTGCTTGGGGCCCATGCAGGAAAAGATACGGTTCGGAGCATTCGTTAATCTGGCTACCCATATGAGGGACCTTCCATAGATTATGACTCTGGGAACGCAATATACATGCTGGTTGGTGAGATACAATTCCCATACTCAAAATGAGCGCATAACCCAAGCGCAGATGCTTAAAAAGCAGCTATGCGGCCCGAAATTGAGCCTTAAACTCTATCAGCAGCCAATGAAGCTGCCATAATACTGGTGGGGAGATATGATGCAATCGCTTCAACCCGGAAACAAGATAGGCGCCCACATTTTGTACCATTTGTTAATGCATGTGAAAAAGAGGCTGGAAGTCCCAGATAAATTATGTTTCAATAATCCATCAGAAGGGGAAGGGATTGCAAACCTAATAGTTGTTATGAATGGACAGACTGCATAGGCCGTATGATTTTTATGTGCCGTCATTTTCTATGTTCAGTTCAGGTTCCTTCCCCCGCCCCGGGTCTTCCTCTTCATGCAGTTTACTCAGTGATCCTTTACCCTTTTGTTTAGAGTTGTATCTGTCACTCTGATTGAAATCTCTTTTGAGCAGGGACTTGTAGCTGGACATAATTTATTGTAAGGCAGCCTGCTTTAGGTTACTGAGTAACAGGTGAAATACACATCAGGACTTTTTAATAACAGAGTAAATTGAATCCGATGTACTGTGTCCTAGGAGGGCGCATGAAAGATGCATCAAAGTGAGAGAAGCAAAGGTTTGGCTCCATCTCCTGCGGTTTCATTCTCACAGAAGGCAGATCCCTGGTGATCCCACGCCTCCTCTTCTTGGGGCTAGGGGTGTGATGGGGAGGGGCAGGAAAATGGTGTGGGGGCAGTAACTGAAAGTTTACCTCTATGTCATCTTTCGTGCTGTGAGGGCTTGTGTGTATCAGTGATGCTGAGAACTAAACTATCGGTAGTTTAACTACTGGCAGGGTCTCCCAAAATGGACAGGTCTCAGCTGAGGTGCCAGACCAAGACAAACCACCCATCTGGGCAGCAGCAGAATGGGAGAGTGTTGACGGCGGAGGATCACATTTTTGTGACAACGGCAACAACACCAAACTTAAACTGCGCGGAAGAAAGGCCCGGCAATCTACTTCTGTATCTTGCCATGAAAACCCAATGGATAGTTACAACAAAACAAATTGTGCTATGGTGCTGGAAGATGAGACCCCCAGGTCGGAAGGCACTCAACTAGCTACTGGGGAAGAGCTGAAGACTTTTTTCAGAGTAAAGCCAGCATTTATGATGTGGTTGGATCAAAGCCCTTGGGAAGTCTGACTGCTGATGTAGCTGCGCATGAAATGAGAGTCTGAAGCTGTAAAGATGTCTTACACATTGGAACATGGAACGTACAAAGCATGAACCAAGGGAAGTTGGAGGTGGTCAAGAATGAAATGGAACGTGTAAGCTCAGATGACAAGACTTCGACTTTCATACTTTGGACACATCATGCGAAGAGAGAGATCATTAGAGAAAGACATTATGCTTGGCAAGATAGAAGGTCAACGCAAAAGAGGAAGGCCAGCAATGAGATGGATCGATACAATAACAGCAGCTATGGGTACCAGTCTGTCAACAATGAGCCACCTGACTGAAGACCGAACACAATTTAGGATAGCTATCCAGAGGGTCGCCATGAGTCGACTCCGACTCGACGGCACTTAACAACAACAACAACATGTCATCTTTTGTTACCTATCCTCATCTTCTCCTCAATCCCAGATACAGTCTTCCTACTTTTAAGAAATACTTATTTCATGGGGAGGTGGAAGGAAAATGGTAGTGTTTAGGGCAATGAGAATTTTTGTACTCACCTAACCAAGGTGGAGATAAAGAAAGATAGGATTAATTGGTCGGTCTATTCTATGGTCCTTCACTATGTTTGTAACTCACAAATTAAGAAAATTCCCATTACAGAAACAAGAGGACGCTAAGGAAAATAAACCAAAATACTGTCAGTATAGAAAAAAGTAACCATCATGGAAGTAGTGTTTGTACAGTTACAGAAGATCTCTGCAGTGAAGCCAGAAGACATTGCTGTCAGTCTCCGCCACACTTTTTTACTTAACTCCAAAGGCAACAATATTTTCCAGCACCATTACATAAGAAACTCTGAATGCACAAAGCTCTTAACTGCTAAGGGTCGTAGATTATACATCTCTCACTGGAGTAGTTAATTGAATTTTTATAGGGAATCAAAGGAAATGGTTAGACCTTAGAGACAAAGGAGATTTTAGAAGGGTTAGGTGCTACACACCTGTATGAAAAGCCCCTAGTTACTCATATGTACCACAACATGTAGAGACTTGAAGGGGGCGTGTTTGAGTGATATCCGCATTTCCTGTCTTGCAATGGAAATACACATGCAACGCAATGTGTGTCTTCAAGTCAATGCTGACACCTGGTGACCAGCAGCTCCTGGGTTTTCTTGGCAGTAGATTGCCAGACCTGTCTTCTGAGGCAATAGAGGGTTAAGTGTCTTGCCCAAGGCCATAAGGAGTGCTATGGGAATCAAACTCTGGTCTCCTGGTTACCAAGCCAGTGCGCTAACCACTGGGCTGCTCTTCCACTGAGAAATACGTGTACATATGCTTCCAATAATCTCCATATCTGGGGTATGCAGAGATGTCAGCTAATGGCTTGTTCTAGTCTGTGGTCTGGAGCTCCCACTGTACATATTTTTCCCATTTATCTTATCAAAGACTCCATGTTTGGGGAGCCTTTCACAGAATAAGATAATTTGTACAAAATTGGGCTTGAAATCTCTCAAGGATTCCTGTAAGAAGATCTGCCCAGCCACCTTCTCCTCCGTTTGCTTCTCTCCTATCCTATGCTTCTTCTAAAGTAGATTATAAACCTCAGTATTGGGGGAATAGTATCCTCTGTTAGTTTCAAGGTCTTTGTCGGATATTTTTTTAAATATTTGCAGGAGAGACTTTGGGAAGTTAGGAAGGCTTAAATTGAAATGTCTGGTTTTATTTTCAAGAGCCTCCATTGAAATACACTAGATAGCAGTGGGTAAAGGCTAAAATGGCCCATCTACTCTGTGAAATATATCACCAAATTGTTCTGGAGCAGAGCTGTGTTAACAGCGTGTTGTGAAGCTAGGCAGTCCTTGTATATCAGTATTAACACTGCCTCAGCTTTCTCATCTTAGTTCACTCTACAGGATCAACTTTAATTGTGGGTTGTTATCACTGCTAGTACAATCCTTCATAGAATTGTATTTTCATTCTAGACATACCTTTTGAATCTTTTAAACAGAAATGCGGAATTTAGTCCTCTGAATCAGTGTATCCTTTTCAGCTTTCTTTTATGTGACATTTCTGACAGTTCCTATTAGTTGTGCTACTCCTGAAGTAATTTTCTAGTCTAACAAATTCAAATGCAGTTTTAGGATCTCATTTCTCAGTAATCTACATAGCTCTCACATCACCGTTCCTTGTCCCACTATTGTAACTGATTAAAAGTTACAGTCATCTCCTTGCTAAACTGCTGTATTTCAGACACAAAGAAACCATCCTTGCCAGGGCAGCAGTATTCTTCCTTCTGCATGTAGGATGGTTGCCTTGCTTTGCATACGTCAGGAAGCAAATTCAAACAGTTTTTAAAGCAACATTATCCTTTTTCTGTTTAGGTTGGCTATGTTGCCTTACCTACCGTGAGGTTCCTTCCCCTTAGAAGCAAATTTAAATAGTTTTTAAAGCAATCTTCTTCCACATAGCCTTACCAGACTTCTGGCTTAACTGCTTTTTAACTCTTTCAGACTGACTTTTGAGTGTGACTCTAAGATTTCTGCCTGTCTTCTCTCGGTAATCCCCACTCGTAGAGCCCCATGATACCAAACTCCCACCTTGGAATTCTGGGAAATGTCATTTTCTTTCCAAATCTGCCCTTGAAGCCTACTTCCTTTTCTTATATTGCTTGATTTCCTCAATGACTCCTTCTTTCCTCCCTTTGAGCAAGCGTCAATCAACAATCTGCTGGTCCAGGGCTTCCATTTCCCAGTATGATTTAGGAGGGCAACGCCCATTAAGGCATTCACAGGTTCAGCACTATTTCTTTCCATGATAGTGATAAGAGTTCATATAAACTCAAGAATTAAAATTTTAGGCTTCAGTAAGAAGTGGCATGGAAGATGTAGTGGTAAGGGGCCTTCACATCTCCATTGGTCCTTCTGTTCTCCAGACATGGACCCGGACTCACAGAGGATGCAAGGTCCACAGCTGATACAGTACATCCCCTCCATTGTGTGCAGCGGTCATTGCTGCGCTCCCTGCAGGCGTCTTGCCAGATGACTCAGACCACTCCCAGGGTCCAGAGCATCACTTCTCAATCTGTGTATCGGACACGCTGGTGTGTCACCAAAACCTTTATACAAAACAGGCTGATTCTTTCCTTAACAACCAACAACCACGTGCCTTCAGGCCGGGAAAAGTACAAACAGGGAGTCAGATACTTAAAATCCACAGAACTGCTCCCTAATTCTGCTTCCCCTTGCACTCAATGGTCGCTCTTGCCACCAGTCAAGCTGACAGTGTTGGAGGTCTGCTTCATCTTCCCCCCCTCCCTCCCCCCATTACTGCATCCTGAACCATCCTATGTTTCCATAGAGACTGGAAATGCTGCGTTCTGCCCTCACCCCTGTGGCCTCACTTTCCTTCTGTCAACTTTTTAAAACTTGCCCTCCCCACCCGTTCATCAATGGGGACTGGTGGAGGGAGGGGAAAGAGAGAGAGGATAGAGATGGGGTGAGCCTAGGGAGTATTGGAGAGAAGGAATGAGCTTAGTGCAATGGTATCACTACATGAGAGGAACCTTGGGGTGGCAAACGTTCTCACCTCACCCCCCCCCCCCCAGCTTTCAGGATTATGATTGGGGAGGAGGACTTAGGGATGTGGGGAAAACAGGGACTCAAAGGATTGCGCAGGAATGTGGGGACTTTGTGATCAAATGGAGAATTGGGGATGATCAGCATGGGGACTGAGGGATTGAATAGGGATTCAGCGATTTAGGTAGCAGTGATGGGAA
Organism: Ichthyophis bannanicus; assembly: GCA_033557465.1. Classification (NCBI taxonomy): domain Eukaryota; kingdom Metazoa; phylum Chordata; class Amphibia; order Gymnophiona; family Ichthyophiidae; genus Ichthyophis; species Ichthyophis bannanicus. The sequence goes on from CM066036.1 coordinate 809,783,018, forward strand.
TATCTGTTTTAGACTGGGGATATTTGAGACAAGGCCTAGAAATGTGGGGTGGGATGGAGAGATGGGAGATGCAGGGGACGGGGTAAGAGGAAAGGGATGAGTCTGTAAAGAGGTGATAGAAGACATGTATATTTGTTAGCATTTGATATACTGCTCCTTTGCAAAATCACGGCGGTGTACAATTCAAAAGGGCCAGAAAAGGTAAAAGAACTACAATGTGTGACAGGAAAGAGGGAGAGATATTCATTCAGACAAGACAAAGAGACAGACATCATAAATAACCCATGTCAAACAGTGAGTGTTGGCAGAGAATAGGTGTGTTTTTAAGGAGTGATTTGAATTTGATGTAATTTTGTTCTAATCGTAGAGGCGTAGCAAGAGAATTCCACAGGGTGGGTCCGAGGAAGAAGTCTGAATGAATGGCGGGTGGACTGTAGGTGAGCATGGGATGGTGAGGGAAGGTGAAGATGGTTGATGTGTGCTGAGCGAAGTCGGCGTGTAGGGATGTGAAATTGGAGAAGGTCTGCCATATATTGAGGAGTATGAGTGTAGATAGCTTGGTGAACCAAAATAAGAATTTTGTACCGGATATGAAAATCTACAGGGAGCCAATGGAGTTGAATTAGAAGAGGGGTAACATGGTCTCGATCGGAGGAGTGGGTGATAATTTGAGCTGCTGTATTTTGTATGTATTGGAGTCGGTGGATTTGGGTGTGTGTAATACCAGTGAGAACATGACCAGGGATAGAAGAAGAGTGATTAGCGCCTGGGGGTGAGGAAAGGACGGATTGACTGAATTTGACAAAGGAAATAGTAGGATTTCTTTGTGAGCTAGGAGATGTGGTCCTTGAAAGATAGATCAGAATCAAGAAGTACCCCTAGATAACAAAAAGAGGACACTAGAGGAATGGGAGAATCAGCAAGAACTGAGGCTATTGGGGAGCAGGAGCTTCCATGAGTAAACCAGATAGCTGATGTTTTAGTCATATTCAAATGGAGACAGTTTGTGGTTAGCCAGTCAGCAACTAGGGAGAAACAAGTGTTGAGAGGGGATAGGTCTGGCTGTAAGGGGTTGTGTGATAGACTATTACAATATCATCAGTGTAATAATAGGCTGACAACCCAGACTGTTGGATGAGAAGGGCAAGTGGAGCAAGAAAGACACTGAATAAAAAGGGTGCCAATACTGAGCCCTGAGGGACACCACAGTGGAGGAGAACTGGTTCAGAAGAAGGGGTGGGGGTAGAGGTAGAGATAACCGTGCAAGACCTGGAGAAAAGGAAGGAATGAAACCACCGATAGATTGAGCCTGAAAGACCAGCATCACACAGATGGGAAAGGAGTGATCCACAAGATCATACGCCACCAAGAGATCCAAAGATACTGTCACAGAAACATTGCTGCGATCATGTGAAATGTGAAGTTCATTGAGAAATGCAAGTAGGACCATTTTGATGCTGTGGCCAGAATGGAAACCAGATTGGCGGGGGTGAAGGACGTGAGTGGAGTTGAGCTGATGTGAGAGTTGGGCAAAGACAGCTTTTTGAGAATTTTAGAGAGAAAGGGGAGATTTGAAACCGGGCGATAATGTGCTGGAACGAGAGGATCAAGGGGTGGCTTTTTCAGGAGAGGGCAGAACAGGGCATGTTTCCAGAGGTTGGGAAAGGATCCAGAGGAAAGACTAGCATTGAACATGGCAAGAATGGGGGGCAATAGGGCAAGGGAGGGTTCAAGAAGCCATGAAGAGGGTATCGGATCAAGGGAGCAAGTTGTCTTACGTGATGTAGAAATAGATTTTATAACTTCTGGGGCAGTAAGAGGATGAAATGTGGCCCAAACATGGGAGAGGGGGAGAGAGGAGGGGGGGAGGATAACAGGGGGGGACAGGATGGTAGCGAGGCTTGACAATTGAGAATTTTGGTAGCAAAAAAAAGAGAGGGGCTGGGGTTTGACTGAGAAGGAACAGGAGAGGTCTTAGGTAGGAGTGCAGTGAGGGATCCGAGAATATAATAAAGTTGGTGGGATGGGTTGGAAATAGAATAAATAAATTTGGAGACGTATGCCTGTTTGGCCTGATGAATGCAAGAACGGTATCAGAGATGGTATTCCTTGAAATATTGTAGAGCTGCGGGAGAGTGAGATTTCTTCCAGAGATGTTCTGCATAACAGAAATGGGAACGAAGAAGGCGAAGCCCGGGATGGTACCAGGGTGGACGGGAACAGCGATGCGATGGTTGGGACTGCAAAGGGACTAATTGGTCAAGGGCAGAGGAAAGGTTTGCAATCCATTGAGAAACCTGTGAGTTAGGGGAGAGAGAGAGCGAAAGTCATCTGGGAGAAGTTGGTCAGCTGCAGGAAAAGGTTGGAGGGTAAGAGGAGTGATGCGATGAGCTAGACTGCTGGGAGTCTGGTAAGTGGTAGCAGGAGGAACTGGAACAGCAGCACTGAGTGCTGGGAGCCCTAAGCGAAAGAGCAGACAAAGATGATCAGTCCAAGGTAGAGGCCTGGTAAGGAAACTGGAGGGCAGGAGAGCAGAACTAGAGGGGGTGATCACCAGATCTAGGGTATGGCCAGCTACATAGGTTGGCGAGGTCACATGCTGTATGAGGGACAGGTTGTGAAGAAGAGTAGTAAAAAAAATGTTCTCTAGAGGAGGATCAACAGATGAGGGAATTGGAAGTGACAGGTCGGAAATTATCAAGAGAGAGCATTCCAAAGGGGAGGGACAGAGGGGAGTAAATCACCAGAAAAAAAGCCACAGGAGAGGTTTGTAGGTACAAGAGGAGATATTCTGAATAATGTAGTGAGGGGGAAGTAAGTTGAGTGAGTGGGAGAGAGAAGCGGTATAATGCAGCAACTCATCCACCGGTGCGACCAATGTGGGGTACAGAAATGGCGGAGAAACCCATAGGGAGACATCTGGCAAGGAGAGGTTCCTCTCTGTCCGTAAGTCAAGTTTCAGATAGAAAGAGAAGATTGAGGGATTCCTGGAGGATGAGATCTTGTATTAGTAGGGTTTTGGCTCTCAGGGAGCGGCAGTTAACGAGACCTGGTTTAAGTGGAGGAGGAGATGGAGGAGGTTGTTGGACAGGTTGGGACGAGCAGGAAGCTGAGATGCATGGGAAGAGATTAGCAGGATTCTGTGTTGTGAGGCCTTTAGGCATAGGGTTTTGAAAAGCAGAGCGGGGACAATTCCCCCATAGAGCGGGAATGGCCGTCAGGAGAAAGCAAGCTGAAACAACTGACCTTTGAACGTAAGGGGAGAGGAACTACTTATCCAAACCAGAGGGCAATTGTCAGCTAGCAGTGAAAAGCTGGGAGAATGTGCAAAGAGGATTGCAGCTACTGTTGAGCGCTCTATGCTAACACCTACACCACCGGAGCCACCCCAAGAAACACACTGACAGGAGCATGTTGTGTAATTTAGGTGCGCTCTTTCAGTGCGCACCCACGTTATGTGCCACCGCAGTGATGAACGCCGCTGGTACTTGATCTTTATAGCACAGGTCTTGGCGCTGTTTACCCGGTGGAACGTGGCCGTGTCACTTCCTGGAGGGGCCAGCAGATGGCGATTGGCAGTTAACCTGGTGGAAACACGTAACGGCACAATGAGGACAGATAATAGAATAGAGCAAAGCATGGGAAATAGACGAGGTGAAAGGGGGAAGGCTTAGAGAAGAAACGTGGTCAGCTGGGGAGGAGTGGAGAGGAAGAGGGAATACTAGTAGGTAGGTAAGAAGTGAAGAAAAGGAGCGTAGTGAAAATCTAGCTATGAGCGCATAGAGGCACAGAAGAGAGAGGGAGAAATAAGATGACAGGAATGAACAGTGTCAGTGACAGATGTAGGGAAGGAAGGGAGAAGACAGAGAAGAAATATAAAAGGAGACTTTGTAAAAAGATTTAGAAGACTAATGAAGGGATAGTGACGAGATCAGGACCACTCCAACAAGAGAAATAAATTGACCATACAACAGTGGTAAAACAGCGGAAAGGATTCCGTTTCCATTTTTAGTGACTGGAAATATCTCAGTTTTGAGAACATCCATTTATTGCATCTCTGTATTTTGCTCAGTAGAGGAGGAAAAGTCATTTTATTTCTGTTTCTCTGATGTGCTGCTCACAGACTCGTTTCTCAGGGTTTCACTTTCTAATTTTTGATCCTTAATTCTGTAATTGGTGAGAACTGCTGTGTTCTTCTCTGTGGGTGACAGAAGTGAGGGATTCTGCTAACATGTAATTTCTATGTGGGGCTCTATAGCGGTGTGATTTATGGGAGACATGTTTGTGTTCTATATTTGCCGTGCTGCCTTTTCAAAGGTACGGTTCTGCTATTTGTGTCCTAAGAGTTAGTGCTCTTATGGTATGGGAGGCTTGATTTATATAAGGTCTGAATAGCTTATTTGCACGGTTTTGTGTTCATATGGTACCTGGCAGCAGAGAGATTGTGGTGAAAAAGTTAAGGAAACAGTGGGTCAGCTGGGACACCAAAGATGTCAATGGCACTGACAAACTCTGATCTTGCCTAAGGACTCCGAAACTCACTAGCTTAACAAGGTACAGATGGGCTCAGAAGAAACAGATTGAGCCCCAACTGGCTGCCCCTTGGGGAGAGGCCACAGGCATCCGGTGAGTGGGATTACAGGCTCCCAAAGGCACCTGGAGCGGACCAAAACCTATGAAAATCTCCATTAGAATTGTCCCTACCATAGTGGAGGCCATTAATGGCTCCCCTTCATCGGCGGGAAGCTCCCCTGATCCTTCTAAGCCTATCCTCCCAGAGTGGTTATGATCGAGCTTCTTCTGAAAAGAAAGCCTCACCGTAAGGGGAAGTGCTGCACCATAGACTGGAGCCATCTTTGGAAGAATGTCAGAACTACCAACTGGCCACTACCAATGCCGTGGAACGGAGAAACTCTGAACCAGCCTCAAATAGCAGTTACGCTTAGTGGTCTGCTGCAAGCCTGCTAGTTTCCAGAAGGAGACCGGGCTCGCTGATCATTTGCCCCGACTCATGTCAGGTGTTCCCAGGAGCAAGCCGCAACCATGGGAGTAAGGAGCCATAGCTCTTATGGCCAGAGCCATCAGGTTACCAGCAGAGGGTGGAGCATTTATCAGAGGACATTGCTACTGATTATCATTTATATAGCGCTACAAGGTGTACACAGCGCTGTACAGAGACATGTAAGAGACAGTCCCTGCTCCTGAGCTTACAGCCTAGTCAAGACAGACAACACAAACTGGGGATTAGGATATACAGTATCTAGGGGAATGGTAAGGAATCCCAACTGGCCTGTGGGGGATCCACCACTCCGCCCTCCTGCAACTGACCTTGTGGAAGCCAGAACGGTACTTGAGACCTTCAGACAACCCCTGTAGAGGAAATCTGTGCTTGCAAAGGAATGGCAGGCACAAGGGCAAAGCAGGGGCCATGATCTCTTTAGCTGCCTGTGAGAAGAGCACTAAGGGGCTCCAGGACCCTGGAGGGTACACTTGTCCCAAATGCCCCCACAGGGGTCTGAAAAGCTGCTAGACAAACGAATATAGACCAAAGGCTGTTTCAGGAGCTGCAGCACAAGCTGAACTGCAAGTAGGGCTCTGGGTCCCCAAAAGGGCCCCGGGCACTTGGCTAGTTCCATCCTGCCATGCTCCGTTCGTGCCAGGCCCACAGGGTCCACTAAAGTGGCTGCAGAGCTCAAAGAAAAAGGTAAAGGAGCAGCAGGAGCCACGGGCAGAGCATCACAGCCTTGGTCCCATTTGGGAACAGGAAATCTGGTTTCCCATCAGCACCTCGGGCTCAGCTTTAACAGAGCCGCGGTTAAGGGAAACACTGTCCCTTCGCTGCAGCTCTGCAAAGCGGAGCCGGGGAAACCAGCAGGCTCTCCGGGGGGGAGGGTGGACGGCCGCGGGGCTCCTCATTATGCCGCTGCCGCCGCTGGAGCAGCAGCAGCAGCAGCAGCTGCTTCTTTCACGGGAGATTATTATTTTTTTTTTTTAATTTTGAAGAGGCCGAGTGAGGCGGTCTTTTTGGGGGCAATTTTGCCGCCCCCAAAAAGCCAAAAAAGCGGCCTCCTATGATTATAATGCCTCTATATCATTCCATGGAGTGGAGGAGTAGCCTAGTGGTTAGAACCCTGGCTTGGTGACCAAGCAACCAGGGTTCAATTCCAACACTCCTTGTGGCCTTGGGCAAGTCACTTAACCCTCCATTGCCTCAGAAGAAAGGCCTGGCAATCTACTTCCAGTGACACTGCCAAGAAAACCCAGGAGCTTCTCAGTCACCAGGAGTCAGGACTGACTCAAAGGCACACATTGCATGGCATATCATTCTATGGTGAGACCACACCTTGAATATTGTGTGCAATTCTGGTCACCATATCTTAAAAAGGATATAGCATTATTAGAAAAGGTTCAGGGAAGAGCCAGCAAAATGGTAAAGGGGATGGAAGGATACTCCTGTGAAGAAAGGCTAAAAAGGTTAGGGCTCTTTAACATGGAAAAGAGATGGTTGAGGGGAGATATGATAGAAGTCTATAAATTAATGAACACAGTGGAACAGGTAAACATAGATTGATTATGTTATCAGAATATAGAAAGACTAGGGGACATGTAATGAAGCTACAGGGTAAACTATTTAAGACTAATAAAAGAAAATATTTTTTTACTCAACATGTAATCAAACTCTGGAATTTGTTACCGGAGGATGTAGTAAAGGCTGTTAGTGTAGCTGGGTTTGGACAAGTTCCTGGAGGAAAGGTCCATAAACCATTATTAAGAAGAGACCCAGGATATCAGTACAAGCATTGTGGAACCTGCGTCTTTTGGGGAAACTGCCAGGTACGTATGACCTAGATTGGCCACTGTTGGAAGCAGGATACTGGGCTTGATGGACCTTGGTCTGACCCAGTATGGCATATCTGATGTTCTTATGTAGGCCTGTAACATAAACAGTGGACCATTCATTGATACAAAAGGTTGTAGCAAGAGTTTTACTTTTAGGAAAAAGTGGGAGAGAGTCCACCCCCCGTTGTTTGCAATATATTGACTATCTGCTACTTTGAGAATAGATTTAAAATCCTAATTCTGTTTTTTCACATTTTTTAAATGACAGTTCAGCTATATGTCCCTAGTAGAGCCTTGTGTGTGGGTGTGTATATGTGTACTAGAATTCCTTCTGTGTGAGAATTCGGTTTCGATGTATGCTCAGACACTCCTTGGCAAGACCTCTCAGCTCTGAAATCATTTGCTTTTGATTTGAAGACTGAGGTTAATTATCTCCAGTTTAGAAAAAAGTTGAAAACCTAGCTGTATAGCCAGTTTGAGAGATGATTGGCTTCACTCCTCTATTGGATTAGTTGTTTTTCTAATTTAGTGTGGGGGGGGGGAATTCGGGGGGGGGGGATAATTTTGTATTAATTAGTTTTTGGTTTAGTGGCTATGCAATGTATTTATTTTTAATTGTGTTCTGTTTTTTAACATGGGTCATTGTAATTATATTTGCTGTATTTCTTTTACTTGTTGTACGCCACTTTAAATCCTAGCAATGGGGTAAATGGAGAATATAAATGTCAGATTAAATTAAATTAAATTTTGTTTTTAATACACTAGCCCAGTGGTACTGAACCCAGTCCAATGGCACAACAATTGGGCATGAAATGGATTTGCGGCACTGTCTTATGCATATTCATTATGGATATCTGGAAAACCTGACTGGCTGGATGTGCCCTGAGGCCTAGGCTGAGAACTGCTGTCTAGCCAATACAATCAAGCCTCATCAAATTGCCTCTCTGGCTTTCTTTAAGATCTGCTTCAGTGGTCAGTGTGGGGGTAATTTTATATAGTTGAATTCGAGTCTAAAGCCTGTTTTATGTGCAGAGAAGGGTTTTTGTAAAATTGCTTGACAGCATTAATGCATAAAAAGTGTGCAAATGGAGCTACTTCTATGCAATTTGTGCATACAGTAGACATTTCTGTGGGTGTAGTTTGGGTGGAGTGGAAGTAGAGTTTGATGTACGTGTCAATTTTAGAAAACACTACATATCCCCCTCCCCCACATTTCTTGCACAGTATAGCTCTTTAGATCTCTTATTCTTTCTCCATATACTTTATGATGGTCACTGAATGTTTTAGCAGCTCTCCTTTGGGCCAACTCCATCTGGTTTCCATCCTTTGAAGATGCAGTCTCTAGAATTGCACACAATGAGGTTAGAGACCTACAGAGGCCCTGTTACTTCCTTTTCCTCCTAGTCATTCTCTCTGGATGCACCTATACATCCTTCTGGCTTTTACCATCGCCTCTTCTACCTGTTTGATCACCTTAAGATCCTTCAATATCATCACCCCTAGATCCTACTCTTCTTTCATGGCATGGAACAGTTTGACTCCCTATATTGCACTGCTCCCTTGGATTTTTGCAGCCCAAATGCATGACCTTGAAATTTTTAGCATGCCAGTTTAGCTGCCAAACCCTAGATCCCTTTTCATATTCAGGGCCAGCACTACCAAATAGGCAAACTAGGAGACCACCTATAGCGCCAACCTTTTGAAGGCACCCATTGCCACCACTGCCGTCCCTCTCTTGGATCTGTGGCGGTGGCAATGACACTACTACAGTACCCAGAGCCTCCGACACTGTGCGCTGTTGGTGGAGTGCTTTGACAAGCCGCTTCTGCCCCCATGGAAACGAGACATCTGTGTCAGAGTGGGCAGAAGGAGCTGGTCAAAGCTCTGCACCAACAGTATACAGTGCTGAAGGCTTTGGGTAAGTGCTGTGCCCTGTTTTAATATCATTGGCACAGGCGCAGGTCCCAGAGAGGGATGGCGGAGGGAGCAGGAATGAGGTTTACCTGGGGTGCCTCATATTCTTGCATCCACATCTTACAGGGATCTGCCCTATAACAAATTTTGGTATCTTCTGCAAAGAGAGAAACCTTTCCTGATAGCCTTTCAGCAATGTCACTTACAAAAATGTTAAAAAGAACCGGACCAAGAACCAATCTTGAATCCTCGGAATAAACTCCATCTTCCCCTTCCATTTGACTAGTTTCTGACTCATTTCATCAGTTGAGGGCCCATACAAGGGGTGTTCAGGTTGTTCCTAAATCACTTATAGAGACTGGTGTCAAAAGAGGGCAATGGAGGCCATTTCCCATTCCTTGCAAACCTCGCTGCTTGCTGATGGTGATAGCAAAGTTGCTTACCTGTAACTGGTGTTCTTCTTAGATAGCAAGGTAATTCAGGTGCATAATCCCTCCCGCTTCCTTGAGATTTCAGCTACATTATGAGCTATGGAACTAACTGAGGGGACTGCCGCCCATTGATCAGAACATAGCCCGAGAGCGCTGTTCTGCCCTGGAGATGTTGGATTACGGCATCATCCTCTTGTGTGCAACTTTTCTATACCTGCATTATTTCTGGATTCTGTACAGATTGTGATGTCTTTGAAGAGTTCTACTGTTGGTCCTCTAAGAGATGCTTGATTTCTGTTGTCTCAAAAGCTTGTGAACATCTAGTTCTATACAAACACACGTAGAGAGAAGGTCTGCTGGAACCATTCTTTGTGCTTGTACTGTCCTGATAGATCTGAAGAAAAAGTGTATGCAAAGCTCCCACCAGGGGATGGGTAAATATTTTTGTTTATGGAGAATATTCACTCCTCTAACCACAAGCCCTCCTCTTGCTGGCCGGGTGAGCAGTGCATGCTCTCTTGGCAGGCAGCTGAAGTGGGATCACAGAAAAGTTAGCTTCTGCGGGCGATTCTCCTGATTCCCATTTCATGTGACTATTGATCAGATCGGGGTCAAATGAATCTAACTCCTGCAATTGGAAGGGAATCAGGCTAACTGAAAAAAAAGTATTCATCTTTAAAGTTGAGAAAAAAAATGACACTTCTTTAACAACAGCAAAGAAAAGATTACTTGTGTGTGAGAGACAGTAGCAGTTGAAGGAACAAATCTCGAATAATGTTAATAGCCGAGGAGATGAGGATTGTGGCTGTGGAGCAAATTCAGCAGGGAAGGTTGTAGAATATAATTATGGTGATGTTCCTAATCTCATCCACGCCTTTTTCTCAACCATCTTCCTAATGTAATCAGAATTTTGTTTTACCAACTGCCCATAAATTACCATTAACATAGTAAGATATAGGGGTATGTTTACTAAACCTTCTTAACGTGCGTGCCGCGTTAGTCTGCAGGATGCCATAAAAGGAGTGGGCGGTCCGGTCAAAAATAGCAAAATGGGATTAGCGCTTGCTGCGCTGCGCACTCTTGTGTGCCGCGCACATTAGTGCACGAGTAACGCGCGCAGGAAGCATAAGCAGGCACGCTGATGTGCAAACAGAGGAACAGGGCTGCAGTACAATGGTAAAGACACTGACAGATGGTGCAGGGGTCATGGGTTCAATCCCCTACTGTGCCCAATGAATAAGGCTGGCTGAGGCACTACCATTTATGTGTAATATTGCATTATGAGGCATTTTAATTTTATTTTAATTACTGCTGCTAGCAAACGCACTCTCAAAGCGCTGTAACATAAGGTGCTGCATAAGGCACCCCATAAGGTACCCCAGAGGGCACATTTTGAAGTGCACTGTCCGCCACAGCACCCTACAATGTTGCATAAAGGGTGGCCTATAGGGCGCCATATAGGGTACCCTATGAGGCACGGCAAGGTCATAGCACTGTTTTTGATGGCAGACTGTGCATTGTAACGCATGAAAATGTTCAGTAGGTGCGCTGACATGCAAGGAGGAACAGCAGTGTAGCACAATGGTTAAGACACTGACTGATGATACAGGGGTCATGAGTTTGATCCCCAGTGTGCCTAATACTTAAGGCTGGCCGAGGCATCAGCTTTGACATGTAAGTATTGTTTCCTGTGGCACTTTATTTGTATTTTATTAATTGCTGCCAGCAAACACACCCTCACGTGCCGTAACCTAAGGTGCCGCATAAGGCACCCTATAAGGCACTCCATAGGGCACATTATAAAGTGCACTGTCTGCCACTGCACCCTATAATGTCCCCTATAGGGCACCCTATAAGTCGCTCCATAGGATACCATATAGTGCACCTTATATGGACGGTAACCATAAGGTGCCCTATAGGGCGCCCTATAAAGCACCCTCTGAGGCACCTTATGGGTACAGTACGCTGAGGGTGTTTTTGCTGGCAGCACTAATGTACATTAAAAATAGATAATGCTTTGGACAGCCCTATCAAATAACCCCACTGTGGGTTTGAACCCATGACCTCTGGCTCCACAGGCAGTGAAGTAACCAGTGGGCTACAGCTGCTAGCAAGCCCCTGGCTGGCTGCAGAAGGACTGCATGTCACCACACAAACAGTCTGCTGTGGTCACCAGGATAGGGTTAGCCCACCCGTACCCATGATGCACTGTACATGCAAATCAGTCATCTACAGATGAACACAAGATGGGGTATGCACCCCCACAGCACCTCGGCCTGGTAGGGGGAACTGACCGTGTGTGGTACTGGCACAGATTAGCTACACACCGTCACATTGTGCAGGTACTGCACTCACCCTGAGGGTGAGGTGGGGCGCCCAGCACCAGGTCCACAGCAGAGATAGGCCATGGTGCAGGTCCCCAGCAGTGCTAATGTGTGAGATAGGTAGTTTCTGCAGACACACCTTGGATATATCTGTATGTCTCAGTCAGGTGTAGCCCCTATGGACCCCTAGGAGGATTATGTACCACCACCCTCCTCCTCCTCCTTCTCCAGGGCTGAGGGTGGTAAACAGGGTCTCCCACCAACAGATCCACATTCTACCTCCCTGCAATGGTGGCAGTAGAGGGGACCATCAACCCCCGTCCTGCTGGGGAGCAGACACCCTACAGGGCAGTCAATGCAGCTCTGTACACATCCATAACGCAATAGCAGACAGACATTAGGCCTGGATATGCTAGGCTGCACCCCACCACTATCTGATATTCTCCTGCAGCAAGCCTTCAGCCACTGCACCCTGCAAGGCACTCCATCAAGACACATACCAGCTGCAGACAGTCTGCTAGCTAGTCCATAGTGCATGTTCCTGGTGGAAATGCGTGCACCCAGAACTGGGATATCAGCATACACAACAAGCAGATAAGTCAGTGACTGGGCCCCATAAGAAAACCCATAAATATCACATGAGAGAAGTACTATATAGCACTATGGGGGAGCCTAGCCATGCTGTGGTCACTGCACAATCAGGGTGAGAGTGATCTCCCAGCAGGACATGCTGTGGCCACCCTGTCTGTGCAGGTGGTGGCCGGGCACTACAATGTCCCAGCCAATGCCCTGTGCAGATGCATCCTGGCCAGGCCACCCTGTCCGGGCTATGCCCATGGTACCTTGCTCCTCATTATGCACATTGGCAGGCCAATACTGGCAACAGTGCTGGCAGTGTGGGCTGTGGAGGGTGTTTGCAGCCACCACACACTGGATAGACAGACACACACTCCCACACCTTTGCCAGCATTGTGCTACTATAGAGGAGTTTAGCAGCCCTGGCCACCACACCAGTCCGGGGCACAGTGCAGGCATGGATATGGTACGCAATACTGTTGGGGGTCACTCCCCAGGGTGGTAAACACTGTTAGAGACTAGACCTGAAGCACACTCCACAGACATCAGAAAGGTTGCTATGATGGAGCTCAATCAGCAAACTGTGCTTAACGTAGGAATTGCTATCTGCCAGTAATCATAGCAAACTTTTGATAGCTGTGTACCGTATTCCCAGGTGTAGGGTGGCATTGCTAAGGTATGCAAGTGCTAGTATTGGGAGATGCACGCAGGGCCCAATGTCCTGCCTCTCCAGGAGGCATTGGCTAATGGAGCCTGTGGGTGTGGGTGTGTCTGCCCCCTGTTGGCTGCTGCTTTACGGCAGAGGTTCCCAACTCCAGTCCTGGTGTGCCAAACACTGTTCGGGTTTTCATGCTGTCCCTCATGAATATGCATGAGATACATCTGCATACCATGGGGGTGGTGCATGGATATGCAGCACAGGCATCTTTATTAGAGGCAGCATGGAACCTGAATGGTGTTTGGCCCTCCAGGACTGCATTTGGGAGACTCTGCTCTAGGTAATGCGCCTGTTTATGGTGTCTTTACTCTGTAGGGTAAAATGTAGGTGTTTTGGGCATGTTTACGTCATCTGCAATAAACGTTCTGTCTGTATTAGCATGTTGTAGTAGTGGGTAAAATATGGGGACTGGGTTGGTAGGCACCATAGCTGGGACTTGAACCTGTGACCTTCTGCCTCCAAACACACTGGTTGTGTGCACTGCACCACCGTGTTGCCACAGAGACAGTGCATTCCCTGGTGATACCATGACTGTTTGTCCAGCAGGGCCTGTCTGTTGCAGTGCATGGCACCCACCTACACAGGGCTAGGCCATGGTCTGCTCTGGGCTGCTGCCACTGCCCCCTCCACCACCAGAACCCCTCCGCCACCATGCTGACATGGCCTTATATTGGAGACAGCATAAAACCTGAATGATTTGTGGCCCTCCAGGACTGCATTTGGGGGACTCTGCTCTAGGTAATGCGCATGTGTCTGGTGTCTGTGCTCGGTGGGGTAAAATATAGATGTTTGAACCATGCGTACGTTCTCTGCAATAAAGGTTTGTCCTTACTATCACGGTTTAGTAGCGGGTAAAATATGGGGACTGGATTGGCAGTAGCCCCAGCTGGGACTTGAACTTGTGACCTTCTGCGCCTGAACATACTGGCTGTGTTCACCGCACCACACTGTGCTCACAGAGACAGTGCAGTCCCTGGAGATTCCATGGTTGATTGTCAGACAGAGCCTGTCTGTTGCAGTGCATGGCACCCATCTACACAGGGTAGGCCATGGTCTGCTCTGGGCAGCTGCCACTGCCCCCCTCCACCACCAGTACTCCTCTGCCACCATGCTGACATTCCCTTCTGCTGGTGATGCTGGTGGTGTGCAGTCTCAAGCCATCCAGTGTGCAGGTAGGCGGCTGCCTATGGTGCGTGTTCTGGGGTAGGGGTGCCTGCATAGGCGTCCACGCTTCCCCCCCACACTGCCTGCCAATGTTCTGTGCCCTTGGGGGTACCTGCTGGGTACTATCCCCTGTGACACTGTGATAAACACTCTCGTGCCCATGTTGGGCCCTCATCAGTTGCTGTCTGGCTGCTGTTCAGTTTCAGCATTCCTAAGTGCCACCTAGGCATCTGTCTAGTCCGCACTGTGCCCCAGCTGCACCACAGCATGTGCGGCCTGCAGCCCTCTATATCCCCTTTCCCAGCATCTGTCCAGTTGCCCATTCTGACATGCCCGCCCTGCTGTTGTGGAACATGTGCATGCCATAGGTAACCTGTCCAATGGAGAGGGAAACCCTGAACAGTACTATTTCACTGTGGGATCATTCACCTTGTATGGGGACGGAGCGTAGACTCTTCCAAAATTCATATTTATTTTTTGGGGCTTTCTTGGGAGTGTTTTTTGATGTTTCCCATTACTATCACTATTGCCCAGCTTGATTATGATTTTTTTTTATTTTGTTGGGGTCATTTTCAATGTTTATTTGCACTTTTGTTCCATGCACATGTATCACACTTATCACTTTTGGTAGGTTTCCCTGGTTTTGCTGTACATTGCTGACAGAAATGGTTTCTTTTCCCTTTAAATCAGCTCTAACGCGAGGTTTTCACTTGCGTTATTTTTGGCTTCGAATTTCACATCGTTAGTGTGCGGGGAGCCTCTCCCCTCCCTCTCTCCACCCATTGACCCCTTCTCTCCGCCCCTGGGGAGCCTTCCTCCACCCTCCGGGAGCCTTTCCACGCCTTCAGCGCTCGTTTGCGCCGCTGCGCGCATGAGCGCACACTAAAGCACATTTTTGCCCCGTAAAGAAGCATTAGCACGCGCTAAGGTACCTTAGCGCGCGCTAATTGCACAGCGCGCACGTTAAGAAGGTTTAGTAAACATACCCCATAGTCTTGCTACGTGATGTAGCTATGGTATGCCTCCAAACCTCTGTCTAAAAATTATTTTCATTGTTTAGCTTAGTTTTGAATCTGTTTCTCTCGAGTGCTGCATTGCTGTGAGCTCAGTTTGAAACCTGATATACACTTTCAGTGTTGCTATGACTGAGAATATAAAAAAATCCTAGGCAGTGTATTGTCTCTGCTGTTTGAAAGTACCTGCCCATCAGGGCAATAGGTTATACTTGGGCATGTCATGAGCGTATGTCCATAAAACAGAGGTTGGGAGAGGGGGGAGTAGTGACAGCTCTAAAGAGCCATGTGGCTAGGGCTTGCTACAGAGTTGGTTGAAGGTATTGGGACCCTAGGCAACCTTATGGCTATCAGAATCTATGTTTAGCTTTCACTGCTCGGCTCTTTGCCATCTCCCAGAAGCTACCGCCCTAGGTGACCACTAGTTTGCCTAGTAGTTGGGCCAGCCCTGCATGTGGCTGCAGCACTCAGTGACTGTCCTCTTCCCATGCTCTGAACTGCAGCAGCAGAGAGCTCACTTAAGCTAATGCATGCAGTAGTCTGCACAGGGATGCACACCTATAAAGCATGGCCCCCGTGAATATCTGTTATTACTGCACAGCTTTTAAACTAGATAATGGGGGAACACTGATAGTTGTCTAAGAGCACATGGTTTGGAATGATGTATCTTTGAAGGACCCTAGTAAAACAGGGAAGTTAGGACATCCAGACAGAGAGGTTCCACTAAAGTGAAAAGTAACCCAAGTGCCTTTAAGTAAAAAGAAGACACTGCTGAAAGAGTCCATTTTGCCCATGTCATCCAATAGCCAGACTGTTAATATGAACAAAAACAAACTTTGAAATGCCTATATGCAAATTCTAGAGGTCTAAAAAATAAGATGGGAGAGTTAGAATATATAGTACTGAATGAAAGGTTAGATATAATTCTTATCTCAGAGATCTGGTAGAAGGAGGACAACCAATGGGACACTGATACCAGGCTACAAACCATATCACAATGATACGGTGGCTGACAATGGTGGAGGGGTGGCATTATATGTTAAAAAGGGCATTGAGTCAAACAGGATAAAGGTTTTGCAGGAAACACAAAACACACAAATATACTGTAGAATCTCTATGGATAGAAATACCATGTAAAAAGGGGAAGGCGATAGCAGTGGGGATGTACTACCTACTGCCTGGCCAGAATGATTAGATGATGAAATGCTAACAGAAATTAGGAAATCTAGCAATGTTTACAACACAGTAATGGGAGATATCAATTACCCTGGTATTGACTGGGTCAATATCATATCAAGCCATGCTAGGGGATAAAGTTTCTAGATGAAATAAATGAATGCTTCATGGAGCAGCTGCTTCAGAACTGACAAGAGGGGAAGCTATTTCAGACTTGGTCTTTAGTGGAATGCAGGATCTAGTGTGAGAGGTAATGGTGTTTGAGCTGCTTGGCAATAGTGATCATACATCATCATATTTGATTTAATAAATGGAGGGATAACAAGGAAATCCACTGAGTAAGCATTTAACTTTCAAAAAAGAGACGGATAACCTTTGCAGTTACTCCTTTTATTTGTTTCTTGACCATTTTCTTTATTTTAAGAATTTACATCAGGCCTGGGCATTATTTAAAAATACTATCTTAGAAGCTCAGACCAGATGTATTCTATACTTTAAGAAAGGTGGAAGGCCAAATGACAGCCAGCATGGCTTAAAGATGAAGTCAGAGAGGCTTTTTATAGCTAAGAGAAAATCCTTCAGATAATGGAAAATAGAGCCAAATGACAAAAACAGGAAACAACATAAATACTGGCAAGTTAAATGCAAGACATTGATAAGGCAGGCAAAGAGGTAATTTGAAAAGAAGCTTGCTGTGGAAGCAAAAGCGTATAATAAAAACGTTTTCAAGTTTATTTGTAGCAAAACACCTGTGAGGGAATCAGTTGGAACATTAAATGATAGACGGGTAAAAAGGGTACTAAGAGGACAAGGCCATAGCGGAGAGAGTGAATGAATTCTTTGCTTCAGTCTTTACTAAAGAAGATGTAGAAAACTTACCCATGCCAGAAATGATATTTAAAGCTGATGTATTAGAGGAATTGAAACAAATCTCGATAAATTGAGAAGATGTAATACAGCTAGTTGATAAAGAGCAACACATCACCTGGACCAGATGTCATATATCCCAGGGTGCTGAAAGAACTGAAATAGAGATTGCAGACCTACCTTTAGTAATCTGTGATCTATCATTAAAATCATCCATAGTACCTAACGATTGGAGAATGGCCAGTATAATGCCAGCTTTTAAAAAGGGTTCCAGAGGTGATCCAGGAAACTACAGACCAGTGAGCATAATGTCTGTACCGGGCAAAATGGTAGAAACCATTATTACTACTACTACTACTACTACTACTGAACATGTAGATAGTCATGGTTTAATGGCAGAAAGCCAACATTGATTCAGCAAAGGAAAGTCTTACCTCGCTAATCTCTTAATTTTTTTTTGAAGGTGTGAATAAATAGGTAGATAAAGGTGGGCTAGTAGATATAGTGTAGCTGGATTTTCAGAAAGCCTTTGACAAGGTCCCTCATGAGAGACTTTTGGCGAAATTAAGAAGTCATGATATAGGAGGCAGTGTACTCTTGTGGATCAGGAACTGGTTAAAAGATAGAAAGCAGAGGGTAGGGCTAATGGCCAATTTTCTCAAAGGAGAAAGGTGAATAGTGGAGTACCCCAGGGATCTGTGCTAGGTCCGCTGCCTTTTAACATATTCATAAATGACCAGGAAATGGGAATAATTAGTGGCATGATCAAATTTGCAGATGACACAAAATTATTCAAAGTTGATAAAACACGAGGTGATGGTGAAAAATCTCAAGAAGACCTTGATAAATTGGAAGATTGGGTATCCAAATGGTAGATAGAATTTCATGTGGACAAGTGCAAAGTTATGCACTTAGGGAAGAATAACCCAAACTACAGTTACACAATGCAGGGTTGCCACATTAGGAACCACCATCCAGGAAAAGGATCTGGGGGTCATCATTGATAATACATTGAAACCCTCTGCCCAGTGTGCAGCTGCAGTCAAGAAAGCAAATAGAATTCTAGGAATTATAACAAAAGGAATAGAAAATAAAACCATTGCTCCATGGGGCGACCGAACTTTGAATATTCTGTGCAATTCTTATAAAGGATAGAGCAGAATTGGAAAAGGTACAGAGAAGAGTGACCAAAATGGTAAAGGTGCGGGAAGGATATCCCTGTGAGGAAAGACTTAAAAGGTTAGAGTTCTTCAACTTGGAACGAGATGGCTGAGGGTAGATATAATACAGCTCTATAAAATAATGAATGAAGTGGAACAAGTTAACATAGATTGCTTGTTTACTATTTCAAAAAGTAAATAAATATAACAGGAAAAGGAGGCCACTATGATTCTCAAAAGAAGTAGTTGAAAAGGTGAAGAAAAGGTGTTTGGCCTTCATAAAATACAAGAGATCACAGTGCGAAGAGGCAAGCAACAATATTTGGAAAACTTGGAGGAGCTAGGAAAATAATCAAGAAAGCAAAGATTCAAAATGAAGAAGAAATAGCCAAAGCAATAAAATGAGGGGACAAGACATTTTTCAGATATGTTAGCAAGGGGAGGAAGTGCAAAGGTGGTATTGTCGGGCTCAAGGGGGAAGGGGAGGAATATGTAGAAGTTGATGAGGATAAAGCGGAATTGCTTAACAAATATTTCTGTTCTGTGTTCACAGATGAAGGGCCAGGAGCAGGACCTTAAACACCAACAAATAGGAGCAAAAGGGAAGGGGTTCTTGAACAATTTTCAGAAGATTGTGTTCCTGAGGAACTAGCTAAACTAAAGGTAGAGAAAGCAACGGGGCCAGATGGGATACATCTGAGAATATTGAAGGAACTTGGGGACATTCTAGCAGCTCCACTGACTGACTGACTGACTTTTTCTATGCTTATTTGGAGTGTGAAGTGGTCGCAGAGGATTGGAGAAAGGCACATGTGGCCCTTTACACAAAATTGGAAATAAGGATGAGGTTGAGAATTACAGGCCAGTTAGTCTGACCTCTTTGGTGTTTAAATTAATGGAAATGCTGCTAAAACAGAGGTTAGTGAGGTTTCTGGAGTCCAATGGATTGCAGGTTCCAAGACAGCATGGGTTTAACAGAGGCAGAACTTGTCAGACAAAACTGATTGATTTCTTTGACTGGGTGACCAGAGAGTTGGACATTGGGAGAGCCCTAGAAGTGATGTACTTGGTTTTCGGTAAAGCTTTTGACACTGTTCTGCACAGGTGACTTGTTAATAAACTGAGCACCCTGGGGATGGACCCTAAAGTGACTGACTGGGTAAGAAATTGGTTGAGTGGGAGGTGACAAAGTATACAGGTAAATGGAGCTCACTCTGAAGAGAACGATGTTACCAGTGGTGTGCTGCAGGGATCTGTCCTTGGTCCGATTCTTTTTTTAAACATCTTTGTTAGTGATATTGTGGAAGGGCTGTCGGGTAAGGTTTGTCTCTTTGTGGCTGATACCAAAATTTTGCAATAGAGTAGACTGCCAGGAAGGAGTAGATAACATGAGGCGGGATCTAGCTAAGCTTGAATGGTCAATAATTTGTCAGCTGAGATTTAATGCTAAAAAATATAGTGTCATTCATTTGGGCTACAGAAATCCAAGGGAGCAGTACAGTATAGGGGCGAAGTACTTCTGTCCACGAAAGAAGAGCGTGACCTGTGCGTGATTGTTTCTGATGATCTTAAAGTGGTTAAACAGGTAGAAAATGCGATGGTGAAAGCCAGAAGGTTGCCTGGGTGCATAGGGAGAAGAATAGTCAGCAGTTAAAAGGAGGTGATAATGCCTCTGTGTGTCTCTGGTGCGACCTCATCTGGAGTATTGTGTGCAATTCTGGAGACAGCACTTTCAAATGGATATAAACAGGATGGAGTTGGTGCAGAGGGTGGCTATTGAAATGGTTAGTGATCTTCATTATTAACTATATGTGGATATACTTAAAGATCTTCATATGTATATGTTAGAGGAGATATGATACCTCAGTGGCATAAATGCAAAAAGGAGAGCCTCTTTAGTTTGAAAGTAAGCTCTGAAACGAGGGGGCATAGGATAAGGATGAAAGGGGATAGACTCAGAAGTAATATGTGGAAATATTTCTTTATGGAAAGAGTGGTAGATGCGTGGAATAGTCTCCCAGTGAAGGTAGTAGAGATGAAGACAGTATATGAATGCAAGAAAGCATAGGACAGACACAGAAGATCTCTAAAGGGAAAAAGGACTATAGTATTTGATATAGAAAGGCAGACTAGATAGGCCAAATGGTCTTTGCTGCTGACATGTTTCTATGTAATCATTATTAAGGAGGACTGGGAAATTTACTGCTTACCCCCTGGGACAAGCAGCATGGAATGTGTAGAACCAAACAGGTACTTGAGACTTGGAATGGCCACTGTTGGAAACAGGATACTGGTCTTGATGGACTTTTGGTCTGACCCAGTATGGCATATCTTATTTTCTTATGTAAGCACTGAATTCAGACGTTGGTGCATTTGGGTTTATTACAAACTAGGTAGCAAAATATAGGAGGAGGCCTGAATGGAGGCTTAAGTATTGATTTAGTAAGAAGCAAGTTGGAAGATGGCAAGGACTGAATTAGCCTACTAGCCGAGGTGGTGGAAGCCATCACTGTGTCAAATATTGAGTACGCTTGGGAAAGATGTAAAGTGCAGTTTGGGAAAAGGATTCAGAAGATAGAAGAAATGGAGGTGGGATTTGATTATGTAAATATTCTCATATGGAATACAGCATCATCTACCCACAATGGTTACATTTCAACTGGGCAGGCTGGATGGAATGTTTTGGTCTTCGCCTGTCATCACAAAGGCGTATGACAAGGCTGCATACTTTCCCCCTACCTGTTCAATTTATACACAGAACAAATCATCAGAGAAGCAGGACTGTATGAAGACAACAGAGGTGGGAAGATTGGTGGGAGACTCATCAACAACCTTCGCTATGCTGATGATACCACATTACTGGCTGAAAGTGAAGATGATCTGAAACATTTGCTTCTCAAGATCAAGGAATATAGTCTTAAAATGGGTCTGCACCTTAACATTAAGAAGACAAAGATCCTGACAACTTGCAAAATCAATAAGCTTTTCATTGATGGAGAAGAAATTGAAGTAGTTGACAGCTTTAACTTGCTTGGATCAACAATCAATAAAGAGAGGACTAGCAGTCCAGAAATCTGATGACATATAGCTCTTTGAAGAATGACTATGAAGGATCTAGACAAGATCCTTAAGAGCAGAGATGTCTCTCACCATACAAAGATTTGACTTGGCAAGGCCATGGTATTTTCAATAACATCATATGGATGCAAAAGTTGGACAGTGAAAAAGATAGGAAGAAAATTGATGCCTTTTGAATGATGGTGCTGGCGATGAATACAGTGTATACCATGGACTACCTGAAGAACAAACTAGTCAGTACTAGAAGAGATCAAACCTAAGGTTTCCTTAGAAGCTCAGATGACAAGACTTCGACTTTCATACTTTAGATACATCATGCAAAGAGAGAGATCATTGGAGAAAGACATAATGCTTGGCAAAGTAGAAGGTAACCATAAGAGGAAGGCCAGCAATGAGATGGATCGATGCAAGAACAGCAGCTATGGATATCACTCTATCAACAATGAGCTGCTTGGCTAAAGACCTAACAAAGTTTAGGCCAACTATCCAGAGGGCTGCCAGGAGTCGACACCGACTCAATGGCACTTAATAAGTGATGACGGTTGTTATAATACATAGGTTTTTCAGATCATCGAAAGATAACAATAACACTGGTGGTAATTCTTGTCTTGACCCAACAGGAGATATTTATTTCAACCATTTATCAATCACCTTATCTCAGAAATATTCAGGGCAATGTGCAACAGACGTATAAAGTACATAAAATTATTAAAATATATAAAAAATAACAACATTTCATTTAATTTATTACAGTTATATACCACCAAATGAAGACCTTTATACGGTTTACAATGTTTCATTTCATTTAGTACACTTATAACATACCTTCCAATCTATCATTGTCTGCAAATTAAAACCTGTACCCTTCCCCACCCCTACTAAATCCAGACACAGTCCATTCAAATGTTCTCACCATATACTGTATCTGTGGAAATAATCAATGGCAACCAGTGTTTTTCCCTTGGATCTCTGAAGAACCTCCCCTAATATGCCAGTGAGGATATAAAACCAGCATTAAACTAGGCTGAAGGGAAGAATGCGCTTCTCTATCTCTTCAGAAATGCATTTCTCAGGAACTGACTGCTGAAGACCAGCAAATGTTCATTTTGTGGTTCCTTATTTGGGACTCGGAACTAATTCTTTGAGGCTCATTCTCTGCCCTATAGAACAGAACATTTCCTCTCAAGCACAGGGAAGATTCCAGGGGAAAAGGAGTTCGGAAGCCGTTTTCTGTAACTTTTTTATTTGCAAATCTCTTGGACTTTCAGTTTGTTAGGAACCCACAGCATCTACCATCAGTGCACAAACCATAACTGGAACCAGATATGCAATAAACACAGCAGGAGACAGAAAGCTTGAGTCAGCAATGACTGAATGTGGGAAGGAGGTGGAGTTTCTATTACAGTCTGGGGCTCTATGAGGGGAAAAAAGGATTCGTGCATCTAGACTCAGGTGAGGAAGGCAACATTTCTCTCTTTACACTAGAGAGCAAAGGACCAGGCACTGAGGTTTCTATAGCTGTTGCAAAAGGAGGGAGGGGGCTCTTTGGCAAAGGATAACATGACCTAGCTTTTTATCTGCTTAGTTTACCCAGCAACACACAGTGCGGTACTCTGGTAAAAGATGCTGAAGAAAGATTAGCATCGGAAAGGCAGGGGGTATAATGTCTCTGGACTGAAAAAGTGAAAAATATTAGCCGAGCTGTGTGTGGATCTCAATAGAGGCAGTGTTGCAGGTATGCGTGAGGTGTACCGGCAGAGCTATGCATGGGCGGCTGAGTACTGAAACAGAGGGGCATACAGCAGTGCATTTAATGTAGCAGTGCACTGTAATAATTCTAGCTCTTAGATTGCGAGCCCTCTCTGGGCAGGGAATGATCTATTGCATCTGAATTCTAACTCGAGGATAGGTTTGGAAAGGGAAGTAATTAAATCTAAATCCAAATATGCGGATCAGTACTGGAGCGGCAGAGAGTGCTGCAGGTCAGGAGTGAGATGCATTGGTAGAGCCGTGTGTGGGAGCCTCAGTACTGGAAATGCAGGTGTAGGTGCAGTAGCAAAGGGGGGGGGGGAGGATAGAGGTGCATTGGCTGTGATGTGTGTAGGGCTCAGTACTGTTATATCAGGGGGTGCTACATAAGTAGTAGTGAGATGCATTGGTAGAGCTGTGGTAAGAAGAGGGAGTGTTGCAAGACGGATAGAGGTACAAGAGCTAGGGGGATAGAGGCCTGCATTTGAAAGAGTCACTGAATGTCAGAATTGAGTTGTATTGACAGAACTGTTTTGTGAGTTCAGGTATGGGGGGAGTAGCAGGCTTCCTGCTAGTCGGGATTGGTGTGCATTGTAAAACCTCATTTGTGCATTGGGGAAGGGATGCGATGTCGCAGTTTTGGAGTACTATTACGCGAGGCTGAATACCGGGTATGAATTTTCAGGCCAATGCAGGAGGCTGGTGCTGAAGTTGTGCACTATTAGTTGTGTATGCGTTTTCATAGTGCACTGATAGCGCGAAACCTCAGTGCTGGTATGCAAAAAAGAGCACGTATGCAAATGAACTGAACTGTGCCAAAAACTTCAACAAGTAGGGGAGCCAACACACGCAAACAACAGATGCCCTACAAGTGGCCATGTGCACGTGTGCATAAATGTCAAATGCTCAAGTTATGCACACAGGATGTGCAGAGTCTTTTGGCGCTCAGCCCAAAATAATGAAAACTATTTTGCCCAATAACATTTATTTTATGAAATCGCAACAAAGATATTTAACATTAAATGGAGAATGATATGACTCCAAAAAAACACACAAAGATAGAAGCAAAAAACATATTTGTTCTTGAATGCCAAACTTTTGCTTATGTGCGCAAGACACTTAAGCCACCTTAGACCAGACGTAGAGATATTGGCGTTCCTGCTAGTTAGTTATTTTATTTATTTATTTAACAGGACTTATATCCCGCTTTCTCCTTTAATCAAGGTGGTGTACACAGCAACCAATCAAATTATATTGACATTTGTGTTATCATGCAGTGTTATACAGTGTGTGTGTGTGTGTGTGTGTGTGTGTGTAAGTTAGCGTTGATTCGTTGTGGGCTATTTACAGCATGAGCATAAGATGTAGATAGACCCTGCTTGAAAAAGGTAATAGTGTAAATACAATGTAGATAGTTTCCCCAGTTGTTTCCATGTTGATCTCCCTGTTTATTGTAAAGTTTACAACTCAGAATGCCTGTGTTGTATAGTTGACGTTGAATGTAAACCGCACTGATCTGAAAAGCGCGGTATAGAAGAACTGTTAAATAAATAAATAAATAAAATGAGCTACATTACATTGTTATGTACATGAGTGATAAAGGGTGGGGGGCCGGTATTAGTCCAAGGGCTGTCAGGCACTATTATGTGCTGTCGCCGTAGTGCTCGATGAAGAGCGTTGTCTTGAGCGTTGTCTTGAGTTGTAATCCTCTTCGTGTTTCTCTGTATCAGGTGCAGACCTTATTAGCAATCCATTTTAATATGCGCAGCTCATTTGCATATTTTTAAAATACCCTTGGTGTTATGTACGCATACTTTTCTTTTGCTGTTTACGTGCGCGCCAATCACTTTTCTGCATTTGGTGTGGCGGAACTTGTGCGTATAAGTTGCGTTATCTGCATGCAAAGGGCATGTTAGTCTTTCTGCATTGGCTCATTTGTGTGTTGGAGCTGCCTGAAGAAGGCTAATATCACTTATGCCTCTAACTCCTCATCGTAAACAGTTTGAAAACTGGCAGTCTGCGTAAAAGCATAGGATCCTTCAGTGCATTTTTCCTAGAAAAAAAGGTGCCGGGACTCATGAATACATAAGGACCATGGGTCACTTTTAGCAGGCAATAAAAAAGGTGCTAGTATTCAGTACCACTGGGGAAAAAAAAGCTCTGGAATACGTTTTAAACACTGGGAGTCTTCCATGGGCGAACAGTTTGTTTTGGAACATTTTACATGTTTAGCAGGTGTCCGGAGCACTGACAGGGAGGTACTGTAGGATATTATGTCATATCAGGGTGTTACCATCTTACATCATTTAACAGTGATGGTCTTCCCTAACACACACACATTATCTGAGTCCCAAGCGATCACGGATGCAGGAATACTTAGCACGTCTTGACGGCCCCAGAAGTGATCTTTACACAAAGGGGGAGCCACTGTTACAGTGGAGAAAGCTTCATCATTTCAATGGGACTTGACCTGCCCCTCACCTCTCTTTACTTGGAAGGTCATAGGCTAATCTGATTTTCTTATTACTAAGCAAGCAGGCAAACATTTTAACTAGCTTGCTAGCTCTCATATGTTGGGTGTTCTGCTAATGTATGGTTCAGGTATCAAAAACTAGACCGTAGTTTATTGGCCAATTAGTG
Organism: Ichthyophis bannanicus; assembly: GCA_033557465.1. NCBI lineage: Eukaryota > Metazoa > Chordata > Amphibia > Gymnophiona > Ichthyophiidae > Ichthyophis > Ichthyophis bannanicus. The sequence goes on from CM066036.1 coordinate 809,808,668, forward strand.
CAATTTCAGAGAGAGAGAGTGCAAAAGTCTAGAAGGTCAGCGGTTTATCCCTATCCCAGAAGAGCCAGTATTTGTAATCATGGTGCGTTTAGTTGGTATAAGAAATATAGAAGCTGCATTTGGAGACCAAAATGCACTGGACAGAAACAAAGTTAATATTCTGAAGATGAGAACCTTTGTGTAAGGGAACTCCCAGTGAGCCCCCTGGTGAATAAGGTGGATTCTGGATTTATATAAACCTTTTTTCTGAATTTTGGGTATTGGGGTCATGAGGGGGGGGGGCTACACATCTACCCACTTGGCGAGCACACTTCTAGGTACTCCTCTCCTTGATAAAGGGGGACTGGATATCAAATAAAGTCACAACACGCTGAAAGATGTAACTGAACTTACCGCTTTACTGAACCAACTTGGCATCCGTCTCTACTGTACTCTGGATAAGGTTCAAGTGTACAATTTCTCCTTTAAGTTCTCTTATCTGCTTTCCTGCTCCTTCCTTCATGCACTCCTGTACCCTTTTAGCACTTCTTTGAGGTCATTACAGGGTTCCTTTTTTCCTTACCCCTCTCCCTATCTGTGCTAGCTCCCCAATCCAGTTTGACTTTAATCCTGTACCACTGGACTCCTCCACTGTCGTTGGTGGTAGGAACCTGTTCCTCGGAAGACGTCTTTAGTATCTTCCCTGACTCCCCTGGCCCCTTGGGTCAAGGCTTTTCCACAAGCCTTCTGTCATCTGCCCTGTCAACAGTGCAGGGCTGTCCCTGCTTTTCCTTTGCCCTAGACCACTGTGGTTCTCAAGGGCTCACCTATATAGGACCCGCAAGGTAGAAAAAAGGATTAGGAAATAAGACACTTCCCCTCTAAAAACTGGCCTTAATTATCCTAAGGGCTCTACCTAAATCTTTCCTTGGACACATCACAATCGGGGACCCAACTAGAATAACCATTGGTGTTTATCACTTTATGCTATTTCCAGGGCTATTCTACCACTGAAAAGACATAAAGAGAAAAAAAATTCACTTTCGGATGCAAGGGCTGTGTCACAGTGACACCTGGGTCACATTTGTTTTCAGTATCGGTTCAGATGGAATATTTGATTAACAGTCATTTCCACCAACCTCTCAAAAAGTTGCAGTCCAGCCATCCATTGAGAGCTGGGTTGAGAAACCACTTAACACGTGGTCTATATCACAGTCATACTGACCATCAAAGGGCAGTGGGTAAGGCTAATCCTGTACCTCTTGAAAATAAAACCCATTGTTTTCAGGAGTACTTATGAGACATTTTAGTGAGGGAGATTCTGTTGCTGCTGCAGTCTAAGGTGCAGAGTTGCGGATAAGGGTCAGTGATCTTTTTGGCTGGTCAAAACATACCGTCTGGGGTAGATGGGGCGATCACACTACAGAAGAGAGAAAATGGGTGTAAAAAAGATGAAAATGCCTATGCATAGAAATTTAGACAATGATAGCAGCTAAGTAACTTAAGCCCCATCTAGTGTGCTTAATTTAATTCTGATGGCATTGTTGACTTCTGCTTTCCTATATCGTCCTTCACAACTAAGAATTATTTGTGTTTACCCCACGCCTTATTTTTTTTTTAAATTTATTTGAAAACTTTTATATACCGCCCCTTCCCAAGATCAGTGGCGGTTTACAGAGAACAATGGTGAAAAATACATGGAACATTATGCAACATTGCAACTATGTACAAGGAACAGTATAAACAAAAGAAATCATATATAGCTCATAACAGGAACCTTTGATTATTTAGACAGTTATTTACAGAATTATAGCAAAAAATCTTGATTATTTACAGAACTGTGACATTTACAACCTTCTTTAATTTAATTACTGTTGTTCTCTCCACTGGAGGCTGTTCCATGAATCTACTAACTGTTCAATGAAGAAATATTTTATGAGCTTACACGTCACTCTAACCCTTTGGAGCCTCATATTATTCCTTTCCATTGAAGTTTATTCACGTTTTATGCTTTCTTGATGCCTTTGAGCTTTGTGGATGCCTCTATCGTATTCCCTCTATTTCTCTTCTGTGGGATACATACTTAGATCCTTGGATACTAGGACTTTTGGCGTAGACCAGAAGTTCTCAACCCAGTCCTCAGACATACTGAGCCACTCAGGTTTTCAGGAAAAACACAGTGAATATGCACAAGAGATTTGCACAAGGGGCACTTATCTAAAGAGTCTGGGTGGGGGTGGGGAGGAAGGGACACCTTAGTTCCAGGTTTGAGCAACAAGGCATGGAGAAGGGTAGTCATTACCCTGCCCCTTCCCCCAGCCATCCTATGACAGCAACAATAAGAACATAAGAAATGCCGTACTGGGTCAGACCAAGGTCTATCAAGCCCAGTATCCTGTTTCCAACAGTGACCAATCCAGGTCACAAGTACCTGGCGGGTCCCAAAAAGGTACACAGGTTCAACAATGCTTGTCTCAGGGTAAGCAGTGGATTTCCCAGGTCCTCTTTAATAATGGATTATGGACTTTTCCTCCATGAACTTGTCCAAACCTTTTTTAAACCCAGCTACAATAACAGCTTTAACTAAATCCTCTGGTAACGAATTCCAGAGTTTGATTATGCATTGAGTGAAAAATTATTATTTTTAAATGGGTTACATTGTAGCTTCATTGCGTGTCCTCTAGTCTTTCTGCTTTTTGATGGTGTAAACAACAAATCTAAGAATATTACTTCTAAGCACAGAAATCTACTAAGAAATAAAACAGTGACGCATTTTCCCCGTACTGTACCCCCCTCTGTTTCTATTGCTGGATTCGGGGACAGGAGGCTGCCAAATAGAAACAAAGAAACATAGAAACATGTCAGCAGAAAGTCTGCCCTGTCATATCAAATACTAGTCCCTTTTTCCTTAGAGATACTGTATTCTGTGCTTTCTTGAATTCAGATACTGTCCTCATCTCTACTACCTCCACAAGGAGATTATTTCACTCATCTACCACTCTTTCTGTAAAGAGAGATTTCTGCATATTACTCCTGAGTCTATCCCCTTTCACTCTCTGCCCCCTCTTTGCAGAGCTTATTTTTAATTGAAAGAGGCTCTCCTCTTGTGCATTTATGCCACAGAGGTATTTAAATGTCTCTATCATATCTTCTCTATCCTGTCTTCTATACATATTAAGATCTTTAAGTCTGTCCCCATATTTTTTATAACAGAGACCACTGACCATTTTAGTAGCCAATCTCTGCACTGACTCCATCATGTTTATATCCTTTTGAAGGTGCGGTTTCCAGAACTACACACCATACTCCATATGAGGCCACAGCAAAGACTTAGTGCTTCTGTATATCACCTCCTTTCTTCTGCTGGCCATTCCTTTCCCTATGCACCGAAGCATCCTTCTGGCTTTTGCAGTCACCTTTTCTACATGTTTAGCCACTCTAAAATCATCAGATACAATCATGCCCAGGTCTTGCTCTTCTGTCTTGGTAAATCTCAGCTGTCAAATTCTTGACCATTCCTCAAGCTTAGCTATTTCCTTCCTCATGTTATCTACTCCTTCCTTTTGGTACTATCCGCAAAGAGGCAAATCTTACCCGACAGCTCTTCCATAATTTCATTAACAAAGATGTTAAAAAGAATCGGACCAAGGACAGTGGAGCAAGGACTAAGAATCAGACCAAGGACAGAGCGGAACAAGGACAAATCAAATAGGTGGGAAGTGGGGACACAGCCCCAAAATCAGAGACATCTGGTAACCTTACATACACTGCCTCCATTGTATGCAAATCTCTCTCGTGCATATTTATTGAGGTTATCCTGAAAATCTGACTGGCTACGTGTGTCCCAAGGACTGAGTCGAGAAGCCCTGCTTGCATCCTTTTGTTATCCCTCTTCTGAATGAAGGAGATTAGAAATGTGTCTCTTGTTCCAGAGGTACCACCTCCAAAACTGGAGACAGTTGAACAGGTGAGGTCTGTCTCACAGGTACCCTTCTTGGCAATTGTGGGTGCCAGCAATCTACGGCTGCAAGTAACTACTGCATTTGATGCTTTGAGCATGTAGGTGTTTCAACAGATTATAATACATTTTGATCACTACTGAAATGAGCGAGCAGAACAATTCTAAACCAGCAATTTGGATGTTCCAATTTAGCAATTTGATATAATCCTTCAGATATGGTCAAATTTGAATGGGACATTGAGCAGTATTTTATTGACATTACAGTTTTACTGGCCAGAAAAGAAAGATGACCGCTGGGAGTGGACAGTCATTAATGTGCATTTGGTTTACGACTGTCCTTTAAACATTTTAGAGGCCCTTTTACTAAAGTGTGTTTAACGGTAAACATGCGCTTTAAGAAGTGCCAAGTGATCAGTGCGGAACCGTGGTAACGGCTATCATGTGCTTAAAAATAACCAGCTCGGGAAAAATCCCATACTAACTACCTAGGGCATGATGGGGAGGGGACTGACTGGGTTAGGGGTGGAGAGGGCGTGTTCAATGCACATTCCAACTAGCGCAGGATAATTACCATATGCTAATTGTCAGTGTTGCAGTTAGTGTGGGTGCCCTTCAAGCCACCTCAGTGGGTAGCACGCTTGCATTTATTTACATAAGAACATAACATAAGAACATAAGATATGCCATACTGGGTGAGACCAAGGTCCATCAAGCCCAGTATTCTGTTTCCAACAGTGGCCAATCTAGGTCATATGTACCTAGCAGTTTTCCCAAGGGACACAGGTTCCACAATGCTTGTATTGGTTCAAGCATTGATATCCTGGGTCCCTTCTTAATAATGGTTTATGGACCTTTCCTCCAGGAACTTGTCCAAACCTTTTTTAAACCCAGCTACATTAACAGCCTTTACTACATCCTCTGGTAACAAATTCCAGAGTTTGTTTACACGTTGAGTGAAAAAATATTTTCTTTTATTAGTCTTAAATAGTTTACCCTGTAGCTTCATTGCATGTCCCCTAGTCTTTCTATATTCTGATAAGGTAAACAATCGATCTACGTTTACCCGTTCCACTCCGTTCATTTATTTATAGACTTCTATCATATCTCCCCTCAGCCGTCTCTTTTCCAGGTTAAAGAGCCCTAACCTTTTTAGCCTTTCTTCATAGGAGTATCCTTCCATCCCCTTTACCATTTTGGTGGCTCTTCTCTGAACCTTTTCTAAAATCGCTATATCCTTTTTAAGATACGGCGACCAGAATTGCACACAATATTCAAGGTGCGGTCTCACCATGGAACGAAATAGAGGCATTATAATATCTTTTGTTTTATTTTTCATTCCTTTCCTTATCATACCTAGCATTCTATTTGCTCTCTTGGCCGCCGCTGCACACTGGGCCGAGGGTTTTAACATGGTATCCACAATGACGCCTACATCTTTTTCCTGGGTGGTGGTTCCTAATGTGGAACCTTGCATCGTGTAACCATAGTTTGGGTTGTTCTTCCCTAGATGCATAACCTTGCACTTGTCCACATTAAATTTCATCTGCCATTTTGATGCCCAGTCTTCCAATTTATCAAGATCCTCTTGCAATTTTCCACAATCCTCTTGGGTTTTAACAACTTTAAATAGTTTTGTGTCATCTGCAAATTTGATAACCTCACTCGTTATTCCACTTTCCAGGTCATTTATGAATGTGTCGAAAAGCAGCGGATCCAGCACAGATCCCTGGGGTACACCACTATTCACCTTTCTCCATTGGGAAAATTGGCCATTTAGCCCTACCCTCTGCTTTCTATCTTTTAACCAGTTCCTGGTCCACAATAGTACACTGCCTCCTATCCCATGACTCTTTAGTTTTGCCAAAAGTCTCTCATGAGGGACCTTGTCAAAGGCTTTCTGAAAGTGCAGATACACAATATCAACCGACTCACCTTTGTCAACCTGATTATTCACTCCTTCAAAAAAACATAACAGATTAGTAAGACAAGACCTTCCTTGTCTAAAGCCATGTTGGCTGTCTCCCATTAGGTCATGACTATCTACATGCTGAGTAATTTTATTCTTTATGATGGTTTCTATCATTTTCCCGGTACTGATGTCAAGCTCACCGGTCTGTAGTTTCACGGATCACCCCTGGAACCCTTTTTAAAAATTGGTGTTACATTGGCGATCCTCCAATCTTCAGGTATTAGAAATGATTTTAATGATAGTTCACAGATTACTAATAGCAGGTCTGCAATCTCGTATTTCAGTTCTTTCAACACCCTTGGATGTATACCATCCAGCCCAGGTGATTTGCTACTCTTCAGTTTATCTAATAGTTGTAATACATCTTCCCGATGTATCAATATTTCCTTCAATTCTTCCGCACCTTTAAATGCCACTTCAGTCATGGGTAACATCCCTACATCTTCCTCAGTAAAGATTGAAGCAAAGAATTTATTCAGTCTCTCCGCTATCGCCTTGTCGCCTCTTAGTGCTCCTTTAACCCCTTTATCATCTAATGGACCAACTGACTCACAGGTTTTTTGCTACAAATGTACTTGAAAAGGTCTTTACTTCGCGTTTTTGCTTCCACAGCAAGCTTCTTCTCAAATTCTCCCTTTGCCTGCCTTATCAATACCTTGCATTTGACTTGTCAGTGCTTGTGCTGTTTCAAGGTTTCGTCGTTTGGCTCTTTTTTCCATTTCCTGAAAGATGCTTTTTTGGCAACAACAGCCTCTCTGACCTCACCTTTAAACCATGCTGGCAGTTTTTTGGACTTCCTTCCACTTTTCTTAAAGCGTGGAATACAGCTGGTCTGGGCTTCCAAGATAGTATTTTACAACAACAGCCAAGCCTGATGTACGTCTTTAACCTTTGCAACTGCTCCTTTTAGTTTTTTCTTAACTGTTTTCCTCATTTTATCATAGTCTCCCTTTCGAAAGTTAAAAGGTAGTACTGTGGATTTCCTTACTATCCCTCCTCCACTAATTAAATCAAAGGCGATCATGCTATGATCACTATTGCCAAGTGGCCCCAACAACCTTATCTCTTGCACTAGATCTGGTGTTCCACTAAGGATTAGGTCTAATATGGCTTCCCCTCTGGTCGGTTCATGAACCAGCTGCTCCAAGAAGCAGTCATTTATTTCATCTAGGAACTTTATCTCCCTAGCATGTCCTGCCGTGACACTGACCCAGTTGATACCGGGGTAGTTGAAATCACCCATTATTATTACTGTGCTGTAACATTTGTTAGCTTCCTTGATTTCTTTGAGCATTTCATCATCCATTTGGTCATTCTGGCCAGGCGCTCGATAGTACACCCCCACTGCCATTGCCTTCCCCCTTTTACATGGAATTTCAATCCATATAGATTCTACAGCAGATTTTGTTTCCTGCAAAACTTTAATCCTTTCTGACTCAATGCCCTCTCTAACATAGAGAGCAACCCCTCCACCAATATGATCAGCTCTATCATTACGATATAGTTTGTACCCAGGTATCACAGTGTCCCACTGGTTGTCCTCCTTCCACCATGTCTCTGATATTCCAATCATATCTAACCTTTCATTTAGTGCTATATATTCTAACTCTCCCATCTTATTTTTTAGACTTCTAGCATTTGCATACAAGCATTTTAGAGAATGTATTTTATTCATATTAATTTGGCTATTGTTAGACATGGGTAATTTAGGATCTTTAAGCTCTGTCTGCTCCATACTTGAGGGCATTTGGGCTACTTTACTCTTTTGTGGAACCTCTCTGCTTTTGGTAGTATCCTTCAAAGATACATTCTTCCGAACCATCCGCTCTTGGGCGACTGTCGACTTTCCCCTAATATCTAGTTTAAAAGCTGCTCTATTTCCTTTTTAAAGGTTAATGCCAGCAGCCTGGTTCCATCCCGGTTAAGGTGAAGCCCATCCCTTCGGAAGAGCCCCTCCTTTCCCCAGAATGTTCCCCAGTTCCTAACAAATCCAAAACCCTCATCTCTGCACCATTGTCTCATCCACGCATTGAGACTCCGGAGCTCTGCCTGCCTTTTGGGTCCTGCGCGTGGAACAGGAAGCATTTCAGAGAATGCTACCCTGGAAGTTCTGGATTTCAACTTCCTACCTAAAAGCCTAAATTTAGCCTCCAGAACCTCCCTACCACATTTTCTTATGTCATTGGTACCGACATGTACCAAGACAGCAGACTCCTCCCCAGCACTATCTAAGACCTTATCTAGGTGGCGTGTGAGGTCCGCTACCTTCGCACCAGGCAGGCATGTTACCAGGCGATCCTCACGTCCACCAGCCACCCAGCTATCTACATGCCTAATGATCGAATCACCAACTATAACGGCTGTCCTAACCCTTCCCTCATGGGCACATGGCCCTGGAGAAACTTCCTCGGTGCGAGAGGGTTTTACATCACCTGGAGGACAGGTCCTAGTTACAGGATCACTTCCTGCCACACCAGGGTGATGCTGTCCTGTCACGTGACCTCTCTTCTCCATGGCAACAGGGATGCTGCCAGACTGGAGGTGGGACTTCAGGACTATATCCCTATTGGTCTCGTCTATGTACCTCTCTGTCTGTCTTATGCTTTCCAAGTCTGCTACTTTAGCCTCTAGAGAACGGACTCGTTCCCTGAGAGCAAAGAGCTCCTTGCACCTAGTGCACACGTAAGACCTCTCACCAACTGGGAGAAAATCATACATGTGACACTCAATGCAAAAGACTGGAAAGCCCCCATCCCGCTTTCAAACACCATTGCCAAAGGCTAAGGAATTTTGCAGTGCAATAACAGAGCACAGTTGTGGCACTTAGCACACAATAGTTTTTGCTTTTCAATCATGGTAGTGCAAATGACTTAATGCACTTTGGTAAGAGTCCCTTAGTGAGGCAAAATTGGTTTAAGGTGTATTAGAAGGTTCCAATACGCATTCAATTTTTTTCTTAAAAGAACAATTGAAACAAATTGGAAAAAAGTCTGACAATTGATCTGAAAACAACCCTGAATTTTTTTTTCTCTGTATATCACAAGTTGCTGGAGTCAGAAGTGATTCAAGCAAATCTCAGCCACAGAGTCTGTTTACAAACTTACGATTGGTCATTCTCTGTGGACAAGCAGGAATGGGTCCTCAAGTAAGGATGATGTCCCCTGATGGAGCCCTGCTTTTAGGAGGCTCCACTGTGCCTGCATGCCGCCTGCCTGCCCACGGCGGCAGCGCCATCTTGGATCAGTCTTTTGTTTTCCACAGAGCCCTACAGACACATTCCAGACACCTCCGATGGTAAACTGCTCTATTTTCCCCTTAACAGGGTTTTGTCCCACTTGCCTGCCATCATGGTTCTGTCCTCCCTTTCACCTTTTTTCTCCTCTGATCATTTATTTTTTTCTTGCCGCAGCACCTCGGCCATCCCGGTGACAGTGCTGTGGCGGGCCTCTTCCTCGTCATTGAGCCATATGACTTTGTCACAGCTATTTTTCCAGACATGTCCCAGAAACCCACCAGCGGGTTCAAGAAGTGTTCCAAGTGCTCCAGGACCATATCCGTCACAGATACCTACAATTGGTGCCTGCAGTGCCTGTGATCCAATCATCAGCCCTCTTCTTGTAATTTGTGTTCACAGATGACAAAAAGAGGACTTAAGAGTCATGAGAAGCAGAGCAAATCCTGTCTTGACTATAGCAACCTCCTCCTTGCTGGTCTTCCTCAGTCCCACCCGTTTCCTCTTCAATCTGTTGAGAACTCTGTGACACGATTGATTCTCTGCCAGCTGTGCTACTTTTATGTGACCCTTCTATTGAAATTGCTTCACTGGCTTCCCTTTTGGTTCTGTATTCATTTCAAACTACTTCTCCTAATCTTTAAATGCATTCACTCTACAGTCCCTAATTATCTTTCTTCCCTCCTCTCTCCTTACTCCCCACCCCCCTCGTGCACTCCACTCTTCCTCTGCTCTCCTTCTCTCTTTGCCCTTCTCTTCTAATGCTAATTCCAGACTTCGATCCTTTTATATTGCTGCTCCTTATGCCTGGAATAAGCTTCCTCTGTCTCTTTGTCAAGTCTCTTCTCTCTCCCTTTTTAAATCCTTGCTAAAAACTTACCTCTTTGAGACTGCTTTCAGACCATGATCTTTGTTTTCCTTGTGTTTCCTCTTCCCTTTGACCTCATGCTTCTTGTATTGTCACATCTGTTTGTCTTTTAGAATGTGAGCTCTTTGAGCAGGGACTGTCTTTCTCTGTGTTTGCACAGTGCTGTGTGCGCCTTGTAGTGCTTAATAAATGAATAATACTAATAAATCACTTTTTGGCGCTCAGAAATCACATTCATCGGCATCGATGGTATTGGTCTCTGAAGCTGCATGAAACACTGGTGGTGCATCAATGCTGATGGGCTCTCGAGCTCAATCAGAGCTGAGCATTCATAGTGCCCCAGGGCATCGGCCATCGATCGCTCTGCACCCATAGATGAAGAAGGATTTGACCACATCTTTGACGTCGAGGGTGACCATGCCGAACATTGAATGTGGTGCATTGGCATCAAAGCACTTTGAGGTATGACATCAGTCTGCATGAGCACCCCTTAAAAGTGCCCCAAAGGGAGGAGAGCTCATCCACCAAAATTCAGAGGGGCACTGACAGCCTACCAACAGCTGAGACCTAGCTGCCAATATTCCTGTACACCTACAGGGTACAGCAGTCAAAGTTGCTCAAGCCCCGCAGCCTTCAGAATAGGCAGCCATGGAGAAGTATCTTCTACAAGTGCATTACAGTGCTATCAGCAGTGCAGCATGCTGGGACCTCGATATCGGCTACATTGACATTGGCCACCATACAGCCAATCCTTGATATGCATGCCCTGCCTGCAGGAGAGGCATCAACAATGGGGCATCTAAGAACCCCAACACAGTGCCTACCCAGCCAATATTCCTATCCAGTGTCTCGGAGTCTGATGCACCCTTGAGATCTAGAAGGGTATCGGTGCATCTTCACTCCTGAAGGAGCTCCTGATCCCCTTGAAACAGAAAAGTGATCCAGGTAGACACTCAGAATTACCTTGACTTTCTCTCTGAGTCTGACTCAGAAGGCTGGATCACCAACATGGAATCAGAGGATTTGTCAGAGGGCAGGTCCCCTGATCTCCCCTCGGACTCTTCTTCACCTCTTGAGGAGCGAATGTCCCCTCCTGAGGACACAAGCTTCCAAGAGTTTGTGAGGGATATGGCCAAGGCCATCCCATTTTCTTTGGAGACTGAGGATGAGTCCAGGGCAGAAGAGTTGGAGAACCTACAGTACTCCTTGGCCCCTAAGGAGGTGGTGACGATGCCCATGCACTGCATCCTGCAGAGGGTACAGATGAGGATGTGAGAGAACCCCCTCACTGTACTTTCAGTTAGTAGAAGGTAATAAGCTTTTCGAATCTGGGAAGTCTTCCAGATTCGAAAAGCTTCAGCTTCTGCACCATTCCTTGGTGGTTGAATCCACCCTAAAGAGAATCAGGAGTGTCAGGACTCATTCCTCAGTGCCCCCAGGGAGGGGGGGAGGGAGGCTCAGACATTGGATCCTTTTTTGAAGAAGATGTTTCCAGAGTTCCATACTTGTTGCCCACGTGGCCTCGTACCATCTCTACATGGGCATGTTCTTTCCAGGCTGTCCAGGTGCATGTCTGAGCATTTATTTATTTTTTCATGTAGCTGAACATTTATACTACTTTTCACTGGGTCAAAGCAGCGTACATTTAACTGCGGATATTTAATGTTTACATAGAACTAAAACTTTTTACATTAACTTGGTAACATTGACATGTAACAAGAACTTATTTAAAAGTGGGGGGAAAGTTGGGTCCAAAGTGTTTAATAAACAGGTGGGTTTTTTACAATTTCCGCAAGTTGGGGAGATCATTGGTGTTTCTGATTTTGTCTGGGAGAGAATTCCAAAGGGGGGTGCAAAGAGCTCGAAGGATATGGAACAGGCTTGTTGCTTTTTGGTTTTTCACTGGGTGTAGTTAGTGTTCTTGGTGGATTGTCTTCTGGGTCTGTGGTTCATAGGGTGTGAAGGCACGTTTTTAGGTATGTGGATGATTGGTTGGTTGTTGACAGTTTTGAAGATCAATAGGAGGGCTACTGGATTCTGTTGAGGATTTGGAGCCAGTTGAATTTTTTCAGGACGGGCGTGATGTGCTCATATCTAGATGTTCCTTGGATAGTGCGGGCTGCGGTATGAAGAGCTGTTTGTAGAGGGAGGAGGGTTGACTGTGGCTAGCCATAGTATATATCAAAGGAGGTACCAAGGGGGAAAACAGAAAAAGACCTATTACACTCGCAGGTGTAGGTACTTTCCTGGGTCTTAGATCTCCCAACCCAAGCAGGCCCCTCGCCAGCAGCAACAGCATGAGAAGCTTCAAAAGTCCCAGCATAGCTAATCTTCCAACGACCGCCATAGGAAGCCCTCCTGTCGGGGGAAGACTCACTTTGTTTTCACAAAGGTGGCCCCTCATGACCTCAGACTCATGGGTCCTACAGATCATCAAAAGCGGTTATCAACTACATTTAATGGAATTAGCACCAAACTGCCCCCCCCCCCCCGAGGGTGTACCATCTTGACCCTTTGCATCAGGAATGGCTTCAGAGAGAAATCACTGCCCTCTTGTTAAATCTCGTAATTGAACTTGTGCCACCAGATCAGAGGTCAGGGGTTTTATTCCAGGAACTTCCTGATCCTAAAGAAAACAGGGGGACACCGTCCCATTCTAGACCTAAGAGATCTGAATCTGTACTTGGTAAGAGAAAAGTATAGAATGATTTCTCTAGGCACTCTGCTTCCTTACCTCCAAAAAGGAGATTGGCTAGGCTCTCTGGATCTCAAGGATGCCTACACCCACATACAGATTCATCCCACTCACAGGAAGTATTGCAGATTCATCCTGGAGGAACAACACTTCTAGTACAGAGTGTTGCCTTTTGGCCTAGCCTCAGCACTTCATGTCTTCATAAAGTGCCTTGTGGTAATAGCGACTTACAGATGTTGGGAATGTTTGTCTTCCCCTATGTGGACGATTGGCTAATCAAGAGTGCCACTCCAAAAGGAGTCCAAGAATCAACCTGATTGACCATTCATGTGTTGGAGTTACTAGGGTTCATGGTAAATTATCCAAAATCCCACCTTCAGCTTACCCAATGTTTGGAATTCATTGGAGCCCTGCCGCATCACCAACTTTGCAAATTGACAGCACTAGTGTGAGAAATTAAAGTGAGTCAGCGGGTGACAGCTCACTAGATGTTGACTGTACTAGGCCACATAGTCTGCATGTCACACACTTGTCACATCTGCAGTGAACTCTGAGGGCCCAATGGACCCAGGCCATGGGTTGACTCAGGGATCATCTGTGTGTTACCGTCTCTCTTGTTCATTCATTACAAAGGTGGACAGTCCACCACAATTTGCTCAAGGGTCTTCCATTCCAAATTTCCCCACCCCAAAAGATTCTGACAGATGCATCCAAGCTGGGGTGGGTAGCTCATCTCAGTGGGTTTCACACCCAGGGCAATTGGTCCATCCAAGAAGTCTCCATCAGAGCAATGTCTTGGAACTAAGAGCGGTGGCGAATGCTCTAGGGGCTTTCCGAGGTTGACTGGCGAACCAGATTGTTCTGATTCAAACTGACAATCAGGTCACAATGTTCTACATCAACAAGCAGGGAGGAACAGGGCATACCTTCTGTGTTGGGAAGCGATCAGGTTGTGGAGGTTCGTCATCGCACATGAGATGGACTTGAGGGAAATGTACCTACAATGTGGGCAAAACACTCCCTATAATCCTCCCGCAGTTTCTTTGAACTCAATGTGCTTCTTGTGCAGCTCATGAAAGCTCCATTTGAGACTCTCAATTTATGACCTCTGACATTCTTGACCTTGAAGGTGGTTATGATGGTGAGGTTTCTAGTTTCACAGGGGCTCCTTGTAGCCTTGGGCAAGCCAGTTAACCCTGTATTGTCTCGGGTACAAAATGTAGATTGTGAGTCCTTCAGGGACAAGGGAAATATTTATTTAGCTGTATTTATATACTGCCTTTCACTGGGTCAAGGCGGTGTACAGGAAACAAAAAATGGTACATAGTTTAATTGTTACAAGATTTGCCCTTGTTGGACTTCTCGGTGGTCTTCTCTGTTTTTGATAGCCTGTAGCTTGGGAGTCCCATACATGAGGACTCATTCCTGCTTGTCCATGGAGAAAAGGTAGTCACCTGTAACAGATGTTCTCCATGGACATCAGAAAAAGTCCTCACAACTTCCCACCTCTCCAAAGAATTGTCTTCTGCTACAGATATGTTATCAGACTGATTCAAGATGGCAGGTGGGAAGGAGGCACAGAGGTGCAGAGGAGCCTTTCAAAAGCTTCCAATAGAAGATGGGGAGCATTTCCGCAAGGGGCTCCATTGGGGGATATTACCCATACGTGAGGAGTTATTCCTGCTGTCCACAGAGAACACCGACTACAGGTGAGTAACTGCCTTTGCTCTATTCAGGGTAATAAGCCAGGCTCCTAAACTGCTCAAAGTGCTGCATAAATCTGCCATTCTGTGGGCTGAGATAGAGAAATACTGAATTTGAAACAGCCTTATGCATATTAAACATATCATGGATGTTGCATACAGTGGGAATTATGATGGCTTGTGGAGCAGTGGTAAACTTAATTTAGCATAGGAATGAAGCTTGTGAACAGAAACCTCAAGAATTTCACTGGGAGATGTAGTCCTGCTTTGCCTAGGGAGATCAAAACTGTAACTCCCTGCATATAAAGAAGCCAAACCAGGAGTGGATCATCCCGTTGGGTTGACCCGGGAGAAGTGGCAACTCTAATCTGCTTGCCTCCCAGACTCGTGATGCTCTTGTTTCGCTCTGTCTAGCAATGAACGGATGCGAGACCCTGTTCGGCCACAGAAAGGCACTCAGCCAGCGGTACTGTTGCTGGGCGTGTGCATGTTTTGCTTGGACTAAGCAGCACATGAGGAAAGGGGAAAAAAAAATAAAAAAAGCACTAATGAGGTGGAGATTGAGAAAGGGAAAAAACCCTCCTCCTTGAAGTGGTTCTCATTCTTGTAAGTTTTCAGCGTGCCTGCAGAAGGATTTTCTAAACCCCGTCTTGCTCATCTCTCTCTCAGCACATTTTAAGCAGTGCCTCTTTTTTTTTTTTTGCATTTTCCAGCTTCCTGCCCTGTGTTGCTTCGATAGCTTTAGAATTTACCTTTGCTTCAGCCGTCTGCTCTGTTGGCTTTGTTTATAATCTTTTTTTTAAGTTTTACCTAGTGGAATTTTCAAGAAGGAGGAAGAGGAGGGGAGGGTGGGGGGTAACCAGAGGAAGAAAGCTGCCAGCCGGCTTCACCTTTAAGAGCATCCTGGAAGGAGAGACAGCACAACTCCTCCTCCGTTCTACTCTGGACGCTACTGGAATCTTTTTTGGAACTCTTGCGCTTTTGCCGGAGCCAATAGGTAAGAATTTGGAGTTGGGCTTTTAACCTATACATGTGTATATATATATGTGTGTGTGTGTGTGTGTACACAAATACATTTACACACACATAACCTGGACTGTTTTTCTGTTTTAGGTATATATTTTGTTCTAAGTTGCAGCTTGTGTTTCATGGAAGATGTATACTGTTGGATTGTGCCTATATATATATATATATATATGCCCTTTTTATGGTGGAAAGTTTTTTTCAGTTTTTGCTGAAGTGTTGTCATTGACTTTGTACTATAAAGTATATGGAATTGTTGTGCATGGATAATAATTTTGAATATGCTGTAGATGGATCTGAGTGTTAAAAATTCATCTCTGTGCATGGTTTCTTTATGTCTGACCACCTCTTGTCTCATACGGATATTTTGGTAGTTGAGTGGCCCTCATTTTAGTCATTTACTTGCCCAGGTTAAAAATATAAACAGCTGTCAGTACTGAACATCTGCCTGGTGAGAGAATCCGTGCCTGGGAAGAATCCTGTATGCTAGGGCTTGCGATCCCGCCTTTCTTCTGTGGACAGGAAGTTTCTGTTATTGTTACCGAGCTTGGGAATAATTTGAAAGTAATTCGGAACATGTTAACATTGTAGAATTTGCCAGAAGGAAAAAAAAAACCCTGACTATACACGGTCTTTCATTTTTCCACTTTTTCCCTTAACTTCTCTTGGATGGTATTCCTTCTTCCAAAATCAAAGCTGTTGCATCTTGTGAATTGCTCATGGGCTGGAACTGCAAGGTTTCTAGAAAGGTTGCTTCACAGAGGGAATACAGTCGTGTTCTCAAATTCCAGGGCTGTGACAGCATCTGAGGGCTGGAGTCACTCAGAGGTTTTGCTGTGTGCTATGTGTTTATTCTGTGTCCTGTAGTATGGAGAGAATGTGTGATAATTGCTGGGAATAGAGCAGTTTCTGGATGGAGAATAATTTCAGAGGAATGGAGAGCTTAAAGGTGTGTGTGTGTGTATGGGAACGTCAGGTCTTATGTGGATGTTGGCAATATTGTAATAAGGCCAAGGATGGGGAACACACCCCAGTAGTATGGGGGAGCTACCAGCTGGCTGCTGTGCCCATGAATGTTTGCTTGTTCCATAAGATCACCATTACTATGACAAGCTATGAGAGAGAAGTTTACAAATCCCGAGTGAAAGATATATATCCAACTTTTTAAATCTTCTCTGGTTGTATACTTAAGGCTTTCTTAGCTAAATCAGAGGTTTCCTGTTTATTTCTCTTGTGCCCTTTATCCCTGACTCTGTCCTGAGCATTTCCTGCCTTCTGCTCCATACTGCTGGAGACTTTCTCTAGCTCAGTGGCTGATGACAGAGAATGAATGGTCCTCTCCTGAACTCAGGTGACATAGTGATCTACAGTGACCAGGTCAGAGGGTGCCCGTAGGACGTTATTCATTTCCATTTGCAAGTTATGGATTTCAACGAAGGCTACCTTGGTTACCTGTCCCATAGATTCATCATCATTGTTGCGTGGCATTGCTTAGTTTGAATATGGCTGCCCTGGGATTCTTTTCTCTTGATTTTTGTCTGCTCTCTAACCCAAGATGGTCAGCAGCACTCTGCGTAATTCATGTCTCACAGGCTTTGCCAGCACAGCTGAGGAGATGTTATGCCAGGCAGGTAGAAAGCAGGTATATTGAATACACCTGATGTTAGAAAACAAGCCAAACTATATTAAAAGCTGGAGGAGAGCAGATGCCCATGTGAGAACATTTCTGTCTCCTGCCCTGTGAAATGGTTTTTGAGATATAGAGTGATCGAGCTTGGATTCCCCAGACACAGCCTTCCCATCTCCAAATCGGGGGAAAAAATTATACTGCTCCTTGCGTAAAGTGCCTTGTGGTAGGGTGGCATGTGGGGAGGGGAGGAAGAGGGGGAAGGGATTAAAACACAAGCCAGATAGCAGTTCAGGGAAAAATAAAAGCAATTTTTATTCTGTCCCAACTTGTTAAACCTCCGCAAGCTGGTTCTCCCAGTACAAGTTAAAGTTCCTACTTCAGAACTCCTTTTCACGGCTTGCCTTGGAAGGACTTCTTACTCCATGGGCCTCTCTCCCTCCTGCAGCCTGCTGGGTTCTTAACCTCTCCCTATGAGTCATGCCCTCCCAGCCCTGAACACTGGGCTGCAGACATTCTTAAAGGGGATTGTTGATACTCATTTTGGAGAGGGGCGGAAACATTCTGTAGACCCCATCACAGCCTGCAATGCCTTTACTGTATTTACAATGGTGCTGGGGCACAACCTGACATTCTGGCCTTGTTAATCCATGCCTGCAGTAGTTGCTGGGAGCATAAGATGGAATGAGGGAAGGGAAGGATTGGATTAAACTCAAAGAAGAATCAGAAGGAGATTTATTAGGTCCTCATTGATAGGAACACAAAACATAAGATAAGCTATGGCGAGTCAGACCATGATCTGGCTGAGAGTACTTTCCTGGCATATAGAGGACTGCGCAGAGTACTTAGCTATGTCATGGTATTGGAGACATTTAGCAAAACGATGTGTCCTACAGGCCAGAGTTGGGGGAGCAGTCTGATAGAAGGATTACCTGAATGTCTCACTTATCGAGGAGCATGAAATCAAAAGCCGCAGCACCTAATAAAATTCCTGCATGTAACTCACCTTGAACTACTATTGAAAAGACTAAACCCAAATAAATAAATGAAAACAAAACTAACTTTTATGTCTAGGCCTAGAGTTGCTCAACTTGTCTCCTATCTGACTAAAATAATTGACAGTTTTGAGCTTTGCAGTTTTCCAGGTCATGCCATGTCTCGGTGGGTGGAACCAACATTTCAGCCATCATTCTGTGACTTTCTTCTGAACGATGGCTGAAACGTCGGCTCCACTAACCCATATATGGCATGATCTGGAAAACGGCAAAGATCATGATACTAGCTGTGGCAGCCTAAGAGAATTTAAAAGTTTCTCCATGTTCTCTTTAAGATGTTTTCACACGTTAATGCATTGCAGGGATGTGGAGGTATCTATCTTCTTGCCTTAATGTTTGTCGGGCCAGTCCTCCTCCATCAGTGACTTCTTGTTCTAAAGTAGAATTCCCTTCAACTGTTTACTGACAAAACACCCTCCAGCACACCAGGTTAGGGTTGTTTTTAGTTGCTTGTGTACTGAGAGAGCAGTTTAGAAGAAATAAATAAAATGTTCTACCAGAATATCACCAGGATCTGATGGCAGCCAAGGCTTGGAAGCCCATCTATCCTCTTCCCAGTTTCACTCCTGATGCATTGCCGAGACCCCAGATGATTTCTGGTTTTCTCTTCCTTTCCTTTCGGCTAAGGATCCTCGGTATTGAGTCTGGGCCTTTGTGAATTCTGCTACTGTTTCTGCCTGCTCTGATATTTGGCCTTCACAGGCAGGAACCCTTCTAATCGTCAGGAAGACATTATGCTCATATGGCCCCAAGAAGTGGCCTGGCTTAGCTGTGAACTTTCTTTCTACATGACTATAAAAGAAGAAAATACTGGAAATAAAAATCATATTTGGACTCCACCCATAATACTGCAGGAGGCTTGAGCAAGCTACGTTCCCTCAGGGTATATAGAGCGAGCATTATCCAGCCTACATCTTTTATACAGTGCATACATGTGTGCGTGATATTTGCAGAATGAGGCAAGGTTAAAACAAATGGTTGAAATTGTGAGACTCCGAATGCTTGAGATCACGCTGTGGTCTGTGGCTCCTTCTGCAGCCTCCTGTTTTGTTTAGAGGTTGTTCGCTAATCCAAAAATCATTGGACTCTGTTTCAGGAATGGTTTATCGCTGAGGTTAATGAGTGTCTGAGCTCCCTTGGGGATACACATCCAAATAGCAAAGCACAAGTTAGACCAAAAACATCCACTGACTGCAGTATAGCAAGTACAGTGAGCCAGTCCTGGTCTTTACACCCCTCTCTGTAATAGGGTTGCTAAATTACTGCAGATTTGCTGACAAGGTTGATCTAGTCCTGGGTTCATCTGGGAATAGTAGCTGATTGAATTCTGATATTGCAGGTGCATTCCCTAATGGGATGCAGAGACTTTGTTAGGGAATGGGATGAACCCAGGACAGCTTCTACTGTGTTAACAGAATCCAGTGCTAGTGATGGAAGTACATTAGGAGTGCTTTGGACCCTGTTAGGAATTTTTTGGTAAAGAAAATCAGCCAGGTTTGGCACATGTCAGTCTGCTTTGCAGTTTTTGGAAATCATACTGGGAATAGGAAGTTATTGTTCACTGAGGACTGTCTCATTGGTCTTGCTTCGCCACCTGTAGATCATTTCAAAAACAGGGTTGACAGTTTTAAAAACATCATGTTGGCTAGCTCAAGAGTTTCCAGGCTGGAAATTGTCCCCCATGGAGTTTGTATATTTACCCGCAATAAAAAGCATACTGGGGTGAACAGTCCTACCATTGTGAATTCAAAACAAATCCCAGCATGCTTAGTTGGAAAGCTCAGAGCAGCTGGAAGAAAAGGCCATGAACTGTGATTAAGGTGGACCTGGAAAGCCACTGCTTATTCCGGTAGCACAGAATCTTGCTACTTTTTGGAAGCCTTCCAGATACTTGTGGTCTGGACTTGCCACTGCTGGAAACAGGGACATCCCTAACCATTAGGCAAACGAGGCGGTCATCTAGAGCGATAGCTTCTGGGGAGGGAGGTCAGCAAAGAGCAGGGCATTCAAAGCTAAACATCAATTCTGGCAGCCAGGGGAGGCATAAGGCTTAAGGTTTGCCTAGGGTGTCGACATCTGGAACCAACTCTAGAGCCAGCCCTGGCTGGAAAGAGAATACTGGGCTTGATAGACCATAGGTCTAACCAGTATGGCAATTTTTATGTTCTTATAGAGAAACAGACTAATCCAGTCTTATTCCATGCAAAAAAGCAACAATTTTACAGGATCAAGGTATTGAGGTTGACCTGGGTAACTAGTCAACCTAGTCCAGGGGCTCTCAACCCAGTCCTCAGGACACACCTAGCCAGTCAGATTTTCAGGATAAGTACAATGAATATGTAGGAGAGAAATTTGCATACAATGGAGGCATGCGTGCAAATCTCTTCTGTGCATATTCATTGTGGTTCTCCTGAAAACCTGATTGGCTGGGTTGAGAATCCCTGACCTACTGTGAACACCTCTGAATGGCTTGGAAATAGCATCTTATGTTCTGTTTATTAAGCTTGATATATTGCCCTCCACATTTGCAGCAGGGCAGTTTACAATAAAATCAGGTGAAGGAGGGAGGCGAAAGGGATGCTGTAAGCAATAGGAAAGAGCGTGACAGTCATTCTTAGGAGAGGGATAGAAAGAGACATTAAGGAGTCAGATAGAGGTAGGTCAACAGCTTTCTGGGGACTATTGATACTTCTGGAAGAGAGAGGTTTTGAGTTATGCTGCCCAAATCTGGATAACTTGGTGCACCTGATAGCTCACAATAGAGGTTCCCTATGGTCAAAAGAGTTTCTCTCTATCTCTATAGCAAAAAGCCTTTGGAAAAAAATCCTAAAGTTTATTGAGCCAGTGATCAGCATATGAACACTGCATTTGCTAAGTTACCCTATTCCAGGAGTGAGACTTGTTGGCCAGTTCTGGAACTGGGTAACTTGGCAACTCTGTCAGCATAAGGGCTCCAAACGTACTAAGGAGCAGCAGTCACCTGAAAATGAAAATGGTAAGTCAGTGGGGAGCCACCAACAGAGAGAAAATATATGCAAGTATTTCCAGAGTTGCCAAGTCACCCAGTTCTAGGAGTGAGATTCTGAGTCAGTCCTGGATTTCTGACAATCTCATGCTGATGCATTATGGGACCTGCAGCACTGATTCCAATAGGTAAAATCAGGGACTATAAATATCATGCTACATTACAATGCAAATTTAAAACCAGAACTGACAAAAAATTCTTACTCCTGGAGCTGGGCAACTCTGTATTTCTGCACCACAATGCAAACCATATGTCGCATATTTAAAATTAAGTGAGGGCCAAGATGACGTTTGCTTCCTTACCACCTCTTCCCCCTCCCCCCACAACACCTTGGTGACTGCTAAAGTGATGTGGGTTTCACCGGGAAATGGTGGGCTAGATATCCCAGCCATTCCAGGAAATGTTTTGGATGGTTTCCCAAGCAAAGTTTACTCAACCTGTGTATACAGAATCTATGCTTTGTATATGGATTCTGGGCCTTGTTTAAATGTTTCTCAAGTGGTCTAAAATGGCAACAAGACTACTTCATTCCGAAAGTGAGGCTGAGTCCTCGGTATCTTGCAGTGTTTCACCGTGTTGGAGTGACCTACCTGCACGCCAGCTTTTTATGCTGAAGTTCCATTTCATTTCTTGTATTTTGTGTACTGCAAACTAACAGAGGTCTAAGGCGAACGGGCAGTTCCATAGTCATTCCAGAGCAGTTAAACATTCTCCTTTTAAGTTGTTATAAATTGTTAAAGCAGAAAGCTTAGCTAGGTTACTCGGACTGCATTAGGAATCGGGCCCCTGGATGTTGGTGGCTCCTTTGTGCTGGGATTGGGAGAGTGATGGAACACTGCAGAGATTCTTACTGCAGTTGGGGTCTTATGCCACTTGGCACCCTTCATGTTTACCTAGCATGCTCTCAGAAGCAGTCTGAAGGGCAGATTTATATCGGGGCATGAATGTTCGCCATCGTGAAGCACCAGAGGGTGGTCAGCCAGTTGGAACAATGTTAACAGGCCTACCCCCTGCTTTGTATTTCACGGTGTGCAAGCTGTTTTGCCCTGCAGATATAGAGCAAAGGACTCTTTCGCTACCTGTTTTAGGGTGATTTCAGAGCCCTTGTAAATGTTAAATTTGTAAATGCTGCTTGTGCTTTGCATGAAACGTCATAGGACTGCCATTGCCTTCTGGCTGTTTCTGGAAGCTTTAAGCACTGTTTTCTGTTCTTTTATCATGAGCATTGTGAGATGACCCCTTCTTTATACCCTAAGAGACATCTGGCATAAAAGCTCTTAATGTTTCTAATATAGAAATGAACCGCCAAGTGTGTAGGAAGCGTGACTCTGTTCTTTATGCCACAAGACCATATGTATGGTAGAGGAACAAGGCAGAGAAGTTGGGTGAGGGGAAAGGTGCGGCATAAGGAGGACTAGAATGATAAAAGTGCTTTAACGTGTGGGAGGGAGTGGCCTAGTGGTTAGGACAAGGTACTTCAGGCCGGAGGGCCGGGGGTTCAAGTCCCACCTGGGGACAGCAATCTCAGGCCGGAGGGACTGGGATTTCTAGTCCTATAGGCACTCCTTGTGGTCTTGGGCAAGCCACTTAACCCTCCATTGCCCATGTTCCCTGTAAGTATTAGCATATGTGTGTCATATCCCCTCGTGTTAAATGTATCTCCCAATTGACCACTTTGACCCAGTGAAAAGCGGGATATAAATACAGCTAAATAAATAAATTAAGCTTTACTAAAATATATTTAAGGTGTGTCAAAAACCAAATCCTTCTAGAGACAGCGCTCTCTGAGGCTGATGTAGTAAAGGAACAGGAGGTGTGGCACACAGCATAGAGTGGGGTCTGTGCTATCATGGACCCCTTATATCCAAAGGAGTTTAGTGCACAGACTATACTTCAGTACACTGCTTGTTGAAATCCAGTGGTAATGAAGGATCAGCTATTAAACTTGGATGCAAAGAAGTTACGTCTTTGGGCTGCCTACACACACACACACCTGGGGGGTTTTTTGGAGGGGGGGTGGGTTGTGTTAAAATACCTTTATCATTTTCTGTAAATCATACAACCATAAAATACAATTCAAACGAGAACAGCAGTATCCTTCTTAGGGTTGCTAACTAGCAATCATTCTGTCGTATTAATGGGAGGTTCTGCATAAAGTTATCCAGTGTCTGCCACATTAGACCTTTATTTGTCAATGGGCGCTTCCTCATGTGCGCTGCGCCTTCATATTGATTCTATAAACAGACTGTTCCGCCAGTGGTTCACAAGCAATTATCTTAACAATAATCATGTCTGACACCAACCCACTGAGAATGCTGCTGTTAAATTTCTTTACATTACCGAATACGATCATGTTACTTACCTTCTGATGCAATCTCATTGGCTCCCTGTCGCGTGTAGAATAAAACTCCAAAGTTCTCATGTTAGTTCACAAAATCATCTATTCTGGGATATCTATCTCTTTAGCAACTCGTTTCATTCCTTACTGTCCCAGTGGTACCCTGTGCTCTCAAAATGCACACTTACTGGGAACTCCCTCAAAACATCAAGCTCACCTTGAGTCTAACTGCTCTTCCATCTTTTTTCGTTTGGTCCCCAGCTCTGGAACACGCTCTTCAGGTATTTAAGAATCATTTCTTACCGGTAACAGTTTCAAGAAGGGCCTCAAAGCATTCTACTTCTGATTTACCCACCATATTGGAATAGTAGCTCTACTACTAACTACTTATCATTTATATAGGGCGACAAGGCATACGCAGCACTGTAAAGAGACATGTAAGAGATAGTCCCCTCTCCTAAGAGCTTACAGTCTAGTCAAGACAGACAACACAACGTGGGGACTAGGATATATCTAGGGGAATGACCTGCTCTCTCTACAGACTGTGCTTATCTCTTTTCTTTTTCTTTCTCCAGATTTATTTTCATTTTTAACCCTTTCAAACCATATGTCCACTGTAATGGACGTCATGTTGTTCATTGAATTCCATGTATATATATCTATATGGTGTCTGTGAAAAAATTCAGGTCTGAAAGGGTTAATTCGGCCCTTGCTGATTTTAAATCTCTCTGGCTCTTTCATGTTTGTATAGACGCTCTCTTTTCCTTTTATCCTTTTAAATGATTATTTTGTGATTTGTAAATTTCCTTGACATTATTTTGATAAAGCAGTATATCAAGTATGACAGTAAACAATAACTTTATTGCAACGAACAGCGCAAAATCAAAAAGAAACAAATCTCAAGATTTTAAGCGGCCTTTCACTGCTAAATATTTTCAGACTTTAATATTAAATGTAAGGTGGAGATGAGGATGAAAAATTTGGCCCATACAGTGTCCCAAAAGTGCCTTACAAATGAACAGAAATATACCACATGAGGGAGAGTACCCATCTCCATTTTCCAGGTCCAGCAGTGATTACCAGCTCCACCTCGGAATTAAGATGTATGAAGTGGAATTTTAGAAGAGCCGTCTAGGAGGAATCTGAAATGTCCAGGGGGTGGCAGCAGTGAAGGGGGGCTCATGTAATCACCTTCTGAAATCGTGCCATTTCTGCCCCAAAAGATGCATGTTCCTGCAACCCGGTCTGGAGACAGGCGCATGCAGCTAGCAAGGCTGGGTATGTGCACAGTTGCAGGCAATTTCAGAAATGTGGACATCCCATAAATGCACAGCAGCAGAAATGGGTACTTGCCCCCATTCTGAAATACCTCGGCCTGCAAGGTAGAGTCCTGCTCTTCCGGTGTTTCAGTCTCCAGGGATCTTCTAGGGCCAAATCTGTCATCAGAGATTGTAATACTTTAAATGATTTGGTTATAGGAGCTCTTGCAGTCTACCTGTGATCCAGGAGAGGATCTAATATTGAATTAAAATCCCAACCTGTTCTGTAACGGGCCAGTCCTATGTTGGCTACCAAGCAGATGGCATAAGATCCAAGATAGTAGGAGGTGCGCCGTCTTCTAATAGGAACTCATGAAGAGCCTTAAAGCAGGATGGGACATCAGTAGTAGGAGCATAAATATTTACCAATCATAATCGTACTCCATAAAGCACCAAGAAGACCAGGACCCGTCGACCATCCATTGCTGCTCTCTGTGATAAAACATTATAATTGAGTGACTCTGGAGCAGAATTGCTACACTACCCTTTTTCCCAACAGCTGGGGAAAGGGTACCTCTTCTACACCATTTATCCAACAAATTGGCTGATTCCTTAGCATTCAAATGTGTCTCCTGAAAGAAAAGCACATCCGCCTGCTCTCACCCTTCAAATATCTCAGAATCATTTTTTTTTCTTGATTGGGTTATTTAATCCTTTGACAGTTTACAGTTATGTATATTTGTAGTCAGACTTGAATATGGAAAATAATACTAAGACTAAATAATGGCTTAGCAGCACAGTATACAAGCCAAACACGCTGCAGTAGCCATTGCAACCACCACTAATACAGAAATTATACCACTCATAGCTCTATTGACTCATTGCAACCCACATACTATAATAAGCAACACATGGCAACAGGCAACTCATGCAGATCAACAGGGCAAAGAAAACCGACCAGTACATGCACCCGCCAAATGCACATATACTTGGAAGCACACACCCCTGTTTCATTAAAGCAGAAACACACACATCATCATCTTCCTCCTGTAAGAGTCAGCCAACATCAGCTAACCTATTATTCTAAGGCTTCTTCTTTAGCTATAACAAACACAGTCAAATCCATCCACACTAAGGCCTATCAAACCGAAGGACATGCCGATTCACCCCAGCATTAGCTCATGACCCTTCCCTCCCTTCCCCCATTTATTTATTTGAAATATTTCTATAACTCCGTATGCCACAGAATTCTAGGCAGTTTACAACATATCCCAAAATGCATCCACACCAGACATACCGTCCATCAGGGACCATACAGATATTCAGCCTATTACAATTATTTATGAGGTTTAACCAACCCCAAGGAGGGGGCAGCTAGAAAGGGTCCGGGAAACAGAACACAGACGTCCCATAAAACAGAGATGGCATTACGCAGCCGCACACTATGTAGTTGATGACCAGCATTCCGGTGATGGGTAGTCAGCAGGCCGATCATGATAATCCCCTTAAGATCCAAGATAGTCTACTCTTCAAGCTGAAATACATGAGAGATAAAGAAATCCATATGCCATCTGCTTGGTAGCCAACATAGGACTGGCCAGTAAAGATTGAGTCCAAATAAGAGCAAAACTTCCATTTAATGAAATCTTTTGTTGGACTATCTGTTAAGAGAGGGAAAAACCACTCTCTTGAAAACAAACTTTTCTTTTTAATTAAACATGAATAGGCAATTTTCAAAAGTACACCTATGCTGGCCTCCTTGCTGGGCAGACTAGATGGACCATACTGGTCTTTATCTGCTGTCATATACTATGTTACTAGGTTATCATCATAAACAACCGTAGCACTTAGCTTATGCAGCCGCTGGAAAAGTGAGCTATGAAACATCCGCCATCTAACACAACACTGCGTTTCAAGCTCAATAAGAAAGTCAGAAGAGCTCGGCGTCAGGCATTTTGAAGTGCTTCACGCTCACAACCTCAAAGGATTTTTGAAACAATCTGTGTATTCAACATTCCACTGCTCTTCATTTATACCACAACTGGTGTCTAACATCAGCATCAGCTGGAATTAATGCCCTACTATGCCTAATCTACAGCGACACCACAATGAATATGTGGACGTTGAACATATCAGTCACAAAAGGCTCCACCAATCAAGCTCAAGGCTTAATCCTTCAGGTGTCACATTCCACAATCTATGAATCCAGCATTGCTCAAGTGACTGTAGACGAGCCTCACAATTGTCCCCGTGAGGGTTGGGTAGAATGTGATCAATAGCCTGCCATCTAAAGTTGCAAAAAACATGATTATGCTGGAGACAATGAGATACAATTGAGTTTTGCTTGATCTGATGGTCCGGCCAATGTACTGTATTTCAGTTCACAAGGGCACACCAACAGGTATACAACAAAATCTGATAAACAAGTTGTGTGCTAAGAAGCAGAGTATTTATTAGTATTTGAATCAGTCCATTGTGGGCAGGCAATTGTGAGATTACAAAACTTGCAGTTCAAACAGGGAAAATGGCCAGGGTCAGAGTGATCTGTAAGAACACAGTCATGTTCACAAGTGGCATATACTACCGTATCGCGAATGTTATGGCCCCCGAGCGTAAGCTATTGTCAAATCTCTTTGAAAATATTTGAGCAAAGACAGAATATGCCAATGTTTTCTGAGTAAGATGGTCACATCTGCTGCATTGAGCATGAAAGGAATCACCCCTACAATCCATTTAGTCATTTTGGTCAGTATTAGCCTTTTCAGAAGATGTTGCATTAAGAAAGAGCCATTCACGATGGGGCCAATTGAGTCGTAGATGTTCTGACCCTCTGTGTGCCCGGTCAGAACTGGACGCACAGAGTTAGCCGGGATTCTGATCCCGTGGAGCATATCTAGCCCCATGGGATGATTATCGCGTCAAGTCTGTATGTGCAGGCTGGGATGCTGATTCAGGTCGGTTTGCACATACAGGCCTTCCCCGGCTAACTCATTCAGGGCTTTTGAATGGAGTCATGGCGCCATGGCGTTCGGTTGCTATGGCACTGCGGCTCCATTTAAAAGCCACGATCTGCAGCCGCCGGACCAAAAAGCGCATTCCCCGCAGCCCGACCCCAGATCTGGCCTCCCAAAGCCAGGGTTGGGCTGCGGGGAATTTCCTCTGCCCCCTGCTGCCTCTTTTGAGCCCCGGGCCTGCCCGATCCACCAGACTAGGGGAATTTATTCCACCTCAGAGGTGGAATAAGTTCCCTGATCAGGCTGCCGGCCCCAGATGTACAGGGCGACATTGGAATTGTCTCTTTACGTCTGGGGCCGCCGACTGCCCACTGCCCGCCCTAATGTCGCCCCCGTCCGCCCCTTACCCACCACCGTCTAACTCTCCCGTGCTTCAGAATGGCCCTGGATGGGAATATTTAACTCGTTTGTAGGCTCTCAGAATGAGTGCATGATGATAACCACGATCTAGCAATCTCTTGCTAAGATCTTTAGCATGAATCTGAAAATCCACCAGAGTTGTACATAGTCTTCGTAACTGTAAAAACTGCCCAAAAGGACGACCAATATATAAAGAGCCTGGGTGATAACTGTGATACTTAAGAAGGTTATTGCATTGAACTGGCTTACCAAATAGTGTAGCATTCAATTTATTATTGTCTTTGAAAACTGTAACATCTGAAAATTCAATAGAATTCTGATCATATTTGACTGTGTATCAGATGTTGGGCTTGCATGTGTTAAGTCATTCCAAAAATGATTGAAGAACTTGAACAGAACCATCCCAGAGAAAGAAAATGTCATTAAGAAAACTGACCCAAATAGGGACGTGATTGTACCACATAAATTAAAGATTCCTCCATGGCTGCCATATAGATAGTTGTGACTGAGTTGTCGCAATTCCAAATATCTGTAAAAAGAACCGTGTATCATATTAAAAATTTCTTGTCAAAACCAGCTTCAATAGTTGTAACACAAATGATTTCGGTAAATGAGTTGGTAGATCTAAAGGATGCTGGGCAATCACCAAAAATGCTTCCATCTGATCAATGTTAGTGTATAAGGCAATTATGTTAATTGTAACAAACAAACAAATCAGATAAACTGCCCAAATAGACTTCATTGAGAGCGATAAAATGAGATGTGTCTTTGATGAAAGAGATCAAATCCGGCAAGCTGCTTTTTGTAAAAAATGGTCACATGGTTGTGTAATCGACTCATGTACTTTCAGGACTGTGTAGATCACTGGAATTTTAGGATGGGTTTTATAAAGGATGAGAAATTCTTTTTGTTATTCATCCTGAAGAATGAGCACTATCAAGTAGTTCCTTTATTTTGAGTTGCAACTCTCTCTGGTGGGGTCTTGAGTTAAAACTTTATAATTTTTCAAATCACTTAATTGTGTCAAGATTTCCCCATGGTATGGTACTCTAGCTTGAACTACTGCCACTCCTCCCTTGTCGGCATTACGAATGATAAGGTCAGGATCTGAATGCAATTCTTGCAGAGCCATACTTTCTTCAGTAGAAATATCTGAAAAGGATTTTTTGGAAGTTTTCTCAAGAGTCCCTAAGTCCAATAACACAAGATGTTGGAAAGTCAAAATCATCAGATCAGGATTGCCTGAAGGGATCCATTTAGATGGGTTATGTACTACTGAATCAAATTCTCTCCTGCAAAAAAATTGTTACCTGCAATTTACAAAAGAATTTGTACAAAGCCAGTCGCATCTTAAAAAATTTGTAAGGAACCATAGGAACAAATGACAAACTCAAATTTAGCACTATTTCCTCTATGGTAGACAAAGGTGTATTGGACAGATTGATGACTGCTGTTTTGCTGCGAGATCTCATTATTGCACCTCTCTAGGTGCCAGATTGGTAACATTGATGAGGCCGTCTGCTCCAATAATGGCCATTCTGAAAATCCTGTTCCCGGTTTTCATAATGATAATGTTGTCAATACCATATTCTAACAGAGGAATCGCTATCTCCCGACTCCCCTAAGGTATGATCAAAGGAAACATGCTTCTTAGAAACCTCCAGCTTTTGCATCCAAGAATATACTTGATCATTGGCATAATCATAAGAACATAAGAACATAAAATATGCCATACTGGGTCAGACCAAGGTCCATCAAGCCCAGCATTCTGCCTCCAACAGTGGCCAATCTAGGTCATACGTACCTAGCAGTTTCCCCAAGGGACATAGGTTCCACAATGCTTGTACTGGTTCAAGCATTGATATCCTGGGTCCCTTCTTAATAATGGTCTATGGACCTTTCCTCCAGGAACCTGTCCAAACCTTTTTTAAACCCAGCTACACTAACAGCCTTTACTACATCCTCTGGCAACAAATTCCAGAGTTTGATTACACGTTGAGTGAAAAAATATTTTCTTTTATTAGTCTTAAACAGTTTACCCTGTAGCTTCATTGCATGTCCCCTAGTCTTTCCATATTCTGATAAGGTAAACAATCGATCTACGTTTACCCGCTCCACTCCATTCATTAATTTATAGACTTCTATCATATCTCCCCTCAGCCGTCTCTTCTCCAGGCTAAAGAGCCCCAACCTTTCCAGCCTTTCTTCATAGGAGTAGCCTTCCATCCCCTTTACCATTTTGGTGGCTCTTCTCTGAACCTTTTCTAAAATCGCTATATCCTTTTTAAGATACGGCGACCAGAATTGCACACAATATTCAAGGTGCGGTCTCACCATGGAACGATATAGAGGCACGATTGTACTTTTTTATTTTTAAACCACAAAGATGTTCTCTGAACTGCGATTAGTGACATCCTCCAACTGGGATTTGAAAAGGTCCGTGTTTAACTCCAGCTTTCAACTTATCCTCAAATTCACTAACTTGTTTGTTTGTAGATTCCACCTCTATAGTGGTACATTCAAATAATGCTATAGGATCAAAACTGCATTTATTTAATATACCATTCCACTTGGTGAGGATCTCTTTATCTTAAGAACATAAGAACATAAGAACATAAGAAATGCCATACTGGGTCAGACCGAGGTCCATCAAGCCCAGTATCCTGTTTCCAACAGTGGCCAATCTAGGTCATACGTACCTAGCAGTTTCCCCAAAAGACACAGGTTCTGCAGTGCTTGTACTAGGTCAAGCATTGATATCCTGGGTCCCTTTTTAATAGTGGTTTATGGACCTTTCCTCCAGGAACTTGTCCAAACCTTTTTTAAACCCAGCTATACTAACAGCCCTTACTACATCCTCTGGTAACAGATTCCAGAGTTTGATCACACGTTGAGTGAAGAAATATTTTCTCTTATTTGTCTTAAATAGTTTACCCTGTAGCTTCATTACATGTCCCCTAGTCCTTCTATATTCTGATAGCGTATCTTCCAAAAACATCTTTGGTGGTTTCAACATACGTAGACGGTGAGGAATCATGTGGATCTTTAAATATTATACAAGAGTAGTGCCATGTAATTGAGCTCGTATCAATCGCTTATTGATATTTACGAATTCCAAAAAGGAAAAGGAGGAAGAGGTAGATTGATCCGCAACTTCTTCATCATCAAAAACAGATGACCTTTGAAGTATCTGACTAATTTGTTCGTCAGAGTAGGCAAAAGTGTTGGATGCCATATGGTTAACAAGGTTATCCCAAATTGCTATAATTAAAAGAACCAAAATGTGACCTCAACTGCACAAATATTATCCAGTAAAGACTGAGGCAAAATAAAAGCTGCGTACTACTGGTAGCGCTATATAAATGCTGAGTAGTAGTAGTAGTAGTAGATAGCTTTTGTTGGACTGTCTGTTAAGAGAAGGAAAAGCCACTCTTGAAAACAAACTTTCCTTTTTAATTAAAAATGAATAGGCAATCTGTGTATTGCACTTTCCACTGTTTTTCATTTATACCACAACTGGCGTCTGACGTCGGTATCAACTGGAATTAATTCTCGCCTACTATGCCTAATCTACAGTGACATCACAATAGTTATGTGGACGCTGAACGTATCAATCACAAAAGGCTCCACCAATCAAGCTTAAGGTTTAATCCTTCGGGTGTCACAGTCCGCAATCTATGAATCCAGCGCTGTTCAAGCAACTGTAGACGAGCCTTGCAATTGCCCCCATGGGGTTGGGTGAATGTGATCAATGGCGCACCATGTAAAGTCATGAAAAACATGATGATGCTGGAATGTGCAATAAATGGACTGTTTCAAAAATCCTTTGAGGTTGTGAGCATGAAGCATTTCAAAATGCCTGACACAGAGCTCTTCTAACATTCTTACAGAGCTCAAAATGCAGTGCTGTGTCAGATGGCGGGAAGTTTCACTAAATATAAGTTTTGCTTTTATTTTGTCAGTCTTACTGGGTGATATTTGTGCGGTTGAGGTCATATTTTGGTTATTTTGATAATACCATAGGATTGTTAGCATAAATGAGTGCTATTATTATGATTGCTGAACATGCCTATAGCACCTAGAGTACTGCCAAAGTCCGATTCATTGCAAAACGACTAGTCCTCTTAGGGTAGCGACAGTTCAAATAAGGGTATTGCAGCATAGGATCATCGCTTTATATAATCCCGTCTGTTCAAACCATCACCTTGAATATGATGTGATAACATCAGCCACAAATGTATGCTGAGGAAATAGAGGAAGGCCCCTTCCTTATTAAATACCATTCTTGTCAGTATTTACTTGTCACTTGATCTCCATTTCATGACCAGTCTGCTCTGCAATGAGGCCTTCAGGGCCTCCAGATCTTCAAAATCTGTTATGCAGCATCGCTGGATAAAACATTCCGTATTTGGTACCAGTGACTTTCAGTGAACCACGCAGTTCAAATAAGGTCTTTCCACACCACTGTGTTACACTAAAGGTGCAGGAGAAACAAAACGGTATGATCTTGATGTTTTAATGGCGCCTGAGTTCTGGTGGCCTGTACAATCGCCAAGGCCTATGGATAGCAGACCACTTTTGCCACAATTTGACAAAGATATTTAGAACCTGCTGATCAGATAGAGGGAACACAATGGGTTTGTTCCAACTCAAAGATTTTCCAAAGGTAAGGTTCAGAGCAAGTCTACACCCTCAATCCTGGATATACTTTATTCAGAAAGGACAGGGTAGGAAGAAGGGGAGGAGGAGTGGCACTATATGTAGAAACTACTATTAAAGCTTTGGAATTACAGAGCTTAAAAGGGAGAGAGGAGGCATTGTGGGTTAAACTAGAAAGAGGGAAAGAGAAATCTATTTGCATTGGTGTGATATACAGACCTCCCTCACAAGAGGAAGAGGTGGACAGAGAGTTAATTGAAGACATACACAGCATTGCTAGGAAAGGGGAAGTGCTACTGATAGGAGATTTCAATATGCCAGATGTTGATTGGCACATTCCTGCTGCAGTATCATCTAGAAGTAAGGAGATCCTGGATTCTCTACAGGGAGAACTATTCAGGCAATTGGTAACAGACCCCACACGTGAAGGGACCATACTGGACTTGGTGCTTACCAATGGTGAAAGTGTTTCTGATGTTGTAGTGGGAGATCATTTTGCATCCAGTGATCACCAGATGGTGTGGTTCAGTATTAGGACTAGGGCTGTTAGAATCCATTCCAAGGTGAGGATCTTAGACTTTAGGAAGACTAACTTTGCGAAGATGGGCCAATACCTCAGGGAGTCGTTAGTGGGATGGGAACAGCTGGGGGATGTAGAAAAACAGTGGGCAAAACTGAAAGGGGATATTATAAGGGCAACCAACCTTTTTGTTAAAATGGTAAATAAAGGCAAAAGGAAAAGGAAAAGGAGACCGCTATGGTTTTCTAAGGAAGTAGCTGAAAAAGTGAAGAAAAAGAGGGAGGCCTTCATGAAATACAAGAGATCACAGAGAGAGGAAGACAGGCATCTGTATTTGGAAAAACTTAGAGAAGCTAGCAAAGTAGTCAAGAAGGCAAAGATTCAAAAGGAGGAGGAAATATCCCCCCATTTTATTGCATTGGCTAAGACATTTTTCAGATATATTAGTGAGAAGAGGAAGGGCAAAAGTGGTATTGTCAGACTCAAGGGTGCAGGGGGGGAATATGTAGAAGCTGATAAGGATAAAGCGGAATTTCTTAACAAATATTTTTGTTCTGTGTTCACAGATGAAGAACCAGGAGCAGGACCTCAGAAAACACCCACAAATAAGAACAGAAGCGAGGGACATCTTGAACAATTTTCAGAAGACTGTGTTCGTGAGAAACTAGCTCAACTTAAAGTAGACAAAGCGATGGGACCGGATGGGATACACTCTAGAATACTGAGGGAACTTGGGGACGTTCTAGCAACTCCACTGACTGACCTTTTCAATGCCTCGTTGGAGTCGGGAGTGGTGCCAAAGGACTGGAGAGAGGCTCATGTGGTGCCTTTACACAAAAGCGGAAGTAAGGATGTAGTTGAAAACTACAGGCCGGTTAGTTTAACTTCGGTGGTGAGTAAATTATTGGAAACGCTGCTGAAAGAGAAAATAGTGAGGTTTCTGGAGTCCGGCGGATTACAGGATCCGAGGCAGCATGGATTCACCAGAAGCAGGTCTTGTCAGACAAATCTGATTGATTTCTTTGACTGGGTGACCAGGGAGTTGGACCGAGGGAGAGCTCTAGATGTGGTGTATTTAGATTTCAGTAAAGCCTTTGACACTGTTCCTCACAGGCGACTTATAAACAAACTGAGCACCCTAGGGATGGACCCTAAAGTTACTGCTTGGGTTAGAAATTGGTTGGGTGGGAGGCGACAAAGAGTACAAGTAAATGGAGCTCACTCTGAGGAGAAGGATGTTACCAGTGGTGTGCCCCAGGGATCTGTCCTTGGTCCGATTCTTTTTAACATCTTTGTTAGTGATATAGCAGAAGGGCTGTCGGGTAAGGTTTGCCTCTTTGCAGATGATACCAAAATCTGCAATAGAGTAGACACCCAGGAAGGTGTAGATAACATGAGGAGGGATCTAGCTAAGCTTGAAGAATGGTCTAGAAATTGGCAGCTGGGATTTAATGTTAAAAAATGTAAGGTCATACATTTGGGCTGCAGCAATCCAAGGGAGCAATACAGTATAGGAGGTGAAGTACTTTTGTACACTAAAGAAGAGCGGGACCTAGGCATGGTTGTGTCTGATGATCTTAAAGTAGCTAAACAGGTAGAAAAGGCGACGGCAAAAACTAGAAGGATGCTTGGGTGCATACGGAGAGCAATGGCTAGCAGAAAAAAGGAGGTGATAATGCCTCTGTATAAGTCTTTGGTGCGACCTCATTTGGAGTATAGTGTGCAATTCTGGAGACCGCACCTTCAAAAGGATGTGAACAGGATGGAGTCAGTGCAGAGGGTGGCTACTAAAATGATTAGTGGGCTTCATTATAAAGCATATGAGGACAGACTTAAGGATCTTAATATGTACACCTTAGAGGAAAGGCGGGATAGAGGTGATATGATTGAGATGTTTAAATACCTCCGTGGCATAAATGTTCAGGGAGAGAGCCTCTTTCAGTTGAAAGCAAGTTCTGCTACGAGGGGACATGGGATGAGGGTGAAGGGAGATAGATTCAGGAGTGATATGCGGAAATATTTCTTTACGGAAAGAGTAGTGGATCCATGGAATAGTCTCCCAGTGGAGGTGGTAGAGATGAGGACAGTAACTGAATTCAAAAAAGCATGGGACCAACACAGAGGATCTCTAAAGGTAAAAAATAGACTGTTGTAGTTGTTGATATGGAAGACTAGATAGGCCATGTGGTCTTTTTCTGTCATCATGCTTCTATTTATATTTATTTACATTCTCTTATATACCACGCTATTCTGCATCAGTGCGGTTTACATTGAACAAACTGAAATTACATTGAACAGGGCATTATAACTTGGAGATAACTATTTTACAGGGAACATGGGCTGTGGAGGGTTAAGTGGCTTGCCCAAGACCACAAGGTCTATGTTTCTAATCCTCTCTGGTAGCCCCAATATATGAAAATTATTTCTTCGTCCATAATTATTTTGATCTGCTAGACTGTGCACTGGAAGTTTGGAGGGTTATTTTAAAAGGTTTAGTTATGATTTGGAGGTCTGAAGACATGCATATGGATGTCCAAATCACGGACATGCCTCCGTGGCTATTCCACAAATGACGTTCGCAAACGTCTCCAGTGCAGAGATGCCCAAGTAGGCACTGGGGTGTGGCAGAAGTATGTCCAGGGAGTGGCGATGTATTTACACGTCCCCATTCAATCTCAGAAACATCGGAGATGTTTGCAGGCACGTCAGTGTTTATACCTGCTCCAGGCACAAATAGGCATCAGGAAAGTGCTTGTTTTCACCTTAAAACATCCAGAGAAGATGGAGAATTAAGTGACTAGCCTTGGATCACAAAGGCCCACTCTGCTCTTAAGCTACTACTTTCACCATTATGCTATTAGACATCTTGGTTTTGAAATGCTGTCCTGGGGTCATCTATATGGACGTTTGATACACACGTCCATGTTTCCAAAATTGTGCCTGAACTTGCCCGTGCCTCCTTTTTCTTTCAGATGTTCTGGCTTTGATGTCCCGGATTGCACTTGGACATCCCATTGTGAAATATGCCTCCCTGTCTCTCTGGTATGAAGGCATCCATCTGCTAGTTGCTCAAAATGGGATTAGTCTTTATTTTCCACTTCAGTTCTCGTAGCCTTGGAGCTCAACTGAGTTTTCACTTCTGTCATATTCCCTTTGAGTTCCTGAAGGAAGCCTCTGCCTTCTTTAAGCATTTCCTTAAACTGCAGAATCTCTGCCATGCCTGATTATAGACTAAACCTCTGAGTTTGATCCACCGGACAACTATGGGGCAAGGGGGGGATCATGATTGGTACGTTTCACCATTTGAGTGGTGGAATTCACGTATTCCAGCTTGGCGAGTTTGATTATAGACATTTTCTATATCCTCATATGAGTTTTGCTGATTTTCCGAGATCCACATATTGAAAAAAGGAGCACTTAATCATGGGGTTTGACAGGAGTTCTGCCTTCATGCAGCCATGCTGGACCTTGTTCACTAGAGCTTGTTTTTTAAAATGGCAGCCAAACTAATTTTCAGAGCCTCTAGATTTGACAGTGCCTCCACATGTCTTGAAAAGCTCCATTGCCTCCCTAAAGCAGGGAGAATGTTTTGAAAATTAGAGAAAATCTAGTACCAGTCTACATGTTTCACCTCATCCAGAACTACAATCTTCCAGAGAAGTATAATCTTCTGAGGCTTGCAAAATCACAATACCATCTCCAGATCATTCCAATTTATAGATACCTGAAAAAAGACGTTTTCTGCCAGAGTCCCATAGGCTCGGAATAGTATTCCAATGGAGAGAAGACTTATGGCCTCATGGATTTTATTTATTTATTGAACTGGTTATATATACCGCTCTATTTTGCAGTCAGAGCAGTTTACCTATAACATTAATAACAGTAAGGTTTTGTACATATAACAGGGAGGTTAACTTGGATAGCTTAACAAAGTTGAACTATAATAATTTAACAAGATAGATTCCTTATGGTGGGGGTGATATGGGGTGATTGGGTTAACTGTGATGTTGGGCCATCAGTCACTGAACATTCTTTCTCAATACTATAGTATGTGTACATAGCATTGCTGGAATAAATGGGTTTTTAGTGTTCTGCAGAAGCTTGAGGTTGCATTGGCTTGAATCTGATCTGAGAGAGTGCTCCATAGAGTGCTCCATAAAAATGCTCTGTTACAGGATGTGTGGTTACTTTTTGCTCTTGTTGCAGGAATCGTAAGCATGTTTCACATTTATTTATTTATTTATTTAACATGTTTTTTTATATCACCTTATCGTAGATTCAAAACAGTTTACATTATAACACAACTGGAAGTTTACATTGAACAGAGAAGATAAACTTGGAAGCTTTAACTGGGAACATTGTTGAAAAAAACATGAAACTCCATAAAAACAGAGGTAATAGAGCAAGAGTTGTAACATAGAAAAAGTTTACCTGGTGCCAGGAATGGAGAGTAGAAATAGGTGAAGCCTAGTCATGAGGTCAGTCAGCGCATGAGGTAGATGAGCCACTAGTAGGGCATGTCAAGATGGAGTGCTTCATGAGTTGGGACCATAGCGTTCGGTAAAGAGGAATGTTCTTATAGTTTTCCTGAAATCCCACGTCTTCGATGGCTCTTATGTTCTCGGGAAGTACATTCCAAAGTGACAAAGCAAATAGTGAAAACACTCTGTTACATGTTACTGGTTTGGCTTCTGTTTTGCCATATGGGATGAGTAGCAATTTTTTTGGCAGCTCGTCGAGCTCTGTTTTGAGTCCTTACAGATCAGTGGTTAAAGGATGATTGGAGATAGTTAAAAATGGTGAGCAATATTTTGAATTTGGAGCAAGTAAGTACTGGTAGCCAGTGCAGCTGTTTTAGAGTTGGAGTTATGTGGTTATGTCTTGTAGTTCCTGAAATTATGCCTGCAGCTTTGTTCTGGACCATCTGTAGTAGATAGATATTATGTGTACAGATGCCTTGTCCTCTGTTTCTATTGTCAAGTGTCATGTTTATGATACATAAGCTATCCACAGACTCTTGTCTATTTTAAATATCGTAAGTAATACTTTATATTTTATGTGAATCGCTATTGGTAATCACTGAAGGTGCCTTAAAATTGGTGTGATGTGTTCTAACCTTGAGCTCCATGTAGTGCAGGGGCAACAGTATTATGGGCTATTTGAAGAGGTTGCAAGATATATTTTGGTAGTCCTTGGTAAATGATGTTGCAGTAGTCGAAAGTGGAAAGATGAGAGCTTGGAACACTGTGTGGTAGGTGGTGGAGCATTCTTATCTTGTGGTATACTGCTTTAGTGGTGGTGTTGATGTGGGACTGCATGCTGAGACATTGTTCAAGGGTGATTCTGAGATAGCGCATGTCCTGTTTTACCTCCAGTTCTGCATTCCTTACTTTTAAAGTTGACTGGGATATGAAAGCCAGGTCTTTGGTTATGAGCAGTACTTTAGACTTCTTACTGTTAACCATTAGGTTGTGCTTAGAGAGCCATTGTGAGACTGCATTGAAGCAGTCTATTAATTTAGTGTAGTTGGGTTTCTCTGTAGAGAAGGGTGCATATAGCATAATATTGTCTATGTATACGTGTTGAAGGATTGCATTAGAGAGCATATTGGCTGAATATAGATATTAAATAGTAGAGAGGATAATGCTGATCGCTGTGGGACACCTTGTGGTTGATTTGGCTGATGAGTGTGATCCTATTTTTATCTGTTGTTGGTGTCCTATTAGATACAATCGGAGCCAATCCAAAGCTGTATTCCATATCTCTACCTCCTGTAAGCGGCATAATAAGGTATCGTGACATACTGAGTCAAATGCTGAGGCTATGTCCATGAATAGCAAAATAAATCCTTGTTTTGATTTCTCAGAGCCTTTTATGAGGCTGTCTAGGAGGGAGGTTATGAGAGTTTCAGCTCCATGTTGCTATCTGAACCCATGATGTTGTGGGTCTAGGGGAGCATAGGAATCTATGTGGTATTGGAGTTGCTGCTGGACTATTTTCTCTATCATTTTTGCCAAGAAAGGAAGGCTGGGCTTAGGTCTGCATGAGCTTATGTTGTGTGAGTCCAGTTTTTTATTTTTTAATAGTGATCTTATGGATACAGTCTTAAGAGATGCAGGTATGATGCCAAAATTTAGGGATAGCATTGTAGTCTGACCATGGTACTTTGGATACTGATTGTGAGCCTTAAAGATGAGGTTTCCTTTTTCATGGGTAAGCATTGCTTCTAGGAAAGATTTGGATTGCTTTGGTGGAAGCAATGGGAGGATTAAATCACCTAGTAACCTGAGTTGTCTTTGAGTCATGTGACTGCACACTAATTCTAGAATTATGGGCTGGTCATCAGTGGATGCTGATGGTGATCTGTATAATGGGCATATTGTTAGTTGTCCGTTTGTTATTGTAATTGTATCCAGGCTGTTTGTGCTTTCTGATTTGATGGTGTAGAACTTTAGGTCACTTCTGGCTAGAATGAAGAAGCCTCCACCTTGCAGTTAGTTTTTGAACAATTTAAAGAGGTCATAATTGGGAAGATTTAATTGATTGGTTAGTATTGTGTCTGAGTCAGTGAGCCGTGATTCTGTCACATACAATATATGTAATTTATGGTGCTTGATGTAGTCTACAAGGACTGTCAATTTATTCCGAGCTGAGCGAGCATTAATCAGAATGCATTTTATATTTCCTGTTCGTGGGTGCTTCTTTGCATAGAGCCCTGTTGGTGGTTGCTGGTGTTTGTGAAGGACAGGAGGTGTAAGATTTGGTCAGGTTACTTTCCTGTAGGTCCTGGGTTCATTTCACTTCACAGAGGCAGTGGGGCTTGTAATAAAACAACCAAACAGGTGTGGCTTGGAGAAAGGTTTTTTATGTAGAAATAGGCTTAATACATAGGTATTGAACAGAGGTATATAGTGATTGTTACAGAGCTGTTTCAGTGTGCATCAATGAATCTGTGTGTGCGTGTGCATGTGTGAAGTGAGAGAGAGAGATAGGCCAGAACATGTGTTTAGAGCCTCATGGCAAGGGAGAGAGAGAGAGAGAGCGGGGGAGGGGTGAAGGGAATTGATTATCAGAGCCTCCTGTCCTGTTACTTCTCTCAATACCTGACCCCAACTTAGCCTAAACCCCATTACAATCCAATGTTGGAATGCTCTATTCACTCCCTGTATAACAAGAAGATTACCATTGTATATAGTTAAATAATTTTATGTACAAAGTTTTCCCCTATATTGTATCCTGTTAGACTTCCTGTTACATGTAAACTCACAACAGCCTGTTGCTATCTGTGAGTACTTTATGTTTACTGTAAACCGCGCTGATGATAAAAGTGCGGTATATAAGAGCGTTAAATAGATAAATAAATAAATAGTGAACTGGATCTTCTAGATTGAGAAGCATGTGTGTAATTCCATGATTCATTGCGGTCTCTACAGTCATACCCTTGTGTGATAGGTATGAGTCCTTGCTGAGGTGTGTATGCTTCAATTTGTGTGATGAATAGAGTGATGCATGTTAGGAAAGACATGCTAGTGAACAAATAGGACATTATGCTGAAGTGTGTGTGATGCTGTGTGATTGATAGAGAGGCAGTCACCTGGCTGAGGATTGTCACCAGTAGTCGGCCCACAGCTTAGGCATACGGGATAGATGGCCTGGGGACCCTTTATTGAAATACTGGAGCAATGCTTTAGGCTGGCATTGCCTCCTGGGAGTTGTAGTATTTTCCCCTTTTCAATAAGATGCAGTTGTGGTGCGAGTGGTTCAGGCAATGACAGGCTTTTAATTCCCCTCCCGGGGCGGATTCAAACAGAAAATAACTCAGGACAAAAAGGCCATACACTCTGGCTCAAAATAAGAAAGGAAATAATAACAGCTTCTCAACTTAAATCCAAAGTTCCACGGTATTTACAGCATACAGTCACTTTGTATAAGCAAGGAAAATCCTGTGCCCTTCAACTGCCAGTTTAAACAGCTTTCACATCACCTGGCTCAGCACAGAGAAATTATATCATCTGTAACCATTAAAGTACAGTCCATTTGGTTATCTGATATTTCTTCTTCCTGAGGATCAATCAG
This sequence comes from Ichthyophis bannanicus, assembly GCA_033557465.1. Classification (NCBI taxonomy): domain Eukaryota; kingdom Metazoa; phylum Chordata; class Amphibia; order Gymnophiona; family Ichthyophiidae; genus Ichthyophis; species Ichthyophis bannanicus. Next base: position 809,850,031 of record CM066036.1, read on the forward strand.
CATTGACTCATGCTGATTCTCTGGTAAGTACAACTTCTGCTTGGTATACATTTCCAAACTTCCACCCTCTATCTGTTCCTGAGGCTTCTCTATCAAGCCCTCCGTGAGATAGGGTTCAGTATTACCATATATTTTAGAATAGCAGAGAGGAGAGTCACACCCTTTAGGGTTTCTATAAGAGAACTTCTTATAACCACTTTTATCCTTATAGTAATTAGACAGCCTACCTTCTGGCGTAGAGACAGGGGAAAGTCCGTGCACAGCTTGGTCAGGAAGAGTTTTAAACCTCAGAGGTTTTCCTCTGTACTTTGGCTTCTCAACCTCTTCCTCTGACATGCAAATGTCCTCCACCGAATACCTTTCACTCCCTGGAGCTTGCAAGTGCTTCCCAGATAGCTTCACCGGTAACGTTTCCCTCTGTGTGCCTTCCCAATAGGACAATTGCCTGGAGTTCTTGCCACAGGGTTTTTGGGCCCTGCTCCTCCAGTTATTCCTGCTGGTTACTTCCTGTATTTCTCTATCACTCTCAGAATCACAATCCTCTGAGTCACTCACGTACTTTCTCTCGTGCTTCCTTCCACACTGAAACACACGTTGCTTCTGAGTCTCAGACTTCAGCTCACTCAGCTTTCCCAGCTGGGTCTGTCCAAGCTTTCTCTCTCTCTCTCTCTCTCTCTCTCTCGTTCTCCAGTTCCTCTGCTCCTCCTGCTCTTTGCTTCCCGTACTTCTCTTGCTTCCTTTGCTGCCCTTCACACTGAAACTCTAATGAGCGTTTCTTATATGTCTGGTTTATGTTATGTTATGTTATGTTTATTTGAATTTGATATATTGGAGCTAATCTAGCCCTTCCCCCTCTCAGGTGAAAACTATTGGGCTCAGGAGATGGGGATTGTTTGCTAGCTGGGCGGGGCTGCTGCACTCGTGGCTGGGTTTGTTTATGTTGCTCCTGGCAACTGGGAGTCTTGTGCTTTGACTTCCTGTCAGCAACAGACCTACTTCTCTCATGTTCCTCTGTTTGCATGGCAAAGGACGTCTCTTCCCCATTACAGGATTGATATTCATTGAGCTGGATAGAGGAGCATTGTCTTCCACTTATGCTAAGATCATGCTGATGGCCACACCCTTTGGCATCGCCCTTAGGCATGGACCCCCCAGGTGCGGACGTGCTAGAGCTGCCATTTAAATCAAGAGTAGTAGCTGCCTGATGATGTCAGAGGGAGTAGGAGGAGCTTTCCTCCACAATTCAGTGGATGGAGCTGGCGACGGGTTTCAGCAGTGCCTGGTAAAGCCTTTAGGTTGAAGCTGTGATTGTGGGGCTTGCCCTGGGTTACCCTTCTCATTGATGTGCCCACTGGGGCCCAGAAATTCTTGAAACCGAATGGTTAAAAAGTCTCCACCTGTACTTTAGATTACTCCTTCTGCACATCTGGAAAGAAGCAAAAAAATTGTAGATGCTCTCCAGGATGCATTCCTTAAACAAATGGTCATGGAACCAACCAGGGAAAGCTCAACGCTGGATTTAGTGCTCACCAACGGTGATAGCGTGTCAAATGTCTGCATGAGTACCCTTGTGAGCAACAGCGATCATTACACAGTGTGGTTTGAGATAAAAGCCAGGGTACAGGCCAAACAAAGCAAGCTCAAAGTCCTAAACTTCAAAAACACTGACTTCAATAAAATGGCCAAGTACCTAAAAGAGGAGATGACAGGTTGGAAGGAGATAAAGGAAGTGGAATTGCAATGGGATAAACTAAAGGTGGCAATAAAAGGGGCAACGGACAAATATGTTAAAAAAGTAAACAAAAACAAGGGGAGAAAGAAACCTATTTGGTTTTCCAAAGAAGTGGCTGCTCAAATAAAGGCAAAAAACACAGCTTTCGCAAAATTCAAAAGCTTGCAAACCGAAGAACACAGAAATGAATACAGGATCGAACTCAAAGAGTCAAAAAGAGAAATAAGGTTAGCAAAATCAAAGGCAGAGGAAAAGATGGCTAAAGATGTTAAGGGTGGCGACAAAACTTTCTTCAGGTATATTCGGGAATGGAAGAAGATCAGAGTTGGAATTGCAGGACTCAAGTGCTGGGAAAAGACTCGTGGAAAGTGACATAGAAAAAGCGAAATTTCTAAACAAATACTTCTGCTCTGTTTTTACTAAAGAAAATCCTGGAGATGGACCAGCTGGGACTCCCAAATATAAAAATGGGAATGAAGTAGATACCACACTATTCACAGAAGATGAGGTGTTGGAACAACTTGCTAAACTGAAAGTGGGCAAAGCCATGGGACCGGATGGGATACATCACAGGATACTGAAAGAGCTCAGAGAAGTTCTATCAGGGCCGTTAAAGGATGTATTCAACAGATCCTTGGAAACAGGAGAGGTTCCTCAGGACTGGAAAATGGCTGATGTCGTAGCTCTACACAAAAGTGGTGACAGGGAAGAAGTGTCAAACTACAGACCCATGAGCCTTACCTCGGTGGCGGGAAAAGTAATGGAGGCGCTCCTGAAAGAGCAAATAGTGAACGTTCTCAAAACCAACAGGTTGCAAGATCCGAGGCAACATGGTTTTACTGTAGGACGGTCTTGCCAAACTAATCTGATTGAGTTCTTTGACTGGGTGACCAAGGAACTAGATCAGGGGCATGCGATGGATGTCATCTACCTGGATTTCAGCAAAGCATTTGATACTGTTCCTCATAGAAGGCTTGTCAATAAACTCAGTAGCTTGGGGATGGGTACCAAGATAGTAAACTGGATTAGAAATTGGTTGACTGACAGACGACAGAGGGTGATGGTACATGGAGCTCACTTGGATGAGGGGAAGGTGATTAGAGGGGTGCCCCAGGGTTCGGTCCTGGGCCCGGCACTGTTCAATGTATTTGTGAGTGATATTGCTGAAGGACTGAATGGAAAAGTCTGTCTTTTTGCAGATGACACAAAAATTTGCAACAGAGTGGACTCACCCGAGGGAATGGATAACATGAGGAAAGATCTACAAAAGCTGGCAGAATGGTCTAATGTTAGGCAATTACGATTTAATGCGAAAAAGTACAGTGTCATGCACTTAGGTAGCAGAAATCCAAGGGAAATGTATGCGATAGGGGGCGAGAGGTTGGTGTGCATGGTTCAGGAAAAAGACCTTGGTGTGATTATCTCTGATGATCTCAAGGTGGCAAAACAGTGCGACAAGGCGGTGGCAAAAGCCAGAAGGATGTTGGGCTGCATACAAAGAGGGATTACCAGCAGAAAGGAAGAGGTACTTATGCCACTGTACAGGTCGCTGGTGAGGCCTCACCTGGAATACTGTGTTCAGTTTTGGAGACCATATCTTGGAAAAGATGTAAAAAGACTGGAAACTGTTCAGCGGAAGGCGACCAGAATGATTTGGAGCCTGTGTAAGAAACCTTATGAGAAGAGACTTGAAGTCCTAAATATGTACACTTTGGAGGAGAGGGGGGATAGGGGAGATATGATTCAGACCTTTAAATACTTAAAGAGGAACGATGAACAAACAAACCTCTTCCAAAGATGGGAAAGCTGCAAAACTAGAGGGCATAACATGAAGCTGTAAGGTGGAAAATTGAAAGGCAATGTCAGGAAATATTTTTTCACTGAAAGGGTGGTGGATGCTTGGAATGCGCTCCCGATGGAAGTGGTGGGGGCAAACACGGCGACGGAATTCAAAACAGCATGGGACAAGCACAGCGGATCCCTTTACAGCAACAGGATAAAAACTAAATAAACTGGACCATCTAACTTCTCAACAAATAGGGGTGTCCTACATGGAGTGGTGGGTTCACCCCTAAACAAAGACATGGGAAGGGGTGGCCTGCACAGAGCGACAGGTGCACCTACTCTTGCCGTATTGCTGGGCAGACTGGATGGACCATGCTGGTCTTTATCTGCCGTCATTTACTATGTTACTATGTACTCTCCACCTCTCCTAAAGCTCCTCATGTTCCCCTTTTCTACTCAACTCAGTTTTCGCGTTGTTATTTCTCCTCTTCCCTTACTGTAATTATTCCAACACTTTATTTGTAATCCCCTCTGAGCTCTCCTCTGAGTAGTGTTGAAGTCTGAGGTGGAGTAAAAGGTTAGCTCCCATTTCTGAGGCTAGGGTTAGTGAGTGTTTGGTGTCCCTTTCTTTTCTTGGGCTAGCATGAATGACCTGCAGCTTTTTTTTTCTTGTTTTATCGAAGGAGATGGGTGGGTAAGAAACGGCACGCGCAGCAGAAGCGATTGCTTCACTGAATGCGGAGGTGAAGGGAAGGTGCTGCAACTGTGAAATGATGGGTGATGTGCTCGGCTGCAGAAAATTAGATGATACTGTAGCAATATTTATGTGAAAAAGTGTAATGTAATACTTTTGAGGTGCAGAAATCCAAAGGAGTTTTATGTAGTAGAAGGTGAGAGGCTGATGTCCGCTGACCGGGACGATAGTATGAACCATGAGATCCTTGGATACTATCGTACACATCGCTCATTCAAGAGGAGCCTGGCCACTTCTATCAGTGCTTACATTGTCCTCTTCATGAGTAAGTGCTGTATATGATAGTATGAATCCTGACGCAGAAAGATAAGTACCACGGGGCCGATATTTAGCGGCAGTGACTAGCCGATCTAACGCAGCTAGCCACAGCCGCAGAACTCTAGACTCGGATATTCGTTGCCGAGGCTAATCGGTAAGCAGTTGGGGCGCGCAGCAGTGGCTCCGGCAGATATTCAGAGGCACTAATGGTCTTAAGACCACTGAATATCCCACAGAGCAGAATTCACATGGTCCGAGACTGGAGCGAAAGCGTGAAATATATTTGCATAAAATTGATAGACTGATGTGAAGAAATGGATCTATGATAATATTTGTGCACCTAAGAAGAATTTCTGTCTAACGAGTGCTGTGCGACTGTTGATCTGTAGGCATTTTTTGTAAGCTCTATTTGCTGTTGGCATGTAAGAATTGAACTCTATAATCAACTGAGATTTTTTGGGTGATTATGGTTTGTTTATTGCATTTGGTTGTACAATTATTTTCTACACAAGCATTAGGAAATTGTGTTCTGATACATGGCTTATTACATCAACCTCTGTACCAGGAAAGGCTCTGAATAATTCAGAGTCAAAGACAGGAGATGAGGAAAGAAGAGACAGATGACAACATACACAGCAGAAGAGACGCTTTCTCCGCCTTCCGAGAGAGCCTGGGATTGAATGCTCTGTGTTCCTTGCACTTCAGAATGAACAGGCAGTATACGTGCTGTGTACTATTGGAGCATTTTTACACTTGGGGGAGTTCTGTGCAAACATTTTGAAAATTCTGCTTGCTTTATTAGTAAATTTTTGCACAGAATTCCCCCATCATAAAACTTAACTCCTCTAGACCTGAAATTTATCCAGCCTTTTTCCTTCTTAGCTCTTTTGCTCCAATCACAGTTCTGTCCCTAAACCATCCTTGTTCCCCCTTGTTTTCTCACTGTCTAACTTCTAACCCCCAACAACCCCACCCCCAACCCCCGACTGCAGCTCATCTCTAGCCCTCAGCCACCCCTGATCCATCAGCATCCCATCTCCAACCCTCAGCAACCCCCCCCCCCCATCCACCAGCAGCCCATCTCCAGCCCCTAGCCATCCCCCAGCTCACCAGCAGCCCGCCCCCAGCAACCCCCCCACACTCACAGGCAGCTCTTTCTTGATCCCAGTCAGCCCTCACCCCTCCAAACTTACCAGCAGCACAATCGAAGCAACACTTTCATTTGCTCTCGCCTCTGTGCTAGAGTCCGATGCGGTTTTGAGGTGCTCCCGCAGCTGTGGTGTCGCTAATAGTGAGACAGGATTGGACGCTCTAAAGCTTGGGCACTCAGTCTTGCCTCACTGTCTGGCTGGCTGGTGCCTGCACTGAAGTCTGCACAGCAAATACAGAAATCTGCACAGGTGGGGACTTCTACGCAAATTCGGCGTTGCACAGTTGCATGGAATTCCCTCAGGAGTACCTTTTGTAGAAGCGCACAAAAAGGCTTTCACAAAAAATATTAGCTCTTGCATGTGTAGAAAAATTGCATTCAAAATTCCTGATAGGATGCACAGAAACACAGCTTAGTATAGAACATTCAAAGGGGCCCTTTTACTAAAGGTTTTAATGTGTGCTTTTGAAGGTTAGGGGCCCACGGCCCTTTTATTTCTATGGGCGCACTTTTGCCAAAGTGTATCTTCGCCATTGCCCTAGATTTACCCTAGTCCTCAGCTTGTTGTGTTGTCTGTCTTGATTAGATTATAAACTCTATGAAGAAGGGACTATCTCTTGCTTGTATATATACAGCACAGCGTGTGCCTTGCCAGTTTTGTGTGGTGCTCATAGTGTAGCTGATGAGCTGCTTTGTGTGATTTTTGTATTGCAGCAACTCATTAGCTATGATTTTGAATACAATTTTGTGGGTTCATTATTACTCAGAAACCTTTACTCTTTAAGGAGATAAACTTTGTAAAGATGACCTCACATGCAGAATATGTGAATACTGTATGCTGTCATAAATGAAACCTACTAATCAATGATCTAGCATGAAAAACTACCTTAGGTTATCTCGCATTAATACTGTGACCCCTTTATGATGTGACAGCTCCAGGCCTGTCCAGCAGTAAGCTGATGATAGCTGATCATTCTGTCTTTATGTCCTGTGTTAATGTCATTCGGCGGATGTACTGGTGAGCTAAAGTATAAATTCCTCCTAAAGGAGTAATGCTAGCAGGTCAGGATCAGCACGCAATGCCGGAGTGACTTGCACATGTTGGTGTTCATCACAGAAAAAGGAAATTATTGCTCACCGAGGACTCTCTCATTAGTCTTATTTTGCCACCTGTGGGTCATTTCACAATTTTCAGAGATCAAGTGTTTCCTGCCCAAAATTGCCTCCCCATGATGTTTCTATATTTTCCCACAGTAAAAAAAAAAAAAAAAAAAAAAAAAAATGGTGTTTAAGGGGCAGAGACCGATTTGCCGAGAGGAAACTCTGTACAAATTGATCTATGGTGCTTTGGACCTGTTCTGCTGCCCCAAGATGTAGAAGGTGCAAAGTATCATGGGTATGTTTTGCATGCAAAGACCTTGTAGACTGTTTTCAAAGAGAAATTGCAAATGCAATGTGTGCCTTTGAGTCAGTCCTGACTCCTGGTGACCCAGAAGCTCCTGGGTTTTCTTGGCAATGTCACTGGAAGTAGATTGCCAGGCCTTTCTTCCAAGGCAATGGAGGGTTAAGAGACTTGCCCAAGGCCACAAGGCGTGCTAGTGGGAATTGAACCCTGGTTGCTTGTTTACTAAGCCAGTGTTCTAACCACTAGGCTACTCCTCACACAGGTATAAAATGTGAGGGCATTTCCCACCCGTAAACCTACGCTGACTATGGAGCTCCTTTACCACCCAGGACCGCTTCAGATTGGTTCTGAATGGGGGTCTGGAAAATGGAGGGAAAGAAAAGACACTTCAAAGCTCTTACTTATGGATTGGTAGGAATCAGTCCTGAAGAAATCACTCTCTCACAGTGGTTTGGTTTTCCGGCAAAAGCTTGAAGTATTGAGAACTTAAATTACTCCCTCACCCTCTTGTTACTTTCCCCATTTCTCTTCTTGTATTTCCACTTTATATGTATTTGATTGTATTTGACTGGGTTATTTTTCTTAATTTTATTTAAATTTTAACTTTTAAACCACTCGGATACTGCGTAATATGCAGTATATTAAATGCCAAATCAACTTAATTAAACAATGTTCCTGCTAAGAATTGGGCAAAGGTTTCAGCCCATATGCAAAAATTTCAACTGACCAAATTTGCGAGCAGCTATGTGCAGCGAAAGCTATTGATTAAAAATCATAATCATAATAAGGCAACAGATTTAAGGAAACTATTAAATTTTTAATATTATCTTAATAATACATAAATATTTTTTCATCCAAGTTACAGAAATTCTTTCTGAAAAATTACTTTTTCAGTGCTACGATTCTGTAACAATCTTATAGACCTGAGCTAAGTGCCACTCCCCTGGGACAGAAGTAGTAGTGGGGAGTGCGGAAGAAGTTGGAGAGGGTGCGGTGAACTGGAAGGCGGAAGTTGGCAGTGATGAAAGCTAGGCTGTATGCGGCACTTAAAAATTTATGCACGGGGGCATTGCCATGCAGCTTAGAGAGAGCAGCTGGTAATACTGTCATTGCTAAATGTTAAAAATCTATTATTAGTATTATAGTGCCATTCTATGAATGGGACCTCAACAGTCAACTGACCAGAGTGCTGATTGAAGCTTAAGTTGTCGCACTTACCTGCGAAGATTAAGCAGATGTGAATAGTATAGTTTCTGGTGCTGTTTTATTGTATTTTTTTTTAACCTAGCTAGCCATCACCACTGAACTTATGATCTAGATATTCAATGCACTATGGCAAAATATCAAACACACTGAATTAAAGACGATGAATGACTTTCAACCACACCATCTCAACAACAACAAACCTAGAGCATATCACTACCTTGTAAATAGTTATACAATGTTACACAGTTAACTAGCTACAGTCTAGTGATGTTACTGTTTATTATAAATAGTGCCGAAGAACCTGTTCCTTGTAAAACCTTGAGTTCAATGTAAACCGCCTTGATAAACATGAAAGGCAGTATAAATAATGTCAAATAAATAAATAAAAGAATGCCCGTGCCCTATCTGGTCCCCAACATTGAATATCCGGGTCAGCCAAATAGCAGCAAAGCTAACTGGGCAGCCGCTGTCTGGTTGGCTTCCATGGCGAAAGTTATGCCAGCCTTTAAGATGCCCAACCTTTGCCGCATAAGGATAACTGGGCAGCAGCTGAATATCACCACTGTTCGGTTGTTGCATTGGGGTAATCAGCGGTGGTACAAGAGGATCTTCAGGGACACTAACGACAAATGTGCTGCTGAATATCCCGGTCTCCACAATTTATGCGGTTAGCAGGTCAACTAACTGACTGCAGGACGATGAGGTTTGCTGATGCCGTGATTCAGTTATATTGTTTGCTGGATTATATTCTTTTGCCCCTGATGCAGACAGACTTTTCCAAAATACGGCCATGCCTTCCTAAATAAAATTACTCTGGCTCTTCTTTATTGAATCCTCCTTTTTTGCTTTTTGTCGTGGACCTTTTAGAGAGGGGTTGACCCTGTTTTCTGACCGATAATATGTTGCTGGTTTTCATGCTTAAGATTTTTATCAGCAATTTTGGAAAAAGGTATTCTCCTTGGCCCCTGATGCAGCAGTATGTTGCTGGGGATGTACTGGGAATGTCAGATAGTATGAATATTTCTAAAGCTATTCACATTTAATACCCGTTGGATCCCTTCTTTTTTTCTTTTTTCTGTTTTTTGTTTTTTTGGTTTTTTTTGAGGTTTTGCTATAAAGTGTGGTGAGAAGAATAGAGCGCTATAGTGCATACACCGAGGAACAAATAACAGACAGTGCATAAAATAAGTGTATGGATATTTGCCGTGGGCACAAGGTGAAGCACATTGCACACATTGGACTGCAAAAAACCTTCTATTTGGCTTGGAGTAAAGCCCTTAAAGTCCACCCAACCTATTGTTTCTTTTGACCCTAATAAAACTGGAACTGCCATTAAGAAACACAATGTATCCAATTGGCTAACAAACTGCATGTCTTTCGTCTGTAGCTAGGGAGTCTCATGTTGTGGGGACTTAATATCCTCGGAGGAAACCTGTACCAGGTGTTCTTCATGGACAGCAGGATACAAATCCTCACCTACTCGCCCACCTCTCCAAGGAGTTGGCTTCTACTCTAAGCTATTTTAGTAGCCTGAGATGGTCCACATGATGGCAGCAGGAAGGAAGTGGTGCACATTTGTGGTGAAGCTGCTTGCAAAGCTTTTAGAGAAATCTAAGCTGGAATATTATTGTTGCACTGTGCTCCATTATTGAATCATTCTTGTTGTACTAATACTACTAATCATTTGTATAGGGCTATACTGTAAGGCGTACGCAGCACTGCACATATAGATGTAAGACACAGTCCCTGCTCGTTAGAGCTTACAATCTTACAGTGAAACTAGGGACTAGAGTATGGTAAGATACAGATACGTAGTGGACAAGGAGTGGAGGAGTAGCCTAATGGTTAGAGCACTGTCTTAGGAACCAAGAGACAAGTGTTTGATGCCCACGGCCACAAGGAGTGCTAGTGGGAAAGTCACCTAACCAGGGCCAGCCCATCCATTGAGCAAGAATGTTTTTTGCACAGGGCCCCGCACAAGAAAATTTCTGCATCAGCCCAGGTAGATTAAAAAAAAACGGCCGCTGCTATCGCCATGGCAGTGGCAGAATCGAGTGTCCCGTGAGGCCCCCCTGCCGGGCAGAGCCCTCCCTGCAGCATCAGCTCCCTCAGGTCGACATTCAGAGTCGTGAAGGGAGAGCTTCTCTGACCTCTCGCAGCTCTGTTAAGCCCGCCGGGGCTGATGGGAAATCCCATCAGTCCCGGCGGGATTAACAGAGCCGTGAGAAAGGGAAGCTCTCCCTTCGCGGCTCTGAAAAGCCCACTTTTTGGGAGCTGATGCTGCAGGGAGGGCTCTGCCGGGCAGGGGGGCCCCATGGGATGCTCGATTCTGCCGCTGCCACGGCGGCAGCGGCAACAGCAGCCGGTTTTTTTTTAAAATCTAGCTGGGATGATGGAGGAGGGGGGTTAGGACTGGTAATGGGCTATGGGGGGGCGAGGAATAAGACTGGAAGTGGTTTGATGGGGGGGGGGGGTAGGACTGGAAATGGGCTTATGGGGGGTAAGGAATGGTAATAGGCTATGGGGGGAGACTAAGACTGGAAATGGGCTGATGGGGGGGGACTGGTAATGGGCTATGGGGGGCTAAGACTGGAAATGGGCTTAATGGGGGGGGGTTATGACTGGTAATGGGCTATGGGGGCTAAGACTGGAAATGGGCTTATGGGGGGGTTATGACTAGTAATGGGCTGATGGGGGGGGCTAGGACTGGAAATGGGCTGATGGGGGATTAGTACTGGTAATGGGCTATGGGGAAGCTAGGACTGGAAGTGGGCTGATGGGGGTTAGGAATGGAAGTGGGCTGATGGGGGGCTTAAGACTGGTAATGGGCTATGGGGTGGATAGGACTGGTAATGTGCTGGGGGATTTGCTAGGACTGGAAATGGGCTGAGTGGTAGGGGGCTTGAAACCCGAATAGCTGATGGGGAGGGGCTTGGAATGGAAATGGGCTGTGAGGGGAGGGAGCTAGGACTGGAAATAGGCTGATGGGGGTGGGGGGTTAGGATTGGAAATGGGATGATGAGGGGGGTTTAGAACTGGTAATGGGCTATGGGGGGCTAAGACTGAAAATGGGGTGATGGGGGTTAGGACTGGAAGTGGGCTGATGGGGGGCTTAGGACTGGTAATGGGCTATGGGGGGGCTAGGACTGGTCAGGGGCTGGGGGTGCTAGGACTGGAAATGGGCTGAGTGGAAGGGGGCTTGAACTGCAAATAGCTGATGGGGAAGGGGGCTTGGAATGGAAATGGGCTGAGTGGAATGGGGGCTTGAACTGCAAATAGCTGGGGGGCTTGGAATGGAAATGGGCTGTGAGGGGAGGGAGTTAGGACTGGAAATGGGCTGAGGGGGGGGGCTAGGACAGGAAATGGGCTGATGGAGGGGCTAGGATAGGACTGGAAATGGGCTGATGGGGGGGTGCTAAGATTGGAGGGCTGTGGTGGGGGCTTGGATTGAAATAGACTCATGGATGGGGCTAGAACTGGAAGTAGGCTCATGGGGGGCTTGGATTGGAAATGGGCTGAGTGGAGGGGAGCTAGGATTTGACAAGGGCTGACGGTGAGGCTAGGAAAGGACTAGAAATGGGTTGATGGGGGGCTGGGATTGGAAATGAGCTGATGGAGGCACTCGGATAGGACTGGAAATGGATGGGGGAGCTAGGACTGGGAATGGGCTGATGGTGGGGCTAGGATAGGACTGGAAATGGGCTGATGTGGGGACTAGAAGGTAGCGGATGCTGGGTGGGGCTGGAACTAGAAGGGAACTGATGTTGGGGGAGGATTAGAATGGGATGGAGCTGGGAGAGTGAAATGGAGAGGGAAAAAATATTTTGTATGGGAGGAAAGAAAAATCTACAATTGGCCGGATAGTGGGAGAGTAAGTGGGGATTGAGGATGGAGGGGTACAATTTGATTTGATGAAATAGGAATGAGGAAAGAGCAAAAGGAGAAAGATTAGTATGTTAAAGCAGATGTAGAGAGAGAATGGAAAAAAAACTAGAAGAGAGAAGAAAGGACAAATGGACAGCAGACGATGGAGAGTTAGCAGAAGACATGGAGAAACCAGAAGAAAGTGGCTGGAGCAATTGCAACTGAAAAAAATGCACAAAAGGTAGAAAAATATCTGTTTATTTTGAATTTATTAACTGGAATATGTCAGCTCTGGGAAATGTGCATCATTAATGTCTGCGCTTTGTTTAGTACAAGAGGAAATTAATTTATAGTTTTATTTCTCCACTGTTGTACATTCTAAGTTTGGCTTTTGGGGTTCCCAGTTTAATTATTGTCTTCCTGTTTCTAAATTGTGATTCCTTGTTTGGTGATGGTCTATGTTCTGCATGTGTAACTGAGCTGAGGTATTCTGTTTATGTAATTCCTATTTTGACATTGCCATTTGTTCTCTTTCCCCAGTAGGTCATGTATTGTTGTTCTCTGAAATGTATTGGTTTAATATTTGCAGTGTTGCCTTTTGATAGGTAGGGTTTGGTGCTTTGTCAGTCCTGATAGTGTTGTTAGGATATGGTGGGTTTGCTATAGATTCTAAATGTTCACACAAAAGAAAGTGAGGAGAGCAAGAGTTCTTTCACTATTTTTTGTTGGACCACATAATACCCTGTACCGGGGTCATGAAAACCAGACTCCCAGACTTTGGTAAGTGATAGTCCGTTTTAATCAAACCAGCAGTGAGAAATATAAAATGTATGTAAAAAATCAATATTAGAACAACCCAAAGAACTCACAAAATGCTGTGCCAATCCAGCATTTTGTTCTAATATTGATTTTTTACATATTCCCTTCCCTAGGGATCACTCTGAAACTTTTCATCTTTTTCTATTCTTATCTTTTGATTGGTTTAGTACGTCGGATGACGTCAGACGCCATGTTTAAAAGTGCTTCTCTGAAAGTTTTTTGCTCATTCATTTGTGAACTGACGGCTGTTTGATTGGTGATGACAGTTTGACCTGAAGCAGGGCGGATTGAAGTCTGAGCCCGAAACGCAGGACTGTGTCGAGTCTCCCACCTTGATGATTTGGCAGTGGCAGTTAAGTTTATTTTATATTTCTAACTGCTGGTTTGATTAAAACGGACTATCACTTACCAAAGTTTGGGAGTCTGGTTTTCATGACCCCGGTACAGGGTATTATGTGGTCCAACAAAAAATAGTGAAAGAACTGTTGCTCTCCTCACTTTCTTTTGTGTGAATATTCCCGAGCCGGGTGAGGGGGTTTGGCTCCTGGGTTTGGCGTTTTTATTGCCTTAGTGTTTGGATAGATTCTAAATGGGCAGTATTTGTAGTAGTTCCTAATGTGCCTGGCGGTTGGCACTGGATTATAGTAATGTAGAAATCTTTTAGTCTTTTTTTATCCATACACTCATTAAGAGGCATGTTTACTAAAAGTTAGTGTATGGCAACATTATGCAAATATTTATGCAAATGAGGTCCCTTATTCAAATGAGGCCCCGCACTGAGTCTCCGCACATGGCCCCGCACCCCCCTTGGGCCGCCCCTGCACCTAACCTTCCATTGCCTCAGAAAATTCCAAGTTATCAATGCCCAGTTTAATGTACATTAGCAAGTTTAAGTTACAACATAAACCGCTTTGACTGAAATGATAAAGCAGTATAAAAGGCCTGTTAAATAAGTAATTGAGTGAGGAGTATCAGGATCCAAAAGTGGCTTCAAAATAGTGAGTTTTTAGGCTGGATTTGAATAGGGCCAGAGAAGGAGCTCAACACACTTACTCGGATCATTTGTTCCAGGCATATGGAGCAGCAAAGTGGAGTGAACAAAGTCTGGAGTTGGCAGTAGAAGAGAAGGGCGCAGATAAAAGGGATCTGCCAGAGGAGCGGAGTTCCCGAGGAGGAATGTAGAGGGAGATAAGAGAGGAAGGGTAGTGAGGAGCCGTAGAATGAATCCATTTGTAGGTAAGCAAGAGAAGTTTAAACTGGATGCAGACACTGATAGGGAACCAGAGAAGTGAGAACTTGTATTCTGCTGTCCACAGAGAACATGCTATAGATAAGTAACTTTGTTTTAGAGCCTCCTGCTTCAGGGGGTAAAACACAATTTTAAGCTGGCTCTGCACTATCGGAGGTCATGTGAGCAGCATAATGGTGCTTATCTCTTTATGAATGCTCTCTCTTCCTTGGGGTAACTCGTCATGTACTATCCCCGGACTAAGGTTTCAGCGTCTCCGTCATACCAACAATCTGCCTGCTGTACCTCAATTCCTAGCATATGGAGCAGGCCTCGTGCCAAAGCCTTATTTATTCATCTAGATCTCATGCCTCCAATATATCTGTTATACTGCCCACCCTCACTCTGGTCTCCTAGCTGCGAAGATGTAAGGAATACCGTGTGTACACTTTTTATTCACTGTCTTGAGTTATTATACTGGGTGGTTGCACTGTCCAAGCTGATCATTCTTTCAAAATCCAGTCCATGGCAGTAAGCCAAATATCGACTTCTGTGGCCATTAACCTGTCCGAACTTTATGCAACTACCTATCCTGATAGTGCTGGGGCAGGGCTTGGGTGGACCCGGCACCTATCTGCATTGTGCAAACATGGTCTGTGGGGATAGCCCATGGCACTGGGCTCAATGGGGTTTATGTGGTTAGCAGGTCCTGTTAAACGCACAAACTGTTTTGAATATGGGGCCCAAACATGTTCTTGCTTTGATGCACGTCTTTGGGTTTCAGCAGCATGGCTCCTATGCATCTGGTCTTCTCTTTGGGGACAGCTTTCCTCAGTGTGGACTTTCTTGTAGTGTATTGCCTTCCTTGGTCAGACAGTTTATCCTTTACCTGTTCTCCACTAAATCTCTTGATTCTTCTTTGTTATACTGGTCAAGAAATGCTAAGAATGTAAACACAGATTCTTTCAAAAAGAGCCTGTTTCTTTGAGGGAGGGGGCTCATCAGCTCAATTGCTGGATGGGTGGGAGGGCTGGGGATTAGTTGGAATTGCCCAATTATATCATCGGAGGAGAGAGGGAAGAGTACTCTGAGGGCCTGAGGGTTCTGTACTCTTTAGAGCTGGGGTCACCAACCTCCAGAGGGCCGCGGGCCGCACAGCCAACTACCGGGAGCCTCGCGGGCTGCACCCCCCTTCTCCCTGCCCCCGCGAAAAAAAACAACAAACGCAAAATTATGAAAACAATGGCTGATCACCTTTATTGAATTTAATGAGATGGCTGATGATTCATGCTAGCAGACAAACGCTTAAAGTCCGGCTTCACAGATGACACTGTGCTGCTCTTGGGAAACCGGTCACGTGCCGTTGAACCCGCCGAGCATGCTGCGGGCCGCAGATACAATGGCGGGAATCCTTGGCAGGCCGCACGTAATGTTAACCGGGGTAGAGCCTCGCGGGCCGCACGAAGGGACCTATGCGGGCCGCAGGTTGGTGACCCCTGCTTTAGAGGCTGTGGATTTTTATGGGCATTTACAAGTGTGCCACTTTTTATCACAAAAAGGAGTCAAGAGGGAACTGGATAGGGGCAGGACATGGTTTGAAGCTTTGTGCTTGGGTGTTTTGGGGAAAAGGGGAATACTATCTACGATCTATAAAGGGCTTGTTCTAGAAGGTCATGGGAAGGTGGAGTATATGGCCAAACGGGAAAGGGACTTGGGAGTACATTGGGAGGAAGAGGAATGGGATAAAATTATACAAATCAGCAAAGCTATTGGTGGTTGCCGATGTGATAGAAAATGCCTATAAACTTGTATTCAGTACTTGGCACCCGAGCAGCTCTGCAAGGCCTGGGTTATCAACTCCAGTGGCTGTTGGAGGAAGTGCGAGCAGAAAGGAGTTTTTTTTCATATGTGGTGGGATGCCCAGTGGTAGGCAAATATTGGAGGGAAGTGATAGGTCTGATGGGGGAGACTGTGGGGACACCTCTGTCCAGGCTGCCGGAAGTATTTACCACACACGCAAAAAGTCACCACTTCGCCCTCTTACACAATCTTAAGTTATCCAAAGGAACATCACTAAACATGTAATACAACAAAAATTTGTGAATAAGGACCTCAGCTGGGGGTGCCCATGTCCTTTTTATCAGTTTTAATCTGCTATGAGTTGCAGGCTATTACCCACAGTTCTCTTTCATTGGTCCTTATATAACCAAGTCCATGTTTTTAAAGTTTTTTTTGAAGTGCAAATTAAAGAGCTATTTAGCTCGATGTAGTTGAAGACTCAGTAACCATTAGCATCTGCTGTACCAGAGCTCAACTCAAGTTTCGCCAGCATATTCTAATGGCTTCTTCAGGGGAGCGTAACAGCATAACGGAGAGAAACATAATGGCCTTCCTCGGTCTATTACTGCATTAGCTAGACAAGACCTGTCCTGTTAGTGTGTGGCCTTTTCAGGCATCTGGTTGTGATGGAAATATGTGAAATACCTGTTAACTGGAATAAAGAGGTACTTCCCGGGATGGGAAGTTGGGTGAGCAGGATTGTGAAGAGGGCAACTGCCAGAATTGGAAAGAAAGTGGGGTATGCTTTGGGATTCGTAGAGTAGGAGGAGGGGGTTGGCATGAGGGGTAAGCTCTGGGTCATGAGTGGGGAGGGGCAGGAGAGGGAGTAGGTGAATGGTTTGGTTTGTACGGTAAAAGAACAACTGTACTGAAGATATTTTGTTGATGCGAGTTAAAATTAATAAAAATTTAAAAGGGAAATAAATTCCCCCTTGACTTTAATTAGCTTATTTGTTTTCTAGATTTGATATATACATCTCACCTTAACAATCGTGGCAAATTAAAAATATAATACAAATAAACCATACAGTTAGAAACATTCATAATGGAGAGGCAGAACAGAGCAAATAATCTAAGCTAACATGTTGCCAATTATCCCCCTCCCCAAATAACTATGCTTTAGTCCTCTTCCTAAATGACTAACGAGCTATCGCTATGTATGACCAATAGCAACATTGTCCAGAGACGAGTTCCCTGCACCACAAAATGTCTCTGAGCGGTATGCTGATCAAGCCGTTGTTGATCAAAGCAACTCTCTGGAATAGTATAGAAGCTCTTGACTCCGTAGCCCCTCTACAATGTTGCAGTTCTCATCCTCAGCATAGATGACCCTGGTATCAACAGGGACTTTATGTATTTAAACTTTATCGTGGAGCTGAACAGCTTTGGCAGAGGCATTGAGCATCCAACAATTGTGGTGAAACCATCAGCTGGGGTCAGAGCTGAACGAAGTTGGACCGAATGCTGCTTCATGGTCTAAGGACTTTTGAATTTAATGAACCACTCATGCATGGTGGAAAGATTAAGCTGAGGGGTAAGATTATTTTGCACTCTTATACATGAGTAATCATGTTTATAGATATAAATTTAAATTCATGAGCTGTTATAAGATGATAAGAACGTATGGTAGTGCTGATACAGTAATTCTGCTGCACAAAGACACCACGACTTTGTAATTCCGCTCCTGTTGCTGAAGTTATTAACTTCTACTTTATGAGCTAGTAGTTAAACAAAAGTTGTTTGGCTGCTACATATACTTTTGGATTTCATTATTTTGTAGCACATTTTAATAGTGTTTGAGGAAATACCGAGAGATGACGACCAGCATGGTCTATCTAGTCTGGCCAGTAAGGTGGCTAGAGATGTATCTGCTGCTCCATGCAAATTACCCCCTGTATGTTTTGAAGTATAAAAGTTAATACATTTACTTTGATTCCATTCTCTAGCTGGGATTTTGTTCTGTGATAAATGCTAGCCTTAGTTCTGGCCCTTGTATCCCTACCTTGAAAATAAGCTATGATAAGATCCAAGAAGTCTGTGTTTCCGGATCATTCTTCAAACTATCAGCCCATTTCCAATTTTCCGTTTGCTTTGTTTCTTGGTGACACCAGTGCCCTACACCCTGTGATAAGGAAGCTTATCATAGCTCAGGAAGGAGCTATAGTAAAGGTGAAGTGACTCTGAACAAGCAACCTGTCAGTTCTGGTAGAAATAAGAAAACAGAATTTTTCTATAAAAGACTACCAGTCCCAGAATGCACCAGGTTTCCAACAGCCATTAGAGGAGCTGAAGTGGAGAAACGTGTGTTCAATAAGGAGGGCTATGAGGTAATCCCCAAGCACTCATCTCAAAGGGCAGGGCCTGATTCAGCACAGCTGCGCTGTGCTAGGGTGGAGCACTCATCTAAGCAGAATAAAGGTAGAGTTTATTCTATAGAGAATTATCCTTATCCTCAGGATCAGCTTGGATATCCTCATCTTGGACATCTTCATCATCTGGAGGATCATCAGAAGCAGAAGCCAGAGCGAATGGACAGAGAGGGCAAGAAACCCTTTGGAAGAAAGAAGAGAAAAGCATTTGGGAGGTCTAGAGGAGTCCAGAGCAGTACGTATACTGAGAGACATTCAAAAGGCCAGCATACACCATTGGACTGGGGAAAGCCAGAGGAATGGTGCTGCAGAGCTAGGAATCTCCAGACGGTACCTGTGAGGGAGACGGCTGCACGCGGAAGGGACCCTAAGACCCGTGCCAGAAGGTATGTGAAGAGAGATCCAGTGTCCAGGGATCTGGATTGGAAGGCTGGACATAAGAACTGGACTACATACTGGCCAGGCTATTTAGAGAGGAACTCTAACAGCAATGGAAGCTCTGGTATGAACACTGATCTATACCCTAGCTATAACCTTGAAAGACAGCAGGGAAACAAGTATTCTGAGAGTGCTACATTGAGAAATTCCTCTGTGCCAATCCATGATATTGAACCCATGATTGTTGAAGAAGGGGGAGCGGTCTTAGATACAGGCTGTGAATATATGGATTGCTCTCTGTCTAAACTCCTTTGGTAATTTTCTGTTACAAAGTACAGCAACCATCACAAAGAAATACAAACTTGTTCTTTAATCTACTCAGAAAAGCTCCTGAAGTAGGATTTGAGCCACGCAGTAGAAAGCAAGCCAGCTAAGGGGTTTCAGCTGGGTAACTGCTAGCAATTGAGCCTTACCTAATTGCTTGTGAGCTCTGAGGGAATCACTTCTGAGTCTATGTGGGAAGATATAAGAAGTTAACCTGAAAAGAACAGTTTTTCCCTTCTTTGTGGATTTTGTTTGTTGTTTGATACACTGCTAAGAAAATATTAGCTAAAGCCTACAGAAAAGACCAGTTTGTTACCAACCAGGTCTTTATTCTTTTGCTTTGATTGCCTGACAAGTTCACCTGTTGTTTTTCTAAGTTAAACACTGAAAGCAAGTATCCTGTTTTATGTGCTACCAAGCATATCTGTGTTGGGAGAAATAACCCCATAAATAAATATCTTATTGGCTTTACACTCAAGCACAACTAATTATTGTGAGCAGCTGTGTCTGGTGTGAATGAACTGCATTTCCCACAATCCCTTGCAAATCATATTGATATATGCACTTGCCAAGACTGTGAACATTCTCACCCAGGCAGCCGTCTGACAACCCTCGACGGTCAGGGTTTATGCATGGCGACAGCACTGAAACAGTCTACATAGCACTGCTCAGTAATACCTGTGGCACGTTAGATGGTGGCAAGATGTTGCTTCTTGTATCCTTAAATTTGTTTTGTGCGTTTGATTTGTCGAGCGCCAGCTGTTACTGTACTTTTTTGATCTGGAACGACATGGCAAAATATTCCACTGCTTTGCTTCCACCTTGGCTTCTAGAATTTTCTATAGGGCATGTTTACTAAGGTGTGCTCTGGTTGCACCTAATTGTATTGCCAAATTAGTGCAGAAGCCCGTGGTAATGTTTGGGGTGGAGGAGCATATGCATCTCTCCTCCTGCCAATAGCGCGATACTAATGTGCTGCACCATGCTAACTGCATTACATGCAATAGACATGGTTAGCACGTGCCCAAATCTCCTGTGATAACTGTGATGTGTCCACATTATACCCCTAACCTGACCAGTCCCCACCCAATCTCATGCTAACTGGTTAGTGTGTGATTTTTAGATGGGGGTCCCATGCTACTGATTAGCACAATTTAGTAAACATGCCCCTATGTCTCCTTAGGTTCCTTGTCCTCTTTCACCTGTAAGCTTTAAGGATCAGTTCTCACACCAATGATGTTCAATATATTCTTAAGCTCTTTGACAATGTTGATACAGACCTATGTAGTTAATGGTTATCACTTTGCTGATGACATTCAATAACTTTTTATGATGATCCGTAAAACTTTGATGCTTCTGTACAAAGTATTGTTTACTGGTTTGATGCCCATAAGATTAATCCTCTGAAGTCAATGGCCATGTGGATAACAGGTCACTCTGAGGACTTCCGGTGGTGGCAATGAGCTGAGTAGACGTGCGGTGGTCAGCTCTGGGCACTCTACCCCCTAATTCTGCATATAATACCTGCAATAGTGGCAATCGCCCTCCTAATTATAAAGAGCTCCAGTGCAGGGGTGGAATCGAGAACGACGAGAGAGCTTAGACACCCAAGAGCATCTAGATGTCTGCGAAACCACCTAGGCGGGAGAAGACCCGGGTCCCGGATACCAAAATGGCGGAGGGAGCACCGAGGAGCCCGGGAGCTGATGCCAACCAAACACTGATAGCGGAGGTCAGTGCTGCCGTTGTGCGGGCCCTAGATGAACGTTTCCGCGGACTGGCGGATCAATTGCAAGCTATTCAGCAAAATTTTACTGACCTCACCGCCAGAGTGGAGCAGACAGAAACTCGCATTTCAGGCGTCGAGGATACCCAGAGCTCCTTGGTAGGCCGCGTGAAGGCCCTGGAAGACCTCGTGAAACATCAAGGCGACAAGCTCGACGATATGGAGAACAGAGGTCGCCGAAAAAACCTTCGCTTCATTGGCATTGATGAAAATGTGGCGGATGGAGCTCTTCGTAGCTACTTGGTGGCCTGGATTGAGAAGATCTCAGCAGGCAGTGTGGCCAGCCCCATCAAAATAGAACGGGCACACAGATTGGGACCGAGGCGCGACCAGGAGCGCAGGCCCCGCGCGGTAATCGCCCGCTTCCTTGACTTCCACCAGAAGGAGGAGGTCCTGAAGGCTGCCAGGGCTCATCAGCGCTCCATATCGGACCCGGAGAAGATATTGGTGTTCCAGGACTACTCGCTGTTGGTAAGCCAGAGACGTCGGGCATTCTCAGCGGTGTGCTCCCAACTAATCACCAGGGGAGTGCGCCTCTCCCTGTTGTATCCCGCGAAGCTGCGAGTCGAGCACCAGGGGCGGATACAGTACATACAAACTCCGGCGGAGGCCCAAACCTTTTTAGCAGGCCTGGCGGGAACTACCGAAGGGGCCCCCCCCTCCTCGTGAAAACATCAGGAACGCCTAGGAACAGTTCAATTTAAGCTGCCGCGCACAGCGGAGAGACCCGCAGTGAGAGGTTGACTACCGCTGGGTGAGAACGTGGTGAGAGGAGCGTCGCGCAACAGTGGCTGGACAATGCTTTTATTTTTACCTTGTACTGGTTAGCTTTCTTTCTCTCTTCTCCTCTTTCTTTTTTGTTTTCCTTTCTTCTTGATTTCTCTGTGCAAGATCATTGTGGTGGAGGTTAAATATTTAAGGCCCTAAGCTACATTGCAAAATGCTATATAAGGGAGGGTCTGTTGCTTTTCTTTGATGAGCCCTAAGCCAAGTGGTTCTCTAATAGGGAAATTGCCGAGGGAGTGGCTGATAATCACAGCTTGGTGTCTGCTGGTGGGAGAAGGCTCGCGGGCCTCCGGGCACCGGGTCCTCCCGCCCGTCCACTTTCGACGGGGTTCGGGGGGCCCCTGGCCTTCGAAGGCTCGAGCTGAGTGCGTGGAGGGATCCCGTGGCTGCTCCTTTAAATTTGCGGGGGGTGCTGTTACTTTCTCCCCCGGGGCTGTGACTCCCTTCACCGGGGGTGTTATGCTCTGTGAGAATCGGGGAAGGGGTGACCTGGGGAGGCGATGGGCCCCTCCAGATACTGACAACATGATTGCTGCATGCCTGTCGGTAGGGGGGACTTCACTAATGGTTTTTCGAGGTTTCCCTTAAGGGGTAAGTGATAAGGGACATTGATTATATGGATTGGGGGCTTGTGGCTTAGGCTCCAGGGGAGGTGATGTGCTGACCTTTGAGCTTGCGACCAAGGATGAAGGTTTTACCGGGCCCCAGGGGGTTTGTGCCCTCAGACCCCCTCCCTCAGAGGCGGATAGCGATAGTGGGTTAACATAACCAGAATCGGTGCTGGGCCTACTTGACCAGCGGAGGCGGTGCCATTTGGTGAGGTTCATCGGCCTCCCGGGGGGGGGGGCCGGCGGGCCGGGGGTTTTAAGTGGATCTCTGGAGGGGATTCTTTAGGGGGTAGGCCCAATGCCACAGGAAGTGTGTTTAGCCTCAGGGTTAGGTTAGGCACTGGAGGGAAGGGAGTGAGGGGTGGGGGGGGGTGCGGAGCGAGGTAGAGGGGGGAGGCTAGATGGGATAGTGGGAAAACGGGGGGGGAGGGGTCGGGAAGGGAGGGTCGCCATCTCCACCACGCACGGCCGGCTGGATTCGGTTCTCAGGGGGAGGGTCCGAGGAAACCCCAGGCTGGGGGGGTTTCCTAGCAATAATACCCTCAGCAGACAAAACGCCCAAGAAGAGCGTCTAGTGTGGTAAAAATTATATCTTGGAATGTTTGTGGCTTGGGCAGCCCCATCAAGAGATATAAAATACTTAAAGCGCTCGCAAGACAGCGATGTGACATTGCGTTACTACAGGAAACCCATCAAACCGCGGAGGAGCATGCTAAGCTTAAGCGAGACTGGGTGGGCCAGGTGTGGGATGTCCCAGCAGTGGGAAAAAAAAGGGGGACTTGCCATTTTGGTTCATAAGAAGATACGGTTCACACTAACAAGACAGGTGCTGGATCCACGGGGACGCTTTTTGCTACTGCATGGCACGTTGGAGAATCGGTTGATAATTTTGGGCAACTTATATGGTCCAAATACACCAGATCCTGAATTCTTCCACCGCCTGGCGGCACAGGTAGAACAGTTGCCGGAGGTGCCCTTGCTTTTGGGCGGCGATTTCAACGGGGTTTTTGAGGTAGGTCTTGACACCTCGAGAGAAATGGGAACCAGAGAAAGACAAAATCTTTCCCGTACGTTGCAAAGGTTTAAGTCTCGGCTGGGCTTAGTGGACCCATGGCGACTTTTGCACCCCTCGGAAAGGGATTTTACCCATGTATCTCGGGCGCATGGAACTAGCGCCCGCATTGATTACTTGTTGGTTTCGGCGACTCAGTTCGCATCTGTTGAGGACGCGCAGATTGGTCCATTGGAGATCTCGGATCATGCCATGGTATGGATTGACTGGCACGGGGGGGGAGGCCTGGGCGGGACTCGCTTATGGCGGTTCCCGGTGGAACTTTATAGGGACACCCCTTTTCGCCAATTTCTAAACCTTCGGTGGCGAGAGTTTGAAGCGAATCACCAGGGCCACCGAGATGACCCGGAATTGATGTGGGAGACGGCCAAGGTAGTCCTCCGGGGGGACATCATTGGATATGTAGCACGGAAGCGCAGACTACTGGCTGCACAGGTTGTTAGACTCGAACAACAGGTGGCACAAGCGCGGCGTCTCCTTGGGCGCACCCCCACCTCCCATAATAGAAAGAAATTATGGGAACTCCAAGTCATGTTAAATGAATTGCTCCATCAACGGGCAAAAAAATCCCTACTGTATTATAAGTATAAGCTGTATTGTTTTGGGGATAAGCCCGGTAAACTGTTGGGGAGATGTCTGAAAGGTCAGCGAGACTCGCGATTAGTGGCAGCTCTCCGAGATGATCAAGGAAAAATTACAAAACAATCGGACGGTGATTAGTGCCCTCTTCAGAGATTTCTTTCAACATCTCTATACCGCGGAGGAGACTGCCACTACTAGCATGGAAAACTACCTACGGCGACTAGATTTGCCCAAGCTGACCGAGGAGCAACGTGTTGATTTGGGGCAACCCATTACCTTACAGGAGGTACAGCAGGTGATCTCGGCCGCGAACTGTTATAAAGCCCCAGGTCCCGATGGATATGGGGTTGAATTTTATAAGATACTGTCGGCGGGGGTGAGTCCCCTCCTAGTGGAAACGTTTCAGCGACGGGCAGTGGGGGGCGGTCCACGCGGGGGGGGCAATCAGGCATACATCACCCTGATCCCCAAGCCAGGGAAGGACCCGCTGAGGGCCTCCTCCTATCGGCCGATCTCCCTGTTGAACTTCGATATGAAGTTGCAGGCAAAGATTTTGGCGGAACGGTTGGCGGTCCTGCTGGGTGCTTTAGTTCATGAGTCACAGGTTGGATTTGTCCGGGGGCGCTTCGCGGTGCGCAACTTACGTAAAATCTTAACGTCTATAGAGTGGGTGCAGCAGCACCAGCTACCTTCTCTCTTGGTGAGCTTTGACGCCGAAAAAGCGTTCGACAGAGTTAGCTGGCAATATCTTCATTACCTGTTACCGCTCTACGGCTTGGGGACTCCTTTTTGTGAGATGGTGCAGAGCCTCTATGTGCAGCCGACTGCCCGGGTGTTATGTAATGGGGTTTTATCCGACGAGTTTTCTCTCTCCCGTGGGACCAGACAAGGGTGCCCGTTGTCACCTTTGTTATTCGTATTGGCTCTGGACCCCTTAATTCGTAGCATAGAAGCCGACAGGGGCATAAGGGGGGTGGTGGTTGGGGCCCATGAGTTCAAAACTCTCAGCCTTTGCGGATGACATGCTGGTCCACTTGCTTGCCCCCAGGGAGTCGCTGGAGCGGCTACTGAGGGAATTTGAGGCCTATGGCAGCTTTGCGGGGCTCCGCATAAATGAAGATAAATCAGAGGCCCTAGATATGTCGGGGCAACTTCGGGACAGCTGGCCAGGGGAATTTCCTCTAAAATGGGCGGGTCAGACTTTTGTATATCTAGGCATCGTTTTGACACGTCTGCCGCAAGATTTATATTACACTAACTTTGAGAAAATTTTGACTGGGATCCGCCACCAGATGCGAGCCTGGACTCCTTTACCACTGTCCCTGTTGGGGAGAGTGGCAGCGGTCAAAATGGTGATTCTACCCCGAATTCTGTATTGGCTGCAGACGTTGCCGGTTTGGCTGTATCGCCGCGACCTCCTGCGCGTGGAAAGGGAGATTCAGAGGTTTCTATGGAGGGGAGCTAGGGCTCGTATCCCGATGAAGCGTATGATTGGGCCTTGGCGGGGTGGGGGTATTGGGCTGCCGGACTTGTGGCTGTACGCCTTGGCATGCCAGGCACGCCATGTAGGTGACTGGCTGGGTGAGACGGACTTCTATACACCGAGACATCTGGAGATGGCGGCGGTGGCCCCACTTTCCCTGTTGGGTGTTCTACATGCGGAGAGTTCCCAACTGCCTACTCGTGTTAAGTGCAGTGTGATGATGACATCCGCGCGACGCACGTGGCAACAACTGAACGGTTATTGGAATCGGAACTGGAGGAACTCGAGTTGGCTTCCCTTAGGGGGTAATGTGAATTTTACACCCGGCTCTGAGTCCCGCGGGTTCCAGTCTTGGAGGGCAAAGGGGATCCGGCTGGTGGGCCACGTTGTGGGATTGTCTGGTGCCTGTAAATCGTTTTCGGAATTGAGTGCTGAATATGAATTGGAGCCCCGCCACTTTTTCGCATATCTCCAACTCTCTCATTATGTGACCTCGTTGCCCAGAGAGGGCCTTGAAGCGGACCGCTCAGCGCAGATTATTGAATTTTTTGGTCTCGGGGGGGACTCCCCTCCTTCGATATCGGGTTTGAAGACCCGACTGGATTGTTTTCGGGTACTGCCAGATTACGGACGTGTTGAGCAGGCCTGGGCAAGGGAAATGGGGCGGGAGGTCCCGGTCGGGTCCATTCAGAAGGCCTTGGCGCAAATTCCTTTACTGGTGGAAGGGGCACGGTGGAGGGAACTTCAGTATAAAGCCTTAACCCGTATACATTTTTCCCCCCGACGGGCCCTACGGAGCCATATCACTCAAGACGGGTCATGCCTTCGATGTTCCGAACCTCTGGCGGACTTAGCCCACATGTGGTGGACATGTGGGCGCCTCCGCCCCTATTGGGCACGTATTAGTAATTGTATAGCGAGGTTGCTGCAACAGCGTTTCCCATGGACGGGGTCTTTGGTACTTTTGGATCAGCTGCACCTGTCTTGTCCCAGTGGGCGAGGGGCGCGACTCCTCGTGCGCAAAGCGTGCTTGGTGGGGAAGGGCCCAATTCTTCGTAGATGGCGAGAGCGGCTCCCGCCGACCTTCTTGGAGTGGCGCAATAGTTTTCACCAATTGATGCTGGCAGAACGTTGGAGAGCACGGAGCCATGTTAAACGATGGGCTACTTTTATGCTAATCTGGGAACCCTATATTCAGAATTTGGAGCCCCGCTGCCGAAATGAAATAGTTAACGTAGGTCTCTAGAATATTAGAGCGTACTGGAGGCGCCCGTGGGGATGAAGCGGGCGACTCTTCCTCCTGGGAGCGAGCCTGGCTGGTGTGCGGTGGATGGAGATGGCGAGGGGTTGGGGAAGGTGGGGAGGGAGGGGTGGGTGTTTTTCTTCTACCTTTTTGTTTAGTGGGGGGGGTATAGGGGAAGCAAATAAAAGTATAAAACACTGGTTTCTTCATAAGGCACGGTTTGTTTGCTGTCTTTGACAATTACATATGTAATTCACCCTGCGGCAGGGATAAGAGTACACCCTGCCGGGGGTTCTTTGCCTGATACTGTGTTTATTGTTATTTGTTGATGATCTATAAATAAAGTTTTCAAAAAAAAAAACAGGTCACTCTGAGAGACCCTGTATCTCACAATCTCTTCTTGGCTCCCCCAGCACCATTGCAAGGATTAGAGGTGCCCGAGGGACCTCCCCTGCCCCGCTGCTGATGCTGCCATCTCTCTCCAGCGCTTACCTAAACTCTCTGGTGCAGAGTTGCCGTTTCTGCCTTCTTTTATCTGCCACTTCCACCCCTCCAACACAAACTTATGAAAACCAGAAGCCTGCGTCAAAGGGGGTGGAAGTGATACACAGTAGAAGGCAGGAACCGCGGCAGTGTTGAAGAGTTTAGGTAAGCCGCGCATTGCTGTTTCTGAGCCATTATTTCTGTTACAAGCACTGGGGGAGGAGAGGGCAGCAGAGGTGGCATGGGTGCCCTCGGAAGGCCGGCGCCTACTGGCAGCACTGGCCCTGGACTCCCCTATTATCTTGGTTAATACCATTAAAGTTTTAGACTGTCGGGTCGACTGTATGCTCATGATTGAAGAACAAATAGCAACAGTGTAAATCCTGCATTTTACTCTGTGACCATTTCATGTTCTCCATTTTGGAGAAAGGAACTGAGAATAGACTTGATTGTGGTAGCTTTGGGCATGATATTCAGCAATGGCAGCGGCTAGCGTTGCTAACATGGCTAGATGTCATCGCTGAAGACTAACACTGAATATTCAGTGCCGGGGCTACCAGTATTGAACCCAGAAGCTAACCAGGCAGCGGCGATATTGAGCCTTTGTCATGCCTGACTTCATCCGCAGGTTACTAACTGGGCAATGGCTTGATATCGCTGCGGCCTGGTTAATGATGGGCATTGCTTCCACTCTTCCCTAGAGTGCCCATGACATGCCCTGATGCTAACTGCGTAGCGTTGGGGCATGTGGTAGCGGCATCCGTTGATATCCAGTGGCACTAACCATGGTAGGGTTGCTGAGTATCACGTGCAAACCGTGAAACTACCTTTGAATATCCACCACCTCCCATTGGGGATTATTCTGAGCAAGGAATAGCAGGGATTGACGTCCATGCCCGCTATTCGTGGCTTCTCCTGCCCCCAAATAACTTCCCCGCTGGCTGTGCGGGAAAGTTAGACGGAGGCAGAGTTTGGGCGGACAGTGGGCGGTCACCGGCCCTGGACATACAGGGCCAATTCTAATGTTGGCCCTGTATGTCTAGGGCAGGCAAAATGTCTGGGGAAGTTATTCCACCTCTAAGGTGGAATAACTTCCCTGGACATGTGTTTTTTTTTTTTTTCTGCCGCGGTGCGGATAAGGTAGGGAGGGCCGGAGGACATTCCCCGCAGCCCTTAGGAGGCCAGATTAGGGGTCGGGCTGCAGGGAATTAACTTTATTCTCCAGCGGCCGGCATTGAGGCTCTTCAATGGAGCCATGGTGCCATGGCAACATGATGCCATGGCGCCGCGGCTCCATTGAAGAGCCTTGACTGAGTTAGCCAGATGCAGTCCTGCACATGCAGGCCAGACAGAATCGCAGTCCCGGCCTGCACGTGTAGGACTGTTGGCGATTCTGATCCTGCGGGGCTAGACATCTCCCATGGGATCAGAATCGTGATCCCCTCTGTGCATCTGGTTCATACCGGACACACAGAGGGGCCATTGCGTATAGCGGATGAAGGTTAACTAGTCTGAAGTGGTTGCCAAATATACAAAATATGGCAGTAAAATTATTACACCTAGCAGGAAAGTATGACTCAGTTACCCCATTTCTTGCTGCCCTCAGTTTAAAATACTCCGATTAGCCCATAGGGTTTTTAAATATTTACTTATTTATTTAACAGGTTTATATACCACATTTCCAAAGATCAGGGCCGTTTACATGGAATGTAACTTCAACATTACAATGAAACCGGAAAACAAGTTTAATATAAACATAACTGTAACTTAACAATGCAAAGAAGAGGGTGGAGGGGGAGAGGAAATATATCAGCAGACAAAGGAAGGTGGTAAAAGGGGAAAGGAAGAGTATAACATGACCACTGAATCTGGCAGAAATGAGTGGGAAATGCAGCACCATGTAACATGATGAGCACTAGGAGAATTGTGAGGGAGGAATGTTTAAGTGGAGTGGAGGCATAGTCTAGTGGTTAGAGCAACGGCTTAATATCCAAGAGATTAGGGTTTGATTCCCACTGGCACTCTTTGTGACCTTGGGCAAGTCATTTAACCTTCCATTGCCTTGGAAGAAAGGGCTGGCAATCTACTTATAGTCACAGTGCCAAGAAAACCCAGGGGCTGCTGGGTCACCAGGAGTCAGCATTGACTTGATGGCACTTTAAAAAAATAGGTTATACCCTCAAAGTGTCCTTTGAACAGAGAGGTTTTTGGGAAGTTTGCATAAGATGGTGAGGTCAGTGGATGTTTTAATTTCTTGCGGGAGAGTGTTCCAGAAGCTAGGCGAATAGAGAGTAAGTTTGGTTTCTTGTAGTAAGTTCATGGGAGGAAGAGCCAGCATGTTTTTTGAAGAGCTTCTTCTGAGCCTGTTTTCAGTAAGATTTTGCAGAAGATTCTGTAAATACTGAGAGCTTGAGTTGTGGTAGGCCCTAAAGTAGTTACTAGGGCTTTTTATTTGATGCGGGAATGACAAGGGGGCCAGTGCAATTCCTTTAATACTGGCATGATGTGGCTGGATCTGGGTGCTCCTAGGAGAATTAGAGCAGCAGCATGTTGGGCAAGCTGTAGAGGACGCAGAGAGCTTTTAGGTATACCTTGAAGATGGCATTGCAAAAGTCAAAGTGAGGGACTCTCAAGACCTGAAAGATGGCTCTAAAATCATGAGGCTCGAGGAGCGACCTGAGGTGTTGAATGACCCTCATCTTGTAGATGCTTTGTGTTATTTTTCTTATGAGATTGAAGTATGAAGTGTTGATCAATGGTGATAGCAAGATAACACACTTCCAGTTTTACCACTAAATCAGCATCATTAACCAGAAATGATGAACGAGAGAAGGACTGATTCTTGGTTATAAAGAGTACCTCAGTTTTCTTATAATTAACGGAGAGATGATGATCCGATAACCAGTATTAAGGCAGCTTGTAATAGTTGCATAGGAAGGTCTTAAGGTGGAGAAGGGGGTGCCATCTGCTGCGACACTCCTGCCTGGGCCCTAGAGCTTACAGGCAGGAGTGGCCTTATATAATGTCCCTTATGAATAAAGGTGGTACTGATCCCTCTGAATGCTGGGATTCATAGTACACTTTATTTATTTTATTTATTTAGCATACATTTGTATACCGCTACTTCCAGCGATCAGTAGCGGTTCGATTACAAGTTGGACACTGTCAAATCATGACATAAAATTTCGAGGTATAAATACATTGATTTGAAGAGAAAGCACATCACACATCACACAGTAAATAGGTTTTGAAAAGGGGAGCAATAATTTACATATGTACATTTTACATGACTGTAACCCTGCTTCATTAGGTGGCATCTTGTAGACCACTGGGATCTAAATCAAATTGTACTGACATTGGAATAGATATGTCTTAAGGTTTTTTCTGAATTCCATTAGGTCTTTGCTAGCTCGTAGCTCGGGCAGTAGTTGGTTCCAGAGTGTCGGGGCTGTGTAAGAGTATGCTCGGTGGCTAGTACTAGTTTTGACAGATCTGATATCGGTTGGAACGTGGAGTAGGTTTGAGTTGATGGTTCTCCTGCATCTGTTGGGAGGTTGTATGCTGATTAGGGTGGATAGAAAGGATGGTGCTATGTTCTGCATGATTTTGAATGTGGTTATTAGAGTCTTATATTTTATCCGAGCTGTAATGGGGAGCCAATGCAGCTCGATCAACACAGGTGTAATGTGTTCAGCGAGGTTTTTTCTCATGATGATCCTAACTGCTACATTTTGCGCCATTTGTAGAATGTTAAGGCTTTTCTTTGGTAGACCCTGTAAGATGGCGTTGCAGTAGTCAAAGTGTGGCATAATGAGTGCTTGAGCAACAGACCGGAAATCATGAGGTTCAATAATGCTCCGTAGTGGTTGTAGGACTCTAAGTTTGTGGAAAACGGCCTTGTTGGTTTTGCGGAGGTGTTTTTCCATCTTTAGGTCGCTATCAAATGTAACTCCCAGATATTTTATTTCATTCTTTGTGTTGTACGTATTGTTACACAGAGTGATTGTTGCAGGCGGGTCAAAATTAGGTTTTCTGGAGATATACATCACCTCGGTTTTCTTATGGTTGATTGCCATGTTGTTTTGCTGTAACCATGTTATCATTTTGCTTAGGCATGTTTCCAGCTGGTTATAGTTAGGGTTATCGATATCAAGTTGTGTGTACAGCATAATATCGTCCGCATAGATGTGGTAGTTGATTTTGTGCTGACGGAAGATTTCACAAAGGGGTTGCATATAGACATTGAAAAGCAGTGCGGAGAGAGCAGAGCCCTGAGGTATGCCTTGAGTTTGTGGGAATGCCTCAGCTTTTTCACCGTTGAATTGAACCTGTTGCACTCTGTTTGATATGTATGAAGAGAACCATTTTAGGGGGGTTCCCAATATGCCTATTGATTCAATCCTGTTTAAGAGGATTCCATGGTGTACTGTATCGAAAGCGGCAGAGATGTCAATGAAGATGAGGATGAACATTTTCTTTTTGTCTTCTAGGCCTTTGAGAAGGTTGTTAAGCAGTGCTAGTAAAAGGGTTTCGACCCCGTGATGTTGTCTGAAACTGTCTTGTTGCTCATCTAGGGTTTCATGGTCATCCAGGTGGTCTTGCAGTTGTAGTAGGACTGCCTTTTCAATGATCTTTGCCAGGAAAGATATGCTGGAAATAGGGCGGTAGGATGCTGGGTCGTCCTTGTTGAGTGCTTTGTTTTTTTAGAATCGGCCTTATTATAGATTTCTTAAGTTGTGTGGGCATGATTCCTTGCTGTAGTGATAGGTTTACTATATGTGAGACTTGGTGAGCAATGTCTTGTTTCACCGCCTTGACCCAAGCAGCTGGGCAGGGATCTAGCGGGGAGGTGGTGATATTGATGTTTGTTATTATGTTAATAATTTGCTGATCATCAATGTTGTGAAAATTGCTCCATGTCTGATCCTGGTCCGCACCGGTCGCCATGTTGGGATGGTGTGCCGGATGGGTTGCACTCATACAGTGAGTGGGTTTGGTTGCAGTGAGTTTGCTTGCGTAGTGGTCAGCCAGCGTTTGGGGCTGGATTATGTTATCATAGTGGTCCTCCTGTGATGTTTTGGTCAGTGACTTGACTAGTTCGAATAATTCGCGAGGCTTATTGATGGCTTTGTTTAATATGTTGGTGTGGTGTGTTCTTTTCGTGGAGTTGACCTCGTCTTTGTATTTTGCGAGGTGTGTGAGGTACTGAGACTTGTGTTCGATGGATTTGGTTCATCTCCATTTTCTTTCCAGTTTCCGGAGTTCCCTTTTCAGTCTGGTCAGCGTTCCTGTGTACCAGGGTTCAGATCTGGATTTAGTTGTGTTTGAGGGGGTCTTCCATGTTGGGTTTGATACATCTTGAATTCCGGTGTCCCACCTGTTAGTTAGAACATCGAGGTCTGAGCATTCCAAATCTATGTGGGAGGTAATGGTACTTATGAGATTTTCCATGTGGAATTTATTGAATCTCCTTTGCGGGTGTATCGTTCTCAGAGCTTTTGCCTCTTTGGGTGTGGAGGGCAGTTTTATTCAGAGATCAATTTGATGGTGGTCGGACCATGGTACCAGAGTTATTCTTATTACAGGTTTCTCTTCGTTGTGCTGCTGGTTCGTGGGCGTGAAAACCATGTCAAGGGTATGGCCCTTGTCGTGGGTGGCGTCATTTATTATTTGTTGATACCCTAGTTGGGCCATTGCTTCCAGGAAAGTGTTTGCGTGAGTAGGCGGGATTGATGCTAAATTTAGGTCTCCCAAGATGATTTGGAATTTCCTGATTTGCGTGGTGGTGATGTTCTCTAGTGCTCCAGCCAGAGCTTCATGGTGTGACGAGGGGGATCTGTATATTAGACAGATGGAAAATGCTGTGTTTTCTACTTTGAGTAAGTCGATGTCCATATTTGAGTTCAGGGATGTGCTTTTTAGTTGCAGGCTGGTCTTGGCTACTATGAGAACTCCTCCACCCTTTTTGTTGGTGCGTGGGCAGTTGTATAATTTGTATCCGGGTTTGTTTATCTGGTTTAATATTGCGGAGTCGGTGTCAGTGATCCAAGTTTCTGTTATACAGAGGATGTCAGGCTGTTCATCAGTGATGATGTCATAGATGATGTGAGTTTTGTTCCTGATTGATCTGGCATTGATGAGGATGATGTTGCATGCATCATGTGATGGTTGGGGGGTTTGTATGTGGTTGATTTGGGTTTGTATGGGCTTGTTTACATGCGTTCTCAGTAATTTAGGTTTGCGATACTTCTGAGATCTGTTTTGTCTGGGAAGAATGGGCGTCGGAGCTGTTGTGAGTGTTGGTTCGTTGATGGTAATGTGGTATCGGGTGAGTGGATGCAGTGATGGTATTGGGATGGGGTAGAGAAAGTAGATTAGATTACATAAGCGTGGCAGAGAGTGGTATAAGATTGGGTTGCAAGCGTACGATGGAATCAATATGTACAGACATAAGCTTAGAAACAAGTTGAGGGGTTCCATTCCTCAGCAGTTTGGAGGACAGCTGAAAAGGACAGTGACCTGGAATCTACAGATGGTGAAGTGTCAGCAGGCAGAAAGTGTACTAGTGATTTGAGAGGTTTGGGGTGACAATGTATGGGACAGTGGTCGAGTAGTTGTAGATGGCTTGCAGTTTTGTAGTAACCAATGTAACAGACAAAAGGTAGACAATGTATCAGACGGAAGGCAGTATACAGTAACAAAGTATCCGACAGGTGCTTGGTCTAAGCAGATAGATTGCATAGCCTAAATATCAGTCAATTGTCCGGTATCAGATAGTGGCCTAGTTAAAGTAGACAATGTATCAGACAGAAGGCAGTATACAGTAACAAAGTATCCGACAGGTGCTTAGTCTAAGCAGATAGATTGCATAGCCTAAATATCAGTCAATTGTCCGGTATCAGATAGTGGCCTAGTTAAAGTAGTTGATACGCAATAGCAATAGGCAGACAATGTATCAGGCAGAAGACAGTATACAGTAACGAATTATACAGTATACAGTAACAGTAACAAAATATACAGTAACAAGGTTTGCAGAGCCTAAATATCAGTGTTAGCAGACACTTCACAGTAACAGTGCAGTGGACAGTGGCCTAGTAATAGCAGTGTCTCGGATTTTGTCTCTTTATGGCATCTGTTTCTTGGGTCAGGACTATGTTTGAGGGCTTACCTTGTTTTTTTTTTCTTTAGGGATGAAAGTTGTAGTTGTGACTCGAGTGATAAGGCTTGCAAGAAATTTATTTGTTGTGGGGATATTTTCAATGCATTACAATTCAAAGGTGCATAACGTAAAGGTGCAACTTTAATCATAAAGGTGAAATCAGGAGGTCAGGAAAACAACTGAAATCAAATAGCTTTAACTCAGATTTACACAGTCACGGTAGCTTCTACTCAGCTTTGCCTTGTGTGGTTGCTTGGGATTATTGCAGCCTCACAGTAACAGCTGTTCTCCTCACAGCGTGGCTTTACAGAAACAGGTGAAAACAATTTGTGAACTTTCACGGCTAGGCAACAGGTATAGCAAACGTTTTGTATTCTTCTCCTACAAACTCCAGATGCTTCTTTACACTGTTACTCTCTAAAACATAAAGAGCAATCCATTGCACAAGGATCATAACTCAAGGTAGGCACATCATTATCTATCTGCATACATTCATCTGGGCTAAGGCAATTGTTCTCTTCATCAGGTTTCTTATGTTTCCCTGACTTTAGCTCCAGAAATTGCTGAAACTCTTTTAGAAGCAATTCAGCCTGTAGCTGCTCTTTAGCTGCTTGGTAGTCTCCGGTAAGGGTCACACCCTTCCCCTACTCACTATCTGCTCCTGTTGCAGAGTTTGGCTGAGGGAGGTCAGCACAATAAAAGGGTTTCTCCAGCAAGGCATTAAAATTAGGAAATTCAGCTTTACCTTTATCAGAGACGTTGGCATAAGAACAGGGACCTTTCTTCCAGGACTCTCTCCTCTCTAGAAACTCAGGAGCCTTATGGCTAGTTCTTCTGCTAGGGGAATTTCTCTCAGAAAAACTTCTTTCCTGTTTTGGTTTCTGGCTTTTATAGCACTGCTCGCCACCAGACAAAATACCTTTTCTCCAAGAGCTGGGTTTGCTAGCCTTCCCACGTTTAGGCTCTACCGTGTAGTAAGGATCTCCTCAAGAGTATATTGGGCTCCAAGGCTTACTGTTCCAGGGTTCTGCCTTCTCCCAGGGTTCTAGCGTTTTTCCCCTTTGATTCCAAGTTCCTCCTGAAGACCAACGTGCACTGGAAGCTGCTTCTCGTCTGCTTTGTTTCTTGCTGCTCTCCTTGTCAGCCTTGCTGCCTGCCTTGCCAGCCTTGCTGCCTTCTTTGCCAGCCTTGCTGCCTCCTCTGTCAATCCTGTCTGAGGATTTAAAAAGAGCTTCATTTCCCGGCACTCCCTGTCGTTCCCCTGGGCGTGCCCAATCAGTGCTGAAGCCTAACTCCTCCCCTGGGCTGGGGCTTGTCTTCAGCTCAGCCGATAACTGTGTTTTTTCCCAGTCAGTTTTGGAAATCCTGTGTGTCTCATCCCTTCTATCAGGATTTTCCCCTATCTCCATTTCCTCTGGAGGGGAGTCTTCACCACACTGCATATAGATGATAGAAGACTTTATGGGCTCAGATGATGTCACAGATTGGTTGAATGTAGATAGGGCAGATCCCTGGTGTTGGGGGACACCTTGCATTTGCACGTAGGGCTCAGATGTGTTTGGTTCTGATGGAAAAAACTGCAGATTATCAGATAGGAATGAGCTGAACTAGTTTAGTGCAGTACATGGGCATTAATGTGGTCCTGCAATTGATGTAGGACTGCTTTCTCCATTATTTTTGCTAGGAAAGGTAGACTAGAGATTGGCCTGTAGGAGCTGGAGTCTTTTGATTCCAACTTGGTATTCTTTAGAATTGGATGGATAGAAGTGGTCTTTAGGCTGATAGGCATGAATCCTAGGGGAAAAGGAAAGGAGTACCATTGTAGAGGATTGGGGCTAGCTTGGGTCTTGAGATTTTAATCCAACTTATTGGACATGGGTCCAGTGGAGAGGTTGTGTTGAGACTAGCGATTTATGCTTTCAAGGTTTTCGAGGGTAACTGGATCAAAGGATTGAAGAAGGTTGCTAGGAGGGGTTAGTTTGCAAGGGCTGAATATGTCAGGGGGTGGGGAGGAGTTAAGGAAGTAGCTGGCAAGATCCTGGTCACTGGGGATAGTGGACGGATGCATTTGGTTGGGCTCTTTTGCTAGGGATTTTATGATGTCAAATAGTTCCCTAGGTTTGCTGAGTGTTTTCATTATTGTCCTAGTGTGACATCTTTTTTACTTCATTGTTTTTTATTCGATATTCTTGAAGGTTGGGTAGGTAGCTGTTTTTGACTGTCATCCAGGGTGTGTCTCTGTGTGTGCTCAAGTTTTTAGAGGTCACGCTTAAGGCTTTTCTGTAAGGCAGTGAGTATACCAAGTGGTGTGGTTGTGGTGACAGGGACCTGTTAACTTTGTAGGAGGTGCTGTAGAGTTACTGCTGCTGATATCTTGCCAACAATTAATGATATACTCAAGGTCATTGGAGTCTATGTTCAGTTGGGGGATGACTGTGTCTAGGAATGAGGTCTTATCAAAGCGCTTGAAATTAAAGAAGTTCACTTTGGGGAGGTTGATAGTGGTGGGGAATAAGGTATAAGGGAGGTGGAAGGTGATGGTGTAGTGGTAAGACTATGGGACCTGTGCTAGCTGGGGGTCTGGCATAGCAGGGCCATCAAAGAGATAGGATGAGCAAAGATAGATCTAGTGTTGGGTGGTGAACAATTTGTGTGAAGTTAAGAAACTCCATTGCATCAAGAAGGGCTTTAGCTTGCTTTTGTGGCACAGAAGATAGGTTTAGATCACCCAATAATGTAAGTTGGCAATTGTGGCTCAGATGTGAGCAAACCACTTCCGGGAGTGCAGGTAGTTCGTCACGTCTTGCCATAGAGGATCTGTAGGTGAGACATAGGGACAGCTGCTTGTTGGAAATGGTAGTTAAATCGAGACTATCTGTGCTAGTTGAAGAGATTTATTTGAATTGTAAACTGCTTTTACAAGGATGAATATACCACTACCCCTGCATCCAACTCGAGGGCAGTTAAATATGTCAAAGTTCGGAGGTTTCAGCTAGTTTGAGGATGGTGTCTGTGTTAGCAAACCATGATTTGGTTACACGCATGAAGTCAAGGTTGTCATCCGTCAGATACAGTTGCGGTTAATATTATTGGCATCCTTGCATTTTAGGTATGTTGTGTACAATATCTTAAGAAATAATTGGAAATTTTCCAACTGTATGTCATCATAATATTTTAATAGCTATGTTCAAAGTTATACAACAAAAAAAAGATATCTCTGCAACTTAGACGTAGTAGTTTCTGAGGAAAAAAACAAAATATGACCTGGACAGGATTAATGGCACCCTTTACTAATATTTGGTTGCACAACCCTTGGCAGTGATGGCAGTCTCCAAATGTTTCTTGTAGCCATCTATAAAGTTTCGTACATCTGACTGCTGGTAGTTTCTCCCACACTTCACTTCAACTTCAACTCATGAATGTTTCCAGGATTCCTTTTGCCAAAATGGCAGATTTCAGCTCTTTCCAAAGATTCTCTATTGGATTTAGATCAGGACTCATTGCTGGCAAGTTTAAAACAGCCCATTTTTTCCTTTTTAACCATTCCTTTGTACATTTGGATGTATGTTTTGGGTCATTGTCCTGCTGGAGGACCCATGACCTTTGACCCAGACCTAGCTTTCTGACACTAGGTAGCACATTTCTTTCCAAAATACTTTGGTAATCTTCTGATTTCATGATTCTTTTAATACATTACAGGCCTCCAGTTCCTGAGGCAGCAAGAGAGCCCCACAACATATTTAACTGTAGGAAGGGTGTTTTATTCCTTATAAACTTCATTTCTTCACCTGTAAATGTAATGCTGGTCTGCATTGCCAAAGATCTCAAGTTTGCTTTCATCTGTCCATATAACATTTTCCCAGAAGGACTTTGGTTTCTAAAGGTGAGTTTGGGTAAAGTTCAGGTGTGCCTTTTTATATCTGTCTTTGAGCAGTGGGATCCTTCTTGGCCTTCACCCATGAAGTCCTTCTCTGTTTAGTGCATGGCATATTATGCCAGTTAAAGTCAACACTCCAGATTGCTCCAGGTCAGCCATAAGCTCTTTTTCCAACAGCTTGCACTAACCTTTGAAGACTTCTTGGATTAATTTTCCTCTTCTCATCACGTCCTGGGAGGTTCTTGACAGTTCCATGAG
The DNA here is from genome assembly GCA_033557465.1 of Ichthyophis bannanicus. Classification (NCBI taxonomy): domain Eukaryota; kingdom Metazoa; phylum Chordata; class Amphibia; order Gymnophiona; family Ichthyophiidae; genus Ichthyophis; species Ichthyophis bannanicus. The sequence continues at coordinate 809,888,479 of CM066036.1, forward strand.
CAGGAAACCTCTTAATAACATTGTGAACTGTAGACACGGGAATCTCAAGGTCTTTGGAGATGGCCTTGTACCCCTTTGAAGTTTGATGTTTGGTAATAATGGCTCTTCTGATGGTCTCAGGCAGTTCTCTTGTCTTCATCATTATAAAAATGGAACAGGGAGTGAATGTGGCCATTTTAAACATTAGAGCCATTATTCATTGGTTGAATCAAGTCACATGAGTACTGACAGTTGATTATAGGTGTGTCTAATTGTACTGCAATGGGAATGTGATTCATCTGTTCAAACTGATTTGAATTGTTTACAAGTGTGCCAATAATCTTGTCCTATTCCAACTATCAAGGGCAATAAATACTATCCTTCTATTACCTATTTTTTATCAGAACTAACACCATGAAGATAAAAACATCTTCTCGTGGTTCAATGTTCCTTTTTATTCTTATATAGAGACGCAACCCTAAACGATCCCTAAGGGGTATATAAACCCCTCAGTTCAACCAACCGGTAAGAAATCAATTTATCATAGAAATTAATCAAATTATTTTTTCGAGCCATAGATCCTCCTGGCTCTTCTTCAAACTTTGTTGCATTTACTAAATCCCAAAACTCACTTCCGTTTATTCATCTCTGTTGAGAATCAAATGACTGGTCAGTAACCAATAGGAAGAATGGCATCGGATAAATACTCGTACTCACTGAAACTATCAAAGAATGCTCCACCAATCTAAAGATGAATTCAGGCCATCTGGTGTTAATGAATTTAAAGTGTAGATCCAATATTGTTCCCGATATTGTAGGTGAAAATATCTATCACCACCTCTAACTTTCATCGCGATGTGATCTAAAACTCTCCATCGTAAATCACTGAACTCATGATTATATTCTTGACAGTGCAATGCTACCGGAGCCGACAATACTTTTGTGGTTATATGGGAACGATGTTCTTGTAATCTTTTTTTCATTGTCCTTGAGGTTCTGCCAATGTAGATTTTATTACATGGACATATTAATACATAGACCACGAAAGTTGTTTGACATGTGGTATAAAACTTGCTCTGTATCTGACGGTGTTGTGAAGGGTGTTCCCAACTCAAACCTTCTATTGTTTGTGTACAAAAATCACACTCAGTACAGTACATCCGTAATGACCCTTAGTATCAGGAATAGAAGCTTCATCCACATTGTCCAGTCCGCTATGTTATGGCCCCGTTTAAAAGCCATCATTAAAGGTTTTTTAAAACATGGGTGCAGTGATAGAATCGACTATTGTTTTTTAAGAATATTCATGTCTTCAACGGAATTTGGCATGTAGGGTAAAACTCCCACAAATGAATATAATTCTCCCAACTCTGTAGATGAAGCAATTGAAGTGGCATCCCACCATTCAACATGATTATAACGTGCCCTATGGTAGGCCCTATTGATTATAGCCGGCGGGTAGCCTCTATCTCTCAAACGAGACTTTAATTCATCCGCTTGTATCTTAAATTCACCTATGGTTGAACATAAACGTCGTAGCCTGATGAATTGACCGACTGGCAGTCCCCTTCGTAAGGGTCCCAGATGATAACTTCTATAATGCAGCAAGGTGTTTCTCTGAACCTCCTTCTGATACAATGTGGACCTCACCATAGATAGATCTTTAATTAATCGCAGATCCAGAAAATCAATAGTATCTCTATGATATTTAGGTGTAAATTTGAAATCTACTGATAGAGTATTGATCCATTAAAAAAAATCTAGTAGTTTGATTTCTGAATCTGTCCAAAAGAAAAAAATATCATCTAGATATCTGGTCCATATCCGGATATACATAAACCAGTTTGAAGGAAATATGAATTGTGTTTTGGGATTTAGTAAACGCAACAAAGTTTGAAGAAGAGCCAGGAGGATCTTTGCCTCGAAAAAATGATTTGATTAATTTCTATGATAGATTGATTTCTTACCGGTTGGTTGAACTGAGGGGGTTTATATACCCTTTAGGGATTGTTTAGGGTTCTTTCCTTCCTTATTTATTCAGTTTATGCTTTTATGTTTTTCTTAGCCTCTCTGTAATCACCTACTATCCTCATTTGTGTTTAATTGTTTTCTGTCTATGCTTTTCACCTATTTTTAACTAATATTTATTGACTTTTATTTTAATCTATTTTATTATGTTATTCTAATTGTAAACCTCGTTGATATACTTGTGTGAAAAGTGGTATATTAAGAACTCAAATACACTAAACGCTGGAAGTGTTCATGAAGGTCTGAACATCTGAAGTGTATGTTGAAGTTATGTGCCCTAGAAGTTTAATTTTCCGAATGGCAGACACATAAGAACATAAGTTATGCCATACTGGGTCAGAACAAGGTCCATCAAGCCCAGTGTTCTGTTTCCAACAGTGGCCAATACAGGTCACAAGTATCTACCAGATTCCCAAAAAGTGCTGTAAAGTTCACATTTGAACAATAAGGTGCACATTACAGGGAACATATATTTAAAACAGACACAATCATCAAACTTTTGAGGCATAACTGTTTACAATGAGGCACATTCCGTACTTTGCGTCTTGGCCTCTAGGTCTGGTCGGAACCAGATGCACAGAAGTAGACATGATTCTGATCCCACAGGGCACGTCTAGCCACCGCGGGATCAGAATCGCATCTAGGCCTGTAGATGCAGGCCGAGACCAGAGTCCCATTAGCCTGCACGTACAAGCCTGGCTAACTTAGTCAAGCTCCTGAATGGAGACATGGTGCCATGGTGTCTGGTTGCCATGGCACCTGGAGCCACGATCCCTGGCCACCGACCCCTTTCCCCGCAGCCTGACCCCCGATCTGACCTCCCATGGCCAGGTTCGGGCTGCGGGGAATCTCCTGCACCACCTCACCATTTTGATCCTGGCCGGGCCTTTCATCCCCCGACGTCTAGAAAGACTTATTCCATCTCCGAGGTGGAATAAGTCCCCTGTCCAATCTGCTAGCCCCGGACGTACAGGACCAACTTCAGGATTGGCCCTGTATGTCCAGGGCCACAGACAGCCCACTGCCGCCCTAAATCCACCTCCGCACCAACCCTTCCCGCCCCTGTCTAAGCCTCCCCATACAAACTCCTTGTTTGTACGGGGAGGCTTAGTCAGGGACAGCAAGGGGGGCGAATAGCAGGGGTCCATCCCCGCTATTCGTGGGACAGAATAGACCCCCAATGTGTTGATAGGGTGCGGTTATTTCTTAACCGGGTGTTCCTTGTTCAGTATTTGATCCATAATACTCTAGAAACAGGAGAGTTTTTAGGTTTTTGCAGAACTGGCTGGTTAACTGGATGGATCATAATTGTGGTGGCAGTGAGTTCTAAAGGGTAGGAGCCTATAGTGAAAATGCCCTGCTGTTGGTTCTTTGGCTGCATGAGTATTTGTCAATGGGTATTTCCAGTCTGTTGCTTGTAGCTATTCTCCTGGGTCTTTCGGAATTGTTGCTCACTACTTGTGAAGCGAGGCTATCCGCTGATTGTTCAAAATTTTGTGGGTGTGTAGAATAATTTTGTATTTGATCCTGCTTGTAATGGGAAGCCAGTAAAGCTGTTTGAGGAGTGGGGCAATGTGAACCTGTTGAGGTTTTGCCAATATGGTTCTAGCTATTATATTTTGAGCTAGTTGTAGGAGGTATAGCATACCCTTGGGAAGGCCCTGGTAGAAGGAATTGCAGTAATCATATACTGTGGCGAATACTGCTTGACAAACGTCTCAGAAATCCATTGAGGAGAGGAATTTGTGTAGGTTCCTTAAGCTGCGAAGCTTGAAGTAGACAGATTTGGTAATTCGGCTTATTTGTGGCTGAAAGTTGAGTTCTTGGTTGAGTGTGATGCACAGATAATTAGGGGTTTAACTCAGAGTGGGGTATTTGTTTATTATGATTGAGGGTGGAGGATTGAAATGCTTGTTTCTTGTGATGTGGAGTGCTTCCGGCTTGTGGTTAATTTTGAGATTGTGTTCTTTAAGCCAGAGATTGATTGCTGAAAAACAGTTGGAGATTTTGGTATAAATCGATCTACGTTTACCCATTCCACTCCATTCATTAGTTTATCATATCTGCTCTCAGCCAACTCTTTCCCAGGTTGAAGAGCTCTAACATTTTAAGCCTTTCCTCATAGGGGTGTCCCTCCCATTCCCTTTACCATTTTGGTGGCTCTTCTCTGTACCTTTTCTAATAACGTTTTATCTTTTTTAAGATAAGGCGACCAAAATTGCACACAATATTCAAGGTGCGGTCGCACCATGGAACAATACAGAGGCATTGGTTTTATGCTCCATTACTTTCTTATAATACCTAGCATTCTATTTGCTTTCTTGGCCGCTGCTGCACACTGGGCGGAGGGTTTCAACTTGTTATCTACGATGATACCTAAATCTTTTCCTGGGTGTTGGTAGTGCCTAATGTGGAACCTTGCATCGTGTAATAGTAGTTTGGGTTGTTTTTTCCTAGGTGCATAACTTTGCACTTGTCCACATTAAATTTCATTTGCCATTTGAATGTCCAGTCTTCCAATTTATTAAGGTTCTTTTGCAATTTTTCACAATCCTTTTGTATTTAAAGAACTTTGAATAGTTTTGTGTCATCTGCAAATTTGATCACCTCACTCATTCCTATTTCCAAGTCATTTATGAAAATGTTAAAAAGCAGTGGGCCCAGCAGAGATCCCTGGGGGACTCCACTATTCACCTTTCTCCACTGAGAAAATTTAGCCCTACTCTCTGCTTTCTATCTGTTAACCAGTTCCTGATCCACAATAATATACTGCCTCCAATCCCATGACTTTTTAATTTCGCCAAGAGTCTCTCATGAGGGACCTTGTCAAAGGCTTTCTGAAAATCCAGATACCCTTTAGATAATTTCTGATTATTACATGAAATTCTGGCTCTGAGCTGCATGCTCCCTCCAAAGAAAGCACAGAGAGGCTGCTATTGAGTTCCCAATGTGTATTACGCAGACTGAAATGCTAAATTATAAATTGCCAGAATGGTCACTGGAGTGTTTTAATTTGTAGAGAGAGAAATGACAGGGCGACTCTGCCAGTATCCTCAAGCTAGTGTTGGAGCTGGGAGCATGGGATATAGCCATTAGCCTTGCAGTGTTTGACTTTGATGTTCTTAGAGCAACTTCTTTTTCTTTTTGGACTGGCAGTTTCTTCCAATTCCTCAGGCTGGAATCTGGTGCCATGAGCCCTTATTTGCAGTAACTGGGGATTTATTTCCCCTATCTCTTGCCCTTCTCCATACACACATGTTTGGATCATCACAGTGACCGTCTTTGGCTGGAGAACATATAACCTTTCTCCCTTTTGGAACTTGGCAACCACGAGCCTCAAATTTGTCCACATCACACATAGGGCTGTGAACATACTGCTAAGGCTATCTCCAGAGTCCCCTGGAATGGATCGTAAGGAACCAGTCCACCAGGGAAGGCTTAAACATGGACCCAAAGAAGGGTCCTTCCTTCCTTGGCCTTTTACCACAGGAACCCACTAAGTTCCCAGGAGGACACTGAGGTGGATTAAACGGTTTCACTCTTGCTGGAGGAGGCTGTGCCAAGAGACTTCCCAAGGAATTTCTTGGCGGCAATTCCTGTAGCACAACAGGCTCGCTACTCAAATACTGAGAGTTCAGGTCCAAGCATTGTTCAGATTGAACTGTAGGCCTGTATCTTGAAAGGAAAGAGAAAAGCTACCCTGCTTAGTCCAAGAGTCCATGTGACATGTTGCACGTGTTTGTGCCAGGGCCCCTCGGATCACCAGGTTCATATGGGTTGATAACTTGTGTATAAAACAGCTTACCTAGGGCCAGAGAGGAAGCCACCCAAGGCCAAAGAAAGCACTACCCAACCTGCCATCCACAGAGTCTTTCTGCTTCTGAAATACCCTGAAACCAGCATTTATCAGAGTAGCCAAAAAATGGGGTACTAGAAGGCCATGTCTTCGCCCTATGAGACCACATGTGGGAGGGCTAAACTCTCACTTCACCCAGACCCCCTAAGTTCATACACAGACAGTTGGACTGCATACTAATGCAGCTTGTAATATGCACTGCTATGTGGCCATGAGGACCACTCTGGACCCACGAACTCTGCTGCAACAGAAGACATGCATGATTGCCAGGGCTGTGTTCAAGAATACTCAGCTCACTGCTTCAATTAAAGGAGGCATGAGCCTCCCCAGGATCAATGCAATAGCTCCAGCCTTTAAGTGGAAGATCCCCCAGTGGCCCCAAAAGGGGACAAAGTCCTTGGACCAACTGTACCGGGTCTTGCACCTCTAACCCTTCCAGCTGGAAGCCCAACTGACAAACATCTCCTCAGGCGCTTCTCATACCTTCCCTCTCATGAGATGGAAGTGCAACCGTTGCTTCACCCATTCCTTGATCTCCCAGGGAAGAGAAAGCACCTAATCAAATGAAAGGAAACATGGAAGATTAGGAAGTTCCTCTGAATCTAGTACAAATGCACCATATACTAAGATCCAGCCCCAAGGACTCAGGCTCACAGAGGTGACCAAGAATCACCTGCCCTGAGTCATTTGAAGCTTGAGTGAACCCTCTGTCATGAGATAAGTCAACTCAGGAGAATAGAAATAGACACCCAGGACCTCAAAATCATGGGAGAGAATCAAGCTGCTCTCAGGACAGCCTATTCCTGACTCAAGCCTTTCCAGGCAGAATCCTGTACTGTGTTACTTATCGATATCCCCAAAGACACTAAACAAGTCAGCTTGAAGCGCATGCATAGGCAAACAAACCCTCTGAACATAAGAACATAAGATATGCCATACTGGGTCAGACCAAGGTCAATCAAGCCCAGTATCCTGTTTCCAACAGTGGCCAATCTAGGTCATACGTACCCAGCAGTTTCCCCAAAAGTTCCGCAATGCTTGTACTGGGTCATGCATTGATATCCTGGGTCCCTTCTTAATAATGGTTTATGGACCTTTCCTCCAGGAACTTGCCCAAACCTTTTTTAAACCCAGCTACACTAACAGCCTTTACTACATCCTCCGGTAACAAATTCCAGAGTTTGATTACACGTTGAGTAAAAAAATATTTTCTTTTATTAGTCTTAAATAGTTTACCCTGTAGCTTCATTGCATGTCCCCTAGTCTTTCTATATTCTGATAACGTAAACAATCGATCTACGTTTACCCGCTCCACTCCGTTCATTAATTTATAGACTTCTATCATATCTCCCCTCAGGCGTCTCTTTTCCAGGTTAAAGAGCCCTAACCTTTTTTGCCTTTCTTCATAGGAGTATCCTTCCATCCCCTTCACCATTTTGGTGGCTCTACTCTGAACCTTTTCTAATAACTCTATATCCTTTTTAAGATACGGCCACCAGAATTGCACACAATATTCAAGGTGCGGTCTCACCATGGAACGATATAGAGGCATTATAATATCTTTTGTTTTATTTTCCATTCCTTTCCTTATGATACCTAGCATTCTATTTGCTCTCTTGGCCGCCGCTGCACACTGGGCGGAGGGTTTTAACATGTTATCCACAATGACGCCTAAATCTTTTTCCTCGGTGGTGGTTCCTAATGTGGAACCTTGCATCGTGTAACCATAGTTTGGGTTGTTCTTCCCTAGGTGCATAACTTTGCACTTGTCCACATTAAATTTCATCTGCCATTTTGATGCCCAGTCTTCTAATTTATCAAGATCCTCTTGCAATTTTCCACAATCCTCTTGGGTTTTAACAACTTTAAATAGTTTTGTGTCATCTGCAAATTTGATAACCTCACTCGTTATTCCACTTTCCAGGTCATTTATGAAAATGTCAAAAAGCAGCGGACCCAGCACAGATCCCTGGGGTACACCACTATTCACCTTTCTCCATTGGGAAAATTGGCCATTTAGCCCAACCCTCTGCTTTCTATCTCTTAACCAGTTCTTGATCCACATTAGTACACTGCCTCCTATCCGATGACTCTTTAGTTTTGCCAGAAGTCTCTGATGAGGGACCTTGTCAAAGGCGTTCTGAAAGTCCAGATACACAATATCAACCGACTCATCTTTGTCCACCTGATTATTCACTCCTTCAAAAAAACATAACAGATTAGTAAGACAAGATCTTCCTTGTCTAAAGCCATGTTGGCTGTCTCCCATTAGGCCATGACTATCTGCATGCTGAGTAATTTTATTCTTTATGATGGTTTCTACCATTTTTCCCGGTACTGACGTGCGGCTCACCGGTCTATAGTTTCCCAGATCACCCCTGGAACCCTTTTTAAAAATTGGTGTTACATTGGCGATCCTCCAATCTTCAGGTATTAGAGATGATTTTAATGATAGTTCACAGATTACTAATAGCAGGTCTGCAATCTCATATTTCAGTTATTTCAACACCCTTGGATGTATTCCATCCGGCCCAGGTGATTTGCTACTTTTCAGTTTATCTAATAGTTGTAATACATCGTCCCGATGTATCGATATTTCCTTCAATTCTTCCGCACCTTTAAATACCACTTCAGTCATGGGTAACATCCCTACATCTTCCTCAGTAAAGGCTGAAACAAAGAATTCATTCAGTCTCTCCGCTATCGCCTTGTCACCTCTTAGTGCCCCTTTAACTCCTCTATCATCTAATGGACCAGCTGACTCTCTCACAGGTTTTTTGCTGCGCATGTACTTGAAAAAAATCTTTATTTCGCGTTTTTGCTTCCACAGCAAGCTTCTTCTCAAATTCTCTCTTTGCCTGCTTTATCAATGCCTTGCATTCGATTTGCCAGTGCTTGTACTGTTTCCAGGTTTCGTTGTTTGGCTCTTTTTTCCATTTATTTATTTGGTATAAATTTGTATACCGCTACTTCCAGCGATCAGCAGCGGTCTACTTGTGAAACAAGGGTGGATGTACAGTACAATATAAGTATACAAATCTGATTTCAGGGAGGAGCACACATCAACAAAATATGGTACAGGTTATACATTTGATCAGTGGGGTGGGATATTAGATTTGTAGATGAGCAAGGGGGGTAGAATATATACATATATACATTTCATCAGATCACAGGTAAGCCTTTTAAAGAGACATAGATGCCTGAATATTTACATAAAATTTCCTGAAAATTTACATAATATTTACATAAATTTCCTGAAAGATGCTTTTTTGGCAACAACAGCCTCTCTGACCTCACCTTTAAACCATGCTGGCAGTTTTTTGGACTTCCTTCCACTTTTCTTAAAGCGTGGAATACAGCTGGTCTGGGCTGCCAAGATAGTATTTTTCAACAACACCCAAGCTTGATGTAAGTCTTTAACCTTTGCAACCGCTCCTTGTAGTTTTTTCTTAACTATTTTCCTCATTTTATCATAGTCTCCCTTTTGAAAGTTAAAAGGTAGTACTGTGGATTTCCTTACTATCCCTCCTCCACTAATTAAATCAAAGGTGATCATGCTATGATCACTATTGCCAAGTGGCCCTAACACCCTTATCTCTTGCACTAGATCTGGTGTTCCACTAAGGACTAGGTCTAATATGGCTTCCCCTCTGGTCGGTTCATGAACCAGCTCCTCCAACAAGCAGTCATTTATGTCATCGAGGAACTTTATCTCCCTAGCATGTCCTGCCGTAACACTGACCCAGTCGATACCGGGGTAATTTAAATCACCCATTATTATTACTGCGCTGTAACATTTGTTAGCTTCCTTGATTTCTTTGAGCATTTCATCATCCATTTGTTCATTCTGGCCCGGTGGTTGATAGTACACCCCCACTGCCATTGCCTTCCCCTTTTTACATGGAATTTCAATCCATAGGGATTCTACAGCAAATTTTGTTTCCTGCAAAACTTTAATCCTTTCTGACTTAATGCCCTCTCTATCATAGAGCGCAACCCCTCCACCAATTTGATCAGCTCTATCATTACGATATAGTTTGTACCCAGGTATCACAGTGTCCCATTGGTTGTCCTCCTTCCACCATGTCTCTGATATTCCAATCATATCTAACCTCTCATTTAGTGCTATATATTCTAACTCTCCCATCTTATTTTTTAGACTTCTTATTTTTTAGACTTCTAGCATTTGCATACAAGCATTTTAGAGACTGTATTTTATTCATATTAATTTGGCTATTGGTAGACATGGGTAATTTGGGATCTTTAAGCTCTGTCTGCTCCATACTTGAGGGCATTTGGGCTACTTTGCTCTTTTTTGGAACCTCTCTGCTTTTGGTAGTATCCTTCAAGGATACATTCTTCCGAACCATCTGCTCTTGGGCGACTGTCGGCTTTCCCCTGTTATCTAGTTTAAAAGCTGCTCTATCTCCTTTTTAAAGGTTAATGCCAGCAGCCTGGTTCCATCCCGGTTAAGGTGAAGCCCATCCCTTCGGAAGAGCCCCTCCTTTCCCCAGAATGTTCCCCAGTTCCTAACAAATCCAAACCCCTCATCTCTGCACCATTGTCTCATCCACGCATTGAGACTCCGGAGCTCTGCCTGCCTTTTGGGTCCTGCACGTGGAACGGGAAGCATTTCGTAGAACACTACCCTGGAAGTTCTGGATTTCAACTTCCTATCTAAAAGCCTAAATTTAGCCTCCAGAACCTCCCTACCACATTTTCCTATGTCATTGGTACCGACATGTACCAAGACAGCAGACTCCTCCCCAGCACTATCTAAGACCTTATCTAGGTGGCACGTGAGGTCCGCTACCTTCGCACCAGGCAGGCATGTTACCAGGCGATCCTCACATCCACCAGCCACCCAGCTATCTACATGCCTAATGATCGAATCACCAACTATAATGGCTGTCCTAACCCTTCCCTCATGGGCACATGGCCCTGGAGAAACTTCCTCGGTGCGAGAGGGTTTTACATCACCTGGAGGACAGGTCCTAGTTACAGGATCACTTCCTGCCACAAAAGGGTGATGCTCTCCTGTCACGTGACCTTTCTCCTCCATGGCAACAGGGATGCTGCCAGACTGGAGGTGGGACTTCAGGACTATATCCCTGTAGGTCTCGTCTATGTACTTCTCTGTCTGTCTTATGTTTTCCAAGTCTGCTACTCTAGCCTCTAGAGAATGGACTCTTTCCCTGAGAGCTCCTTGCACCTAGTGCACATGTAAGACCTCTCACCAACTGGGAGAAAATCATACATGTGACACTCAATGCAAAAGAATGGAAAGCCCCCATCTCGCTGCTGGACTGCTGTCTGCATCTTAGTTTTAAGTTTTTGTTTAGATCTTTAAGTTCTTTACTTACTAAGGGTTGCCAATAAAACCGTACCTAATACGTTTAATATACCTTGTTCACCTGAAGCTTAATTAATCTCAGGTCCTTAGTGTATGACTGATTTGGGTAACGAGCTTCACCTGAGAGCACCTCCTGTCTGTTAAAATGTGTAAGTACCCATAAAGCTACAATTATCCCAGGGGTGGGTGGTTGTGGGGATGGAGGGAGGGAAATAACACTTATTAAAAGAGGGCTGCTACACAGTACCCTGTCCTGTGCTGCTGAGGTAAGCTATATTCTTATTTGATTTAAATTATAGCTCTTTGCTGCTGCTAGGCTCTAACCTATTATGAAATTTAAACTACAAGCTCTCTGCTGGGTTCTAAATTTAACCAGAAAGCTCTCTTCTGTGTTTTAAATGTAAACTAAAAGTACTTTGCTGATGCTGGGCCCTGAGTGACTATTAAATTTAAACTACAAGCTCTCTGCTGGGTTCTAAATCTAACCAGAAAGCTCTCTTCTGTGTTTTAAATGTAAACTAAAAGTACTTTGCTGATGCTAGGCCCTGGATGACTATTAAATTTAAACTACAAGCTCTCTGCTGGGTATGAAATTTAACCAGAAAGCTCTCTTCTGTGTTTTAAATGTAAACTTAAACTGCTGCTACTAGGCCCTGACTGATTTAACAAAATATAGTGGGTTCACAGATTAATTGGCTTTAATAAAAAGAATTCCTTTCAGAAAATTCCCAGAAGTATATACTCACAGTTGCAGATCTCTCTCCAGAAGTAACAGTCCCCTTTTCTAGTCTTTCATGCATGCAGAGAGGTGCATCTACTCCCCCTGTCATTTTGGCAAAGGCATGGTAGGTCTAAGATGAGGCCTGGACATGAAGAGGTGGCACAGAAAGATGTGGAGAAATTGCTTATTCTGCTCACCTTGGAAAGTGATGAATGGCACAGCAAGATGCAGGAGGTGGGCCCTATCCAACACCCAGACCTGAAGATGAGAGATGAATAGACTGAAGATTACTGGCTCTAGGCCCAGGACATACCAGAAGGAACTTCCCTTTGCAGATACACATTTTATTTATTACATTCTCTTATATACCACGCTATTCTGCATCAGTGCGGTTTACATTGACCAAACTGAAATTACATTGAACAGGTCATTATAACTTGGAGATAACTATTTTACAGGGAACATGGGCTATGGAGGGTTAAGTGGCTTGCCGAAGACCACAAGGAGCACCTGTGTAACTAGAAACCCCAGTCCTTCCGGCCCAAGGTTGCTGTCCTCTAGTTTATGTTTATGTTTATTTTAAATTTGATATACCGCTCAGGCCGAAGCATTAGAGCGGTTTACAATAATATATCATTTGCGGAAATACGAAAGGAACGCCATTTGTAAGATAGGACAGAGTAGAGGACAGAAACAGTCAAAAGAATAGGTAGAGAAAAGAAGAGGAACAGCAGGTTACCATAATATGAGCGTATGACAATCCAGTCCACAATTTCAATGCTCACTTCAGGATGAACGCCACGGACCAACGCCTAAGGGCCACGCCAAAGGGCCCTCTGGCGAGGCCCTCAGGCGCGGACCCGCAAGGCGCGGGCGCGCCCCCGAAGCTGCGATTTCATCCGTTGATGCTGGCTTCTCATAGGCAGGCAATGGGAGGGAGGAGGGGCTCCTGCTCACAGCTCCGGTCTCTTCGCTGATCTCCTGAGCGCCCCCGAAGCTGCGATTTCAGCCGTTGATGCTGGCTTCTCATAGGCAGGCAATGGGAGGGAGGAGGGGCTCCTGCTCACAGCTCCGGTCTCTTCGCTGATCTCCTGAGCGCCCCCGAAGCTGCGATTTCAGCCGTTGATGCTGGCTTCTCATAGGCAGGCAATGGGAGGGAGGAGGGGCTCCTGCTCACAGCTCCGGTCTCTTCGCTGATCTCCTGAGCACCCCCGAAGCTGCGATTTCAGCCGTTGATGCTGGCTTCTCATAGGCAGGCAATGGGAGGGAGGAGGGGCTTGCCCCAACCACTAGGCCACTCCTCCACTCCACATGCATCAGGAATCATGTGTGGAGGAGTGGACTAATGGTTGGGGCAATGTACTTCAGGCTGGAAGGTCAGGGGTTCAAATCCCACCAGAGGACAGCAACCTTGGGCCAGAAGGATTGGGGTCTCTATTCCCACAGGTGCTCCTTGTGGTCTTGGGCAAGCCACTTAACCCTCCATTGCCCATGTTCCCTGTAAGTATTAGTGTATGTGGCTCATATCCCCTTGTGTTAAAAATGTATCCCCCAATTGTGTTGTGACCACTTTGATTGAAGGATAAGGTGGTATACAAAACTATCAAAATAAATAAATCACATCTCAGCCCTTCCATGGAGAGGATGAAAGAAGCAATCTGTCACTGCCAGAAGTGCTAAGGGACTTCCCTCAGTGTCCCCCCACCTGAGCAGATAGCCTCAGGGAGACTCTCCTGGGCATACCTTGCAAACTCTTCTGTAATTTACTGAGTGTGCATTAGAAACACTAGGCTGGCATGGACCAGGGCCTGAGGGACCAACGACAGATGGCCTGATGAAGGAGTTGACAAACTCCACTCTTACCTATGGACTTGAAGCCCACTAGTTTAACCAATTCATCTGGACTGGTCTAGCTGGATTCAAGGAAAGGAGATGATCAGGTATGATTAAAATCTCTCCTTATTTACCTTAGACTCAGGTATCAACTTAGGTGGCGGGTACTATAAAATGTTTCCTGTGTGTAAATCATGTTCTACATGTGGGAAATGGTTGTTATAAACATGCACACCAATGGCCTCCTGTACATGTGCCTCTGAAACATAGCTGCAGAGTACATAGGGGATACTCAGCTTCCCCATTTATCTCTCTGCACTTCAGTAAATTAAACTCTAGTTAGACCAGTGTTGTACTTCGTAAGGCTTGGGAGTCAGTGACAATTCTCATTGATCTTAAGATCAACTCCTTGACTCTCTTCCCCTAAGTGCACTCCTCCCACTTCCACCTTCTCCAGAACAGCTGTTCTGTTTTCTTCTGGCATTACACAGCTCTCAGTGAATTTGAGCTTCATACTGCTGAGACTGCAAGAACAGCCTAGGACTTTGGGAACCGTGTGGCTTGAATGTCCTGACAGCTGAACGGTACCGAAAGAAAACAGAACAGCTGTTTGGAAGCAGTGCCAACAGCAAGCCTCCAGAGAAGGTAAGGATGGGGCTGGGATTAGCAAAGACTTGGAGGGAATGAGGATGGGGTTAGGAAGGTGGATAGTAACTGGTTGCTAATGGTTCAAGCACTGGCTTGGGAACTAAGAGACCAGGGTTTGATTCCCACTAGCACTCCTTGTGGCCTTGGGCAAGTCACTTAACCATCCATTGCCTCAGAAAAATCAAGTTTAAGTTACACTGTAAACTGTTTTGATCAAAATGATAAAGCAGTACTAAAAACCTGTTAAATAAAATAAATAAAAGAAGAGGGGCTGGAATGGATTGAATGGAATGGATTGAAATTTCATGTAAAAGGGGGAAGGCAATGGCAGTGGGGGTGTACTATCGAGCGCCTGGCCAGAATGACCAAATGGATGATGAAATGCTCAAAGAAATCAAGGAAGCTAACAAACGTTATAGCACAGTAATAATAATGGGTGATTTCAACTACCCCGGTATCGACTGGGTCAGTGTCACGTCAGGACATGCTAGGGAGATAAAGTTCCTAGATGAAATAAATGACTGCTTCTTGGAGCAGCTGGTTCATGAACCGACCAGAGGGGAAGCCATATTAGACCTAATCCTTAGTGGAACACCAGGTCTAGTGCAAGAGATAAGGTTGTTGGGGCCACTTGGCAATAGTGATCATAGCATGATCGCCTTTGATTTAATTAGTGGAGGAGGGATAGTAAGGAAATCCACAGTACTACCTTTTAACTTTCAAAAGGGAGACTATGATAAAATGAGGAAAACAGTCAAGAAAAAACTAAAAGGAGCAGTTGCAAAGGTTAAAGACGTACATCAGGCTTGGCTGTTGTTGAAAAATACTATCTTGGAAGCCCAGACCAGCTGTATTCCACGCTTTAAGAAAAGTGGAAAGAAGTCCAAAAAACTGCCAGCATGGTTTAAAGTTGAGGTCAGAGAGGCTGTTGTTGCCAAAAAAGCATCTTTCAGGAAATGGAAAAAAGAGCCAAACGACGAAACCTGGAAACAGCACAAGCACTGGCAAGTCAAATGCAAGGCATTGATAAGGCAGGCAAAGGGAGAATTTGAGAAGAAGCTTGCTGCAGAAGCAAAAACGCGAAGTAAAGACCTTTTCAAGTACATTCGTAGCAAAAAACCTGTGAGAGAGTCAGTTGGTCCATTAGATGATAAAGGGGTTAAAGGAGCACTAAGAGGCGACAAGGCGATAGCGGAGAGACTGAACGAATTCTTTGCTTCAGTCTTTACTGAGGAAGATGTAGGGATGTTACCCATGACTGAAGTGGTATTTAAAGGTGCAGAAGAATTGAAGGAAATATCGATACATCGAGAAGATGTATTACAACTATTAGATAAGCTGAAGAGTAGCAAATCACCTGGGCCGGATGGTATACATCCAAGGGTATTGAAAGAACTGAAATATCAGATTACAGACCTGCTATTAGTAATCTGTGAACTATCATTAAAATCTTCTCTAATACCTGAAGATTGGAGGATCGCCAATGTAACACCAATTTTTAAAAAGGGTTCCAGGGGTGATCCGGGAAACTACAGACCGGTGAGCCTGACGTCAATACCGGGAAAAATGATAGAAACCATCATAAAGAATAAAATTACTCAGCATGTAGATAGTCATGAACTAATGAGAGACAGCCAACATGGCTTTAGACAAGGAAGATCTTGTCTTACTAATCTGTTATGTTTTTTTGAAGGAGTGAATAATCAGGTGGACAAAGATGAGTCGGTTGATATTGTGTATCTGGACTTTCAGAAAGCCTTTGAACAAGATCCCTCATGAGAGACGTTTGGCAAAACTAAAGAGTCATGGGATAGGAGGCAGTGTACTATTGTGGATCAGGAACTGGTTAAAAGATAGAAAGCAGAGGGTAGGGCTAAATGGCCAATTTTCCCAATGGAGAAAGGTGAATAGTGGTGTACCCCAGGGATCTGTGCTGGGTCCGCTGCTTTTTGACATATTCATAAATGACCTGGAAAGTGGAATAACGAGTGAGGTTATCAAATTTGCAGATGAGACAAAACTATTTAAAGTTGTTAAAACCCAAGAGGATTGTGGAAAATTGCAAGAGGATCTTGATAAATTGGAAGACTGGGCATCAAAATGGCAGATGAAATTTAATGTGGACAAGTGCAAGGTTATGCACCTAGGGAAGAACAACCCAAACTATGGTTACACGATGCAAGGTTCCACATTAGGAACCACCACCCAGGAAAAAGATTTAGGCGTCATTGTGGATACCATGTTAAAACCCTCGGCTCAGTGTGCAGCGGCGGCCAAGAGAGCAAATAGAATGCTAGGTACTATAAGGAAAGGAATGGAAAATAAAACAAAGGATATTATAATGCCTCTATATCGTTCCATGGTGAGACCGCACCTTGAATATTGTGTGCAATTCTGGTCGCCGTATCTTAAAAAGGATATAGAGGAGACTTCCGGTGGTGGCAATGAGCTGAGAAGACGTGTGGTGGTCAGCTCTGGGCAAACTACCCCAAAATTCTGCAAATATCAGCTGCAATAGTGGCTATCGCCCTCCGGGATATCAGTTGTTCTAGTAAGGGGGAAAGAAGTGAGAACATCGGGAGAGATTTGAAACCCCAGAACACCTTGATGTCCACAAAAACGCTGAGACGGGAGAAAGCCCGGGTCACGGAGGTAAAAATGGCGGAGGGAGCACCAAGGAGCCCGGGAGCAGAAGCTAACCAAACGCTGATAGCGGAGGTTAGTGCCGCTGTAGTGCGGGCTCTGGATGAGCGTTTCCGCGGACTGGCGGATCAACTTCATGCGATACAGCAAAACTTCACTGATCTTACCGCCCAGAGTGGAGCAGGCAGAAAATCGAGTCTCCGGCGTCGAGGATACCCAGAACAACGCTGGTAGGCCGAGTGAAGGCCCTTGAAGACCTCGTGAACATCAAGGAGGAAAAGCTCGACGATATGGAGAACAGGGGCCGCCGGAAAACCTCCGTTTTTAATCGGAATTGATGAGACGGTGGCGGATGGGGCCCTCCGCAGCTATCTGGTGACCTGGATCGAAAAAGATCTCCGCGGGCAGCGTGACCGGCCCCATCAAGATAGAGCGTGCACACAGGCTGGGCCCGAGACGTGATCGGGAGCGCAGGCCCGCGCAGTAATCGCCCGCTTCCTTGACTTCACCAGAAAGAGGAGGTTTCTGAGGGCAGCCAGGGCGCATCAGCGAGACAACGTCGGACCCGGAAGATATAGTATTTCAAGACTACTCGTTATTGGTCAGCCAGCGGCGCCGGGCATTCTCAGCGGTATGCTCCCAGCTAATCACAAGGGAGTCCGCCTCTCCTTATTATACCCTGCTAAGCTGAGAGTCGAGCATCAGGGACGGACACAATATCTACAATCTCCTGCTGAGGCACAGACCTTCCTGGAGACCTGACGGGCGCCCCCGAACTGGTCTCCCCCTCGTGAATATCTCCAGTAAGCCCAGGACATTTACTCACAGTCGTAGTGCACACGCCGAGGGCCCGGAAGAGATGTGGGACTGCGGCGAGGACGGCGCCCTGCTACTGAGATGGCCCTTACTTATATTTAAAGATTATTTTAACTTATTTTGTAGGGAGTTTTTCCTTTCTTTATTTCTCTTTTTTCTGGTTTTCTCTCCCCTTTCAATGTAAGTATATTGCGATTGCTAAAAGTCTTTAGGGCCCTAAGCCTCAATACCTCTCGCTGTGTGATTATTAAGGAGGGTCTGTTGGCATTTCTCTGTTGAGCCTTAACTTAAGTGGTCTTCTAGATTGCTCAGTGAGTGACTGTTAACGCATATCTTGGTGTCTGTTGGTGGGGGGGAGGGCACGGGCCCCCCGGGCACTGGGTCCCACCGCCCGGCCAAATTTGACGCGGACCCGGGGGCTCCTGGAGCTCGGGGGCCCGAGATGAGTGCTTTGGAGGGATGATCTGCCTATGCCTCTAATTTTAAGGGGATGGGATGGTGCCTGCTCCTCCGGGCTGTGTCTCCCTCTATTGGGGTGATATGTTTCGGACGAACAGGGGAAGGGGCACTGCAGGCCATTAGATGTGCGCCTCCCGGTACTGGTGGTCTGAACACTGTCTGCTCCCCCCTAGTAGGGGGGACTTAAATAGGGGTTTTTTCCTCCTTTCTTAAGGGTTGGGGGCAAGGGGCATTATCTAGGCTGAGCTGCGGTGGGGGGCTTTGGGTTCCTGGGAAGCGGCACGTAGCCTCTGTGCCTCCAACCATGGTAGAAAGTCTTGCCTGGCCCCACGGGGTTTTAGGACCGCCGACTCCATCCCTTGTGTTGGTATTGGGCATACTTGGGGGAGGAGGTGGGGATACTGAGAACAGTTCCTCGGCCCCGATGGAGAGGGGAGAGGGGGGGGTAGGGGGGTCTTAAGTGGATTTTGGGAGGGGATAACTAGGGGGTATGTCCAATGCCACAGGAATGGTGCTTAGCCTTAGGGTTTTGGTTAGGCACTGGGGGGAAGGGAGTGAGGGAAGGGGGGGGTGGGAGGAGCAGGGTAGCGGGAGGGAGGTTGGGTGGGACTCAGAGAAACAGGGGGGGGGGCTGGAAAGAGGGGGGGGGTTGGGAAGGGTGGGTCGCCATCTCCACCACGCACGGGCCGCTGGTTTCGGTTCTCAGGGGGCAGGTCCGGGGAGACTCCAGGCTGGGGGGGTTTTTCCCTTGTAACAATACAGGCAGCGGACAAAAACGCCCCGGAAGTGCTCACAGTATGGTTAAAATTATATCTTGGAATGTATGTGGCTTGGGCAGCCCTATTACGAGATATAAAAATATTAAATCGCTAGCAAGGCAGCATTGGATATTGCGTTACTACAGGAAACTCATCAAACAGCGGAGGAGCACGCTAAGCTTCGGCGAGATTGGGTGGGCCAGGTTTGGGATGTCCCAGCGACGGGGAAAAAAAGGGGGACTTGTTGTTTTGGTTCATAAGAAACTACGGTTCACCCTAACGAGACAGGTGCTGGATCCAGCGGGACGCTTTTTGTTACTTCATGGCACACTGGAGAATCGCTCGATAATTTTGGGCAATTTGTATGGCCCTAAACAAGCCGGATCCTGACTCATTTCAAACCGTCTGGCGGCACAGTAGAACAGTTACCGGAGGTGCCCTTGCTTTTGGGTGGTGATTTCAATGGGTTTTTGAGGTGGGTCTCGATACCTCGACGATGTGGGTACCCGAGAGAGACAGACTCTTTCTCCGGTACGTTGCAGAGGTTTAAGTCCCGATTGGGCCTCGTGGACCCATGGCGACTTTTGCACCCCACAGAGAGGGACTTCACCCATGTATCCCGAGCGCACGGGACTAGCGCCCGCATTGATTACCTGTTTGGTCTCGGCGACTCAATTTTGCTTCAGTTGAAGACGCGCAGATTGGTCCATTGGAGATTTCGGATCATGCCATGGTATGGATCGACTGGCAAGGGGGGGGGGGACCCAGCCGGGACTCGTTTATGGCGGTTCCCCATCGAACTGTATAAGGATGCCTCCTTTCGCCAATTTTTAAACCATCGGTGGCGCGAGAATTTGAGGGAATCCTCAGGGTCACAGAGATGACCCGGAATTATTGGTGGGAGACGGCCAAGGTGGTCCTCCGGGGAGATATCATCGGATACGTAGCGCGGAAGCGCCAGAGTACTGGCCTGCACAGGTTGTCAGGCTAGAGCAGCAGGTAGCACATGCGCGGCGTCTCCACGGGCGTACCCCCACCTCTCATAATAGAAAGAAACTATGGGAGCTTCAAGTCACGTTAAATGAATTGCTTCATCAACGGGCAAAAAAATCCTTATTGTATTATAAATACAAGCTTTACTGTTTTGGCGACAAGCCCGGCAAATTGTTGGGGAAATGTCTGAAAGGCCGGCGCGACTCGCACTTGGTGGCGGCTCTCCGAGATGACCAGGGGAAATTGCAAAACAACCGTACGGTGATTAGCGCCATTTTCAAAGGCTTCTTCCAACACTCTTATACCGCGGAGGAGACGGCCGCTACTAGCATGGAACACTATTTACGGCGGACTAGATCTGCCTACGGTGACCGAGGAACAACCGTGTTGGATTGGGGCAACCCATTACCTTACAGGAGGTACAGCAAGGTGATCTCGACCGCGAATTGTTATAAAGCCCAGGTCCCGATGGCTTTGGGGTAGAATTTTACAAGATATTGTCGGATGGGGTGAGCCCCCTCCTAGTGGATACGTTTTCAGCGACGGGCGCAGGGTGGCCCCCGCTGGGGGGGCAATCAGGCCTACATCACCTTGATTCCCAAACCAGGGAAAGACCCGCAGAGGGCTTCCTCATATCGACCGATCTCCCTCTTGAATTTTGATATGAAGTTGCTGGCTAAGATTTTGGCAGAACGGTTGGCGGTCCTGTTGGGGGATCTCGTGCATGAATCGCAGGTTGGTTTTTGTCGGGGGGCGCTTTGCGGTACGCAACTTACGTAAAATCTTAACGTCTATAGAGTGGGTACAACAGCCACCGACTGCAATCCCTTCTGGTGAGCTTTGACGCCGAAAAAAGCGTTTGACAGAGTTAGTTGGCAATATCTCCAGTATCTGCTGCCACTCTATGGCTTAGGGACTTCTTCTGTTGAGATGGTGCGGAGCCTCTACGTACAACCAACTGCCCGGGTGTTATGCAATGGGGTCTTGTCGGACTCATTTCTCTCTTCCGTGGTACCCGACAAGGGTGTCCGTTGTCACCTTTAGTTATTTGTTTTGGCGTTAGACCCCTTAATTCGAAGCATAGAGGCCGACGGAAGCCATACGGGGGTGGTGGTTGGGACTCATGAGTTCAAACTATCGGCCTTTGCGGACGCATGCTGGTCCACTTGCTGCTCGCCCCCAGGGAGTCGCTGCAGCGGCTCATGAGGGAAATTCGAGGCCTATGGTAGCTTCGCGGTCTCCGCATAAATGAAGACAAATCGGAGGCCATAGATATGTCGGGACAACTTCGCGTAGCTGGCCGGGGGAATTTCCTTTGCGATGGGCGGGTCAGAAGTTTGTGTATCTTGGTATCATTTTGACACGGCTGCCTCAAGATTTATACTACACTAATTTTGAGAAGAATTTGAACGGGATACGCACCAGATGCGAGCTTGGCTTCCCTTTACCCTGTCCCTGTTGGGGAGAGTGGCGGCGGTCAAAATGGTGATTCTGCCCCGAATACTGTACTGGCTACAGACTTTGCCGGTTTGGCTGTATCGTCGCGATCTTCTGCGAATGGAAAGGGAGATTCAGAGATTTCTATGGAGGGGAGCTCGGGCCCGTATCCCGATTGAAGCGCATGATTGGACCCTGGCGGGGGGGGGTGGTGTAGGGTTGCCGGATCTGTGGCTGTACGCCTTGGCATGCCAGGCGCGCCACGTAGGTGAATGGCTGGGCGAGACGGACATCTATACACCGAGACAGCTGGAGATGGCGGCGGTGGCACCTCTTTCCCTGTGGGTGTTCTCCACGCGGAGACTTCCCAACTGCCTGCTAGCGTTAAGCGCAGTGTGGTGATGACCTCCGCGCGCCGCATGTGGCAACAGCTGCACAGTTCTTGGACTCGCAATTGGCGAACTTCGAGTTGGCTTCCCCTGCGGGGTAATGTGAATTTTACGCCCGGTTCTGAGTCCTGTGGGTTCCAGTCCTGGTGGGCAAAGGGGGTCCGTATGTTAGGCCATGTTGTGGGATTGTCGGGTGCCTGTGTAAATCATTTTCGGACCTGTGTGCGGAATACGAGTTGGAACCCCACCACTTTTTTTACATACTCCAACTCTCTCATTATGTGACCTCACTGCCCCGAGAGGATCTCGAAGCGGACCGCTCAGCGCAGATCATAGAATTTTTTTGGCCTCGGAGGAGATTCCCTCCGTCCATAACGGCTTTGAAGGCCCGGCTGGATTGTTTTAGGGTATTGCCAGAGTACGGGGAGTTGAACAGGCCTGGGCAAGAGAAATGGGGCGAGGTCCCAGCGGGACTATTCATAAGGCCTTGGCGCAGATTCCTCTGCTGGTGGAGGGGCGCGGTGGAGGGAACTCCAGTATAAAGCCTTAACCCGTGTACACTTCTCCCCGCGACGGGCCCTGCGGAGCCATGTCACTCAGGATGGGTCTTGCCCTCGTTGTTCCGAACCCCTGGCGGACTTAGCCCATATGTGGTGGACCTTGTAGGCGCATCCGCCCATATTGGGCACGTATCAGTAATTGTATAATAGGGCTGCTGCAACAGCGCTTCCGTGGACGGGATCTTTTGGTGATACTGGATCAACTGCATCTGTCTTCTCCCAGTGGCGGGGGCGCGCGCTCCTCGTGCGCAAAGCGTGCTTGGTGGGGAAAGGCCCAATTCTCCGTAGATGGCGAGAGAGCGGCTTCCGCCGACTTTCCTGGAGTGGCGCAATAGTTTCACCAATTGATGCTGGCAGAACGCTGGAGAGCACGGAGCCTGTGATGCGATGGACCACTTTTATGCTAATTTGGGAACCCTATATTCAGAATTTGGGGCCCCATTGCCGAAACGAAATAGTTAACGTGGGTCTCTAGAATGTTAGAGCACAAGTGGGGGCGCCCAGGGGGGAAGCGTGGGCGACTCCTCCTCCTGGGAGCGAGGCTGGCTGGTGTGCGGTGGATGGAGATGGCGAGGGGTTGGGAGGGGGGAGGGTCCTTTCCTTTCCCCTATTCCGTTCAGTGGGGGGGATAGGGGATGTAAATAAATATAAAATGCTGGTTTCTTCATAAGGCACGGTTTGTTTGTTATCTTTGCAAATTGCACATGTAATTTACCCTACGGCAGGGATAAGAGTGCACCCGGCCGAGGGTTCTTTGCCTGCAACTGTGTTCATTGTTATTTGTTCTTGATCTATAAATAAAGTTTTCAAAAAAAAAAAAGGATATAGAGTTATTAGAAAAGGTTCAGAGAAGAGCCACCAAAATGGTAAAGGGGATGGAAGGATACTCCTATGAAGAAAGGCTAAAAAGGTTAGGGCTCTTTAACCTGGAAAAGAGACGGCTGAGGGGAGATATGATAGAAGTCTATAAATTAATGAGCGGAGTAGAACAGGTAAACGTAGATCGATTGTTTACCTTATCAGAATATAGAAAGACTAGGGGACATGCAATGAAGCTACAGGGTAAACTATTTAAGACTAATAAAAGAAAAAATTTTTTCACTCAACGTGTAATCAAACTCTGGAATTTGTAACCGGAGGATGTAGTAAAGGCTGTTAGTGTAGCTGGGTTTAAAAAAGGTTTGGACAAGTTCCTGGAGGAAAGATCCATAAGCCATTATTAAGAAGGGACCCAGGATATCAATGCTTGAATCAATACAAGCATTGTGGAACCTGTGTCCCTTGGGGAAACTGCTAGGTACATATGACCTAGATTGGCCACTGTTGGAAACAGAATACTGGGCTTGATGGACCTTGGTCTGACCCAGTATGGCATATCTTATGTTCCTATATGTTCTAATGGAGATAGGAGATGAGGAGACTATGTATTGGCAAGAGTGTGCAGGTGAGAGAACAGCTGGGAGAAAAAGTGTGTTGGGAAAGATAAGCCGAGAAAAGTGTGTCAGGGAAACTGACAGTGGAAGAGAGAGAATAGGTGGAAATGGGTTGAAAGGGAGATATGCTGAGAAGGGGAATGTGTGTGTGGGGGGGGGGATGGACTTCATTTTAGTTGCAGGAGTCACTTTGAGTGCGTCCTAGTGGCCTAGTCGGCCACATAATTGGAGAATGACCTACTGTTGTCCAGAATTCCTGGCTACGTTGTCCAGTCCCGGCTCTCCTGATATGCCCCATATCACCAGGAAATGTTTGATTAATATTCACACCCCCTACAAAAGTATTATCATAGTAACATAGTATATGACGGCAGATAAAGACCAGTATGGTCCATCTAGTCTGCCCAGCAAGGTGGCAAGAGTAGGTGCACCTGCCGCTCCATGCAGGTCAACCCTCCCTATGCCTTTGCTTAGGGGTGTACCCACTGCTCATGTAGGTCACCCCTATTTGTTGAGATATAAGAGATTGTTATGCTTATTTTTATTTCATCCTGTTGCTATAAAGGGATCCACTGTGTCTGTCCCATGTCATTTTGAATTCTGTCACCATATTTGCCCCCCACCACTTCATCGGGAGGGCATTCCAAGCATCCACCATCCTTTCAGTATTTCCTAACTTTTCCTTTCAGTTTACTCTCTTGCAGCTTCATGTTATGCCCTCTAGTTTTACAACTTCCCTGTCTTTGGAAGAGGTTTGTTTGTCCATTAATACTCTTTAAGTATTTAAAGGTCTGAATCATGTCTCCCCTATCCCTCATCTCCTCCAGAGTGTACTGTGGTAAGGAAGCCTATCCTGACTTAGGGGAAAGGGAAAAAGGCAAAGAGTTCACCCTAGTAAAAGGGCCCCTTTTGCAAGGTCAGGGTAACAAAGCCACAACCTCACCTAGGAACCAGAAAACCCCCCAGCTGGAACAGGTTTCATGTTTCCCCTAGTGAAATAAGGGAGAGGGAATACAGACCTAAGGTCCAAGACCCTTACGTCAGTAAGCTCCCTGATTACTCAGGTGCCAGAAGGCAGAGTGATCTCCGTCACCTGGGAAGAGAGGAGGTGGGGCTAGAACCCTGTAGATATAAGCCTATGCTAGATTATAGTAAAGGAGAAAGAGAGAGGGTGGAAGGAACGCCAGAAGCAAGGACAGAGGCAAAGGCAAGAAGAGGAGAAAGAGGGAGAGAAGCTGATACAAGCCGAGGCACAGGTACAAGCCTAAGAAGCCTGATTAATGCTGAGCAGAGAAGGAGAAGCCTGACGAATGCTGGGCAGTGCAGAGGAGCAGGAGACACTCTCAACTCTAACGAGAGGCTGTTAACCAGGCAACTGAGCCCGGTGAGCCAGAAGGAGAGTCAGAGTCTATGAAGCTAGGAGAGCCTGATGCTGAGCTGAATGAGGAAGACACCCTCTTGGATTGCTCTTTGTGCCAAGCCTTAGCCACAGAAGGGTTGAAGGAAAGCCAGCCCTGAGAGAAAGCCCTCCAGAGAAAGGTAACCATAAGAAGCAGGTAGATGGATTGTAAATTCCCAAGTGGTAAAGAGGGGAAGTTTTACTAAGACGTAAGAACAAGCTGGAGTTATGAATTGTGCTTGTTAACCACCTGCTGCCTGTGAAGTGAGATGGCAAGAAACCAAATTAACTGGGAGGAAAAAGCTTTCTTTTTACTCTTGAATTTTCCTGAGAAACCTGAATAGAACTTTGCTTGCACGTTGAAAGTTTGTTCCTGTTTGGAGTTTTTGTTTTTGCTTGTTAATTGAAAAACAGCCTGGAAAGGTTTGAGACTGAAAAAGAAGGCCAACTGCCACAGAAGAAAGCCTGTTTTGTGTTATGTGCTTTAACCAGCAAGGCTAAAGGAAGCTGGTAGCCTTGCTGTTAAAAGGCTATGTTTTTCTGAGCTGAAGAATACTTTAAGCTGCCACTTTGGTTTTGGGTTTTTGTTTTGCTTATAACCTGTTGTACTTTGAAGAAGCCTGGAGAAGTATGCCTGAATGTGGTATTTATGAACCTTTTTTGTGCTTAATAAATTTCTGTCATTGCTTTACCCAAGGAGCCCGACTACAGCTTTCTACCTAAAGCCCATATATAGCGCAATTAAACTACATTTCCCAGAAAACATTGCGGGGAGTCAGTTAAGGCTGAAAGGGGAAAGTTCCTCATGCAACCACGCCCCTCTAAGCTAGAGGCAAGTAGCGAGGGCGTGACAGTACATATTTAGGTCTTCAAGTCTCTTCTCATAAGTCTTTTGACGCAGGCTCCAAATCATTTTGTTGGTCTTCCCCTGAACCATTTCCAGTCTTTTTATATTCTTTGTGAGATATGGTATCCAAAACAGAACACAATATTCCAAGTGAGGCCTCACCAGTGACTTGTACAGTGGCATTAGTATCTCCTCCTTTCTGCTGGTAATTCCTCTTTGTATGCAGCCCAGCATTCTTCTGGCTTTTGCCATCACCTTGTCACACTGTTTCACCACCTTGAGATCCTCAGTAACAATCACTCCAAGGTCCTTCTCCTGGTCCATGCACACCAACCTCTTGCCCCCTATCACTTACAACTCCCTTGGATTTCTACTTCCGAAGTGCATGACACTACACTTCATCACATTAAATCTTAACTGCCAAGCATTAGACCATTCTTCCAACTTTTGTAGATCTTTCCTCATGTTATCCACTCCCTCAGAGGAGTCTACTCTGTTGCAAATTTTTATCATCTGCAAAAAAACAGACTTTTCCATTCAATCCTTCAGCAAAATCACTCACAAATACTTTGAACAATGCCAGTCCCAGGACTGAACCCTGCGGCACACCACTAATTACCTTCCTTTTATCAAGTGAGTTCCATTTTACCATCACCTTCTGTCATCTGTCTCTCAACCAATTTCTGATCCAGTTCACCACCTTGGGACCCATCCCCAAGCTGTTGAGTTTATTGATAAGCCTCCTATGAGGAACAGTATCAAAGGCTTTGCTGAAATCTAGGTAGATCACATCCATTGCATCCCCTTGATCTGGTTCTCTGGTCACCCAAAGAACTCAATCAGATTTGTTTGGCAAGATTGTCCTTTGGTAAAACCATGTTGCCTCGGATCATGCAACCTGTTGGTTTCGAGAAAGTCCACTATTGACTCTCTCAGGAGTGCCTCCATTACTTTTCCTGCCATCGAGGTAAGGCTTACTGGCCTGTAGTTTGACACTTATTCCCTATTACCACGTTTGTGAAGAGGTACCACATTGGCCCTTTTCCAGTCCTGCAGAACTTCTCCTTTCTCCAAGGATCTATTAAAAACATCCTTTAACAGCCCTGCAAGAACCTCTCTGAGCTCTTTCATTATCCTGGGATGTATCCCATCCGTTCTCATGGCCTTGTCCACTTTCAGTTTTGCAAGCTGTTCTAACACATCATCTTCTGTGAATGGTGTGGTATCTACTCCATTCCCATTGAATATTTGTCATTCACAGGTGGTCCTTCTCCAGGATTTTCTTTAGTAAAAACAGAGCAGAAGTATTTGTTCAGCATTTTTGCTTTTTCAATGTCACTTTCCACAAATCCGTTCCTGGCACTTTTGAGTCCTGCAATTCCACCTCTGATTTTCCTCCTCTCCCGAATATACCTAAAAAAGGTTTTGTCGCCCACACTTCACATCTTTAGCCATCTTTTCTTCTACCTTTGATTTTGCTAGCCTTACTTCTCTTGTCTCTTTTAGTTTTAACCTGTATTCTTTTCCATGTTCCTCTGTTTGTGAACTTCTGAATTTTGTTAAAGCTGTGTTTTTTGCCTTTATTTGTGCAGCCACTTCTTTGGAGAACCAAATAGGTTTCCTTTTCCTTTTGTTTTTATTTACTTTCCTTACATGTGTATCTGTTGCCCCTTTTATTGCTTCCTTTAGCCATTGCAATTCCAGTTCCCTTATCGCCTCCCACCCTGCCAACTCCTCCTTCAGATACGTGGCCATTTTACTGAAGTCAGTGTTTTTGAAGGCTAGGACTTTGAGCTTGCTGTGATTGGACTCCGGTTTGGCTTTTATCTCAAACCACACCGTGTGATTGCTGCTGCTCAAATGGGCACCCACCCGGACATTCAACACACTATCTCCATTGGTGAGTACTAAATCCAGAATCAAACTTTCCCTGGTTGGTTCCGTCACCATTTGTCTAAGTAATGCATATTAGAAGGCATCTACAATATTTTTTACTTCTTTCCAGACTTGCAGAAGGAACACTCTAATTCACATTGGGTAGATTAAAGTCACTCAATATGATCAATTCCACCTTCATGGCTTTCTTTGCAATATCAATAATCAATTCACTATCCATTTCTTTGGTTTGAATTGAGGCCTGTAGACTACACAGTATGGATGACAGTGCCATCTCCTCTTTCCAACACAATCCAGAGCACTGCTTCTTTTCCCCATGTCCCCTGCATTTCAGTAGCTTTAATATTGCTTTTGAAATACAGGGCTACTCGTCCTCCTTTTCTACCCTCTATCTCTTCTAAATAGATTATAGCCAGTTATGGCTAGATCCCATTCATGTGACTCGTTAAACCATGTTTCTGTAATGGCCACAATGTCCAAGTCCATTTCCACCATTAGGGCTTCCAGGTCAGGAACTTTGTTGGCTAGGCTTCAAGCATTGTTGACTGTCTTGCTTTTGAAGATGAAGAAGTCTAATTTCTAATTTTTGAACCACAAATTTAACCACATACAATAATGCAGATGAACAAATCAAACTTAAAAAAAATAAGCTTTTAACTCGGTGCATAAAATACAAATATAAATTGAGCAATTATATTCTAAATTTATTCAGAAAAAATTGTAAAAGGTAAAATCAATCCCAATTGTCAACATAAAATGCAATGATTTCTTTGCTCCCGCTTCTCGTTCGTGATTTTATCAGAATGTGGAATTTTCTTCCCGACTGCAATCCAGGTCTGCCTCTGGATTCAGGCAATTCCTAGATTTTGTCTTGATTGACAAAAGAGAACTGAATCCAGATTCACACAAGTATGTTGCTGCAAATGGAGTGAGGACACAGAGTCTTGGGAACGTATCTAGTGCTGCACACCAAACTCCTCCAAAGTCTTGCTTTCAAACTGCATTTCAAGAGTTTGATTTGTCCACAAATCAATAAGATCTTCCTTCAGCTCTTCTTCATCTGACATTTTCTCCAAATTGTAGGAATATGGATTCATGATCCATTCTTCTGAAATCTTCAGGTCTCCAGCAGCAAAATATCCATCAAATGATTCTGCCAGCATTTCCAAATGAACCATAATTTCTTCCCCACAGTAGGAGTTATGGATCCAGCCTCATCAACCATCTCTTCTAGTGAAGGAAAATTTGAGATACTGCCTCTTTCCATCCTTCAACACCAAAGACGTAACTTTTCTTTGAAGGCATCAACTTGTCACAATATGTTTATCCCTTTTCCTTGAAGAGAAACACTCAGGTCGCACCCTCTGAAAGTCCAATTCACACCCCCTAGGGGTGCGGACACCCCAGAAGACTTTACATGAAATACAATCCAATAACCAATAAAATCAATACATATGGAGCCCGATTCTAACAGGGGCACATCCAGGCCATCCGGCTGTCCTGATACTGCACCGTGGGAGCTAGATGTTCCCGCGGTTACAGGATTGGGCACCGAGACAGCCCTGTGTGCCTCTGAGTCCACACAGGAGATGACCTCTTTGCAGCATGGCCAGCCTGCCCTATGCTGCTGCTGGTATGCCGGTGCCATGGCGCTGGGACGTCCAGCAGCAGCACTGAAGGCCCATCACTGACACAGCAGTCTTTTCTCTGCTGCCTGACCCTCAGCAGGATCTGCCAGGACTGAGATCAGGCAGAGGAGCTTCACTTTCCACAGCTGCATGTCCTGAGGGGGGCGATCTGAGGTGGAATAAGTTGGGCATCCTAACGGAGACTGCTGGACATACAGGGCTTGACTGGAATAAGCCCTGTATATCCAGGTGCCTTGGCCCACCCACACTCCACCCACTCTCCACTTCCGTCTCTCTCCCTCCTGCCCCCATCCAGCACTCTTCTGTTCGTGTGGAGAGGGCTGGACTCTGCATTGCGTGCTGGGCAAGATCGGGGGTTGGACATCCAAACAGGATGTCCAACCCCGCTATTCGCTTCTCTGCATCCGGCCCCAAGCATAATCGAATGAACCATCAAACAAATAGTTTTGTTTGCCTCGCACAGAACAGGAGATGGTCATTCTCTTCTCTGATGGCTAAAAGCAATGAAGTCCATAGCCTGGGAGCAGGAACAGGCCAGGCACAATCACCTACCATCAGAAAACAGAATGACACAGAGAGGATTACACTGCTACTCTTTATATACATTATGGCAGAGCTTTGTAAGAAATTAGAATTAAGACAGAGAATCATATGCAGGGCTTGGATAATGGCTATAATCTAATCAAGTAAGAATTCAGAGAATTGATGCTTCTGTACTTTGGAAATGACTGTTCAGTGATCTGTAAGCTTAGGCAGGTTTCAGCAGGAACTAGGTCCATTAATCCATCTCTTCTTCCTACAGCAGGGCTACTTGTCTCACCATAGTGATGTGATCAGAGGAAGAGGAGCTGGTTTTCCCAAACCGTTCCATCCAGTATTTAAGGTGGTCATACCCTTTATTTTGCCTCCCCTTCATGACAAAGCACATGCCCCCTACTTGCTCTTGGTTAGGCGATATGTTCTCCTGGTAAAGCCATTTGGTACATACTCCTTCTACAGGCTGACTATATTTGGCCATTCCCCTTTCTTTCTTTTATTTTTCATTTCTAAAAATCATTCCAAGCACAATATTTGACACGGAAGGTATACAATACCATAGGCAAAACCATTTAAAAAAGACAAACATAAGGGAAAACAAACAGCATATGCGTACCTAGAACACCCACAGTTTGTAAAGAGAGGGGCAAGATCAAAGGAAAAGTGGTCTAATTGGAGACTTTTACCCACCACAGAAGGAAAATACAAAGGAAAAGGGGGGTTACCCATACTAAGGGTTATACAAACATACACTGTTAGCAGTCTAGAGTGTTCAAGGAGAAGATAAAGCTATTGGGATTGGAGAGGTCCAAGTATCCAAACAATTCTGAAGCTGTACTGGTTCAAAAAATACATAGTGAGGTATATAGCTTGTATATAGTTTACCATGTTGTCTCCAAGTTACTGACCCTGTTATAATGTAAGCAAAAGACCCTGTTATAATGTAAGCAAAGGACTGTTCTAATGCGAAATTTGTTATCTGTAAACCGCGCTGATACCAAAGAGCGCGGTATATAAAAACTGTAAAATAAATAAATAAATAATAAAATATTGAAGGGAGTAACACACTTAGCGGACTTGCTAACTACATTACTTCCACCGAGCGGAATATTCAGCGGTACATACCCGGTTAGTGCTACTGAATATCCCATCTTAACTCTACTGAATGCTTAGCATTGGGGTGTTCCTGGAGTAGCACCAAGGGTTAGCCACTAGCCAGTTAACCCTAACGTTAGGCCAAAAAAATGCTGGAGTGGAGGAGTGGTTAGAGCAGTGGCCGTGTGGCCAAGAGAGCAGTGTTTGATTCCCATTGGCACTCGTGGTCTTGTGCAAGTCGCTATACCTTCCATTGCCTCAGAAGACGGGCCTAGCAATCTACTTCCAGTCATACTTTGCCAAGAAAACTCAGGGGCTGCTGGGTCCCCAGGAGTCAACATTGACTCATTGCATTGCATCTTTGGTTGGTTTGGCTATCTGGCCAGTGGCTGAATATTGCCACTGACTGGATGGCTAATTGCTCTGCTTAAGGCGAAAAAAGTTGAAGAACCCAATTCTTCTCAGGTTCCAAAGCAAATGTTGCTATCAGGGTAGCCTTTGTCAGCAAAGACTGGGATACTTCCAAAATGCCAATCACATCCGAATTATTAGGCTCGGCCCTCCTATCAGCACTGGAGCTTAAACCTCCTGCAGGGAGGCAGAGTATTTAGGTATTTTCTAACCATATTTATTTATTTATTTAATTTCTCTTATATACCGCACTATTCCATATCAGTGCGGTTTACATTAAACAGAACAATATACTAAGCGGGCGAGCCACAGAGTATTTACATCGAACGGGGATTAAACTTGGATTTAATTGGGGTAACATATCTACACATTATTTTATAACATATCTACAAATTATTTACAGTAATGCCTATGTTTTCGAGGTAATAGTCTATTCAGTATTAGCTAGCTTGGTCTGGCTATGCTTTGTCTTGCAGGGTATGTTGTTGGGATGCTCTGGGTGTTTGGTGTGAGTGTTTGTTTGTTGGTTTCCATAGCTGGATTCTGGATTCTGCCATGCAGATAACACTGGAGATATGGGAAAGTTTGAGTTGTAGGTTTAAATGCTGGTTAAAGTTCAGACAGCTCCATTTTTGCACGAATCAGCATCTTATCTTTAATCAATGCAGGCTGACACTCTTAAATCTCTCCAAGCTTTTGTTCCACAGTATCAAACCTTCTGTAATAAACTCCCAGAACCTACCCTACAATTAGTGCCCATCATGGTCACCATTATTAATGCTAGCTTATCCACTGGCCATTTTCCGTCCCTATGGAAATCTGCCATAGTTCACCCTCTTCTGAAACAACCTTCCCTCGATCCCTCCGTGCTTTCCCATTGGCGCCCTGTTTCAAACCTTCCCTTTTTGGCTAAACTGTTGGAACGTTTTGCTTTCGCACAGCTCAATTCTCATGTTGAAACTACTAATGCACTCCATCCCCGGCAATCAGGATTTCGTCCAGGTCATAATACTGAAACTGTTCTTCTGGCACTACTGAATGAACTCCACGTCGCTCATGATCGTGGAGACATCACCCTCATCGTTTCTCTTGACCTCTCTGCAGCATTTGATTTGATCGACCATCGGATTCTTCTTTCTCATCTGTATGATTTGGGATTACGTGGTAGTCTGCAAGTGGTTCTCTTCTTTTCTTACAGACCGCTCCTTTACCGTTCGTTGAAATAACCAGTCCTCTTCCTCACTCCCTCTCACCTGTGGTGTGCCCCAGGGTTCTGTTCTTTCACCTCTCCTGTTTAATATTTTCCTCTCTCCCCTCCCTCTTCTGATCCAGCAGTATCCGGTTTCATCATATATCTATGCCGACGATATTATCCTTTTATTCCATACTTCACCGTTGAACCTGGATATCTCCCAGTTCAATCGCTGCCTTTCTCATGTTGCCTCCTGGCTTTCCCTGAACTTTCTTCATTTGAATCCTGCAAAGTCCACAGCTATGTGGCTCTCTCTGCGCGGCTCTTGCCCAACCGTTGCTCCTCAGATTGATCTCATTCCAATTCCACTTGCCTCCTCCTTCCGCTATCTGGGAGTTACTTTAGACTCCTCTTTCCTTCCATAGTCACATCTCCACCCTCACTCGCCGTTCTTTTGCAGCTCTGTGTCAAATTAGAGCTGTCCATTCCCTTCTACTTCACTGATTACCCTAGTTCTGGCCTTGGTCATCAGCAGACTTGATTACTGCAATATCTTCCTAGCTAACCTTCCCACTTATCAGCTTAAGCGTCTACAGCTTATTTAAAATACGGCAGCCCGTCTTATCACATTTTCCCACCGCTTTGAGCATGTCACTCCCATCCTGTTTCGCTTACATTGGTTGCCTCTCCATTTTCGATTTCATTATAAATTTCTTATTCTAATACATAGAGCCGTTTACACATCTAATCCTCTCTACTTGACTGATCTTATCTCCCTTCACACACCGTACCGTAAACTTCGTTCCCTACATGGCAATCGCTTGTCTTTACCTTCTCCATCACAAGCACATCTGGAACAGACCCGTCACTCAGCTTTCTTTTTCTTAGGCCCCTCACTTTGGAACGCTCTACCACCCTCCCTCCGGCTGGAACCCTCATATCCCAAGTTTAAAGAGTTGCTGAAAGCCTATTTTTTCCGACAAGCCTTTGACCTCCCCCCTGACGTCCCTCCCTGAGTCTTTGTCTGGCCTGTCTCTCATGCTGTTACCATGTTTGGCTTTGTATAGTCATCTCCCTTTTTGCTTTTATGGTTTCCCCACCCTATGTTCGTTGTCCTTTTTGAGTTTCTGTCAGGTCTGTGTCTCGTGCTCTTATTGTATTTGTTTTATGCTGTCCTTTCTCCCTCTTTCCTATTATACTATGGCGTTCCTTTTCTATAGCTTAGTGGCGTGGACGTTTTATTGTACACCGCTCTAATGTTTCGACGAGAGCGGTCTATCAAATGGCGAAATAAAGATAAAGATAAAGAACCACCTCCTTTTCTTTCACTTGAGCCTGAAGGGAGCTAGAGCTTTTCACAATTTGATCCAAACGAGTCAGAACATACCTCTCAACCCTGCCAATTGTCTTGCAGACTTCACCCAGTTACCTCTTCAAGCTTCCTTGCCAGCCTCTGCAAGCGGACTCCACTTCTACTACAAAGATTGACTTCTCTGCTTCCTTCTCTGGAGTTAGGGGACCTCATTCCTCTCACCATGCCCTTCTCCATCCATCAGCAACAAGAAGATCATAGATGGATCATCTCAGGGTTCAACCTACTGATATAGTCGGCTGCTGCAACGCCATTCGCAGCTACACCGGGTCAGGGAGGCCCTTAGTGGTTCTCGGGGCTTAGCAAGATTTCAGAAACGCTGAGAGAGAGCCCTCCACCACCAGCTTCTCACTCCTAATGAACACTCAGAAATAGGAACCTTAAGCTTGTCGATTGGTGGCTAGGCCATGGTGAGCTTGGAGTCTTCTCCTTGCACTTGTCTGCTGTTGGAATGGATAATTATGGTAGGATCAGCATGGCTAAGTATGGAGTTCTTACTCTGCTGAACTCCCTGCTGCCATCTTGGCCTTTCTCTTCTTACCTAAAGAGGAAAGGTTTCGACCATCCACGTTCTAAAGGTTACTATATGGGTCTCTTGGGACCATACTCAAAATTGACTTTTTTCCCCCATTCTGTGCCCATGTAAGTAGAATCTTTCCTAAACGAAGTCCTGTGAAAGAAGTAGGGTGGGATTGAGGGACTTTTCCTAAAGCCCCTATGAAAGATATTTCAGAGGACAAATTTCCCTTGGAAAGACTGGGTGGAAAAATACTAATTCTTTAACCAAAACTAAACAATTCTTTGGACAATTGTTATATTAATCTAGAGAAAATTATCAAAGCTCGCCATGATGCCAGTTTTCTCCAGATCTGATATGGCTGCCAGATTAACCAGATGTAACTGTACCTCCAGATGTAAAAGAGGTGGCCAACCTCATTCATGGGCCTTTTGCAGAAAGGTTTGCTAGGCTTTGTGCATAGGTTAACTTAGTTTTGGCACACAATTTTGAGCGCTACCAACGCAGGAACAAGTTTTGTGCATGAGTTAACTGCACAAAGCGTCATGCAGACAGCAGTGCACAGCACATTTAAATTCATTTAAATGGATGGTATTGAAGCAATTAGCTCTGCAACACAGATGCAGAGAAGTGTGCAGAAGACGAGAAGGCGGAACTCATCACTGAGATTTCAATGCAAGATCTGAGGAAACCTAAAAGTGTTAGCTCATAAGTCTGCAGTGTCTGTTTCTTGAGTGTACAACATCCACAACATTTTTCTGACTTTGCTGAAGAAAGTAGTGAAAAAACAAGTAGCAGGAGAGCTATCTGGCTCATGAACATCAATATTCTGTGCCGAATAATATTGCTGTATATACCGCAAACCATTCTAGGAGATGTGCACAAGTGACAAATTGGTCTTTTTTTTTTTTTTTGCACAAGATATAGGTGTTGCTAAAGTAAACCCCACTGCACGTGTAGGCTCGCTTGCCTCCTTTAGTGCAGACGTGCGCACAGCTTATTTGCATGCTGTTTGATTACAGCATCAGCGGACAAAACTTCTGCATTAAACTTTGTTAGGAAGCGCTACAGTAGAGCTTTAGCACCGTGCTCTAGCAAGGATTTCTACATCAAGCCCTCCGTTTATGACTTAAAGCCGTAGGGAGCTGTGGAAGTTTTAGACCAAATGCTCTTTTTTCTTAATTCCCTTCCCTGCCCTGCTGAAATGTTTAGCAGTCACCTCCTTCCTTTCTCTCCCCTTTCTGTTTTGTCTCATTGGGTAACAGTACAGCAGTCTCTCTTTACTGCTAGTTTATAGACTCAGGAGAAAACTGTCTGTACCAACATGAAAAGTAAGGCGGGGAAGAAATCACAAGTTAAAACATCACAGAAATCCACTGCTGAAGTGTAGTGTCTTGTATAAGAAGGAAATATAAACTGAAAGCTATTTTGAATGCTTTGCAATGTATATTTAGGTCAGACCACTGGAGTGTAATAACTGTGGGAAACTACTAGCCGACTTTTGGGGAGACTGAGCATACAGTCACCAGAAAGACTCTGAGGTCTCACTCATTACTACAGTCCTTTAGTAACCTCTGAAGTACGTACATAAAGTTTTAAAAAGCTAGCAATAGATGTACCTTGTATATTTTCATGTTTCTCTCCTACTGACATTGGACAAATTGCTTCTTCTGTATACTTTGGAAAATTTCTTGTTTTCATACGGTTATATACTGTAACCATCTGATGTCAAAGAAGTGGATTGAGACACTAGTGCACGTCGTTACAGTCGGAACAAGTAAACCTTATGAGAGCATAAGATTTGCTATATAGGGTCAGATTAAAAGTCCATTAAGCCCAGTTTAATGTTTCTAACAATGGCCATTCCTAGTCATACGTGCCTGACAGGATCCCAAAAGGGTTTCTAGTCCTATAGGCACTCCTTGTGGCCTTGGGCAAGCCACTTAATCCTCCGTTGCCTCAGGTACACACAGATTGTGAGCCCTTTGCGGATGAGGGAATATATCCAATACCTGTTTGTAGTGATTACATAACATAAACCTCTTTGACTGAAGGAAAAGGCGGTAGTGAAAACTGGTCATATAAATAAATAAAAGGATTCCATGCTGTTTATCCCAGTAATAAGCAGCGGATTTCCCCTAGTCCACTTAAACGATGGTTTATTGACTTTTCCTCCAGGAACCTGTCCAATTCTGTTTTTTAAACCCAACCGCACAAACCGTTTTTACTACATCCTCTGGCGATAAATTCCATAGTTGAATTACATGTTGAGTGAAAATGCCTCTGTCTCTCCATGGTGTGACTATACCTTGAGTATTGTGTGCAGTTCTGGTCATCACATCTTTAAAAAAAAAAAGGATATAATGGAATTAAGTACAGAGAACGGTGACCAAAATGAAAAAGGGGTTGGAAGGATGAAGGTTAGGGCTCTTCAGCTTGCAGAAGAGACGGCTGAGGAGAAATATGATGCAGGTGTATAAAATAATGAGTGGAGTGGAACAACTAAAGCACAAAGACATTTAAGACTAATCAGAGAAAACGGTTTGCTTTGTCGTCTCCATTCCTTTCCTTTTAATTTCTAGTATTCTAATAACTGTCTTAGCCGCCACTGCACAGTGAACAAAGGATTTCTACATATTATCCGCAATGACACCTAGATCTCTTCCCTGGGATGTGATTCCTAATGTGCAATCTTGCATCATGTAGCTATAATTTGGCTTGTTCTTCCCTACGTGGATACATTTGCACTGCCATGTAAATTTCCTCTACCATCTGTATGCTCAGTCTTCCAATTTCTCAAGGTCCTCTTTCAGTACTTCATAATTCTCTTGAGATTTTAACAGTTTTGAATAATTTTATATCATTGAAAATTTGATCACCTCACTTCTAGTACATAAAACATAAGAACATAAGATATGCCATACTGGGTCAGACCAAGGTCCATCAAGCCCAGTATCCTGTTTCCAACAGTGGCCAATCTAGGTCATACGTACCTAGCAGTTTCCCCAAGGGACACAGGTTCCACAATGCTTGTACCTATTTGTAGGTCATTGATAAATGTGTTAGCAAATAGTGGATACAGTAAATTGACCATTTAGCCCTCCTCTCTTTTTTATCTTTTAATAATTTCACAATAGGACACTGCCTCCTATCCCATGACTTTTTAATTCCTCGAGAGTCCCTCATGAGGAACCTTGTCAAAGACTTTCTGACAGTCTAAATACACTATGGGGTCTATTCTGTCCCGCTGGGGCGTCGATTCCCACTATTTGTACCCTGCTGGCCCTGTCAAAAGCCTCTCCGTACAAACAAGGAGTTAGTATAGTGAGGCTTAGATGGGGGAGGGGGCATTGCGGAGACGGAGTTAAGGCGGGCTGTGGGATGTCCGCAACCCTGAACGTACAGGACCGATTCTGAAGTCGGCTCTGTACGTCCGGGGTCAGCAGACTACATGGGGGATGGCAGGACTGGGCAGAACAGTGAAGGTGAGGGAGTGAAGGGGGTTCCCCGCAGTCCGACCCTGGCCATGGAAGACCAGATCGGGGATCGGGCTGTGGGGAAAGGAAAGATGGTCGGCGGCTGGGGATCGCGGCTCCTGAATGGAGCCTGACTGTGTTAGCTCTGGCTCTGTACATGCAGGCCAATCAGAATCGGGTCCCGGCCTGCACGTACAGATCCTTGACCTGATCCTGATCCCTTGAGGCATGTCTAGCCCCCGCAGGATCAGAATTGGGTCTGCCTTGGTGTGCCACGTTCTGATCGGACGCACAGAGACCCAGACGTGCTCTATAGAATGTACCTACACATCAATCAGCTCACCTTTATCTGTTTGCTTGTTCACATAGTCTTGCTTCATGAATCTACCACATTTTTTGACAATCTTGGCTAAATCCATGATGGCTGTGTCCCATTAAACCACAGCTACCTATGGCAGTCATTTTAGAAGCCTTATTCTTGATTTGGAGGTCCAAAAATGTGCATGCGGACATCCAAATTGTGAAGATGTCTCTGGAGTCATTTTATAAACAGTGCTGGAAGATGTTTCCAGAGCCAAGGACATGCAAGTAGTCAGAGGCCGAGGTGGGGCAATAGACATAGACATCCCCGATTGATTTCAGAACCATTGGACGTCTGTGGCTGAACCAAGTCTAGACCTGGTCTAGCCATGAAGAAGCATTGAGGAAGGTGTGCATTTGGGCCTCTAAACATCTGGAGGGTGTAGAGAAGTTGACACACCACTATTCTTAGTGCTCTCCATAATTGCAATGATATGTTATGTATTATTGGGACATTTATGTTTGAATCGCCACTGCATGTCTCATAGACGTCCCTACTATTACTGTAAATATTATACCAGGGACGTCCATGTATAGATGGCCCTGCAGACGTCCATATCGGGCATGTCAATGTTTGTGAAATCATGCCTGAACTTGGACCTGCCTTTTTTTTCAGACTTTCTAGCTTGGATGCCCCAGATTGCACTTGGAAATCCTTGTGAAATGTGCTTTTATGTGTTCAGTAATTTCTTTATAATGGTTTCTACCATTTTTGCCTGGCACTGATGTCGGGTTCAATAGTCTGCAGTTTCCCAAATCACCCATTAAAACCCTTTTTAAAAATTGGTGTTATGTTGGGCCACCCTCCAATTCACAGGCGCTGTAGACGACTTCAAAAATAGTTTTAAATTACTAATAGTACGTCTGCCAGTTTACTTTTGAGTTCTTTCAGTACCCTGAGATGTATACCATCTAGTCTAGTGATTTGCTACTCTTTAGTTTATCAAATTAGCCTATTATATTTTCTAGGTTCACTAATATTTATTTCAATTTCTCCATATCATTACCTTTAAATATCATTTCTGGTATTTCTCTATTACATCAGCTTCAGTAAAGACTGAAGCAAAAAATAAATTTAGTCTCGCTATGGCCTTGTTCTTCCTTAGTGTCCTGTTTACGCCTGTATCATCTAATGGTCCAACTGACTCCCTCACAGGATTTTGTTTCAAATGTACCTGAAAACATTTTTGTTCCACTGTAAGCTTCTTTTCAAATTCTCTCTTTCCCTGGCTTTTCAATACTTTGCATCTAATTTTCCAGTGTTTGTTTCCTGTTTTCTTCATTCTGATCCTTTTTCTATTGTTGAAAGATTTTTTGGCTATAGCAGCCCTCTCATCTCACCTTTAAACCATGCTGGATTTCATTTTGCATTCCTTCCACTCTCTTTAAAGTATGGAATACATTTGATCTGAACTTCCAAAATGGTATTTTAACACAATGTTCTGACCTGATGTAAATGCTTAAGCATTGCAGCTGCTCCATTTAGTTTATTCCTAACCATTTTCCTCATTTGATCATAGTCTCCCTTTTGAAAGTTAGATGCTAGTGCAGTAGATATTCTTGCTTCCATTTATTAAATTAAATTTGATCAGGTTATGATCAGCATTGGCAGGTGGCCCCAACACTGTTACCTCTCCTACCAGCTCCTTTGTTCCACTAAGGTGTAGCATATATCCGCTCCTGAACCAACTGCTCCATGAAGCAGTCATTTATTTAATCTAAAGACTTTGTCTATCTCCCTAGCATGTCCTGATGTGACATCGAGGCAGTCAATATTAGAGTAATTGAAATTGCTCATTATCGTGATGCAAATTTTATTAGCTTTCCATCATATGTCTGTTCACTCTGGTCCACTCTATTGTCTCCCCCTTCTGACATGGAATTTCTATCCATAAAGATTCTACAAGGCATTTTGTTTCCTGCAAAACCTTTATCCTTTTGACTCAACATCCTCTTTAACATATAGCACCACCCCTCGATCAAGTTGATGTACCCTGTCATTGCAATATAATTTGTACCATGGTAGCTAGGTGTCCCATTGATTAACCTCCTTGCACCAGGTCTCTGAGATGTCTATTTTATCTACATCTTTATTCAGTGATATATATACACTAACTCTCCCATCTTATTTATTGATTTTTTTTTTAGACCTCTAGCATTTGTATACAGGCATTTCAAAGTATGTATTTTGTTCTTATTGGCAGCCTGCTTACCAGTTGATGGGGTAATTTGGGATCTTTTAACTCTGTTTTTTACTTAAAGGCACCCGAACTACTTTTACCTTTATTGCAACCTCTTTATTAGG
Organism: Ichthyophis bannanicus; assembly: GCA_033557465.1. Classification (NCBI taxonomy): domain Eukaryota; kingdom Metazoa; phylum Chordata; class Amphibia; order Gymnophiona; family Ichthyophiidae; genus Ichthyophis; species Ichthyophis bannanicus. Next base: position 809,929,441 of record CM066036.1, read on the forward strand.
AATGCCCTATCCGTCCTAATTCGGTAATATCCTTCCGAACCATGCGCTCCTTGATAGACTGCCGACTTCCCCCGTTATCTGTTGTGTTACTTACTTACAGATGAAAATACACTGTGGTGTCAGATTTCACTCTCTTAATCGCGTAACTAATTGGTAATGTAATGCCTCCTTGGGTGTGCTTCTGGGTCCAGAACTGGCCTGGCTGGAGTCCCCTTGAGGGCAGGCTCCTTCGGTCCTCATCAGTTTGGCGCCTGGTGCTCCACCTGGGGAAGAAAGGTGTTAGCGGGCAGGATTTTCCTCCTTTCACACCAGGAAATCTCTCCAAAACCACTGCTGTGAACAAGACTGGCCTAAATAGTATTTACAATTTATTTACAAAATGCATGCATCAAGTATTGTGATAAAGTAATGCAGCATGTAACAACGGCTGTAAAATCGCCGCTGCAGGGGGCGCGCATGAGAACAGCGATCCCGATGGGGGTGAGAGCGGGAGCTCCCCCTTCCTCCTCAGGCCAGCCAATCAGCCAGTAACAACAGCTGTAAAATCGCCGCTGCAGGGGGCACGCATGAGAACAGCGATCCCGATGGGGGTGAGAGCGGGAGCTCCCCCTTCCTCCTCAGGCCAGCCAATCAGCCAGTAACAACAGCTGTAAAATCGCCACTGCAGGGGGCGCGCATGAGAACAGCGATCCCGATGGGAGTGAGAGCGGGAGCTCCCCCTTCCTCCTCAGGCCAGCCAATCAGCCAGTAACAACGGCTGTAAAATTGCCGCTGCAGGGGGCGCGCATGAGAACAGCGATCCCGATGGGGGTGAGAGCGGGAGCTCCCCCTTCCTCCTCAGGCCAGCCATTCAGCCAGTAACAACGGCTGTAAAATTGCCGCTGCAGGGGGCACGCCCATGCCTTGCGGGCCCGCGCCTGAGGGCCTCGCCAGAGGGCCCTTTGGCGTGGCCCTTAGGCGTTGGACCATGGCAGTTTACATTGATATCATGGACTGCATCGTGATGCCTGCATTCGTGGTAACATGCTGTTCTTGTTCTTCTCCTCTTCTTATCTGTTTGACTGTTTCTGTCCTCTATTCTATCCTATCTTACAAATGGCATTCTTTTCCTATTTCCTCAAATGATGTAAACCGCTTTAATACCTTTTGGTCTGAGCGGTATATCAAATGATTAAGATACATAAACATAAACATGTACAACACATAGTATGATAAATGGTTCAAGTAGGTAAAGTGAAATAACAATATAGGATACAAGATAAGGCAGTTCAAACATTATAGGTAATGACTTAAATAAACATGTGAAGCTTATGGATTTGACCTTAATAACCTGTCTCCTGACTCCCCTCCCTTTCCTTTTGCCCACCAGCCCCAAGTCTCACCCACTGCTGGAGCTCTGGGACTGGTGGCTGCTTGTGAAAGGAGAGGTTCTGCAGTTCTATCCAATCGCTGAGACTGTAGCCTTGGCTCCACCTTCTCCAAGTTCTCCTCCAATCCAGAGCAGATTTTGTACTCCTGTCCAATCAGTAACAACTGTTGCAGCTTTCCCTTGAGCTGATCTGCTGCTGGATCCCCCTAGGTCTTGTGGCTCCTAGTCCAGAATGGACTCTGCCGCTGCAGCTCTCTCTGGAGCTAATTCTCCACTGCAGCTCCCCTGGAGCTGATCCGCTGCTGTAGCTCCTTCTAGAGCTGATTCTCTGCTGCAGCTCCCAAATGACCCGATCTGTCACTGGGCCCTTCTGGGTCATGTGGCTCCTAGTCTGGAATGGACTCTCTGCCATTGCAGCTCCCCCTGGAGCTGATCCACCACTGTAACTCCCTATGGAGCTGATTCTCCACCACTGCAGCTCTCCAATGAGCTGATCTGTCACTGGGCCCTTCCTGGGCCTTGTGGCTCCTGGATTCTGTGCTGCTGCAGCTCTCTATTGAGCTAATCCACTGCTGGACTCCCAAGCCTGGATTAGCGTCTCTCTGCTGCCATCTCTACTCTTTAGGTTGGGAGGAGATCGTCAGCCCCCCACTCCTACCTTCAACTGGATCTGTAAGGGATCTGTAGGAGGCTCTCTTCTGGCATCTTCACTCCTGAGCCTGAAAAGTGTGCTAGGTTTTGTGCATAGCTTAGCTCACGTTTAGCGCACAATTTTGTGCACTACCAATGCAGGAATAGGTTTTGTGCATGAGAACTGTGCACAAAGCCTAGTGGGTCCCCAGGGATTTCGGGTCATCTGAGGTGAAGTATCCTACTTCACCTCAGATTCCCCTTTCCTCCCAGTTGCATCTTTATGCCAGCCCTGAGCTGGCATTAAGAGTAGAAAACTGCACTAAGGGACCTGTTACTAAGCCATGCTGACCGCTAGCATGGAGTACAGTGTGCAATAAGTGCATAGTGCTAAAAGTTAGCAAAAACCCCTTATATGGCAGCTTGAACACTAGCTGTAGTACTGCGAGACTACCTAGAGGGTTCAAGTGGCGCCATTTTGAATGCAGCACCAACAGGGACAGGAGCGACTGGATTTTGGGATTCTTCTAGTGGAAGGGGGAGGGGGTGTTGCCATACAGTACCAGCCCCTTTAAGATTAGTATTCAACAAGCATTGCGCTACACAGTTGTGTGTTAACGATAAAAAAATATATCCCCACACATTTTTGCCCTTTTAAGCTGCTTTAAGGGGCAAATATCATGTGTTATTCCTGTAACACACTTTAATAACTTCCCACGTAGTGTTAACACCTCAACTACTATAATTCTGCTCTATGTGATTTACATCTTTCATCTATTAAACCACTTGAAATTGTACAAAATGTGGCTGCCCATCTTGTAACCAGTTAAAGTTACAGGCATATATATATATTCTGTTTTGTATGTACTTCATTAGCTTCCAGTCGAATGGTATATTCAGTTTAAAGTTGCAGTGCTCTTTAAAGCTACAGAACTTGGTCTTGGTTAAATTTTATCATCTTAGATGTTTGCCAAGATTCGAGACCCAGGATTTAATAGAGATTCCAGTTTTGCATCATATGCACGAAACGAGACTCCAAAATAGAGTGATTGGAGTGAGTTCCCAGTTAAGAACATGAGAACATAAGATTCGGCAAGCTGGGTCAGACCAAAGGTCCACTGAGCCTAGTTTCCAGCAGTGGCTGATCCCGGTCACAAGTACCTGCCAGGTTCCCAAAAGGTAGACAGACTCCATGCTGCTTATCCAAGGAATAAGCAGTGAATTTCCCTGGTCCACTTTAATAATGATTTATGGACTTTTCCTCCAGGAACTCATCCAAACCTCTTTTAAACCAAGCTACTAGACTAACAGCTTTTACTACATCATCCGGCAGCGATGTTGGATTAATGACCGATGGACTTGATTTCAGAAAAAAAGGTGTATTATTTTATGCCGGTAACCCTCCCTTGCCATGGAAGAAAGGCCTGGCAATCTTATTCCGCTCACACTGCCAAGAAAACTCAGGAGCTGCTTGCTCGCCGGGAGTCAGCGCCAACTCGAAGGCACACATTGCATTTTGGTTTTATGAGGGAAGTTTGCTTTCGTATTGTTTTTAAGTGACGGGGTTTTTATGCTTTTAATTTTGTAATTTGTTGAGCACCATCACAGGTAGGGGTGCAGTGGGGCGGATCTAGTTTTCTTAATGCAGTCCCGGTGCTGTCGGCACGTCCACTTGCACGCTGTCATAACTCTCGGCAAAAAAACAAAGCATCTAACACAGAATTAAAATTGAGCACTGCTATTTAACTGCTTTACAAGGAGAGTCGGTTACTGAACACCCCCTCGGGCTTCAACCACAAAAGTGAGAATCACCCTCCAAACAGTAGCAAGGAGAGATAACTGTCAGCTTCATTGTTAATGGCGGTACGTTCACAGCACTTATCCAATCCTTCTTATCAAAAAAAAAATAAGCAAGGAACTGCATCATGCTGGATATATCCTGGCTACTCAGCCCCTCAACCTTTTAAGGCTTTTCAACATGTGGTGCTGCTAATGTATGTCCATCAGTGTCAACAGATAAAGGGCGGAGCAATCTTTTTTGACATGAGCTGTCTTTCTGCAAGGAAACTTAGAACAGGCTATTCCAGCTTGGATTTTCCAAGTAGCAGTGTGAAACTGGGGGCCCGGCCCTGTCTCCACAGGCAGAGGGAAAACCTCCCCTCTCCTGCTTTCTGTAGTCTGTTACAGCTTCTCGTACAAAAGAAAAGGCTGAAAAAAATACTTCTCCGTTCATTTCAGTATCTTTTACCTTCTTTCCTCAACGTTCTGTTTGCCCAAGGAGAGGGAGGGAATTACAGCACATCCCACAGCAGTCTCTGACTGCCAATCTCCCCATGCTGCTCCCCAGAAGAAACACACAAAATAAAGTAAAACTTCCCAGCAACTCAGTATCAGTGACATTCACTACCATGTTCCAGAAATCCCGTTTCTTCTTGCTCTCCCTCAAAGAGATTTAAGCTGCTTCTCTACCCTCTTTGGCTTCCTCTGTGTTAGTTGATTGCACTAGCAGCAGTTCAGGCTCCACGTGACTACAGGGAGTATTTTATCCATTCACTTCTCACTGATCTGGGAGTTTTTAGCTGGGGCTGCCTGCCCTCTCCAACTAAGCTGCTCTGTTGAGCTGCTTTGCACTTCTTTGGTAAAGGGGTCTTTCCTATGTCTAGCAGGGATCTTGTCTCCATTCCTTTCCTTTTTATTCCTGCTTCTGTCGGGGGGTCAGATATGCTTTCTCAAGACCTTGCAGGCTTCCTCCTACTTCCTGTTACAGTATGTTCATTTTTTCTGTCTTGTTATATGTGAATATTTAATATTCTACAACTGTTGCATTGATTTCCCATACAATATCATATCTACTTTAAAGTAGAGATGATTAAATTTAAACTAGGCTTCTCTGCCCCCTGTTTGGCACAGTTTTGAACTGACACATGTCCTGTCATCCTATTTGATCTGGCCATTAAAACACACTGACTTTATCTTCACTGAGATGGAATAAGCCGCATACTGACATACAAAATCAAATTTTCACAGGAAGTTGTATGTTTCACTTAATCCAAAAATCTAGGATAAAGACCTCAGAGACGTCCTATCGAGAAGTGAAAAGCCCAACAGCTCGCCACCTGCAGTCACTATAGGCTGAAGGACTCATCCTCGTTGGTCATAAAAACCCCTAGACATGAAGGGCTTGATTGTGCCCCATGCTTTATTCTCAGTTAACTCACTCTGTATGTAGTTATTGTTTCATAACCACCTGTATGTGTCATTAGTTGTATATCTAGAATGTTCCAGTTCTCTGCAAAACAGCTGCTCACGCACTGTTAATTTGTTCGTTCCATGTAAACCACCTTGAATAGTAGAAAAGCGATATATAAGCAACATTGAATAAATAAATTCGGCACTTGCGGCAAGTGCTATTATAGCGATTAGCCAGCAGCACTGAAAATTAAATGCGGATGGTCAATGCCAGGGTCATGTCCAGCATTGAGTATCTGGGGTCGCCGCAGAGCCTGATCGCTAATTGGGCAGTGGCGATATTGAGCTGTTGCCCGGTTAGGGGATATGCGGCGAGAGTTAGGTCAGGGTTTCCTGCTTCTGGCTTTCACTGGAGATCGCAAACTGGGCAGCGGTTCGGTATTGCTGCAGACTGGTTTGCGATCAACTGCACCTCTGCTCTACCCAGAACACCCCCGACACGCCCCAATGCTAAGCAGTTAGTATTGGGGCATATAGCGGTATTTTTCGGGGATATTTAGCATCACTAACCATGCTATTGCCACTGAATAGCCAGATAAGGGGCATTTACATGGTTTACACGGGCCCAACCCGTCCGTTGTGTGAGAATGTTGTTCTTTACAGGACCCCACGCAAACTTCATTCACACACAATGGATGGCTTCAGAGTTGAGCTAGGGAAGCCGCACGAGGCCCCGGCTCACCACTGCACAGCCGCCAGCATGAAAAGCGCCGTTTTCCCTCATGCTGGTGACTGTGTTACTGTGAAGCACGCGAGTGCTGGGACATGCCCTTTAACCTTTCCCGGCATTTAGCGCGTTTCACAGTAACAGCCACCAGTGTGAGGGAAAATGGTGCTTTTCATACTGGCGGCTGTGCAGAGGAGAGCTGGGGTCTCGCACGGGCTTTCTCAGCTCACCTCTGAAGCAGCTTAGATAGGCATGGGGCTCTTTGGGGGGGGGGGTCCTAGGATAGGAGAGGAAATGGCCAGTGGGGGGCTTGGACTAGAAATAGAAACATAGAAACATAGAAACATAGAAACATGATGACAGAAAAAGACCACAAGGCCCATCTAGTCTGTCCTTCCATAACAACAACTACAACAGTCCACTTTTTACCTTTAGAGATCCTCTGTGTTGGTCCCATGCTTTTTTGAATTCAGTTACTGTCCTCATCTCTACCACCTCCACTGGGAGACTATTCCACGGATCCACTACTCTTTCCGTAAAGAAATATTTCCGCATATCACTCCTGAATCTATCTCCCTTCACCCTCATCCCATGTCCCCTCGTCGCAGAACTTGCTTTCAATTGAAAGAGGCTCTCTCCCTGAACATTTATGCCACGGAGGTATTTAAACATCTCAATCATATCACCTCTATCCCGCCTTTCCTCTAAGGTGTACATATTAAGATCCTTAAGTCTGTCCTCATATGCTTTATAATGAAGACTACTAATCATCTTAGTAGCAACCCTCTGCACCGACTCCATCCTGTTCACATCCTTTTGAAGGTGCGGTCTCCAGAATTGCACACCATACTCCAAATGAGGTCGCACCAAAGACTTATACAGAGGCATTATCACCTCCTTTTTTCTGCTAGCCATTCCTCTCCGTATGCACCCAAGCATCCTTCTAGCTTTTGCCGTCGCCTTTTCTACCTGTTTAGCTACTTTAAGATCATCGGACACAACTACGCCTAGGTCCCGCTCTTCTTTAGTGGACAAAAGTACTTCACCTCCTATGCTGTATTGCTCCCTTGGATTGCTGCAGCCCAAATGCATGACCTTACATTTTTTAACATTAAATCCCAGCTGCCAAATTCTAGACCATTCTTCAAGCTTAGCTAGATCCCTCCTCATGTTATCTACACCTTCCTGGGTGTCTACTTTATTGCAGATTTTGGTATCATCCGCAAAGAGGCAAACCTTACCCGACAGCCCTTCCGCTATATCACTAACAAAGATGTTAAAAAGAATCGGACCAAGGACAGATCCCTGGGGCACACCACTGGTAACATCCTTCTCCTCAGAGTGAGCTCCATTTACTTGTACTCTTTGTCGCCTCCCACCCAACCAATTTCTAACCCAAGCAGTAACTTTAGGGTCCATCCCTAAGGTGCTCAGTTTGTTTATAAGTCGCCTGTGAGGAACAGTGTCAAAGGCTTTACTGAAATCTAAATAGACCACATCTAGAGCTCTCCCTCGGTCCAACTCCCTGGTCACCCAGTCAAAGAAATCAATCAGAAATGGGCTGATGGGGCAGGGCTTGGACTGGAAATGGCTGATGGGGGGAGCTAGGATTGGAAATGGGCTGATGGGGGTCTGGAATATGACTGGAAATGGGCTGACAGGGGGGGGCTAGGATTGGAAATGGGCTGAGGGGGAAGCTTGGACTGGAAATGGGCTGATGGGGGGTCTGGAATAGGACTGGAAATGGCTGATGGGGGGCTAGGATTGGAAATGGGCTGACGGGAAAGAGCTTGGACTGGAAACGAGCTGATGGGGGGCTAGAATTAGAAATGGGTTGATCTGGGTGCTAGGACTGGAAATGGGCTGAGGGTGGAGCTAGGACTGGAAATAGGCTAATGCGGGGTTATGGGAGAATAGGACTAGAAGGGAGCTGATGCTGGGTGGGGCTGGAACTAGAAGGGAGCTGATGTTGGGGGAGAAGTGGAAGAGGATGGGGCTGGGGGAGTGAGGATACAGAGGGAAAAAGATATTTTGTGTGGCAGGGCAGAAAAATCTACGATTGGCCGGGTATTGGGAGAGTAAGGGGGGACTGAGGATGGAAGGGTGAAATTTGAGTGGATGAAAAAGGAATAAAGAAAGAGATGGAGGAAAGAGCAAAAGGGGAAAGATCAGTATGTTAGAGCAGATATAGAGAGAAAGTGGAAAAAACTAGAAGAGAGAAGAAAGGACAAAAGGACAGCAGACAATGGAGTGTTAGCCAAAGACACAAAGAAACCAGAAGAAAGTGATTGGAGCAATTGGAACTGAAAAATAAAATGCCCAAACAACAAAAGGTAGAAAATACTTTTTTATTTTGAATTTTTTAACCGGAATATGTCAGCTCTGGGAAATCTGCATCATTAAACTTCTTTGCGTTTTATTTAGTACAAGAGGACATTAATTTATAGTTTTATTTCTCCAGTGTTGTTGTACATTCCAAGTTTGGCTTTTGGGGTTCCCAGTTTAATTATTGTCTTCCTATTTCTAAATTGTGATCCCTTATTTATTTATTTTATTTAACGTTTCTTCTATACTGCGCTATTTATTATCAGTGCGGTTTACATTTTAACAAGGGTCGCTCAAATCAGTCAAGACTGTTTTGCGTTTACATTATAACAGGAAGTAAAACTTGGAGCAAAATACAAAGTAACTATATACATAATTTGTGTGGCGACGGTCTATGTTCTGCATGTGTAACCGAGCTGAGGTATTCTGTTCATGTAGTTTCTATGTGCCGCTTGCTCTCTTTCCCCGGTAGGAGATGCATTGGTATTCTCTGAGATGTATTGGTTTAATATTTGCAGTGTTGCCTTTTTGATAGGTAGGGTTTGGTGCTTTGTGAGTCTTCGTAGTACTGTTATGATACGGTGGGTTTGCTATCGGTTCTAAATGCACAAATCAAGAAAAAGTCCCAAAGCCCAGGAAACAACAAAACAACCATTCAAAACAAATCCTGTGCTACCACTGCTGTGCCCTAAAATTTTTCTGAATAACCAGTCTTTCTTCATATGTGGTCTATCTGCTTATTTGCCCGTGCAATTTGTATTACATAGGTCATACCACCAGGCCTGTGAAGACTCGCTCAATGGAACATGCCTCACGATTGAATACTAGGACTCTTCAGGCTCCCATTGTGGAGCATTGCCTTCGGGAAAATCATACTTTTGATCAGCTGTACTGGAGAGTTATGGATTTTATTCCACCTGATCCATGCGGTGTTAATCACATTTATAAGTTACAGAAAGCTGAGCAGCGATGGATTTTCCGTTTAGATACGGTTGCCCCACATGGTCTAAATGCAGCTCTTGAATGAGGCACTTTGTTTTCACAGTCTTGATGGAATGGTCATTCAGAAGTGGTCCTTTTGTTTTTATACACCAATCTTATGGCAGGGATTCCCCTGATTCAGTGGGGTTTCCCCTTCCCATAGGCTGTTCACCTGGTTGGGAGTTTCTGTTGGCCCTCTGGATCTGTCACTCACTCTTTGGCTGACTCTGACGTCAGATGCCATTTTCAGGCACTATAAATTTGCTGGTTGCCAGTTTGTGCTTTTTCGCTTCTGTGACTGCAGGATTATATTTCAACCTGATGCAGGGTCATACATAACAGACCCGAAACGTAACACGTTGTTTATTGTAACCTTCTAGAAGCGTCACTGGAGCTTTGAAATCTTAAGACATTTCAGATAAGTGACTGCAAAGTGCAATTTGTTTAAAAGTTTTGATTAAAAAGGAGCGGCTGTTTCTAAGAGGGGATGGTTTTCCTGCTCCCTCCGTTCTAGCGCTCCGACAAAAAGTAAAATATTAAAATGTTTGATTAATTACATTTTTGGTGAAAAAGCTTAGGGCACAGCAGTGGTAGCACAGGATTTGTTTTGAATTTATTTATTTAGACAGATTTGTATACCACCTTATCCTACAATCAAAGTGGTTACATGACATCACAATTGGGGTTACATTTAACATGTGGGTGCTTTACAACATTTAACATGAGGGTATTTAACAACATTTAGACAGCACACTTGGAGGGTTACATTTAGAATGAGGGTATCTTCGTGAGTCTAGTTGGGCTGATTGGGTATTGAGTTGGCGGGGGTTGTTGCAATACCGCTCGTGTGGGGACTGTTGTCTATCTGCTCATAGGTTTCTGTAAAGAGCAGAGTTTTAAGGTCTCTGAGGAAGTCTGTGATGTCTTCTAATGCCCTTTGGCTCATTGGGAGGGAGTTCCATAGTGTGGATGCCAGCACTGATGGAGCTTTTCTTGAAGTATTTTGTTTAGTCTTGTGGTATCCTGCAGGTGAGCCTATCATGTTATCATTATTGTTCCTTCTTGGTCTATTACTAGTATCCCTTGTTATGATTTCTTGTAGTGCATCTGCCGAGAGATGGTGGATGATTTTGAAGATGATCAGGATTGTTTTAAATTTTGCTCTGGCCACCATTGGGAGCCAATGTAGTTGTTGTAAGACGGGGGTGATGTGCTCAGATCTTGGAGTGTCAGTAATATCGCAGTTCAGGAAGGCACTCAAATACCACCTTTTCCTCCAATACTACCCAACCACCAATGGCACCTAGACATCCCCTCTGAAGAGATTACCTACGTTCACTATGATAATTTTACTCATTACCATGTAAATATCTCATGTATATCATAATTGACCCCTGTTATACAAGTTACTCCTCACCATGTAAATATCTCATGTATATAGTTACCCCTGTTATCCAAGTTTGATCACCTGTTCGATGTAAAACCAAACAGCATGTTGTTATGGTCGTTGTGTTATAATGTAAACCGCGCTGATGCCAAATAGCGCGGTATATAAGAGATTGTAATAAATAAATAAATAAATAAATAAATGGGTTCTAAATGGTCATTGTTTAAAGTACTTCCTAATGTGCCTGGCGCTTGTCACTGGAGTATAGTAATGTAGAAATCTGGTAGTCTTTCTTTATCCAGATACTCATTAAGAGGCATGTTTACTAAAAGTTAGTGCACGTTAACATTATGCAGATATTTATGCAAATGAGGCCCTGCAATGAGTCTTCGCACATGACCCCGCAGCCCCCTTGGGCCATCCCTGGGTTTATATGTTTGTAAACCATGTAAATGGCTTGGAATATCGGACCTGAAGTCCTTTATTTGCTTTTTTGCTTTTTTTTACTTTTTAATTTTCAATAATTTATAAAATGTTAAACAAAAACTTATCTTAATTCAGCCAGTATTCACACTTTCAGCCAATACTCCCACACTAGATGTGGCCACGTTTCACTGGCTAGCTTCATCGATGTGGCCGTGTTTTGCTGGCTAGTAGCACCCGGAGTGTGTTTTCAGGAATTATACCAGTTGCCAGAGTCTTCATACAGCAATTGCACTGTAAAGCATCATAAAGCTCAAAAACTATTTACACTATTCATTGCTGTATATCTCAGTAAAGATGATAAACTCATTTGCAAAAGAGCTCTCTAAACTCTAATAACATCATTGCAAATGTAAACCTTTTACTAATTTTAATTCCAAATTGATTTTTTTGTTGCAAACTTTGCATCCCAATGGCCTTAACATGTCTTTGGATTATTCAGCGTTTTTTTTTTATTTTATTTTTTGATTGTTTGACAATTTGGAGTACAAGTGGTTAATCTTAATCACCATTTTTGGAATTAGCATATTTGTGGGTTTTGTTTTACTTCGATCAGTTGGAGACGAGCCACTGCACATCAGTCTGAGATGAGACATTTTTTATGCCGCCTCTTGTGTGTCATCAGTGACATCATTCCTTTTTCCAACTGATGTGGTCCTAGTGGCGGCTCTTTGAAAAGGTGCCGTGTTCAACTAAACTCCCTTTGAGTTTGAGTGCACATGGAGGTATCCGCTGAATTTGCTTTCCTTGCTCCATGCCCCTCTGGAGAAAATTCCAAGGTGCCGACATTCTTCTTGCATCTTGGTGCCAGTAAGGAAGGCCTGGCGCTTTTGATTGCAACAGGATCCCAGAGTGAGTGTATATTTGCCCCTGCAAGGGAATGTAGAGTTTCCCCCCGGAGTGGCAGACTAGAAAGTTCCACAAGTGGGGGGGAGGGGAGATTAGACGGGTTGGGCAGGTATTAGATGACAAGGGAAGTTGCTAAATTCTGTACAATTGCAGCGGGATTTGCGTTCCTTCAGCTGCACCTACCACAGGCGAATCTACAAATGGGATGAGGACAAATTGCAACATATATGGAGGTTAGAGGAGGAGGACTGGAAGTTGACCATTTCTGCAGTACACAAAAGTATCAGTTGTGAGTAGGCAGGTGATTGGGTGGAGGGGCTGAACTTCAAAACCTGTTTGGCCCATGTTTCAGGAGTGGTGTGTAGTGCACGGCTTTGGGAATATCAACATAAATTGTTGTTGAGGGTATATTTTTCAAAGGTCTGGACATATCAGGTGGGACTAGTGCTGTTACCAGTATGTGAGAAGTGTGGGGAGGAGGAGGACACTTTGGGGTGCATGCTGTGGCTGTGCCCATTGGTCCGAATGTTTTGGGAAAGGATGTTAGCCATCATTAAGGACACTGTGGGACAGTTAGTTCGAGGGGAGGCTAGGGCGGTCATTTTTGATGTCCCAGGGGTTTATGGCATCAAGGGGCGGTTTGAAATGCTTTGGGTTCGGAAGGCTTTTGTGTTGGGGGGAAAAAAGCGATCATGCAATACTGGCTGTCCCCAGAGGGGGTCATCCTATTGGCATTGGCAGAATGCCTCACATGAGCTGCTGCTTATGGAGCAAATGAATGCAAGGGGTCCCCACAGAGTAGGGCGAAATTCATGTTGGTATGGGAAAAGTACCTGTAGTTTTTAACTTCATGTGCCCGTAGCTTGGTAGTGAATACATTCTGAGGGGTTGGCTGAAGGCTGGAAGGGGGAGCAGTGCAGATGTTATGTGACTGGGACTGTACTTGGACCCCATGGGACCCACCTCATAAACCATACCCCCCCCCCCCCCGGCACCATCAGAGATACTGGGTCCCGTGGGATTCGGGGTGGATAGAGGGGAGGGAATGGGGGGATTAGGATTGGAGTTTGGAGTGTTTGGGAGGTGCTTGGAGGGGGGGGGGCGCTTGACCTGCACATTTATTTATTTATTTATACATACATTTATATACCGCATCTTCCAAGGTTCAGTTGCGGTTTACAGTTGAACAACACTTAACAAAACAAGTTTGTTTTACAGGGAACGTCATATTATAACAGAACATATCTACAAGGAACATCAAATTTATATATAGTATATATGGTCTAAACATTAACCAGGAATTGGCTTGATGGGGGGGGGGGAAGGTTGAACTTGGGGGTAGAATGAAAAAATTGTAAAAAAAATTAGCTGATTTTGGGGTTTGGCCGGTTGGAAGCCTATTATTATGTGTTTGTACTACGGATATGGCTTTTCTGTATGATACCTGGTGTCAATACACAGATTTATTTTATTTATTTATTTATTTTAAACTTTTTCTTATATACCGCTTTTCAAGCCATCAAAACAGTTTACAAAGAACATTGGGCAAGGGATATGTTTGGAATATTATAACATTGTAACTTTGTCAACGTGTGTGTGTGTATATATATGTGTGTGTGTATATATATATATATATATATATATATATATAATATACTCTCCGGGGGTAGGTCGGAGATGTGAGTTTGAGTTTTGGGTGGATGGGATGATAGTGGAGTGGAGGGAAGGAGAGCCAGGAGTTTTAAGGCTGAACGTTTTAGGGGTCAGTTCCAAATTATTCCTGAAACAGAAGTGGTTTTAGTTTCTTTCGGAATTCGGTTGGGTCATTGATGGCTCTTAGGCTGCTTGGCAGGGCATTCCAGTTTGTGGGTCCGTAGATTGAGAAAGTTCTGTTGCAGATAGTCTGTGAGCTTTTGGTTTTCTGATTGGTACGTATGTTGAGTAGGCTTTGGTGCATCTGTCTTCTTGTTCTGTTATCCGGGTTCTTCTGGAGGAGGATTTGTAAGTATTATGATTAGCTGCAAATTGGAAGTGAATTGTTTTATAGTTGATTGGGGCTTGGATTAGGAGCCCGTGTTGTGTCTTAAGGGTGAGTATGATATGGTCTTGTCTTTGTGTTCCGGTGACTAGGCGAGCTGCTGTATTTTGGACTAGTTGTAGGGAATGTAAGGTATGTTTTGGGAGTTCATGGAGAATTCAGTTACGATAGTCAAGGTGTGGATTTATTAATGCTTGACATACTATTCTGAAGTGGTCAGCGGCTAGTAGAGGACGTAGTTTGTGGAGGGTCCTGATTTTGTGGTATATTGCTGAGGTAGTTTTTTTTGATATTAGGTCAAAAGTTTAATCGTTGGTCCAGTCTGACCACCAGGTATTTGACTTCTGGTTGTACTTTTATTTAGTTGTCAATCATGATGCTTGCTCAGGGCTGTATAGGTTGGGTCATTGGTTATGTGCAGAATTTCAGTTTTGGTGTAGTTGATTGTGTGTTTGTGGTAAGTTGGCCACTGTTTATTGCTTTGAAGCACTGATTATCGTGGGGATTAATTTTTGGGGAAAAGGGGGCATATAACATCAGGTCATCTGCATAGAAGAGGTAGAATATATTGCGTTGCTTTATGAGTTACAGATAGAAGTTGAAACAGAGCACAGATAGTGAGGAGCCTTGGGATATTTTATTTATTTAACAGGCTTTATATACCACTTTATCATTTCAATCAAAGCGGTTTACATTGTAACTTAAACTTGGTAATGTACATTAAACAGGGATATTGATAACTTGGATTTTTATGAGGCAGTGGAGGGTTAAGTGACTTGCCCAAGGCCACAAGGAGTGCTAGTGGGAATCAAACCCTGGTCTCAGGGTTCGCCAAGCCATTGCTCTAACCATTAGGCTACTCCTCCTTGAAGATGGCTGAACATGTGTGATGTGCCATTAAGATCAGTATATAGCAATGCTGGTATGATGAGAGCAGAAATATATTCGGCATATCTTGAATCTATGCTGTTTAATGGATTTATTCTGGAGTGATTCGGTGAATAACACCATTTGTAAGTTGGCGCTGGAAGAAGGAATTTTTTATTAGTAAAGGTTTACAGGTTTTTTTATATGCAAAATGTTTACAGTTTAAATTTGCAATTATGTTGTTAAAGAGAGCTGTTTTTCAAATGACTTTTCATCATCTTTATTAAGATATATAGCAAAGTTCCCCTTGGGGGTCATTCTAGAACACGAATTAGGGGTTTTGTACATGCGGCAGGGATGTTTATGTGCCAAAAATATCCTAGACCGTATTCCGAAACACTGCTGACATGTACATCCATAGCGCCAGCATGGGGATCTCAGAACGTGGGTGGGAGAGGGCAGAACTGGGGCATGGTCAGCACCAGAGACGTATAAAGCGTATTCAGGAAAGGTCCGTATACGTATTAAGTGTTTCCCAGAAACATCCATGAAGGACTAGAAAAAGGGACTGCTACTTCTGGAGAGAGATCTGCAATTGTGAGTATATACTTCTGGGAATTTTCTGAAAGGACTTCTTTTTATTAAAGCTAATTAATCTGTGAACCCAGTGTTTTTTGTTAAACCAGTCAGGGCCTAGTAGCAGCAGTTTAAGTTTAAAACACAGAACAGAACTTTCTGGTTAAATTTGGAACCCAGCAGAGAGCTTGTAGTTTAAATTTCATAATAAGTCAGAGCCTAGCAGCAGCAAAGAGCTGTAATTTAAATCAAATCAGAATATAACTTAGCATAAAAGGCAAAACAGGGTCAGTACTCTTTGAGAAACAAATAAAGTCTTCTAGAGACCTTTACAAAGAGGTCTTCTACCTAGGGGGCAAGAGATCTGTGAAACCTTTTCAATAAGTATTAACACCAGGTGGCAGGTCAAAAGGCCATTTTGAAAGACTCCTTCTATCCAAGCAAGGACTGTTAATCACCCAGGAAGTTGGTTACAGCTTACCTCAGCAGCACAGGACAGGGTACTGTGTAGCAACCCTCTTTTAATAAGTGTTATTTCCCTCCCTCCCTCCCTCCCTCCCATCCCCAACATCCACCCACCCCTGGGATAATCGTAGCTTTATAGGTACTTACATATCTTAAAGGAAAGGAGGTGCTCTCGGGTGAAGCTCGTTATCCAAATCAGTCATACACTAAGGGCCTGAGATTAATTAAGCTTCAGGAGAACAAGGTATATTAAACGTATTAGGTACAGTTTTATTAGTATACATATTCATAGCAACCCTTAGTAAGTAAAGAACTTAGATCTAAACACAAGCTTAAAACTAAGATGCAGACAGCAGTCCAGCAGCGAGATGGGGGCTTTCCAGTCTTTTGCATTGAGTGTCACATGTATGATTTTCTCCCAGTTGGTGAGAGGTCTTACGTGTGCACTAGATGCAAGGAGCTCTTTGCTCTCCTGGAACGAGTCCGTTCTCTAGAGGCTAGAGTAGCAGACTTGGAAAACATAAGAAAGACAGAGAGGTACATAGACGAGACCTACAGGGATATAGTCCTGAAGTCCCACTTCCAGTCTGGCAGCATCCCTGTTGCCATGGAGGAGAGAGGTCACGTGACAGGAGAGCATCACCCTGGTGTGGCAGGAAGTGATCCTGTAACTAGGACCTGTCCTCCAGGTGATGGAAAACCCTCTCGCACCGAGGAAGTTTCTCCAGTGCCATGTGCCCATGAGGGCAGGGTTAGGACAGCCGTTATAGTTGGTGATTCGATCATTAGGCATGTAGATAGCTGGGTGGCTGGTGGACATGAGGATCGCCTGGTAACATGCCTGCCTGGTGCGAAGGTAGCGGACCTCACATGCCACCTAGATAAGGTCTTAGATAGTGCTGGGGAGGAGTCTGCTGTCTTGGTACATGTTGGTACCAATGAAATAGGAAAATCTGGTAGGGAGGTTCTGGAAGCTACCCCCCAAGACATTACAGAATCTCAATCCTAGCATGCCTCTCAAACAGCCCCATTTTGTATATATGTATATAGCTCATTATGTAAATAGTTCACCGATATAATCTAACGCACTGCCCCACACACTACACTTCTCAGTTCTCACACTGCATGCTACAAACCACACTTTATTATTGATTTTGCTTGATGTGCCACACCGCCTTGATTTAACGATAAGGCGGTATACTAAATCCTAAATAAATAAATAAATAAAATAAATAAATAAATTTAGGCTTTTAGGTAGGAAGTTGAAATCCAGAACTTCCAGAGTAGCATT
Organism: Ichthyophis bannanicus; assembly: GCA_033557465.1. NCBI lineage: Eukaryota > Metazoa > Chordata > Amphibia > Gymnophiona > Ichthyophiidae > Ichthyophis > Ichthyophis bannanicus. The sequence continues at coordinate 809,946,618 of CM066036.1, forward strand.
CTCCGAAATGCTTCCCGTTCCACGCGCAGGACCCAAAAGGCAGGCAGAGCTCCGGAGTCTCAATGCGTGGATGAGACAATGGTGCAGAGATGAGGGTTTTGGATTTGTTAGGAACTGGGGAACATTCTGGGGAAGGGATGGAACCAGGCTGCTGGCTTTAACCTTTAAAAAGGAGATAGAGCAGCTTTTAAACTAGATAATAGGGGAAAGCCGACAGTCGCCCAAGAGCACATGGTTCGGAAGAATGTATCCTTGAAGGATACTACCAAAAGCAGAGAGGTTTGAAAAAAAAGAGTAAAGTAGCCCAAATGCCCTCGAGTATGGAGCAGACAGAGCTTAAAGATCCCAAATTACCCATGTCTACCAATAGCCAGATTAATATGAATAAAATACAGTCTCTAAAATGCCTGTATGCAAATGCTAGAAGTCTAAAAAATAAGGTGGGAGAGTTAGAATATATAGCACTAAATGAGAGGTTAGATATGATTGGAATATCAGAGACATGGTGGAAGGAGGACAACCAGTGGGACACTGTGATACCTTGGTACAAACTATATTGTAATGATAGAGCTGATGAAATTGGTGGAGGGGTTGCGCTCTATGTTAGAGAGGGCATTGAGTCAGAAAGGATTAAAGTTTTGCAGGAAACAAAATTCACTGTAGAATCTCTATGGATTGAAACTCCATTTAAAAAGGAGAAGGCAATGGCAGTGGGGGGGTACTGTCGACCGCCTGGCCAGAATGAACAAATGGATGATGAAATGCTCAAAGAAATTAAGGAAGCTAACAAAAGTTACAGCACAGTAATAATAATGGGTGATTTCAGTTACCCCGGTATCGACTGGGTCAGTGTCACGACAGTACATGCTAGGGAGATAAAGTTCCTGGATGAAATAAATGACTGCTTCTTGGACCGACCAGAGGGGAAACCATATTAGACCTAGTCCTTAGTGGAACACCAGATCTTGTGCAAGAGATAAGGATGTTGGGGCCACTTGGCAATAGTGATCATAGCATGATCGCGTTTTGATTTAATTAGTGGAGGAGGGATAGTAAGGAAATCCACAGTACTACCTTTTAACTTTCGAAAGGGAGACTATGATAAAATAAGGAAAATAGGAAAAAACTAAAAGGAGCAGTTGCAAAGGTTAAAGACTTACATCAAGCTTGGGTGTTGTTGAAAACTACTAACTTGGAAGCCCAGACCAGCTGTATTCCAGTGGAAGGAAGGCCAAAAAACTGCCAGCATGGTTTAAAGGTGAGGTCAGAGAGGCTGTTGTTGCCAAAAAAGCATCTTTCAGGAAATGGAAAAAAGAGCCAAACAACAAAACCTGGAAACAGCACAAGCACTGGCAAGTCTAATGCAAGGCATTGATAAGGCAGGCAAAGGTAGAATTTGAGAAGAAGCTTGCTGCGGAAGCAAAAATGCGAAATAAAGACTTTTTCAAGTACATTCGTAGCAAAAAACCTGCAAAAAAGTATATTGTCCTTAATATTATGTTGTACTTAGAAACAATCTCTCAATATTTTTTTAATGCATTTCAAAAAAATCCTTAACTTGTTTCCCAATGCCATCCTTAGGTACGCCATCCGCGTTTCACTGTTCCTGTTTCATCAGGGGCTTTTCCAAGCACACAATTCCAAGATATGAACGATGCTGCACACGTCCTATTTCACTCTAACATCGCTCTGTTTTTGTGAAACGAAAGTGTTGTGAAGAGCCTGATGTTAGGGTGAAATAGGACGTGTGCAGCATCGTTCATATCTTGGAATTGTGTGCCGAAGGACAGTGTTGGGAAACAAGTTAAGGATTTTTTTGAAATGCATTAAAAAATATTGAGAGATTGTTTCTAAGTAAAACATAATATTAAGGACAATACTTTTTGGGGAAGGTCGTTGATGCGAACAGGCACAATTGGATGACAGCTTTGCAGCTAAGACCGGTGCCGTAGGGTCTGAGACCTTCCTCAATATATTACAGAATTTGTCCTTTTGAGATGAGCATGGATTTAACCATAAGGAATACTATTTTTAATACTTCTGTACTCTTTTGTTATATTTTGAGTGAATATGTAATATTTTATTGACAGTAGCATCGCTCAAGGAGTAGACCATATATAGTTGTGAAACGTGGTATAAAGCTAGGACTTAGAAAATTATTGTAAACCACATAGTTTGGCTTGAGATATGTGGTATACCATAAACATATTCTGCTGTGCTCTGAAATGTGTCCGATATAGAAGAATGATTGTGACAAGTAGGTTTTGAACTGGTGTGACTGCAGTCTGAGAAATAGAAGATGCAATCATAAAGTACAGGGCACAGAGGTGAGGGAATGTTGTAAGGTAAAGAAACATTTATAAACACCCTTACAGAAATATTAAGAAGAGCAATGGGGCCCAATTCTGTCCCGGATGTAGATCCCCTCTGTGCGTCCGGTCTGAACCGGACGCACAGAGGGGATCATGATTCTGATCCTGTGGGGCACATCTAGCCCCGTGGGATCAGAATCACAAACAGTCCTGAACGTGCAGGCTGGGACTGCGATTCAGTTTGGCCTGCACTTGCAGGACTGCCCCCGGTTAACTCAGTCAAAGTTCCTCAATGGAGCCGCGATGCCATTGCGTCATTTTGCCATGGCACCATGGCTCCATTGAAGAGCTGTGATACCGGCCGCCTGAAAAAGGGGTTTATTCCTCACAGCCCGACCCCCGATCTGGTCTCATAAGGCCAGGGTCGGGTTGTGGGGCATAAACCCTGGCCCCCTGCCCCATCTGCGCTCCAGGCTGCACAAAAAATCACATCCAGGGAAGTTATTCCACCTCGAGGTGGAATAACTTCTCTGGACATTTCGCCGGTCCTGGAAGTACAGAACTGACATTAGAATTGGTCCTGTACGTCCAGGGCCGTAGACCGCCTACTGCCCGTCCACTCCACCACTGGACTGTCCCTTCCCCGCCACCATCTAACTTCCTCACACAAACGACAGGGAAGTTAGTCGGGGGCAGGAGCCAGCATGAATAGCGGGGATGGACGACCCGTTGGGCCGCCCATCCCCCCTATTCATGACTCAGAATAACCCCCATAGTGTTTATTCAGGCTATGCACTAATGTGCTGTTTGTGCTAAAGGAGCCAATCCATGGGACCCTAGGAAGTTATTGTGTTCTGGAAAATGTGACTGCAGATGCAGGGATAGTATGGGCATGAGCAGGGAAAGGATTCCTTTTTGGGTGAGAAATGGAAATCATATTTGTAGTCCTGGTACCCCATACGATTATGTTATGTGACAGCTGCTATATATAGGTTCAGTAATATAAAACAAGATTCACCATGAAAACCCGTCCCCGAAATTTAAATATTTTTTGTCGAAGCGCACCGGAGGAGGAATGGAACTGTAATCCACCCACACCAGGCGGTAAGCTGCTTTTATTCAAAGAGGTTCTCCACCATACAAATCTTTAAAAACGTAACTTAACTGAACTGAAAGTGTCCATGTTCCACCAGGATATTATCACACCGTTGCCAAAGAAGAGTATTTGCACGACGTGCACGTTTTGGGATAAACCCTGTATCAAGTGCCTTGGTCGCATTCACCAGCAACTATGGTTGAAAAAACGCCTTCACCGCGGCTCAGGACCACGGCTCTGGACCGCGGCTCAGGACCGTGGCGTTTTTTCAACCATATTTAAATTTCGGGGACGGATTTTCATGGTGAATCTTGTTTTTTATTATACTTTTTATTCACTATATTGAATTTTTGTAGTTATTGATATATAGGTTCAGGGCATCTTTTTGGCAGAATCATGATTTCGTGACAGAAACTGAGAGAGAGAGTGTGTGTGTGTGTGTGTGTGTGTGTGTGTGTGTGTGGTTTGAGAGGTGCATGTTGAATGGGGGGGGGGATCTAGTGTGCTCATCTGCATTTCAGGGGGGACATGAAAGCCTGGCCAGTACCTGGACCATATGGATGACCACAGTGTCACCTGGTACCAGTGCGATTAGGCAGAGAAGGGTCACTATAGCTAAATGTCAAAAAATATCCCTTAATGCACATTTTGTGGGACTCATGGTGTTGCTGTTGAGCATGTATTAGTGCTGTTTGCACTGCAGAATGCCCATATTCTGAGGGTCCCTATTATTGACAGGGATATGTTTTGACATTTTGCCATAGGGAACCTATGCTGATTCCTTCTGGATAATTTTACAAAGGGCACGCTAATTAGATCAGATATTATTGGCATTGTGATAGGGCAGCCATACATCCACTGTGCCTGGCATTGGGAGACACGACTGATGTAGTGCCAACATTATCCAGATTGTCCCATGCGGCCTACATCCCTACGCAGGCCAGGATCAAAGAGAGCTGCAAGAGTGGTGATATATCTGGTTACTTGGTGTGATGGCACAGGGATCTCTCCTCACATGATCACATAGCCCTGACCAGGGGAGCAGTGCCCCAGAGATGACTATGGGAAGGCAGACAGGGTTGCCCCACAGATAGCGGATATATAGACCGACATATGCCACGATGGGACAGGTGTAGCTGCTGTGAGAAATGCCAGCGCCCAAATAGATGGTCCTCAGATGCCATAGCCAGAAGGCCCTAGTGCAACTACAGCAGCTACTACTGATCATTTGTATAGCGCTACAAGGCATATGCAGTGCTGCACAGACATGCATGTACCTACACTAAAGAATAAAGATGGTCTTCTTGTAGAGGGTAGTAACTAAACTATAAGATATCTGAGAATGTCCCTCCAATTATATAAGCTTAAGCCCGATGTTCTGTGTTCCAAAGGTATACTCATAAACATATATCAATATACAAGAATATTTCAAGCTATTTCAGAATGTTTCAGAATAAGAATCAATGGTCTCAGACTATAACTTGCACTGCTCTGGATGAATCTCTCATGAGCTACGTGCTACAATAGCATCAACGACCATATTTGACTTAAGTTCTTTAGTTCTTAAAGATATTGTATACCAAACATTGTGATTCTCAATAATCGAACTTATCTTAAATTTTGATCCAGTTTCAAATTGTGCCAATATTGCAGTTACCCCAACGCCACCTCATCGGTACCTGCTCCACGTTTCAATTCTTCTTCAGGGGGTATGCAATCTGTAAATTAGCACTATAAGTGAAGAGATGCAAAAGTGTTACTATATCACCATATTGCTTGTTGAATATAAGTTCAAAAGATGATACTCATACCTTAACTGGATTAAAGGATTTCAAAAAGTAGGCTTGTGCGAGCTACGGTGCATTTACTATGGCTATCTAGCCCTCTCAAAAAAACGCCGCGCATGCGGGTTTGAGGTGCACACAAGATGATTAAGTAGCTGTATACATATGACGTCAGACTTACTGCTTATGTTGAATGTAAATTCAAAGGATGATAATTGTACCGGAGCTGAGTTAAAGAATTTCAAAGAGTAGACTTATACGAGCTACGATGCTTTAGCTATGGCTATGCAGCCCTCTCAAAAAAACGCCGCACTTGCGGGTTTGAAGTGCACACAAGGTAATGAAGTGGCTACATGGACCTGACGTCAGACTCACTACTTGGAGTACTTGAATGACTTCGCAAAACTATCATTCAAACCTCTAATTGGGCTACCAGTTCATAGGCAAGCTTTCCATTCGATCATGCTGTTAAGCCCTCCAGGAAAAACGGATTGCAGTTTATATATCGATTTTTGTTCTCGTAACAAAAGAGTTTGAGCTCGAGATTTGCCATAACTACCACCTAGTACCCGATCCAATCCAAAACATCGCAGGTCTTGAAATCCATGATCATGTTGTAAACAATGAGCCACTAAGGGGGCCTCAATTAATTTACAGTGAATTCGACTGCGATGTTCCCCTATCCGGACTTTCAGTGGACGAGTGGTGTTGGGGTAACTGCAATATTGGCACAATTTGAAACTGGATCAAAATTTAAGATAAGTTCGATTATTGAGAATCACAATGTTTGGTATACAATATCTTTAAGAACTAAAGAACCTAAGTCAAATATGGTCGTTGATGCTACTGTAGCACGTAGCTCATGAGAGATTCATCCAGAGCAGTGCAAGTTATAGTCTGAGACCATTGGTTCTTATTCTGAAACATTCTGAAATAGCTTGAAATATTCTTGTATATTGATATATGTTTATGAGTATACCTTTGGAACACAGAACATCGGGCTTAAGCTTATATAATTGGAGGGACATTCTCAGATATCTTATAGCACAGACATGCATAACAGATGGTCCCTGCTTAGCAGAGCTTATAATCTAGTCGGTATAGTCAACACAGCAAGCTGTGAACAGGATACATCCAGGGAGAATGTCAGGAAACACAAGGGAGCTTAAGCAGATCTGATCCAGCAGCCTGAGTTTGAGAGGGGCCAGGAACGAAGCCTGACGTACAGACTCAGGTAGTTTCTTTTCCAGGAATATGGAGCAGCAAGGTGAAGGGGGTGGTGTCTGGATTTGGCAGTAGAAGGGAAGGGTACAGATAGAAGCAATCTGACAGAAGAGCGGTGTTCACGGGAGGGGTGTAGGGAGAGAGAAGAGGGGAACGGTAGTGCAGAGCAGCAGAATGAGTGCACTTATAGGCCAGGGCATACATTTGTTCTTCAGCAATATTACGCATCCTTCAGAGACCTGCAAGGTTAGTTCAGGGTTTTGTGGACTTGGTGAGGGTCCATCCCTAGCAGTTTAAGGCGTGTTTGTAGGGGTGACCACAGCAGGACTCACTGTGGCCAGTTCCTAATGCATGTACCATATGATGCAAGGTATGTCCTGACCTACACGTTCACATTTACATTCTGCTATACCATATTGGGGTGCACTGGGCTTACTCAGCACGTTTCAGGACATGAGGGGGACTGACTGGCATATGGTCTAGGTTGCAGCAGCCGTCATTTTTCATTGGTATTTATTTCTAGTGTGCATCAGTACACTACTGTCTGTGATGGGCAGCTTAGGAGATGCATATTTTTCTCAAGGGGCATGGTGTCTGCATGTACATCGTAGGGACAGGCAGGATCCGAAACATGTAACATTTCAGAATATGGTGGGCATGGGGATGTCCAAAAGGTTTACCTGTGTCCGAGGCATGGGGCTGGCTGAATAGTGCTTGCATGTGCCCGCCGAACACATCTATCTCCCGAATTCCGGACCTGCGGGCACATCCAGAACCGCGGATGCGGAATTCGTTTCAAAGGGGGCCCATTTCTGAATTAGACATGTCTGCGGGCCAGACATACATGTTATGGAATTGGGCTCCACGTGACTACTGTTTAAGAAAAAGTTCTCTTTGAGCTTATGGTCTTTTAAAATGTAATTGTATGTTTTGAATAGAGTATATGAACACATTGGCAGCTAGTATAATTCTTGAAGACACACTCCTGATGCAGCTAGCCAGCGGAACTCAGCCACATCAATGCAGCTAGCTAGCGGAACTCGGCTACGTCAAGTATGGTACCAAATAAAACAAAACTGCAGAGAGATCACTCGGACCTCTGGAACTGAAGTGCGCCCGTAGCTTTCTGTTTTGTTACAAGGCCTGAGACTTATCATCCCCCCTCGTATTGGCTGAAAGTGTGAGAATATTTGCAGAATTAAGATGTTTTTGTGTTACATTTTACAAAAATATCGAAAGTAAAAAAAAAACAACAACAACAAATTGTTATGATTCCTGATGCCTGTGGTGAGCTGTTGGACTTTTCAGTTCTCGATAGGACGTCTCTGAAATCTTTTCCCCTTGATTTTTGGATTAAGTGAAACATACAACTTTATGTGAAATAATTTGATTGGTGATTTATCTTTGTATGTTTGTTTAATTTTTATCACTATAGGTAGCCCCTGTTTTTGGTGGTTGATAAGCTCATACTGTACATAAGAGAGTTTTCTCTTTGCTATCTTCTCATTTATGGACAGCATACCTGATGTCTTGAAAGCCTCTGCTGACATGCAGGAATTTTGAAAATTACTTAAATGCTACCTGTTTGAAGAGGTCTTTGGAAGATAGGTTATTTTCTAAATAATTGTATGTGTAGTTTTGTATGTATGTTTATTTAATGTTAATTTTTTTTGTACTGCCACCTTGAACCAAGGCGATTAGGTGGTTTGCAAATGGTTTAAATACATATAAGGATGCTTGGGTGCACAGGGAGAGAGCAATGACCAGCAGGACAAAGGAGGTTAGAGTTACTGTACTTAGTTTAGAGTTTATTTGACATGATATACCACCCTTTAGAGGGGTACATACAGGAAACTAGGTTTGTCTGCCCCCCTGACAAGGCAAAACACTTTCCCGTTTAAGTGTTTGGTGAGATCTTATTTGGAGTATTGTGTGCAATTCTGGAGACGACACCTTCAAAAGGATATAAACAGGATGGAGACAGTGCAGAGGATGGCTACCAAAATGATCAGTGGTCTTCATCATAAGGTTAAAGATCTCAATATGTATGTTTTGGAAAAAAGGTGGGAGAGGGGAGATATGGTAGTCATTTAATCCCTCCATGGCATAAATGTACAGGAGGAGATCTTCATTCAGTATAAAAAAAGCTCTGCAAGGAGGGGGCATGGGATGAGGATGAAAGTGGATAGACTCAGGAGTAATTTGCTGAAATATTTCTTTATGTAAAGAGTGGGAGATGCATGGAATAGACTCCCAGTAGAGGTAGTAGAGACGAGGACAGTATCTGAACTCAAGCATGGGACAAATATAGAGGCTCTCTAAAGGACAAAAAGCTACTGTAAAGCTTACTGGTTGGTATGGATCGGCAGACTGGATTGGCTGTATGGTCCTTATCTGACGTCATGTTTCTGTGTTTCGATGTTTCTACTTTTTCTTTTAGTAATCTACCACTCAGATTCTATATTCATTGAAAGGTTTGCTGATGGAATCGTTTTTTGTTTTTTTTTAATTTATAATTTTTATTATTATTTTTCAAACGTACACATGTTACAGGCTATTACTTTTCTTTTAACAAATATAAATATCCATTTCCACCTCTTCTCCACTATTATAATAAATAACATCAACCTAAACCTTGACTTCTACTTTACTTTATAATTACAATTAGTTAACCCTCCCATCTCCCATCTCCCCCCTCCCTCACCCTTACCCCCTTCAGCTCCCTACCCCTTTAACTCATCTACTTCTCCACATATTTATTCCACTCTCTTCCTTCTCCACTTTTCATACCACTGCCACACTTTTTTATATTTACTAATTCTATGCCTTTGATGTTCTTCAATCACACAAAAACCCCACAGCTGTTCCAACTTACATACCACGTCCTTTAGTGCAGGTACATCAACATTTTTCCACCTTCGTAAGAGACTTATACGTGCTGCCAGAATAACATACCCAATAAACCTCCCTTGATCTCCTTCCCCTTCTACCTCCCCCTTATTGAGCAATACCATTGCTGGCGTTAATTCTATTAATATTCCCATAATTTCTTCACATAAACATCCTATAATCCTTCACTTTTGGACATTGGCACATCATATGCATCAGATCCCCTCTCCCACCACACCTCTTCCAGCATTCGCTTGGACTTTCAGGAAATATTGCCTGTATTTTCGTTGGTGTCCAATACATCCTAAACCTCACCTTTAAACTATTTTCAAGCATAGGGGTACCTCTGGCCAACTGGTGTGTACGTACATGTATGTGCACTCAACGCTCATCATTCCAGACTCCCGAAATATCCTCTTCCCACCTCTGTTGCCATTTCATTTGTTCTCTCCCCTTGTGTAAGAGCATTTTATAAAGCTTTGAATTTACCCCTTTCTGTGTCCGCTGTTTCTCCATCATCTCTTCAAATTTTGTAGGTTCACTTTCCATATCCGCTTTTACCTCTTTAGAATTTAAAAAATACCACATTTGTATATATGCGTATATACATGATGGAGTCTGTTTTAACTTCTTCCCTACACAACAGATAGCCCTTTCTGCAGCCTAAACCCTTTAGGAAGGTTTTTCTAGTGTTCAAGGGCCACAACTGACAAAGCCCTCTCTCTGAATGACATTTCTCAGGGCATAGGTTTTCGGCCTGCTTGGCAGTCTACGCTAGATGCTGTGGGTCTTCAGTACTCTGGGTTATGGTATAGGATGACTGCAGTAAACCATTTCACTGTTCAATGTTACACTTATGTGTTATTTAAAGCTAGAGTTATGTTACAATTATTGTTATGCTGTGGTCAGATATTCTAGCAGTGTATTATTTAGCTTTATAGTTATGTGATTACTATCTCATTTTGTATTCTACTTGGATGTTTTAGACACATGCTTTACGATTTAATATTATATTATGTTATGTTGCAGTTAAATGTTAAACTATCATGATTCTTTGTTATAATTTGAGGTTGTTTGGAAGTGTAGCTAAGAATGTAGGTGCTCTTTCCTGTGACTCTTTAAATTGAAACGTTCTCATTTGTTGCTTAAGGTTATGGATTTTAGAATTATTCTGAAAGAATCTTTTCTTTCACCTCCCTTAATTTACTATTGTTCCTTTCAACACCTTCTATTGTGTGGTCACTTTCTTGATTGAGTAACAGAACCTTGCAGCTGCTCTTAGCAAAACCGATCTGAACGTCCCCTTTGTCCTTCCAGACCCTTGTATCTCTTGCATGGACCCTTCAAAGGAAAGCTGTGACCAGCTGAGGTGGATAAACACATACTCTGTATAGCACAAGAAAAGCTTCCCTTGAATCCACTACAAAGACATTTCCTTTCTTTTACAACTTTTTGTGGTTTCCGAGTAAGTTCACTTGGACATAGGGATCAACAAACAAGTTGTAGGTGAGATCTTTTTACTGGACTGACTTAATCCATTTGCAGCCAGCTTTTGAGAACTGCGAACACATCTGTAGCCAGCCATTCTCTCTTCCTCAGATCAGCGAAGAAACAGTGGATTTAAAAATGACAGAATCGACTGGGGAAGTCTAGCGGCCCCTGAGACCCTCACCCCAAATTAAATTAAACTAAAATAACCTGGTGGTCTATTGGCCCCTGAAAACCCCACCCCCTACCCCAAATTAAAATAAACTAACCCGATGGTCTAGCGGCTCCTGAAAACCCCACCCCATATTAAATTAAAATAAAATAACCTGATGGTCTAGCAGCAATTTAAGTGAGCAACAGGTGAACAGATGAGGACCCTGGCCATGCTCTTAGGGCTGAACCCAGCAGAGCAGCTTTGGTAAGGATGCAGAGGGGTGCGCTTAGCATGCTTTTCCTGATGAAAGAGGACAGATTTGGCTCATTGCTCCCTGGAGTTTGGGAGGGCCGCAGAGGGAAAATGCAGGCAGATTTCCAGGGCGGCCATCTGAACAACATCTGGGGACATTTCGTATCATTCACCCTGGGGAACATTTTGCATTCTTGTGAAAAACAACCTTGTGAAAACATCCTTTTATCCTAAGCTCCAGACAAACTATGTTATAATAGATACATATGTACATGCATGTACGCACACATGGGGACAGTGCATTTAAAAGTGCCAAATATCCCAAACATGAAGTATTTTCACTCTGGTTTTTTTCTTATTACAATCCATGTAGATGGGAGACTTTGAACCTTGTATATATCAAACCCTCCACCTATCTCCATTTCATAAAATGTTAAAATATTAAAAGACTTATTTTCCAGTATTAGAGAAGCTCCTTCAAGTATGGATCTTTGGATCAAGATAAGTGATGTTGCTGCATTTTGACAAGTAAAAAATTAAATATTGTCTTTGGGCACTGAAATTTTTTTAAAGTGATATTAGGCTTATGTCGACCAGGGGATAATTTAATGGCATAGAAAAAAGAAACACTGATCTTCCCAAGCTGATGGCCTTTTTATTTTAAAATTATTAGCGTGCATGATGATGTTAAAATTATTATTTTTTGGAAAATCATGTGAATTTCTTTTTAAATATTGCTTAGTGTTTGAACCTGCTTAGTTTTGGAATTTTTTTTCTACTCTAATTCTGTGGCGTCAGTGGTGTAAGAGGGGTTGCCTTACATACAAGACAGAAACAGGACCTCTAGTATCCGCTGTACTCAAAGGCACTTCCACCCACTCCTAAAACAATGAGGCGCTCCCTGCCACTGTGATCAAGATATAAGAAATCACTATATAACAAAACTTTTGCTTTTAACTTTTAGATTGATTGATTAAGTTTGAACGTAACTGAAGGAAATAGAAGCAGCCGGCGTGCAAGGCAGAAATAAGTTCTTTTAATTGTTTCTTGTGTTCCAGGAAATCTTAGATGTGCGGTTAGCTGGTATTCATTTCTGCATCTGGAATTGGTCTCTAAAGGCCATTAGACGCCACTTTGAGAAACTGAAACCCCTCTTTTTCTGTATGCATGCTGTTCCACATTCAGGGCTGAGCTTTACCCCAAAATAGCATGGAACAAACCTATTACCCCAGGGACGGGTTTACAGAGATCTTCCCATAACCACTCTCAGTCTGGGTCTTCTCTTGTGCCTTTCACTGAGCAGTTTACTTCATCCCTAGGCATCTACAGCACTGTATAGATACACATAAGAGACAGTCGCTTCTCCATGTAACTTACAGCTCAGTAGTCAAATCATGCAGACAGAACGAGTTAATTGTGGTAAGACGTGGTGTAAAGATCCCTTCAGGGCTCTCTCCAGTCCGCAGGACCCAACTAGTTTATCCTAAGAAGTAGCTGCATACCATATTGTTATAATATCCCCCTTGTGGTGTGGCTCTTTGCTTTTGCCTGTCCTTGTATAACTCCTGGGAGCAGGATAGATGTGATGTGGTGCTTTGGTTTGTGTGGGGATCTCTGAGGTGGTTGTTTTTTGTGCAGTGACCTTTTCTTGGGTCATCTTTTACTCTATTGATGGCCCGTGTGGAATCAACCCTTGATGTTTAAATCTGTCTACATGTGAAACTTGCATGCCTGACAGAGGTGTAACCCACCCTTTGCCTGGGTGCTAGAGAGAGAAAACGGAGGTGCTGGCTTGATTTACAAGCCTGCTGAGGAAACTGAGATACTGGATCGGACTTTGCCTACTGAAGGAGGTATAGTAGGGAGGAAGGAGAGAGACTTTGGTGTCTATTATCTTAAGAACCCAGGGAAGGAATTTATTTGCCTATTGCAAGACAGCCAAGTGTCAGATTGGGATCACAGACACAAATACCTAACATGATACAACCTCTGCTGACTATTCCTCTCTGTGTGCCAAAGCCATAAGGAGGCTGGGTTGCATACAGAGAGGAATAACCAGCAGAAAGGAGGAGGTATTAACGCCCCTGTACAAGTGGTTGGTGAGGCCTCTCTTGGAGTATTGTGTTCAGTTTTGGAGACCGTACCTCGCAAAGGAAATAAAAAGACTTGAAACAGCTCAAAGGAAGGCGGCCAAAATTATTTCGAGCCTGTGCCAGAAGACGTATGAGAAGAACTAAATATGTATACCCTAGAGGAGAGGAGGGACAGGGAAGATATGATACAGATGTTTAAATACTTAAAGGGTATTAATGAACAAACTTCTTTGAAAAAAAGAGGAAGCTGTAAAACTCGAGGGCATGAAATGAAGCTGCAAGGGGGTAAAACTTAAAAGCAACATTAGGAAATACTTTATCATAGAAAGGGTGGTGGATGCCTGGAATACCCTCCCGAAGGAAGTGGTGGGGGCAATGACAGTGACAGAATTCAGAAAGCCATTGGCGAGACATGGAGGATCTCTATATGGGAAAGACACAAGAGGATGTAATCAAAGCAAACTTAAATAACTTTTATACGTCAATAAACAGAGAGGGCCCTAAAGGAGGTAACCTACACAGAACAGCAGGTACAACCCTAAACGAAGGCATCAAGGGGGTAAGCTGCACTGAATGATGGGTACTACTCCATCCATCTTAACTGGCAGACTAGACAAATCATACTGCTCTTAATCTGCTGTCATTTACTATGTTACTATGCTACCAAATGCTGTGTCATTGCCCATACAAAAGACTGTAATTAAATACTGTTTGATTTGGACATTATACCTAGTAAAGTGAATTGAAGCACCCAAATCCGTGTCAAGAGCTTCTTTGGATTTGAATGGTAATCCTTGGTTAGGCATGGTAATATTACTTATCTCCAGGAACAAGCAGGAATGTAGTCTTCGCATATTGGTGACGTCGGCACCAACGGAGCCTGCGCGGGAACGCTCCCCAGCGTCCTATAGGAAAGCTTTTGGAGGTGGAAACAAAGCCAGCTTCTAAGGCGCACCAATAGAAACTGTGTTGAATTCCCAAGTAGAGGCAGCAAACCAGCACCCGGGCCTTGGAGGGATTCCCTTCCTCCTGTGGAGAATCTGCTCTCTTGGGATGAGAACATGCGCCAGCTGAGCAACGGAGTGTGAGAGAGCCTGGGAAGCAATTTGTTGTGCGTGGGCCCCTGCGGTATGAATTGCCAGTGGGACCTCTACTACAATGGTTAAAATAGACAAGGCTAAATTAAGAAAGAAGCAAGGCTTAAGATGGAGAAATAATCTCAAAAATATTGTTAAGATACTTGTATGCAGCCATCTCTGATAATGAAGTGTGAGGCTTAAGGGACTGTAGAAATACTGTTGTGGCATAGTATTTATTTATTTTATTTTATTTAAATGGATTAACTGGCTTACATAGAACAAGGGAGGGGGTATGCAGGGAGATATTGCAACAGATCTTATAACACTGAGGCTAGAAGGGGGCTACTGCAATATAAACTATGTACAAAATATCTACTTACAGAGAGAGCATTTGAGAGGAAGTTGAGCTTTTTCCTGCGGTTGAAGTTAAGTGATGTCTCCAAAGTGTTAGATATAGAGTAGATGTCAATAGGTAAAGACCATTTTGTCTGCCTACTTTGTCCAGTTGCCCCTATCTACATTGTCTAGCTCTAGTTGTAACTCTTTTTACCGTTCCCACCACTCTCTGGGCTGAGGGCGCCATTCTTTTTATCAAGTCAATCTGCCACCTGCCAAAGCCATTGGTGCAGGCTGACTTGCTGCCTCTACTTGGGAATTCAACATAGTTTGTATTGATGTCCATACAAGCTGGCTTTGTTTGCACCTTTTGGCCTTCTACTAGTCTCGGTAGAAAGAGGAAATATTGCAAAGCCTAACCAAAGATAAACTTCTACTTCCGTCACCACCATTTCTTATATTACGGAGCGGTGGGTACACCTAACCTAAAAACCCACCTATTTTCTCTGGCCTTTGACCTTCCCTCCCCCTTTGTATAACTGTTTTCTTCACGCTTTGTCTATTCTTCTTTTCCTTCCACTCTCCTGTCACCGATTGTAGTTCCTTTTCTTTTCTGCTGGCTTTGTGCCTCTATTGTAATTTTATCAATTGTAAACCGCCCTGCTTATCATGGAAGGGCAGTATATCAAATGAAATAAACATAAACATAAACCCCTAAACAAAGGCATGGGGAGAGGTGACCTGCACGGAGCGGCCTACTCTTGCTGCCTTGCTGGGCAGACTACATGGACCATACTAGTCTTTATCTGCTGTCATATACTATGTTACTATATTACATATCCCCATTCCCTGTTCTTACCTCCACTCTCTACATGCATGCCAGTCATGACTGAATTCTGTCACAGTTTTGGCTTCTACTTATTCTGCCAGTAGAGATGGCAGGATCCACCATCTTCTCAATATGTCTTCCTCTAAATCACCCTTCTTCCATAATAGAGGAGAGAAGAGTATCAGGCCAAGGTCGATGGTGCTTCATGTTCCCTCTCTGCCTAGTACTTACAGTGCCCTGTAAAACTTTTCATAGCTTTGTAAATTTTTCACATTCTGATGTTTAAAAACTACAAATTGAAATGCATTAAAGTAAGCTACACGTTCAGTGTGAAATAACAATTATAGAAATATTTTAAAAATATGGGAGGTTATTATAGAAGCATCTCCATAACTAAATAACGGTATCTATATGTGTAGATCGGTTGCATATGCAAATAGCAAATTCTATGTAAATAATTCTCAAACTGTTTTATGTAACTTGTTGGTTAATTGTAAACTACCCCTGATCTCTGGAAGGAGCAATATTGAAAAGTATAACAAATAAATAAATAGCAATTTTAGCAAGCTATTATTTACATGTAGAAATCTACAGTACACTTTGAGGCCCAAAGTAGAAGCAATGCACAGAATTCTATCTCGTGTAGATTCATTGTGGATATGCTGAAAGCTTGACTGGCTGGATGCGGTCAGAGGACTGGGTTGAGAGTTGCTGGTCTAAATTGCCAATGGCAACAAGTTCCAAAGCAGACTAATATCATACAGAATAGGGTTCAGACTTTTCTTCCAAACGATTATGAGGCACCCTCCTTCCCTTCTCTTGGACTTTGAATGTCCTCTAGATTTTCACCAAGTTCCCTGGCTTCAAAGGAGCCTTTGGTATCTGATAGTCCTGCTTGAATCTCTTCTCACACTACTTTTCTTCATGTTCCAAATAGTCTCCTACTGGCTTTCTCTGTTTCTCCCTTCCACTCTCCCATTTGGGAAACTTGAGAAACAGCTTCAATAAGTGAATGGTCAGAAGTGTCATCACAGGAACTCTTCTGCATGGTCTACTGCAACAGGACTCGGAACTAGACATAGGCTTCTTCATTCTCAGACTTCTCCTACCACAAGCTCTTTACAGAGAGATGAGGTAAGCCTCTTCATCTTCCTCCTCCCACATGAACACTCCCAAGCAGATTGACTTGAATCTTCTCTTGGATACACTGACCAGTCCTTGGGCTGTAATATTATGGTCACTCCTGGAGAGTAGTACTTTATCCAAATGGTCCAGTCCACTCTATGCTGACCTCTGTCTTTATGTTGTCCTTTAGGACGAGTACAGTTACCGTTGCCCCTTTACATTGATATTTAAAGATCTGTGTTTATCATGTGTTTTCTTGAAGGCCAATATAGTAAGAGTTCAGCAGCTCCATGGAACATGTAGTTTCTGGAGGAAAAGAAGCGAATGGGGGATATGATAGAAACATTTAAAATACCTGGCAGATTTCCATAAGGCGGCATCATTTTCCGTGGAAAAGAATGCTGATGGACAAGGCTTATGATGTGAAGATGGAAGGAGAGAGGCTGAGAGGAAATCTGAAAAGAAGCATGGATGCCTGGGATTACCTACCACAGAAGTGGTGGAAGAATTCAAGCATGTTTGGGACAGAGGAGAGCAGGTATGAGAGTTGGATGAGTGGAAAACAGAGTAGGGTCTTCCTTGACAAAGTGGATAAGTGGCCACTGCACACAGTGTGTCATAAATTCCTTATCTACTGACAGTAATAATGTTACTGAATTCATGGGCAAATATTTGGGCACAGTTTGAACCATCTAACAGTCCCGAATTTAGGCATAAGCAACAGAGGTAACTACCTATGGCACCAAATGTTGAAGGTGCCAATTACCCAGGCCAAAGAGGAGCCTGCTTCTGGTTACTTTCCAGTCAAGAACTATGGCACCTTGTTGGCTCTCCAAACTTTGGGATCTCTTGACATCCCCTCTTTTCCTTTCAGAGTTTTGCTTTTGCTATTGCCAATGGACACCAAATTCTTAAATCAGTACCGTCCCGTTTTTTAAATCCCCAGAAAATAAAATGTGTTTAATCCAAATACACTTCCCAGTGTTGCTGTTATTGTTGTTGTTAAGTGCCGTTGAGTCGGCGTTGACTCATAAACTTACTAAAAAAAACACATACTTGTCTCCAGATATTAAAAAAATGAAAATAAATTGTGAGAAGTACAAATAGAAGTGTTTTTTTGTGCAAATTTATTGTGAAGTATTTTTTGGCTGTGTATTCACACGTCTGAATCTTCTTTTGCGTTGTGATTCAAATATCCATAAAAAAGTCATCAACAAGGAAAAAGAACAAAAAGATCACTGTGAGTAGTTAGCTTCTGTTTTTTAGTGCTGTCAAGTCGAGGCATAGAAATGCTCATATAAAATGTGATAGTCGTCATTAAATCAGAAACAATTTCTGTAAATTGCAAGAGTTTAACAGAAATAGCAATATTTTGTACAGTCCCGTCTTGTATGAGTTTTGACAGTGCAAAGTCTGTATCAGCGCACCCTGATACAGACCTTGCACTGTCAAAACTCATACAAGACAGGGCTAGTCAAGATATTGCTGCTTCCGTTCAAACAGAAATTGTTTCTGGTTTGATAATCACTATTGTAAATACGAGGGTTATTTTTAAAGTAAGGTCCGATTGGCTGTAGCTTTGTAAATTTTTTCCCCCTGTAGAAACAAGCATGCGTGCCGGCTCCTGGCATGACTTGTGCAAAAGCAGATGCCATTTGCAGTCGTAGCGTCACTTTGTAGAGTTTATACTGAGACGTTAAAATGTTTAAGACAATTGAGCGGCCCTCCGACTGTGAAATACGGTCTGTGATTCGGTTTTTGACAGCAAGGACCATGTCATCAGTGGACATTCATCACCAGATATGTGAGGTGTACGGCCCCAATGCGATGACTGACAGCAAAGTGCGTAAATGGGTGAGATTGTTAAAGGATGGGCGGGACAAACTGTGCTCACAATGGGTTCCCTGGCTGCTTTCCTAGGAACACCAAAAAAGGAGAATGGCTAGTGCTTTGACATTTTTGATCCGATACAATGAGGAACGAGATGAACTTTTGGACCACATTGTCACAGGGGACGAGACATGGGTTTCTCACATGACTCCAGAATCAAAGCGGCAGTCGATGGAATGGAGACACACGTCATCTCCAGTCAAAGTGAAAGCCAAACAGACAATTTCAACACGCAAGATTATGGCAACTGTGTTCCTCTGAAAGCAACCTGGGAACCCATCGCGAGCACAGTTTTCTGAACTGCAATTTTTCAGAAACGATTTTGTATAGCACTGACCTTGAAACTTGTGGAAATTTCAGTGACAAAGTGGAAATTGTGAATCGCCGTTCTTCATGAATTTTTGCATCAACTGTGCGCACCAAATCTTCTGTGATTACTGAAGGTCGACCCTATCGCGGTTCATCATGGACATTGCCCCACCCATCCTTGAACAATCTCACCCATTTACGCACTTTGCTGTCACTCATCGCATTGGGGCCATACACCTCACATATCTGGCGATGAATGTCCGCTGATGACACGGTCCTTTCTTTCAAAAACCGAATCACAGACCGTATTTCACAGTCGGAGGGCCGCTCAATTGTCTTAAACATTTTAACATCTCAGTATAAACCGTACAAAGTGACGCTACGACTGCAAATGGCATCTGCTTTTGCACAAGGCATGCCGGGAGCCGGCACGCATGCTTGTTTCTACAGAGGGAAAAAATTTACAAAGCTACAGCCAATCGGACCTTACTTTAAAAATAACCCTCATATCTATTAATCTTGTATTGTAAGTTGTATTCTCTCCAAGTCTTGAATTCCCTCAACTGGTGAAGGTAGAGCAGAGGGTAACACTTCTGCCAGGTTAGTGGGAACACATTCTTTTGGCTAGTCAGCAGCTACCTCTAGATCAAGACATTGCTGCTTCTGGTGCAGGCTGAGATCTCTTCCCTACAGTAAGAACAGTGAGAACATTTTGCGAGAATGTGGAATGATGTGACAGGTATACTTTTTATTGCTTGAGTTATAGTTGTCTCCAGTTTCCCCTCATTCCTTTAGAGAGCTTGGGAGAAAAATAGGGTAAGACAGAAATGGAAATCTGAGTTGAGACAGTGATGAATGGAGAGACCCCCTGACTCAGTCCTCAGCCGTTCTAGATGTGTTTGCCACTTTGAACTTGAGACAACCTTACTTACGTAATTGATCACAGACAAGGTACTGCTTTAATTCCATTCTTGTGGAATGCTGAGACAGGAAATGTCGTCACTGTAGGTGATGCCCAAGTAGTGATGGGAGCTTGACCTGCAGTGATATCACATTCCACAGCATATCTGTTACTATGAATCAGTCTGGGATGACATGTTGATTTCAGTTGACTTCAGCTTGAAGGAATTTTTTTTCTATTTGAGAGGAAAAAAGGATCAAGCCTAAAAGGATAAAAGTATTTGTCACTCAAAATGTACTGTTACTATCCAGGAAGCATGAGCCCATTTTACAAATAGGTGTACATTTAAAGAGACATGGCATGCCCTCTCCTGAGACGTGCCATATTTGGCTATAGTCACTTCTGCATTTGGGGCTTGGTGAATCCCTCTTGGATACTTTAAGTTTTTGCTTAGCCTGCTGGGTAACCCTGTTCCCTTGGTGCAACTCTCTGAGAGGTTGAGTGAGAGATTTAAGAGATTACCCAAACACTCTCCCCACACTCCTGTCAGGAAGAGCCAAGCTTCTCTTTAAGGCTTCTTCCTCCTACTTGAGGGTATACAGTACCTTAGTTGAATATTATGGGATAGCATTTTAGTTTACTCCACATTTGAATCTGCCTCTTTAGCCAGAGTTATTTCACAAAGCGGAGTGGTAAACCAAGCCCTATTTTCTGGCTGGGTTTTGAAACCATGTAGGACACAGCTCAGCAGCTTCTCAATTAATCAGAGCCTCTGTCCTGTCTGTTCTCGCACAGCAGTTAGCTGGCAAAAGTTAGCAACGCATAATGAGTTTCTTCATGACATACACCACAGCTGATGTCCCGCTCCCTCCTCTTCCTTCCTGAGAATGTACAGTATTCAGGAAAACACATTATAACAAGCTATCGGGTATTCCTTGAAGACCAGATGTTTTGGAAGAAATCTGAGGATAAAGAGTCTTGTAGACATGAAAAACATGCACAGCACTGCTTGTGTACCTTCACGCCAAGGAGAGTTGCGCCCTAAATCCTTCCGCAGGGATACGTCCCACAGCTGGAAGAATCCCCATGGAGTAAATTCGGGGCAGGCTGTTGCAGCACAGGAGGCTGAATGTGACTCTTTACAAATATCTGTCTGGTTTAAGGAGTACTTGCTGATACAGAGACATGACACATGTCAAGATGGGGGATTAATGGAAGGAACCTTTTCCTGTTTTGCAAATCAGAGGAGAAAAAAAATAATTTTGGAACTTAGGACCAGGCAATGGAGTTTTAAGAGCCATGTTGTAAATTGTATATAGTTACCCCCTGTTATGCAAGTTATATGTTCTGTTCATCTGTAAACACAAAGTACCATTGGAAATGTGTAATTTCCTTGTTTATTGTAAACCGCGCTGATGCTGAATAGCGCGGTATAGAAGAGACTATAAATAAATAAATAAATAGTTTCCTTTTAGGAATTAGCTGGCTAGGCCCAAGCTTCTGAAAAGTCTCCTCAGAGAATAGCTTAATGTAGCTACCTGCATTCACTTTTTTTTATTAAGCCACTCAAAAAGTGGGCGTTTCTGGAGACATGGCTGGGTTAGGTTGGGAGAGACGGCAGAGAACGTAGCTAACTAATGTTAATTTTCACTGCTAGCTGGCTAAATTACACAGCTGCCTCTGTGTGCAAGAAACTGCAGGGTTAAAATTCTAGCCATCTAGATTGAGGCCTATTTTCAGCCAGAAGCTAGTTAGCTAGGTTGTGGCTGAACCTTTGCCTAAACATAGGCCATTATGTTACGGCTAGTTATGTTACTACTAAACAGCTTAATAAATAGTCACCCTACATTTTTTTCAACTTATGTATCTACCCTTTTGTTTCTTGCTGAACACCCCAGAGCTGATATCTCGGTGTACTGTAGCACTGTGGTGCCAAAGCTTCCCCTCTTCTGAGATGTTATGCACAAGTTCGACTGCTACCACTTATCATTTGTGTAACACTACAAGGCATACGCAGCGCTGTACCCGTACATGTAAGACACAGGTCCTGCTTCACAGATCTTACAATTTATTTGAGACCAACAAAACAACAAACTATGGACTAGCGTAAATCTAGGAGAATGGCAAACCTCCATTACCGTCATCACTCATGGTGCACTGTTCCTAAGGTAGCAATGTGAATCTGTCCCATAGTAAGTGTAGTATTCCTGTGTCCTCCGATTGTAATGCTCTGGATTAGCCAAACGCTAGTGTGACTTTCCTGTGAGAACACTCTGGATTTGGCATTTGCCAGTGTGGTTTTATAATTCTTTGTATAGCACTATTAGATATATACAGCACTTTACACCTACATAACTCGTATAACAGACAATCCCTGCTCCTTGAAGTGTAACAGTCGAGTCAAGACAGGCTGACAAAGCACAAATGCCATGCCAAAAATGGTCAGGGATAGTAAGTCGTGCTGGGTATTCCTTTTTCAGTTTGTGATGCACAAGATCTGCATGCTGGTCACAAGGGTGGTGTCGGCACAGCTTCTAGACAATATCCAGCCATGGCAGCTGGCAGCCTACCAAAAAATATAGCACTAGCAAAAGACAGTAAAATAAAATTACAGCCTACACAAACAACAGTAATGAGGACCGTTCTGATTTTGGCGCTGGTCCATATTGCTGCTAGTGTACTACTACTACTAATCATTGCATAGCACTACAAGACATATGCAGCACTGTATATACTGTTCTAGTCAACATTATTGGCACCCTTGTGTTTTTGGTATGTTGTGTACAATATCTTGAGAAATAATTGGAAATATTCAACTATATGTCATCATAATATTTTAGTAGTATGTTTAAAGGTATAGAAAAAATAAAAAGATATCTGCAACTTAGACATAGTAATTTCTGAGAAAAAAAACACAAAATATAACCTGGACAGGATTAATGGCACCCTTCACTAACATTTGGTTGCACAAAAGTTCTGTACCTGTCTGCTGGTAGTTTCTCCCACTCTTCAACTGCGATTTGTTCCAGCTCATGAATGTTTCCAGGATTCATTTCATCAGTGGTAGATATCAGCTCTTTCCAAAGGTTTTCGATTGGATTGAGATCGGGACTCATTGCTGGCCAGTTTAAAACAGTCAATCTTTTCTGTCTTAAACCATTCTTTTGTATTTTTGGATGTGTTTTGGGTCATTGTCCTGCTGGAGGACCCATGACCTTTGACCCAGACCTAGCTTTCAGATACTGGGTAGCATATCTTGCTCCAAAATACCTTGGTAGTCCTCTGACTTCATGTTCCTTTAATACATTCCAGGCCTCCAGTTCCCCGCAACAAAGCAGCCCCACAACATTATGGAACCTCCACCATATTTAACTGTAGGGTGTTTTTTTCCTTATAAGCTTAATTTCTTCACCTGTAAATGTATCGCTGGTCTGCATTGCCAAAGAGCTCAAGTTTGCTTTTATCTGTCCACAAAACATTTTCCAAGAAGGATTGTGGTTCCTCAAGGTGGATTTGGACAAAAATCAGGCACACCTTTTTATGTCTGTATTTCAGCAGTGGAGGCCTCCTTGGCCTTTACCCATGAAGTCCTTCTTTGTTTAGTATGCAGCATATGGTACGGTTTGAAACCTCCACTCCAGATTGCTCCAAGTCAGCCTTGTTGTACGTAGTGTTTTTCCAACAGTTCACACTAACCTTCAAAGATGTCTTGGATTAATTTTCCTCTTTTCCACCACATCCTGGGAGGTTCTTGACAGTTCCATGAGCAGAAAACCTCTTAATAACATTGAACTGTAGACACAGGAATCACAAAGTCTTTGGAGATGGCCTTGTACCCCTTTGAAGTTTGATGTTTGGTGATAATGGCTCTTCTGATGGTCTCAGGCAGCTCTTTTGTCTTCATCATTATAAAAATGGAACAGGGAATGAATGTGGCTATTTTAAACATTAGAGCCATTATTCATTGGTTGATTCAAGTCATGTGAGAACTGACAATTGATCACAAGTGCGTCTAATTTTACTGCAATGGGAATTTGGTGCTTCTGTTCAAACTGATTTGAATTGTTTATAAGGTGCCAATAATCAAGTCCTTACTAATAAAATGAACCAGAAAAAAACTAAACTTAAATTGTCAATCCACAAAACTAGTTTTTTTTCAAGAGCAAAAAAGATAACAAACTAAACAAATAGAACAAGTAAATAGTGAACTTCTTTTTCCTGGAATCTTTGTTGAGAAAGGCAAACATGCCGTTCGAATAACGTTTCCTTTTTACTCTATATAAATGACACTCAAAAAAGCGTCAAAACCTTGTAAGCACACAAGTGAAACATAAACTAAAAGAGAAGCAATCACTTAACTTGTTGGTGTGGGAAAAACGTGTCCCAAAGAAGTTTTTTTTTCCAAATCATGTAACGATCCGCATAGACGTTGAATTGTTAAAGACCCCCGTCACTCATTCATAGCAACACAGAAACTGTGTTTTGAGCTTCAGTCTTAATTCTGAACTCTGTATCAGGCTTATTCTTGACACCGAGCTGCTGTAAATGGATCTACCAAAGTCTCTCCCCATTACAACATGAATATGGTTGGGGCAAGGTACTACAGGCCGGAAGGTCGGTGGTTCAAATCCCACTAGAGGACAGCAACCTTGGGCCGGAAGGACTGGGGTTTCTAGTCCCACAGGTGCTCCTTGTGGTCTTGGGCAAGCCACTTAACCCTCCATTGCCCATGTTCCCTGTAAGTATTAGTGTATGTGTCTCATATCCCCTCGTGTTAAATGTATCCCCCAACCGCTTTGACCCGGTGAAAAGCGGGATATAAATGCAGATAAATAAATAAATATAGAGTCATCACCATGCTCTTAGATTGATTTGGAAAAAAAAAAATCCTTTGGGACACATTTTTCCTGCACCAACAAGTTAAGTGCTTATTACTCTTTTAGTTTGTTTCACTTGTGTGTTTACACAATTTTGACAGGCAGTGTCCCAGTTTTTATACTATTTCTTACTATTTCCTTTTTAAATTGGTCTTGTTTTATTTGATTCTTTTGTGTATTTCGTATAGTCCAAAGCCATTTCACTGGCCACTTTTTTCTACGAGATATTGGACTTTAAGGGCTGAACTGCAAGAGTACCAATAATTTTTGTTATATGTTATGATGTTCCATGTAAAGCTCTGTTCAGCTATGGTGTTGATGATGTAGACTGTTTTGTCTTGTAGATTTAGCCTTATAAAAAAATAGCTAAATAAATACAATTTTACCACAACTGTATACACATAAAAGATGGTCTCGCTCACTGGACGTACGAGACAAACAAATGGAACAAACAGGGGGGGGGGTAGAGTAGATCTGGAGGGAAATGATTAAAAGACACATTGGTGTTAAACAAGAGAATAAAAGGTCAGGATCGAAAAGCAGCCTCGAAGAGGTGGGTTTTTAGCCTGGATTTGAATCTGACCTACTAATTCAGTCCTGTTCCAGGCACACAGTGCAGCAAGCTGCAACAGTCTAGAGCCAGCAGTAAAATGAGAAGGGCACAGATAAGAGCAATTTGCCTGATGAGTGGTGTTGTCGAGGGTGGTTATAGGGAGAGGTAAGAGAGGAGAGGTAATGAAGAGCTTCAGAATGAATGCAGTTTTAGTTCAGCAGGAGAAATTTGAACAGAAAGCAGAAATAGATAGGAAGCCAATGAAGTTACTTGAGAAGAAGGGTTATGTGAGTGTAGCAACACTGGCAGAAGATTAGCCACGCAGCGGAGTTTTGAATAGACTAAAAGGGAGAGAGATGATTCAGTGGGAGGCCAGGTTGCAATAGTCTAGAAGGGAGGCGATGAGAGAGTGGATAAGGATTTTGGGAGTATGTTCAAAAAGGAAGGGGCGAATTTTGCTGATGTTAGAGAAAGAACTGGCCGGTTTTAATTCTATGTGGACATGTGCAGAGAGAGAGAAAAAAGTCAAAGGTGACCCAAAGGTTGTGAGCCAAGTAAACAGGCAGCACGACAGTTATCCACAAGTCATATTTCTGATTTGGTGACAAGATACAATATATTTTGCTGCTTTGGCTGCTGTTTCCCTTCCTTCTTTTGTGGGAAGTCTGTTTTTTCTCTGTATTAGGAAATGTGGATCTCTGTTCTCTTTGTATTTTGTGCAGTACGAGAGGAAATCCATTTCTGTTTCTATTGCATCACAAGCAGAGTTGGCCTCTTACGGTTTGCAGTTCAGGTTTGGGGGGATCTGTGCTCTGCATGTGACCGAGGTGAGGTTTTCTGCTACTGTGTAGGTTTTGGGTAGGAATCTATAGCAGCTGAATGGTTCCGTTTTCCGAGTAGATGATGTACTGTTGCTAAAGGGCCCAGAGTAAGATTTGCAGCATTGCTTTATCATAGGAAGGGATTTTGCTGTTTGTCTTGTGGGTTAGTGCTCTCTTGGTTTGGCAGGTTGGCTACGTAAGTGCTTATTGTATTTGTTGTATTATATCACAAATTGACAGAATTTGAAGAGGGTTTTTTTGTGTGTGGTGAGCAGGGACGGCCCAAGGGTGATGCGAGACCATGTGCAGAGACTCATTGCAGGGCCTCATTTGCATACCACTGGACCTGATTTGCATAAATTTATTTTATTTTAAAATGTATATGTTGGCCATCTAAAATTGTGGGCGGCATTCAAAGGAGCCCTGCACAAGCCTATTTTTTTCTCCTGGCAATGACTTAGGGGCATGTTTACTAAATATTAATATGCGTTATATGCCACTGTGCCAGTAGAAATAAATGGGTGTTCCTGCACTTAATGCGCATTCACAAATTTAATGTGCGCTAACTTTTAGTAAACATATCTCTTAATGAGTGTCTGAATACCATTTACAGGGGCAGTGAGAATAAAGAAAGATTACCAGATTTCTACATTACTATACTCCAGTGCCAACTGCCAGGCAGTACTATAATCCCTGCTCATTTAGAACCCATAGCAAACCCGCTGTATCATTTTTTTTTTATTTTTTATTTAAGGATTTTCCAATGCATCAAGAAATTACAAATCAAACATATAACAAAAGGAATTATCAAATACAAAAAAGAAATTTTTCCCCACATTAAAAAGGAAACACATCAAGGGGAGAAATCGCCTCAGACAACAAGGAAATTTACCATCATAATATGAGAAATAAGAGGTTAAACCCCACAAAACGGAGCAAAAAAACCAAAATCATTCCTCCACTAACGAACCTCCCTCCGCTTATGTATCCAGAAAACCTTTCAAGGCATTGACATCATTATATACAAACGTTTGTCCCCCGAGAGTAATCGCGCACCGACAGGGAAATTTAAGGAAGAAAGTTGCCCCTAGAGCTACAACCTGTGGTTTTAATAGTAGAAACTGCTTACGCCGAATCTACGTGTAACGACAGACATCTGGGAAGATCTGGATAGCCTGACCACAAAAGGGGGCAAGCCGATATTTAAAGAACGCTCTCAAAACCCGCAATTTGGCAGATTCAGAAACAAACTGAACTACCAAAGTGTTACGTTTTGAGATGAGATCCAGAGAATCTTCCAAGAATGCTGTTAAATTTTGATCCACCGAGGGGACTGAAGGGGACAGCCCGAGGAGTGGAAGAAGAACCCAAAGGCAGCTAATACATATGGACCGTCTGAGTCGTATGAAAATCCCCCTCCAAATGCAATATCTCCAAGAAATACTTTCCCAACAATATTTCAGAGGATATTAGGTGTGTTACAGGAAAATTCAAGAGACGTAGGTTGTATGCTCGAGCACGATTCTCAAGAGCCTCAAGACGAAAGGAAATAGCAGTGGAATCAATGCACAAACGCAGCTTCAGAATTATGGCAGGATTGAAGCTGAGAATCAGATCGAGCAGCAAGCTTTACAACTGAACCTAACTGATTATCCATATACTGCAACTTATCCACCACATCTTGGGAAAATTTACACAGGGAGGATACAGTAGAAGTTAAACGTACATCTATTTTTTGAACTGCAGACCATATGTCACTAAGAGTTACTTCCCCAGGAGGAGAAGGTAAAGTCCCAGCATTTGTAACAGATGGAAATACAGGAAGTGGAACTGGGGGAATCTACTCAGGAGGACTTCTTAAGATAGTGGACGAAAGAGCAGGGAGAGGAAACGGAGGAGGAGACCGGAGGACAGGGCTCAACGAGACCTCCTCCGGAGATTGATCACCAGGCAGCAGGGCAGTCACATGTTTGTCCATGGGACCCACTACTTTCTCTCCCGAAGCTCCAGCAGGGTCCTCCGGGCCAAGGCACGTCCTCCTCCCGCCTGCCCGATCACCAGATAAGCCTCCTCCAGGTCCCGCTGCTCTGAGCCGTGCAGCTGAAAAAAGCACGGTTACTCCCTCACAGCGGCGATTCTCCCCAAACCCGCTGTATCATAACAGTACTACCAGGACTCACAAGGCACCAAACACTATCAAAAGGCAACACTGCAAATATTAAACCAATACATCTCAGAGAATACTAATACATCTCCTACTGGGGAAAGAGAACAAGTGGCACTGTCAAATAGAAACTACATGGACAGAATACCTCAACTCAGTTACACATGCAGAACATAGACCGTCACCAAACAAAGAACAAGGGATCATAGTTTAGAAATATGAAGGCAATAATTAAACTGGGAACCTCAAAAGCCAAACTTGGAATGTACAACAACACTGGAGAGAGAAAACTATAAATTAATTTTCTCTTGTACTAAACAAAACGCAAAGACGTTAACGATGCACATTTCCCAGAGCTGAAATGTTCCAGTTAATAAATTCATAATAAAAAAAGTATTTTTCTACCTTTTGTTGTTTTGGGCATTTTATTTTTTAGTTGCAATTGCTCCAGTCACTTTCTTCTGGTTTCTTCGTGTCTTCTGCTAACTCTCCATTGTCTGCTGTCCATTTGTCCTTTCTTCTCTCTTCTAGTTTTTTCTATTCTCTCTCTACATCTGCTCCAACATACTGATCTTTCCCCTTTTGCTCTTTCCTTCATTTCTTCCTTTATTACTTTTTCATCCACTCACATTTCACCCTTCCATCCTCAATCCCCACTTATTCTCCCAATCGTAGACTTTTCTTCCTTCCCACACAAAATCTTTTCTCCTCTCCATCTTCACTCACCCAGCCCCAACACCTTCTAGTCCTCCCCCAACATCAGCTCCCCTCTATTCCAGCCCCAACCAGCATCCATTCCCTTCTAGTCCCATTCTCCCATCCCCCTGCATCAGCCTATTTCCTATTTTATCCTAGCTCCCTATCAGCCCATTTCCAATCCTAGTCCCCCATCATCCATTTTCAGTCCTATCCTAGGCCCCCCATCAGCCCATTTCCAATCCAAGCCCCCTCATTAGCTCATTTCCAGTCCAAGCCTCCCCCCCCATCAGCCATTTCCAGTTCCAGCCCCCCATCAGCATATTTCCAGTCTTTTCCTATCCCCCTCCATTTCCAGTTCTAGCCTCCCCGTCCTCCGGAGAGCCCCATAACTGTCTGATCAGCTTTGGGAGGGGGGGGGCAGGAAGGCCCAAAACCCCGACTCACCTCTGCGCAACTGCTGGAGTGAAGAGCGGGGTTGTCTTTCATTGAGTCCAGCAGCTGTGTTCTCGTGGAGCTCGCTGAAATGCTGAGTGCCGGAAAACAGGAAATTCCCTTTAACCTCCAGCACACCAGTGGGCTCCATGAGAACACAGCCGCAGACTCAGTGAAGGAAAACCCCACTCTTCAGTCTGGCCCTCCCCGGCTCCCTCTGAAGCTGGCCCAACACCATATGCGGTTTTTGATGCGGGGCCTTGTGTGAACAACATTCCCACACAATAGACGGGCTGGCCCTGGTGGTGAGCACCACACTGAAATTCTTCAGTCTATTCTATGCTTGATTTTTCTTTTCTGTCTTCGTTATTCTGCCCTGTGGGGATGCACAGGCTCCTAATAAGAGAATTAGGATCCCATTACACAGGCCCTTAGGTGTACAGTTTTTAGAAGGTAGTTTTTCTTGGGACTACAGAGAAGACTTATTTCTTGATGTCCTGAGAAATTGTTGAAGCTTTACTCCTCAAGGTCCTATGTGGAGCTCTGAGTCGCACTGCTCCACTCTTTTAATTCCCTGGATGCAAATCCTTTTCCTACCCAGGGCCTCTGTTTGCAGCAGCTTTACACAGATACTCTGCACCCTCATGTACTTCCACTCATTAACCCTGTAACACAGAAAATGATGGCAGATAAAGACCAGATGGCCTATACAATCTGTCGGTCCATACCAAGCTCTACAATCCATTGCTCTCCCTTCAAGATCCTCTGTGCTTGCTTTCTTGAATTCAGACGCAATCCTTGTCTCTGCCGTCTTCCCTGGGAAGCTATTCTGTGCATCCATCACCCTTTCTGTAAATAAATATTTCCTTGGATTATTCCTGAATCTATTCCCTTGTTCCAAAACTTCCTTTCATTTATGTTTCAGAAGTATCTAAACATCTCCATCATATCTCCCTTCTGCCTTTCTTCCAAAGTATACATATTGAGATATCTAAGTCGGTGTCCATATGCCTTACGATGAAGATCACTGATCGTTTGAACAGAAACATAAAAAGAACACCTTAGAGGATACTGGTTAAAATATTAATTCACTGGGTGAAATAAATAATATGTATAATTCATTTGTTACTTGATAGCCAAAAAGCTCCTCAGAGTTAGGATGTAAGGGGTTTTAATGATGGTGAGTTCTCCCTTGGGTTCTCTTCTCCGTCAATGGCTTCCCCTCTATGTATGGGTTTAGCTCTTGCCTCTTCTCTGGAATCTCTTGCCACCTCCTCCTCTTCCTCTTCCTCTTTATGTCTCTGGACACTTTGGAGCATGTTAACTAAACCACGCTAACTAGCATGGGATTTTCCATGCGCTAAGGGCACCACGCCACTGGCCCCAAACTAATCAGCATGATTGGGAAGGAACTGAGTGGGTTTGGGGCAGAATGTGGGCATTGACAGTGCATTACAGTTATTGTGGGCGTTATGGGCACATGGTAACCATGGAAGCTGCTCTTAGCATGCATGTGCATAACACCAACTCAATAGATGGCATTAAGTGTGCCCACGTGCTGGTTAGTGCAGTGCTGCTTTTTAGTATCACACTATCGGCAGGGGATGGACAGACACATCCCCAGATATTAATGCAGGCCTCTGCGCTAATTTGGCAGCACAATCTCATGCTACCAGTACGTTCGTTAGTAAACATTCCCCTCTGTACCCTCCCTCTGCTCTAATGCCTTGGCACCTTATATAGTACGGTTTATGGCTTATTAAATCTTGCTAAACTGCCCTTTGCAACAACAGAGCAGTGTCCATGAAAACGATTTAAAAAGAAGGAAAAGGAAGAGCAGTAAAATCATAGTAAAGATGAAAAAGAGATATACAAAGCTGCAGAGAGAGGTGGAGGGAAGAAGGGGAATCGGGGGCAAGGGGGAGAGGAGGCAGAACCCACGGCAACCTGTGGGAGTAAATTGAAGGCTAATTGGAACAGATGGGTCATGAGACGAGATTTGAATCTGGGGAAAGATAGTTCCAAGCGAAGATCGGCAGGTAGTGAATTCCAAAGACTGGGGCTAGGAGATAGAAAACCGAGTGCTGGGTTGATTCATAATGGGCGAAGGAAGGGGAGGAGAGATATAGACGATTAGCAGTAGCTTTACTCTCGATAGGGCATTCTCACAGTTTCCCACTTCTCACAGCAGTTACACACCACTCCCATTCCTTATCAGGCTCCAACCTGGGTGATTTCTCTCACGGATAGAGTAGGGTGTTCAGTCTCTCCCCAGTAGGGCTCTCCATCCTCCCTCGCTGCCTCCCAGGTTTCTCTGTTCTTTCCATCAGCCTAAGCCTGCATCACATACGGAGGGGTTACCCTCTCACATGCTTCCACACGTCTCACACAGGCTGTTACTTCCTTTGGTAGGCTGGGGCCTTTGTTTAATTCAATACCCCGCCCCCACAGACACTGGGGTTCAGTCCCCATCTGGCATCTTGGTAGAACAAGAAGGAAAAGAAAGACACTTTTGACTCCAAAATACTGTCTGTATACCTTTGGGGACCCACCTAGCTCCTCCCCTAGTTCTCCTTAAACGAATCCAGCCAGAATATTCCTAAACTTGAATACTTTTATGCTGACACCAGGACAAAGAGCCTCCTTGCATGATTACCATGTGAAACCTCATGTATCTGGTAGAGCAATTATTGACCTCTGGGTCACATTAGAGTTTGTGTAGCAATTGTGGATTTTTTTGTAAAATATTAATTCTTGTTTTTTTCCACATTAAAATGCGCTTATCTTTCTTACTCTGTGTGTTTCTCATGGTTTTGTGCCTCCTTTTTATCTATCTATCTATCTATCTATCCCCCTCCCCCTTGCTCTTGTTGGCTTTCCTCTCCTTTATTCCCTCACACCCTCTCTGGGAGACCCCAATGAAGCTCTCTGTTCTGGCTTAGGATCGTTTTTTTTCAGTGCTATGAAGTGCAGGAAAACAAAGCCTGGTCCCATTGGATTCTGAATTTACGTTATGGCTAATAAGCCTTGGCACTGGCATACCCTCTAAGAGCTCTTTCGCCATTTCCTTGTAAGGATCGACTTGATGGATTTGGAGTGTCTGAAACTGTGTTTGTTTCATGTTCTGGAACTGCTGTATCAGTACTGTTTAACTTTACTAGCTCTCCAATAACAATATTCAGCACAGTTATTAGATACAGACCAGGAGACTGCAGTGCAACAGTAAGAAACTGGGCCGGGATGAAGGATTCTTGAGCTAGGAGACGAAGTCTTATTTTTCTTTGGGAGAAGTGAGCAGCAAATCCCTATATGCACTGAAGTACAAAGGGTAAGCATGTCTATGTTGTCAGAGGGAACTTTCTCTTCTCTTGTCATCTATACACCTTCAATAGAACATGCAGCTACACTTAGATACATCATGTACACCTTGGTATATTGTCAGTGTGATGTGTGTGTGCCCAGACCTGGATTAGGCCTGCACCTAGAATGGCAACGTTCTGAGGCTTTCACACCCCCTTAGATATATAGCCAGTGAGGGATGGAGAGTTTGACTGTTTTGGTAGTCTGTGAAGGGCCAGGGAGATTCTTGGAGGTATTAATTCACCTGCTGCCTCTGCTGCTTTGACTCTGTGATAGATGCTTTCACACAAGGGCTGGGTCAGTAGATGCTACCATGAGTTCAGCCAGAGTCATGTCCAGCCTTCTTAGGGAGGAAGGGTGGCAGTATCCACAGTGACAAAAACCTAAATCTGCTACCAGACTGTGCCTGTGTCCAACTGCGATTGAGTGAGTTCAGTTCGCTTTACCTCTCACTGTAATTAGTTCTCCTGCACAATGCAGTTTCAGATTACAAGACTGGTAACATATTGTTAAGTGCCATCA
The DNA here is from genome assembly GCA_033557465.1 of Ichthyophis bannanicus. NCBI lineage: Eukaryota > Metazoa > Chordata > Amphibia > Gymnophiona > Ichthyophiidae > Ichthyophis > Ichthyophis bannanicus. The sequence continues at coordinate 809,979,807 of CM066036.1, forward strand.
AGTTGGTGTCGACTCATGGCGACCTTCTGGATAGAACTCCTAAACTATGTTCAATCTTTAGTCAGGTGGATAATTGTTGATAGAATGGCATCCATAACTGCTGTTATTGTATCAATCCATCACATTGCCGGCCTTCCTCTTTTAAACTGACCTTCAATCTTGCCAAGCATGATGTCTTTCTCTAGTGATCTTTCTCTTCATATGATGTGTCCACAATATAAAAGTCGAAGACTTGTCATTTGAGCTTCTAAAGAAAGCTTGGGTTTGATATCCTCTAGTACCAACTGATGGCACGTAACAACAACAACAGTACCAACTGATTTGCTCTTAGGGCAGTCCATGATATTCTTCGCCATCACTATAATTTGAAGGCATCAATTTTCTTCCCATCTTTCATCTTCACTGTTCAACTTTCACATTCATATAACATTATTAAAAATACCATGGCCTGGACAAGTCGAATCTTTGTATGCAGATATTAATGCATTTGAGAATCTTGTCTAGGTCCTTCATAACCATTCTGCTAAGAGCGGTGTGCCATTGGATTTCTTGATTGCTTGTTGTTTCTTTGTTGATTATTGATCCAAGCAGGTTAACGTTACTATTTATATGTCTTCTTCATCAAGGATGAAGCTATTGATTTTAAGTTGTCAGGATTTTTGTCTTTTTCATATTAAACTGAAGGCACATTTTATTTATTTTTTTAGAGCACTTGATATACCACTCGAGAACCAAGACTATCATAGCGGTTTAGAAACAATAAAAGAGAACTAACAGTACAGCAAGAAAGAGTAGGGAAATTAGAAAAAAAAGAGGGGAAATTACAAATCATATACAAGGAGGGAAGCTGAGAGACAAAAGGAAAGAGAACAGGCAGTTCTCCGGGAGGAGGGGGGAGGGGTAAGGTGCAGGGGATTGAGGAAAAGCTTGTACAAACAACAAGGTTTTGAGATTCTTCTTAGAGGTGGGGAGGGAAGGTTCAATGTGAAGTGAAAGGGGAAGGGAGTTCCAAAGGGAGGGATTGGCATCGGAAAAGAAAGTGTTTCTGGAGATGACGAGGCAGAGGGCTGAGGGTGCAGGCGGAGATGGGTGGGCGGCTTTAGAAGAGTTAAGAGAATGGGAAGGAACATAGGGGGAAATAAGGGTGGCCAGGTATGGGGGCAAGAGGTAAACCATGCACGGTGGACCAAGAGAAGAGGTTTGAAGTGGATACGGAAAGGAACAGGGAGCTAGTCAAAGCAAGGCAAAGTGGGGAAACGTGTCATAACAGTGAGCATGAAAGATTAGCCTAACGGCAATGGACTGGATCAATTGTAGACAGCGGATGGAGTACTGATGTAACCCGAGAAATAGAGAATTGGAATGGTTTATGGGTTGTTTTATTTAGTTATAATATACTATCCTTCGAACCAGCTGCATGGCGGTTTACAGTAATATAAGAACATAAGATATGCCATACTGGGTCAGACCAAGGTCCATCAAGCCCAGTATCCTGTTTCCAACAGTGGCCAATCTAGGTCATACGTACCTAGCAGTTTCCCCAAAAGACACAGGTTCCACAATGCTTGTATTGGGTCAAGTATTGATATCCTGGGTCCCTTCTTAATAATGGTTTATGGACCTTTCCTCCAGGAACTTGTCCATACCTTTTTTTAAACCCAGCTACACTAACGGCCTTTACTACATCCTCCGGTAACAAATTCTAGAGTTTGATTACATGTTGAGTGAAAAAATATTTTCTTTTATTAGTCTTAAATAGTTTACCCTGTAGCTTCATTGCATGTCCCCTAGTCTTTTTATATTCTGATAACGTAAACAATTGATCTACGTTTACCCGTTCCACTCCGTTCATTAATTTATAGACCTCTATCATATCTCCCCTCAGCCGTCTCTTTTCCAGGTTAAAGAGCTCTAACCTTTTTAGCCTTTCTTCATAGGAGTATCCTTCCATCCCCTTTACCATTTTGGTGGCTCCTCTCTGAACCTTTTCTAATAATGCTACATCCTTTTTAAGATACGGCGACCAGAATTGCACACAATATTGAAGGTGCGGTCTCACCATGGAACGATATATGTTCTGTATGTAAACTAAAATTTGTACCTGCCTTGATTCGGCAGTTTCTCGATGTAATCTTACCCGCTTCTGATCGCTGGAAGGAGCGGGATACAAATGCTTACTAAATAAATAAATAAAATAAATATAGAGGCATCATAATATCTTTTGTTTTATTTTCCATTCCTTTCCTTATGACACCTAGCATTCTTTTTGCTCTCTTGGCCGCCGCTGCACACTGGTCCGAGGGTTTTAGCATGTTATCCACAATGACGCCTAAATCTTTTTCCAGAGTTTGATTGCACGTTGAGTGAAAAAATATTTTCTTTTCTTAGTCTTAAATAGTTTACCCTGTAGCTTCATTGCATGACAGGTGCAGTATTAACAAGGGCCAGAAGAAGCTGAGTAAATTGTGGGGTGGAGAAAAGAGAGCTGACTGAGCGTAAGCGGCAAAGAGCAGAAAAAAAGCTGCTTTGGCTAAGGAATCAAGGTGGGACTTAAAGGAGAGTTGAATCAAGTGTGACACCTAAATCTGAATGTCATCAGCATATACGAAAGGCGTAGACTCCAAGGGATTGGATTAACAGAAGAAGAGGTGACAGGAAGATATTAAGCAGAGTGAGCGCCAACAGATAAGCAAATATTTCAGATCATCTTCATTGTCATCCAGTAAGGTGGTATCATCAGCATAGTGAAGGTTGTTGATGAATCTTCCACCAATCTTCACACCTCAGTCATCTTCAAACAATCCTGCATCTCTAATGATTTGTTCTGCATATAAATTAAACAGGTAGGGGGAAAGTATGCAGCCTTGTTTTACACCCTTGCGGATTTTAAACCATTGTTTCTCCTTGTTCTGTTAAACTGTTGCACCTTGATCAATGTAAAGGGTCTGTATAATAACTGTCGGGTATTCTGGTATATCTGTGCTTCTTAATGTGGCCCAGAGTTTTTCATGATTTACACAATCAAAGGCTTTGTTATTTATTTATTACATGCACTTATATACCGTGCTATTTTCCATCAGTGCGGTTTACATAGAACCAATTAAATACACATCTTAAAACAGTCAATTTGTGTTTACAATTAACAGGCGACAGAACTTGGAATAGACAACAAGGGGTAACTATTTACAACTATATAGAAAGAGCTGGCTGAATGTCTGTTTGACGTGGTTAGTTTACTGATGAGGCATTTGAGGTGCTGTCATCCGGGTAGTGCGTGAGGAAAAGGTGATATTTCAGAGCTTTCCTAAACTGCGTTAAATTAGTGATTGCCCGTATACTGGGAGGGAGGCTGTTCCAGCATTTTGGTGCAGAGAATTTGAAAGCCCTGTTCACTGTTGTCTGGCAGCACTTGGTTGTTTCTCTTGGGACTATTAGTTTATTGTCCTCAGAGGATCTTCTAGGTCTGTTCAGGGGGGTTATCTGAATGAGGTCTGCTAGGGCTGGTGGGGCGAGATTATTTATGATCTTGAAGGTCAGAATTATGGTTTTGAATGTAATTCTGCCTTTTATGGGGAGCCACTGGAGTTGTTTAAGGATGGGTGTCATGTGTTCCCACTTGGAAGCGCCCTGGAGCACTCTTGCAGCAGAGTTTATTGCAAGCTGTAAAGGGTGTAGCGTAGATTGCGGGAGACCCTGAAGTATGGCGTTTGCATAGTCAAAATGCGGTATGATCAAGGCTTGGTATACTGTGCGGAAGTCGCCAAGTTCCAGTAAGGTGCGTATGTGTCTAAGTGATCGGATTTTATGGTATATAGCTCTTGCTACATTGCCTATATGGGTCTTCATGTCTAGTCGCTGGTCAAGTGTGACTCCTAGATATCTAATAAAGGGTTTGGTAAGTAGTTCTGCGTCTAAGACCTTCAAGCACGGTGGTGTGATGAATTTCGGATCTCTGGTGACGTAAAGGACTTCGGTTTTCTTATGTTGGATTCGCAGGTTTTGTGATTGGAGCCATCTGGATATTGCGTTAAAACAGTCCGTGAGCGGTGAGAGTTCAGAGTTCTCTGTTGCAAAAGGCATATATAGGAGCACATCATCTGCATATAACAGGCATTCCACCCTGAAGGACTGGACGATCTCGCAGATCGGTTGCATATAAATATTAAACAACAGGGCAGATAGAGAGGATCCTTGTGGGACCCCTTGGCTCTGGTGGAAAGGTTCTGATGTTGCTTCATCTGATCTTACTTGTTGCCATCTATCCGAGAGATATGACTTGCACCATTTGAGTACTAAGTCACAAATCCCCTTCTCTTTGAGGCGGTGTAAGAGGATGTCATGGGAGAAAGAATCAAAGGCCGCCGCTATATCCAAGAATATGAGTACGTATCCTTGGCATATGCTGTCAATTCCTGCAATTATGGTACTGAAGAAGATGGTGAGGAGAGTTTTGACCCCATGTGCGGCTCTGAAGCCGTGCTGACATGGATCAAGTGGTGCTCAGGCATCAATATGATCTTGAATTTGACTTTGGACGTCTTTCTCGATGATTTTCGCCAACAGTGGTATGCTGGATATCGGTCTATACGAGTCGGGCTTCTTAGGGTCCAGTTTGTTGTTTTTGAGGAGTGGCCTGATTGAGGTATGTTTGAGGGATTGGGGAAAGGTGCCTGTCGTGTATGAGCAGTCCATTAGCTTTGCTATAAAAGGGCTGACTGTCGGTCGTAACTCTTTTATCCAGGACACCGGGCAAGGGTCGGTTTGTGCAGTTGTTGTGTTCATTCCAGCAATTATGTCGGGCTGAGGATCTCGGCTCGGGTGCCATGGTATGTGTGGGGGACTTATTAGTTTGGCACAGTTTCGCTTTTAAGTAGTCGGCGAAGGCTTGAGGGTGGATTTGACTAGGTTCTTCTGGTACTGACTCTTTTGCTAGGTTCTTTACCATGGTGAAGAGGTCATGTGGCTTGTTTAGGGACCGCTTTAGAGTGTCAGTGTGGAATCTCCTCATGCTTTCAGATATTGCTTGGCGGTGTTTTTCTAGTTGGGTGTTGTATGTCCTTAGGTCCTCTGTGGAGTGAGTATGGCGCCAGTGTCTTTCTAGTTTTCTCAAGCAGGAGAGTGACGTTCTAAGCTCTGTGGAGTACCAAGCTGCTGTTTTCTTCTTGGTAGGCTTGTTTGATGGTGGTCGTAATGCAATGGAACTGAAGTTTTCATTCCAGGTGAAAACTAACACTTCAGGGTCGTGGGATGTTAGGTCAAAGAGTATACGGGTTTGGTTTAAGATTTGGTCATTGTCAAAGGCTATGAACCTGCGTGGAGCTGTTTTGAGGCTGCTGGCCTTATCAACACTCTTTTGGAGTTTGTTGGGTAGAGATATTTGGAACATGATTAACATGTGGTCTGACCAGGGGACTGCTGTAGTGGACAGTATTGTGGTGTATAGGTATTCTTTTGTCTTTTCAAGGATCCATCTTACATCCGCAGTGATGTCTCTTGTTCCTCGCCCTTTCCTGAATATTGCTTGCACTTCAGGCAGTTCTTATTCCAGGTATGGTTGTAGTCTCCATTGAATGATCTTGAGTAGAATCTTGCTGGCATGTGGGATCAGAGCAATTGTGACATAATTTCCACAGTCAGTCAGATCACCTTTCATCAGTATTGGTATGAACATTGATCTTTTTCAGTCAGTTGTCCGTAATGTTGTCTTACAAATTTCCTGGCAGAGCCTTGTAAGTTTGGTAACAGCTGCATTCAATTGCTGTAATACTTAAGTGGGAATGCCATCAATGCCCAGTGCTTTGTTCTTTGATAATGTTTTCAATACAACTTTGACTTCTTCTTTCATCACTAATGGTTTCTGATCATGAGGTTTGAAATGGCTGTTGATCTACTTGATCTTTATGGTATAATGACTCAATATATTCTTTCCACCTTTTCATGATGATCTCAGCATCATTCAACATGGCTCCTTGAGCATCTTTTAGCATTAGATTCAAGGCTGGAATTTTCTTTTTAATTTTTGTATCTTTAGGAACGCCAATCTTGTTTTTTCTCTGATAATTTCTGATTCTATTTCCTTGCATGCATCATTGCACTACTTCTCTGTCTTGCCTTGCTGCACATTGGTAATCTCTGTTAAGTTCTGTGATTACCTCTCTTTTTCCTCGGGCTTTTGCTTCGCTGTGTTTCATTTTGGCCGTTTTTTGCTTTTTCACCTTTTGCAGAAATTCTTTGCTTTCTTTGAGCATGAGTTTCTTAATGTCAGACCACAACTCTTCTGGTGCTCTGACATTTGTATCCAAAGCAGCGAAATCAGTTTTTCAAGCAGCCTTAAAAATTTTGGTGGTGTTTTCAAGATACTATTTAACAGGTTTTTTTATACCGCTTTATCATTTCAGTCAAAGCGGTTTATAATGTAACTTAAACTTGGTAATATATATTAAACAGGGACATTGATAACTTGGATTCTTCTGAAGCGATAGAGGGTTAAGCAACATTCCAAAGACCATAAGGAGTGTTAGTGGAAATTGAACCCTGGTCTTTTGGTTCCTAAGCCAGTACTCTAGCCACTAGGTTATTCCTCCACTCTAAGTCACTCTATACTCATGAGTGGCTTGCTCTTTTTCAACTTTAGCTTGAGTTTGCATACTAGTAGCTGGGGATCTGTACCACAGTTGGCTCCTGGTTTTGTCTTTGTTGATGTTATTGAGCTTTTCTATTGTTGACTTCCACAAATGTTGTCAATTTCATTTTTGTGTGATCCAGTGGATGAAGTCCATGTGTACAGTCACTGCTTGTGTTGCTGGAAGAAGGTGTTTGAGATGAATAGATGTGTTGGTTTTGAAGAATTCTATCTGTCCTTTTTCCAGCTTCGTTTCTGTTGCCAAGCCCATATTTTTGAAAACACCTTAACTTCTTTGTTCCCCACTTTTGAGTTCCATTTGCCCATGACAATCAATATACCTTGTTTGCATGTTCTGTCAATTTACTACTACTACTACTACTACTACTGAACAATTTCAACTTGTATTTGCTCATAGAACTGATCAACCTCTTCCATTTTTGTAGCTGTTGTTGGGACATATACCTGAATAATAGTTGTGCAATGGGCATTTCTTATAGATGAATAGAAATTAAGCATTCACTGATTGCATTGTATTTCATTACAGTTCTTGCAAGTTTCTTCTTGATTATAAATGCAACACCATTTCTTCTTTGTCTTTCATTTCCAGCATAGTAGACCATGTGATCATCAAATGCAAAGTGCCCAATGCCAGTCCATTTCAATTCGCTGGCAGCCAACAGATCGAGTTGTACACCTTCTATTTCATTCTTGACCACCTCCAATTTTCCTTGGTTTATGCTTCATACCTTCCATGTCCCAATATGTAAAACATCTTTGCAACTTCTGCCTCTCATTTCATGCACAGCTACATCAGCAGTCAGACATCCCAAGGGCTTTGATCCAACCACATCATAAATGCTGACTTTACTCTGTAATGTCTTCAGCTCTTCCCCAGTAGCCTGTTGAGTGATTTTTGACCTGGGGATGTCATCTTTCAGCACTATATCACAATTTGTTTTGCTGTGATCATCTATTGGGTTTTCATGGCAAGATATGGAAGTAGATTGCCAGGCCCTTCTTCTATGCAGGTAATGCTAGTGTTGTTGCTGTTGTCACAGAAATGTGATCCTCCATTGCCAACACCGTTTTATACTGCTGCTGCTGCTCAGATGGGTGATTTGTCTTAGTCTGGCACCTCAGCTGAGACCTGTCCATTTTGGGAGACCCTGCTAGTAATTAAGCTGCTGATAGCATAGCTCTCAGCATTAGTGATGCACACAAGCCCTTGCCTACCACAAACTGCAAACCAAGCGAGAGAATTCTCCTGTTTTGAGAGGACGGTAACACAGTAAATGATGGCAGATAAAGATCATTAGGCCCATCTAGTCCACCCAGTAAGGTGGCAAGTTGTATCCTTCTCTCCATGTGGTTACACTTCTCTATGCCTTTGTTGGGGTTATCCCTGCCTCTCCGAGCAAGTCCCACCTATCCACTTCCCCAGGGCCGTGCCAAGCGTGAATTGTGCCCTGTGCCACTTGCACATCGGGCATGAGCCCCATCCCCCCACACCTCCATCTAGACACTTTCTGGATGGCGGCAGAAGAGAAGAGGTGCACCTGATGTGCAAGTCACTGGCACACCAAGCAGATTGGTCCCTCCCTGCTGTGATACCATGTCAGAGGAGGGAGAGACCAGATCTGCTTAGTGTGCCGTGAGAAGGCTTAAGGGGCACATTTCAGCTGTCTGCTGTTGCCTGCTGCCGCTGAGAGAAAAATAAGTGGTAGCGGCAGGCAACGGTAGACAGCAGAAATGTGCCCCTTAAGCCTTTGCGCCCTGTGCAGCCGCACTGCTCGCACAGGACTAGGTACAGTCCTGCACCCCTCCCCCCACCCCCACTCACACATTTTTGAAGTGTAAAAGTGATTTAAGTTTGGTTTGATTTCATCCTCTTGCTATATAAGGATCACCTGTTTGTCTTATGTCTTTCTGAGTTCAGTCACTGTTTTTGTCCCCACCATCTCCACTGGGAGGACATTCCAGGCGTGCACCAACACTTCCATGACACAGTATTTCCTGAAGTTGCTTTTGAATTTTCTTCCTTTCGGCTTCATTTCATGCCATCCAGTTCTATAGCTTCATTGTCTTTAAAAAAAAATGTTGTGTTTGTTTATTGATACCTTTAAAGTATTTAAGCTGGCAGAAAATTGTCCATCCTGAATGCAGCTAAAAGTCACATGCAATTTTATCAAAGTTAAGAGGAGGCATTCCTAGGATGTATTTAGATCAGAGGTGGAAAACTGCATATGTAAGTTGCATTTTCAGATATCCGCATGTAATTTTCAAGCAAACCTCTACCCACTGAGAAAGCAGGGTCACGTGACTGCATATCCTTTCTACCAGTCGTAATTTAAACTACTTGCCTACGTTCACTTTGAGGCCGATGCAGAAAATCTTAGTACAGCATTTTTCTGGTGCTTTCGTGTGCTAGGTTTGCTCTCCAATGCAGAAAGCAAGCTAGCACCAGAAAAACTACCGCACTGCATTGCAGTGCAGTGGCCATACAAATCACATGCAGAGAGCTGCATATTTAATTGCACTGAAACTTAGTGCAGTTTTTTACATTATTTTTAACATGAGATCTTTACGCTAGCTTCAGGCCGGCATAAACATCCAGCTGGGTACCAAAAGATCATATGAGGTGAAGTCTTACACTTCACCTCAGACGATCCATGCATTGGGGAAAGCCCCCAATGCCATCAACACAATATCAGGGGGCTCGTGCACCCCTGGACAACAACCCCCCGACAGAAGTGAAATTGCTGATAGCCCAGTGGGTCACCCCCACACCCTGAAACAAACAGGACCTGGTGGCCCAGTGGACCCAATCCCCCCTCCCCCCCTCCCCCCATCCCCAGTACCCTAAACATTGGTGTGCGTGAGCGTTGCCCACATATTCCTGCTCCCACACCACCATTTTGCAAAATAGTGGTACCTGGCCCCACGTGATGCATCCTGGCATATGCGGTGCAGGAATCAGCATAAGCAAAGGCAAGTTAGATGCAAGGCACTGATAAAGCAGGCAAAGAGAGACTTTGAAAAGAAGCTTGCCATGGAAGCAAAAAATAATTATAAAACCTTCTTCAAGACATTCGTAGTAAGAAAACAAACAAACAAGCAAACAAACCTATGAGAGAGCCAGTTGGCCCATTAGATGATAGAGGGGTAAAGTCTAAGGGAGGACAAGGCCATAGAAGAGAGACTGAATGAATTCTTTACTTTAGTTTTTACTGAAGAAGATGTAGGAAAGTTACCCATGCCTGAAATGGTATTTAAAGATGATGCATCAGAGGAATTGAAACAAAGCTCAATAAACCGGGAAGATGTAATACAGCTATTAAATAAATTAAAGAGTAGCAAATCACCTGGACAGGATGGTATACATCCCAGGGTGCTGAAAGAACTGAAATGTGAGATTGCAGATCTACTATTAGTAATCTGTGAACTATCATTAAAATCATCTGGAGAGTGGCCAGTGGAATGCCAATTTTTAAAAAAGGGTCAAAGGGTGATCCAGAAAACTACAGACCAGTGAGCCTGACATCAATACTAAGTAAAATGGAGAAACCATTATAAAGACTTAACATGTAGATAATCATGGTTTAATGGGACAAAGCCAACATGGATTTAGCAAAGGAAAGTCTTATCTCACTAGTCTGTTATATTTTTTGAAAGTATGAGTAAATGGGTAGATAAAGATGATCCTGTTGATGTGGAGGCACATTCCATTCTGCATGTCCCGTCGGAACCATTCGCACAGAGATAGACCCACCCCACGGAATCAGAATCGCATCTAGGCCTGCACCTACAGGCTCCTGCCTGGCTAACTCAGTCAGGCTCCTGAATGGAACCGCAATCCCCGGCCGCCGACCACTTTCACCTTTCCCCGCAGCCTGACTCCCCGATCTGGCCTCCCATGGCCAGGGCCGGGCTACAGGGAATCTCCTGCACCCCTCACCTTTTTGATCCTGACCAGGCTTCCCATCCCCCGATGTCTAGGGGGACGTATTCCACCTCCGAGGTGGAATAAGTCCACCGTCCAGTCTGCCGGCCCCAGACGTACAGACTTCAGAATCGGCCCTGTACATTCGGGACCGCGGACCATCCACTGTCTGCCCTAACTCTGCCATCGCACCACCCCGCCCCCTCTCTCTCCTGTCTAAGTCTCCCTGTACAAACTCCCTGTAATCATCTCCTCGGTCCCATGGTTGGACCACAATCTAATCAGATTCCAAATACCTATGCACCAGGATAGTGAATGGACAAAGAAAATAACTGAGAAATCAGCAGCACTCACAGGACATTTCAGACCCTTTGACAAAGATGTGATCATCAAAGACGTCCTTCCTAACATCACAACTGCGTCTCTGAACCTTGAAGATGTGATGACCTCATGGAACAACAGCCTGAGCTCCTTTGCATGCTTACCTACCCCAGCCAAACCACACTCCTCAGACCAGCGACCAAGAAGCATAAAACCTGCACGCTGGTACACGACCGAGCTACGGTCCTCACTACTCCCGCTGAGGAAACTAGAAAGGAGATGGCGATGCACACAGTCCCCAGCAGACCAGACAGCCTACACCTCCCACCTGCAGACACACTGGAACTCAATATCAACAAAAATGAAAGAACATCACTCTGAACTCTTAAGCCGATCGCTGAATAAACCCCACAAGCTTTTCAATATAGTGAAGACCCTAGCGAAGGAACCCTCATCCTCCCAACCAGCCATGATCCACCCCCAGGACTACGCAGACTACTTGCAGGCCAAAATCAATAACAGCAGCAAAGCCACATTGTCCAGCCCCAGTAACAATCCAGCCCAACTTAAGCCACTTACCTCTCTCGTGGCACCATCGGCTGCAAGCATTGAAGATGTCATCGCTGTCATCAACACCACTACTGCTCCAAATGACCCTTGCCCAGCATTCTGGATAAGGTCGCTATGTAAAGAGATCAGCCCTATACTAGCCAAGATCATGGACTTGTCCTTCTCCACGGGGCTATTCCCATCATGCCTCAAGCAGACGTCAATCCGGCACCTTCTGAAGAATGTTGTTATTGTTGTTAAGTGCCGTCGAGTCGGAGTCGACTCATGGCGACCCTCTGGATAGCTATTCTAAATTGTGTTTGGTCTTGAGTCAGGCGGCTCATTGTTAACAGACTAGTACCCGTAGCTTCTATTATTGTATCGATCCATCTCATTGCTGGCCTTCCTCTTTTGCGCTGACCTTCTATCTTGCCAAGCGCGATGTCTTTCTCTAATGATCTCTCTCTTCGCATGATGTGTCCAAAGTATGAAAGTCGAAGTCTTGTCATCTGAGCTTCTAAAGAAAGCTTAGGTTTGATGATCTCTAGTACCGACTGGTTTGTTCTTCGGGCAGTCCATGGTATACACAGTATTCGCCACCAGCACCATAATTCAAAGGCATCAATTTTCTTCCTGTCTATCTTTTTCACTGTCCAGCTTTCACATCCATATGATGTTGTTGAAAATACCATGGCTTGAACAAGTCGAATCTTTGTATGGAGAGAGACATCTCTGCTCTTGAGAATCTTATCTAGGTCTTTCATAGCCATTCTGCCAAGAGCAATGCGTCGTCTGATTTCTTGACTGCTTGTTGCTTCTTTATTGATAGTTGATCCAAGTAGGTTAAAGTTGTTCACAATTTCAATTTCTTCTCCTTCAACGATGAATCTGTTGATTATGCCAGTTGTCATTATCTTTGTCTTCTTTACATTAAGGTGCAGGCCCATTTTGAGACTATGTTCTTTGATTGTGAGAAGCAAATGTTTCAGATCATCTTCACTTTCAGCCAGTAATGTGGTATCATCAGCATAGCGAAGGTTGTTGGTGAATCTTCCACCAATCTTCACACCTCTGTTATCTTCATACAATCCTGCTTCTCTGATGATTTGTTCTGCATATAAATTAAACAGGTAGGGGGAAAGTATGCAGCCTTGTCTTACACCTTTGCTTATTTTAAACCATTCTGTTTCTCCTTGTTCCATTCGAACTGCTGCTTCTTGATCAATGTACAGATTGTGCAAGAATACGATCAGGTGTTCTGGTATACCCATGCTTCTTAATGTGGCCCAGAGTTTCTCATGGTTTACACAGTCAAAAGCCTTGCTATAGTCGATAAAGCACAAATAGATATCCTTTTGGTATTCTTTAGTTTTTTCAAGGATCCATCTCACATCCGCAATGATCTCTCTCATTCCTCGCCCTTTCCTGAACCCTGCTTGCACTTCATGTAGTTCTTGTTCCAGGTATGGTTGTAGTCTCTTTTGAATAATCTTCAGTAGAATCTTGCTGGCATGTGGGATCAGAGCGATTGTGCGATAATTTCCACAGTCAGTTGGATCACCTTTCTTTAGTATTGGTATAAACACAGATCTTTTCCAGTCAGTTGGCCATGTTGTTGTCTTCCATATTTCTTGGCAGAGCCTTGTAAGTAAGGTAACAGCTGCATCAGATTGCTGTAATACTTCTATGGGAATGCTATCAATGCCTGGTGCTTTGTTCTTTGATAAGGTTTTCAATGCTGCTTTAACTTCTTCTTTCATCACCAATGGTTCCCGATCATAAGGTACAGGTTGAAATGGCTGTTGGTCCACTTGATCTTTATCATATAAAAACTCTGTATATTCCTTCCACCTTTTCTTGATCTTCTCAGCATCATTCAACATAGAACCTTGAGCATCTTGTAACATTCCAATTCGAGGCTGGAACTTTTTCTTTAACTCTCGTAGCTTTAGGAAAGTCAATCTTGTTCTTCCTCTAATAGTTTCTGCTTCTATTTCCTTGCATGCGTCATTGTAGTACTTTTCCTTGTCCTCTCTTGCTGCACATTGGAAATCTCTGTTGAGTTCTGTTATTGTCTTTCTTTCTTTCTGAAGAATACCAAGCTAAATCCCCAGAAGGTAGAATCATACCGACCAATATCGAGCATTCCGCTGCTAGCAAAGATAATCGAGAAAGTTGTCCAACGTCAAATACAAGACCATATTGACTCCACAGCTCCTCTCGACTCATGCCAACATGGCATTAGGGAATCACACGGCATTGAAACCCTTCTTGCCACACTCATCAACACATTGATCATAGGCATTGACAACATCAAACAAGGATTTGCTTTAATTTTCCTGGACATTGCTGCTGCATTTGACTCCGTAAACCATGAGCAACTCCTAATATGGCTTCAGGATAAGGGAATTAAAGGCTCAGCATGGAGTTGGTGCAAATCCTATCTAACGGACAGATGGCAGCAGGTACAGGAAGGTTCCACAACCTCTGAACCATTCCAACAAAAACATGGTGTACCCCAGGGCTCTTCACTCTCTGCCCACTTATTCAACATATACATGCAACCCATATGTGAAATAATCCATTCATTTAACATATCATACCTGATCTATGCAGATGACGTGCTACTCTTCACCCCATTCACGATTGACCATCCGGATTTCTCCCCACTAGTGAAATGCTTTGAGGCCTTAACCGACTGGCTCCACTCACAGTGTCTCAAGATAAACTTCAGCAAGACGGACGTACTGTTCATTACAAGAAATCAATCCTTTTCACCACCGCCGACCTTAAAGACAAGGGACGCCGAACTCCCAAGTAGACCCACCATCCGATACCTAGGTGTTACGCTAGACCAGCAGCTCGAAATTAAAACACATATCAGCAACACCATCAAACAAATTTACCACAAAATACGAACATGGCGACATCTCCGACCCCTGCTGCAACCAGATGACTTCAGAACAGTTTTTCAGGCACTGGTGACCCCCTACTTCGACTACGCCAACATGATCCTGCATGGCCTACCCAAAAACGCGCCAAACCCACTACAGCTGGCAATGAACGCGGCTGCACGCTTCCTACACGGAGCCTCTAGAAGGGAGCACATCACCCCAATCCTAAAGGACCTGCACTGGTTACCAATTTACTGCCGGCTCACCTATAAAGTAGTCCTGATGACCTTCAAGGCTATTAACACATTGTCCGCCACCTCCCTAACGGATCTTCTCTACCCCACTCCTGCAAACAGAGCAAGGAGGTCATTTGCCACCAATACCCTACAGACCCCTAATGAACATAACAAAATGCACCCAGGCAACAAGGAACAGAGCCTTTAAGTTCTATGCTCCCAGCTGTTGGAATGTGCTCCCAACTGCCATCCGGGCGATCACGGATCTCACCCAATTCATAAAAGCACTAAAACACCACCTCTTTCTCCTATACTACTCACAACCCAGTAACTCAACTCCACCCACCATACACCCTGCCAGGCAATAGCAAGTTACAGACAAACTCGCATTTATATTGGAGATAATTGTTGATAGCTGTAGATAGTTTTCCCCACTTTGAAATCCAAGTTGTATCACCCGTTCAATGTAAGTGCTTAACAGCTCTCCTGTTCTGCACAAAACTGTTATCTGTAAACCGCACTGATTTCAAACAGCGCGGTATATAAAAGCATTAAAATAATAATAATAATAATAATGGCAAGGGGGACGAATAGCGGGGATTGATGTCGTTTCCATCCCTGCTATTCACGGGACGGAATAGACCTCTTAGTGTATCTGGATTTTCAGAATGCCTTTGGCAAGTTCCCTCATGAGAGACTTGAGGAAATTAAAAAGTAAGAAGATAGGAGGCAGTGTACCATTGTGGATTAGGAAAGATACAATACAGACAGTAGGGCTAAATGGTCAATTTTCCCAATGGAGAAAGGTGAATAGCGGAGTACCCCAGGGATCTGTGCTGGGTCCGCTGCTTTTTAACATATTCATAAATGACCTTGAAGTGGGAATAATGAGTGAGGTGATCAAATTTGCAGATGACACAAAATTATTCAAAGTTGTTAAAACACAAGAGGATTGTAAAAAATTGCAAGAGGTAGTGGGGTACCAAGGGCAGGGCGGTGGGTGCAGCCCACCCTGCATGCCAGCCAGGAGGGGGTGCACCTCTGTCGGGCTCACAGAGACAGCACGGTAAACTTACCATAAAGCTGGCTTGCTGCGCTGTCTTTCTGGGCCCGCTCTTCTCTTCTTGAACTGTGAGACTTTGGCACAGGAGAGAACAGTGGCTGGGCCCATGGAGATAGTACGTCAAGCGAACTTTATGGTAAGTTTGCCACGCTGCCTCAGTGGGCTCATTGGGGGAGGGGTGTGAATTGCAGCAGGTAGCATGGGAGGGGGGAGGTGCCGTCCATGTAATGGGGCACCCACCCTAGGTGCAGAGGGGGACAGGAACACTACTAGCAAGAAGTCCTTGAGAAATTGGGAGACCGGACATCCAACTGGCAGATCAAATTTGATGTGAACAAGCGTAAAGTTATGCTCTTAGGAAAGAACAACCCAAACTATGGTTAATTGACACAAGGTTCCACATTAGATATCACCACCCAGGAAAAGGATCTACTGTCATTGTGGATAATATGTTAAACCCTCTGCTCAGTGTGCAGCAGTGGTCAAGAAAGCAAATAGAATGCTAGGAATCATAAGGAAAGGAATGGAGAATAAAACCAATGATATCATAATGCCTCTGTATCGTTCCATGGTGCGACCGCACCTTGAATATTGTGTGCAATTCTAGTCACCGTATCTTAAAAAGGATATAGCAGAATTAGAAAAGGTACAGAGACGAGTCACCGAAATGAAGAAGGGGATTGAAGGATACCCCTACTAGGAAAGGCTTAAAAGGTTAGAGCTCATCAGCTCAGAAGAAAGATGGCTGAGTGGAGATATGATAGAGGTCTATAAAATAATGAATGAAGTGGAAAGGGGAAGCATGGATCTATTGTTTACACCTTCAAAAAGTAGAAAGACTAGGGGACATGCAACGAAGCTACAATGTAGCGCATTTAAGACTAATTTGAGAAAATACGTTTTCACTCAATGAGTAGAACCCAAGCGATCAGGATTCAATTCCCTCTCGCACTCCATGTGATCTTGGGCAAGTCACTTTACCCTCCATTGCTTTGGAAGAAAAGGCCTGGCAATCTACTTCTGGTTATACTTTGCCCAGAAAACCCTGGGCTGCTGGGTAGCCAGGAGTCAAAATTGAAGATGGCACTTTACAGAACAATAAATGGTTAGCAGACCTGTGTTGTCTGTCTTGACTAGATTGTAAGCTCTGATGAGCAGAGACTGTCTCTTACATGTCTCTGCAGTGCTGCATACGTCTTATAGTGCTACACAAATGTTCAGTAGTAGTAGTAATAGTAGTAGCTAACTGATTTTATAGCACTGGCTGAGATATTCAACAGCAGTAACCCTGTGCTGTGGAATATCTGCAGGTGCCCCACTGCACACTCTGATGCTAAGAGACGATCATTGGGGTGTTCCAGGGGCAGAGCTGTGGCGGAACACGCCGATAGTGAGGCAGCACACCCTGATGCTAAGAGGCAATCATTGGGGTGTTGCAGGGGCAGAGCTGTGGCGGAACACGCCGATAGTCAGGCAGCACACCCTGATGCTAAGAGACGATCATTGGGGTGTTCCAGGGGCAGAGCTGTGGCGGAACACGCTGATAGTGAGGCAGCACACCCTGATGCTAAGAGGCGATCATTGGGGTGTTCCAAGGGCAGAGCTGTGGCGGAACACGCCGATAGCCAGGCAGCACACCCTGATGCTAACAGGCGATCATTGGGGTGTTACAGGGGCAGTGCTGTGGCGGAACACGCCGAAAGCCAGGCAGCACACCCTGATGCTAATAAGTGATCATTGGGTGTTCCAGGAGCAGAGCCGAGGTGGCACATGGGAATAACCAGGCAGTTGCCCAGTTATGGCTAAACTGTGAAAGTTAGGCACTTTAAAGACTGGTCTTTCGCTATAAAAGCTAATCAGGCAGCAGTTGAATATCGCCATCCATTTGACCCAAATAGTCCATGCCGGGTCTAAAATTCAGCGGCGGTGGCAAGCTTATGTGGGCCACACTATGTTTTTCAGCCATTATACATTATTTTAATGATAGATTACAAATAACTAATAATAGGTCTGAAGTTTCGTTTTTGAGTTCTTTCAGTCTTCTGGGGTGTATACCATATAATCCAGTGGTATGCAGATATAATATACCAAATAAGAATAGAAAGCAGCACACAGCATACATCTTATTTCTCCAGCCACAAAAAGGGGGAGAAAAGAGTCAAATGGAAATAACAGCCCAAAACAAATTACAAGGATAAGCATATCGAGCATGGCACCATTACTCCTAAACGGAACTGTACGTTTAGGTAGAACATTAAGGAGACATTCCTCCTCAAAACAACAACCCACTGAAGGAGTGCAACAAAACCTTTCGTTTTCTTCTGGGAGGTTTTACATAAATCAGAAAATATCCAAATCTTCTGACCTGTAAAGGGATGCAAAAAGTCAACAACCAAAAGAGCCTTCTGCTTCTATGCCCCGAAAGCCTGGAACTCCCTCCCCCCCCCCCCCCCGACATCAGAGCTATTACAGACCTAACCCAACTTAGAAAGGCCCTAAAACATCACCTATTCACCAGATACTTCTCTGCTTAGTCCTGACAAGAAATTACCTCATGATGTATATAATGTAGATACGTATTGTATAACTCTTGTTAATTTACCCTGTTATCCAAGTTTCCAATCCCTGTTCAAATGTAAATGCTTCTCAGTGACCCTGAAATGCATATGTTATGTTTTGATGTAAACCGCACTGATGTCAATAGCGCGGTATAAAAGAAATACTAAATAAATAAATAAATAAATAAAAGTCTGCAACATATAACCAAAGATATAGCTCTAGGACGTTTCCCCTCTTGGGATTCTTCTAGCATTGCAGAAATGTCCATACTAAAGAAAGTAATGTATCATAATTACTTTCAGCTTTTACCGTTCATTTGGGGGGGAGGTGCAAAATATTGCCAGTAGGTTCTCAGGTCGGGTCACACAGGTCACCTCTGCGGTATTCCATTTGGCATTCCATTGCATATGTCTGTTCCTGTGGTATTATGAGGAATAAAAAGTTTCCGCAAGTTAAATCTTTTCATTCCTGAGTTTGTCTTCAAAGGAGCAAAAATCTCTGGTCAGTTGGAGTCTTGAGCTGTGACCTGAGACAGAAATAGGCAATTGGCAGAAAAATGGTAAATAATCTAATAGCGTGAAGAAGAGAACCGTCAGCTCAGCTCCAGGTGATACCAAGGCACCAGCATGGTGTCTAGTTGCTGGAGAGGAGTAAGGAGACAGCCAGACAGCTGATGTACTCTTTTTCAGCTGAAACAGAGGAGCGCAAAGGAGATTTCACACACCATAACAAAGATTCAAGAGTGTATCGGGAACCTAACAGAAGTCTCGAAGGTACCTGCATGCCAGGAGGGAAGCGAGGGGAGAATCCCGGGAGGCTAAAGAGGGTTAGAAGCCCCATCGTAGCTTTTGACTGGGGATTAGGTATGTTACAAGAAGAAAATGTGCCAAATCACTTGTATTGCAACAGTTTTACAATGAAGTTGTTTAGTTAAATTTATTATTGTATTTTAATACATTTGTATACCACTGTCAAGGTCCAGGACCATTGAAAGCATTGAACTTAACTGTGTGGAGAGTCTTTGTTGCAAGTTTGAAATTAACATATTTGGCCTTGAATGAAAAAAAAATCTTTCCTCCTATTGGATAAATCAAGCCAGGGTTGAGAGGTATGAGTTGTGCTTGTATCTGCCTTACCCATAGGTGAGCCTGGGAGGAGGCTTATAAATAAAATTGTATGAACACAAATAAAGAGCCTGGGTTAAGTACGGAGAATCCCCAGAAGGTCTTTAATTGGGGATTCCAGTTAACGTTAGTTAAGGATTTACTTAGAGCAAAGTCTCTAATGAGGGAAGAGACTACCAGGGAAGCAAACAGATGCAAGAAAACGAAAAGAATCTGTGGTAGACCAAGGTGCGGAATATCCCAGGAGGGAGTCTGCAGAGCCTACTGGTTGGACCTAGCCACGTGCAAGGAGAGAAGGCTTTTAGTTGAGTTTATGTTGAGTTGATGTACTGTCTGAAATGCTCTTGGTGCCTTGGGGGCAGGGAACTGTTGCCATTCTCACTTTGCAGCAAGTGCCTCAACAGGTAGGTGAAGGAGGTCATGGACAAGGCCCATCACGTAGGGGTAGTCTTTCATCTCATTGAAATATGAAGACTGCTGCCTAAAACTCATTAAAGATGCTCTTTCAGTCCAGTGCCTAATGGACCGCTGAGACTCTTGAGGTTTGAATCACTGCCACTGTTGGCTGTAGTTATGATGTTCCAGAGCAGGCAGGAAGCACTTCGTCGGTTTAATGTGGCAAAACTTTGTCCATTTGGGCAGATAGTGCAATATCTCTTCTGTGCATTGGTCTGAGTTGTTTCCCAGTGCTGTGTCTAGCACCATTTTCCAGTTGCTAGACACATCTACAGAAAATTCCAGATAAGTGCCCAACCCAGGCATCCTGTCAGTCTTTGCATCCTTTCAGAAACTATTACTACTACTGAGCATTTGTATAGCACTACAAGATGTATGCAGCACTGCACAGACATATGTAAAAAACGGTCCCTGCTCATCAGAGCTTACAATCTAGTCAAGACAGACAACGCAGTAGCTGTGCACATGGGATACGTCTAGGGGGAATGGTAAGGAAACACAAAGGAGATCAGGTAATTCAGGATCCGAAAGCAGCAGTGAAGAGGTGAGTTTTCAGCCTGGATTTGAAAAGGGTTAGAGAAGGCGCCTGATGTACAGACACAGATAGTTTGTTCCAGGCGTAAGGTGCAGCCAAGTGAAAGGAGCGAAGTCTGGAGTTAGCAATAGAAGAGAAGGGCACAGATAGAAGCGATTTGCCAGAAAAGTGGAGTTTTCGAGGAGGGGTGTAGGGAGAGATAAGAGAGAAAAGCTAGTGAGGAGCTGCAGAGTGAATGCACTTATAGATCAGAAGGAGAAGTTTGAACTGGATGCGGAAATGGATAGGGAGCCAATGAAGTGACTTGAGAAGAGGGGTAATATGAGCATGATGAGGCTGGTGGAAGATTAGCCGCACAGATTGAAGGGGAGAGAGATGATTCAGAGGGAGACCGAGGAGGAGTAGGTTACAATAGTCTAGACGGGAGGTGACTAAGGAGTGGATAAGTTTCTTAGTAGTGTGTTCAGAAAGGAATGGGCATATTTTGTTGACTTTATAGAGAAAGAAACGGCAGGCTTTAGCTTTTAGGTTTTAGCAGGATGTGTGTGGAAAAGGAGAGAAAGGAGTCAAAGACGACCCCAAGGTTGTGAGCTGAGGAGACACACAGTAGAGAGTTATCCACACACCTCCTTTGCTTCTCTTTTGACCCCTTTAGTTCATATTGTACATTGGAAAGAGTCACCCAACTCTTCCAGGGCCAAGAACAAACAGAAAGCAAACATGATGAGTTTTGTATTTATAGCTTAATCCTTTCCCAGGGTTAGTGTTTCTTTACCTTTTATAGAATTTTCTCTTCGGCGTTATAAAAAAAAAAGAGAGTGAAGAAAAATATTTTGCCCAAACTCTTGATAAGCCCAGTGGACAGTGTACCACCTTGCTGTTTAAAGGACACTGAGTACATAGTCCAGGAATTCTCTGGAACGAAAGTGCATTTGGAAGGAGTTCTTAGCAAATTCATTTTTTCCAAAACATTCACTCTGCATAAAATAAAGCTAGAGATCCAATGTCCGGAGAATAAACAGTGTGGGTGTTCTCAGAACAGCCAGACATTTGCAGGTAGAAATCTTGCCTTGAAAAAAACAAACCCTTATTTCTCCATTTTCTGTTGGATTAGTGGTTGATTTTACTGTCTTGTTTGTTGTTTGTGTATGCTGTGATTAAATGACGGCATGCATTTATTTATTTTGTTCCAACTCATCTTGAACATGTAAGTGAATTTATTAATATTTTAGCATAATATAGTAGGACTGGTCTAAGCCGGGGTCTGCAAATTTGAGAGGTCATTTTAGAAGTATCTACACATGTAAATATCAGAATTTACACATGGAGATCGGCTACTATGTAAGTAACAATTTCAGAAAGCCCCTTTTTATACATGCAGATAGTTCAGGCACAGAGGGCCCGAGAATCAGCGCTTCTAAAGCACATAGCTGTTGCCGCTGCACCTTAACCCCCGATATTCAATGCTGGGGTCATATCTGGACACAGGCATTGAACATCCGGGTTGCTAATCAGACAGTGGTGATATTAAGCCGTTGCCCGATTAGTTCCCACGGTATTTTTGCCTTAAAAAAAAAAACACAACTTTTTTGACTTTCTTTTTATTGCCAGCTCTTGTGTAGAGTTCTGTGAAATTGCGCTATGATACAAACCGGCACTTAAACACGGGCGTTCTCAAATCACTATTTCCTGCACGTCTATGGAAGCTGCAGGAGTCGCTGCTTCCACTGAACATGCCAGTAAATATATTT
The DNA here is from genome assembly GCA_033557465.1 of Ichthyophis bannanicus. Classification (NCBI taxonomy): domain Eukaryota; kingdom Metazoa; phylum Chordata; class Amphibia; order Gymnophiona; family Ichthyophiidae; genus Ichthyophis; species Ichthyophis bannanicus. Next base: position 810,001,860 of record CM066036.1, read on the forward strand.
GTATTTGCCAGCATCCTTATACATATTTTACAAAAGGCTCCACTTTTGGCAGAGCCTTTTCTAAAATCCTCAAGAAATGTAGACATGTGATTTCCCATGTGGAGCTCCTGTGCAAATTGGGACTTCACAGCCGTCACTTTAGGAGAGCCATGACTGGTCTTTACAGTGGGCTGCAGCATATTGCAGGACAGAACTGCAGATGGGGACATGGCTATCGCATGCTTTTGAGATATATATATATATATATAAAGCATGCGATGCACTTTTGTGGAGTTCTTCCCACAGGGTCACAAGAAACAGGAAAGACCTTGTGAGCAGATAAGAGGATTCGTCTCTTTAGCACTTGGCACGTATGAAGGTTCCATACTTGCTGTCTTCTCTGTAGTGCTGTGGATCACATGCCCTACTAAAGAAGTTGAGATTTGCACCTCTATCCTTCCAGTGCCTAACCAGGAACTCTCTCAGTGAGCTGAAGCAGTGGCTCCTTTAGTTTCTTTCATATCTGTTTCTGCCAGGCTGTTGCCAATCTCTCCCCCAGTCATAGCCACTATAGTAGTGTGACGGTGGTGAGAAATTTACCCAGCTGGTCGTTACAGAGGTAACACTCACGCAGGGTTATTTATCTATCGTTTTTTGATTTTTCTACAGATTCCATAATCTACTTACCAGAGCAGATGAAAAAGTGGCAATATCATGGTGCTGTTGTGTAACTCGCTTCAGATTTAGATTCGCCATGTGGTCTGGCCTAGCCAGCTCGAGGGGTTGTGGCACACTGAGCCAGCTTTTGCTTTTGCACCCCCATCTTGAGGCCTACAGTAACTTGCGGTATGAACTGTGCATATGTCAGGGCTCATACTGCAAGAATGGCCCCCCACCTGAAGGAGGTCGGTGTTGTAGTTTGAATATCATTACTTTTTGCAAGAAGGCTGGTTAGTGAGTTCAACCAGCCAGACTTATCATGGTTGTGAGGAGCCCCTCCTCATCTTCTCTTGTTGGACCTGCCGGGTGGGGAGGGGGGGAAGGCGTTTGGGAGGCAAGCAAAGATTTGTGGCAAACGTGGGGATAATTTTGAATTCCATGCTTGCCAATTGGACAGGGAGGCAGGCAGGGCTGAGCATGAATTCTGAGGAAAAGAGCCTTACCTGTTGACCTCTCACCCCCTCCCTGCTGAGAATGGTCTTATGTTCATGTTGTTGGTTCATGCTTTTTGGTTCTTTAAAAGTCGCTGCACTGCGCAGTAGGGGCAGAAATCAAGAGAATTCAGGTGAGCCCAAAATGAAAGCTTGTGCTGGAGTGTGGTTGAGGTTGCAGCACCAGTTGATGGGAGAGATTGGCAAGCAAGTACCCCATGGACTCCTCTGGTTAGATGGAGGGGTTCAGTGAAGGGATTTGTGGGGAGAGGAGGTGCAGACAATACCTAGGTCCCAGTGGATTTGAAGGTTAGCTACTCTGGGAGCACATGGCCAGCTGTATCTCTCACTTCATATGGGAGAAGGACATCGCACCAGTCCTCTGGAATAACCTCCCTGATCACCTAAGACAAATAAGTGATCTACTTACATTTAGAAAGTATCTCAAAACACACCTTTTCAACACGCACTTCGGCACACAGGACCACGTGAATAACTTAGCACCAACGCAACAAAATAATTATGACTTGCCACCACTACAACTTATGACTCGCAACTAGACAAAATTTTATATAGTTCTACTGTTATCTCTGTGTTACACACAAACAATTGTTCAGATGATAGTTTTATCATCATCTTGTTTATAGTTATTTGCTGTTCCATGTAATTGAGCATGTACCTGTTGTACCTCTCAAAACTGTTGTTCCATGTAAACCGCAATTGATCCTTGGAAATTGCGGTATACAAATTTCTGTTAAATAAATAAATAAAAATGGGGGGGGGGGGTCGACCTATGGACAGGTCGGATGAGATAGCTTGGCTTTGGCCTTTTTTGAGCCCAATGACTCTGTCTATTATTGCATCATTGCACTTTCTCAGCTTCCGCTGCTGCTGCTAGATAGAATCGAATAGAGAGGGGGGGAGAGTTGTGTAAGAGAGAAAAGAATAGTGGAGAGATGATATGGAGGCAGGCAAGGAAGAAGGCCCTTTATTTATTATATCATCCACCTATCAGAAAGTGTTCCTTATCATCCTGCTAGACCAGTCCAGATGAGTGGGTTATGTCACCCTGCCAGCATGTGGAGGCAGACTCGACAGTGATGTCCTTATCTGTTATATCCTCTGGTACAGCACTGAGAGAAGCCAAAAGAACACTCCCCAAGCAGTAAGCAAAACTGAAAAACTTCAAAAAAGTTCAGAAACTTTATTAAACACACACTACATTACCATGAAAAATGTAAACAAGCCTCTAGCTCACCCCCCCTGAAAAGATTTGAGTCAGTCCATAGGATTGACTAGACCTGTTTATAGCAGCTGGACCTGCAGAAAGATTCTTCCAGGTGCTGATATTGGCAGTGTAACCGGAAAGATAGTAGGCTTCTCACCATGCAGTAGAAGTCTTCTTCAGCGGGTCCTGAACTGATCTAGCAGGATTCAAGGAAAGTAAATTATCAGATATGTAAAGCTGATCCTTTCTTATCATCCTTTTAGACCAGTCCAGACTCAAGGTAGGAGGAAGACAATGCTCAAGACAGACTAGCCTCTAAAGGTGCCAACTGTACCAATGAAAACCAGGAAGCCTCTTTGAAGAGGTCTCTTGGAGACACCAGAGCTGACTCCACCTATAAGACCTGCAACCAGTGCAGTGAGCGCAGAACCTATTCCAGCACATGGTTACAAGCCAGAACACACTCTGACCCAATGGCCTCCTTAGGCCAGCAGAACATAAAGGATTTAACCTCCATCAGCTGTTTCCTTGAACCACCAAGGAGGACTGACAGGAACCTGGTCAATGGGAGAAACTAGCAAGTGTCATAAAACCACGCAACACCTCCTGCACATCCATCAGAAGCAGTGAGGAGACCTTTTGAAGATCCTTCTCTGAGAAGAAAGGAAGGACAGTCGGGTCACAATAAAAAAGAGGCAGCACCCTTGATAGAAGGATGGCATAGCCCTGAAAGCACAAAACACCATGGAAGACCAGAATGGTTCTATGAGACAAAGGCCATAGAACAGACCATCTGGTGGAATCTGGAGTCCCAAGGAAGCCACCATAAGGAGTCAATCCTCTAGAGAAGCCTTACATGAGCCCAAAGAAGAACCTCACAGTGACCTCAACCTCAGGTTTGTAAGATTTATCCTTTACACAGACGTTTTGTACAGCAATGCTATAAGCAAATGGCATGCAAAAAAGCTTTGTGCAAAAGGTCAGTGCAAAACAAGGGGAGCAAACCAGACATATATGCACAGATGTCTGCATTAACAGTGTGGCACCTGTATACATGTACTGGATTACTAAAAGCAAAAAAAGGGTCATCTGAGTGAGGTTTGACACTTCCCCAGGATAACCAATGCAGATCACCTAATCATGGTTCGTACCACATACCCCACACCACTGAACCCCCCCCACCAAAATCTTCTTTGATGACCTAGTGATCCCTACCCCTACTCCCCTGAAGCAGTTCATTTCCCCCCTGTACCTTAACTGTTAGGGTGGGGGGAACAGGAGTGATGGCCATACGTTTCTGCCCCTACATTGCCATCCTGGAAAATGGCAGCACCTGACTCCACATTGTGCTCCTAGGATACACCCTGGTGGGAGGGGGGGGCTTGATCACTCTGCCATATAAGACAACTTTTGCCTTATGTGGCAGACTGACTCCACCCAATGCATCCCAAGATGCACCATGCAAGGTCAGGCGTCACCATTTTCCAAGATGGTGGTGAGGGGGCAGGAGCATATAGGCATCACTCCTGCCCCCCGACTATTAAGTCCTGGGGGCGGGGGATCAGACTAGAAAGTATCGAACTGCTACTGGAGGTATCGGTGGGGGTGGGGGTGGGGGTCAGGGATAGGGGCCACCGGGCCACCAATAAATTCTGGAAAGTCTTTGGTCCTGCGACCACAACACTCAACATTAATCTATACTTCGTGTCTCAAAAATGAAATCTGGACTTCCCTTGACCACGGTAATTCTGTTCTGATTCCCTTGGATCTTTCTTCTGACTTTGACCTGTTTCGATCACTCTCTACAACACTTCCACTGTATCGGGATCTGTACCAGTTTTCAATTTGTTTTCTTCTTATCTTTCAGATCACAGCTTTCAGATGTTCTCCAGTTCTAGATTTACTGCCTCCTTTCCTCTTCTCTCAGGGGTCCCTCAAGGTTCCCTGCTGGCCCCCACTCTTTTTTAATACTGTATCTTCCTGCTATCTCTTTCTCTGTTAATCCAATCCCTTGAGGGTACACCTTTTCTATATGCTGATGACATTCAGATACTTTACACTGTTCCTTCTTCATCCGACGTCCTCCCCCTCCAGACCTGCTTACAAGTCTGTACACCAGTGGCCTGTAGGTAATTGTCATCTTTTAAACATCTTCATTTGTGAGGCTATTGTTTTTGCTTCCCCAGCAGCCTCTATGCGTCCTTCTCTTACCATTTCCTCCTTACCCTTTCCTTTTTGTGACTCTATAAAGACTTTAGGTGTGACACTTGATTCATCTCTCCTTTAAATCCCACCTTGATTCCTTAGCCAAAGCAGCTTGGTCCACTCTGTTTCCTCCACCCCGCAATTTACTCAGCTTGTTCTGGCCCTTGTTAATCCTACACCTTGATTGATTTTATTGTAAACCGCCCTGCTGCTGGTTCGAAGGGCGGTATTTTGAGACTAAATAAACCAAACTATAAACCATTGCAATTCTCTGTTTCTTGGGTTACATCAACATCCACCCACCATCTACAGTTGATCCAGTCCACAGCCGCTAGACTCATCTTTCATGCTCAACGTTATAATCACATTTCCCCGCTTTTCTTTGCTCTTCACTGGCTCCCTGCTCTTTCCATATCCTCTTCAAGCTTCTTATCTTGGTCCACAGTGCAATGTTTGTCTCGTGCCCCTTGTACCTGGCCTCCCTTATTTCTCCCTAGGTTCCTTCCCGTTCTCTTCACTTTTCCAATGCCGCCCTCCCGTCTCTGTCTTCACCCTCAGCCCTCTGCCTCGTCATCTCCAGAAACTCTTCCTTTTCGTATGCCGATCCCTCCCTTTAGAATTCCCTTCCCCTTCACTTCGCACTGAACCTTCCCTCCCCACCTTTAAGAAGATCTCAAAACCTTGTTGTTTCTGCAAGCTTTTCTCCACTTTCCTGCTCTGTAACTCCCCCCCCTCCCCCCCCGGAGAAGTGCCTGCTCTCTTTCCTTTTGTCTCTCAGCTTCTCTCCCTGTATATGAACCGTAATTTCTTCTCGTTTTTTCTTTTACTTTTCCCCCTCTCTCTTGCTATACTGTTACCCCTCCCCCCCCTTTTTAATTGCTTGTAAACTGTTGTGATAGCCTTGGCTCTTAAGTGGAATGAAGGGTGAATGGAGATAGATTCAGGAGTGATATGCGGAAATATTTCTTTACGGCAAGAGTAGTGGATCCGTGGAATAGTCTCCCAGTGGAGGTGGTAGAGATGAGGACAGTAACTGAATTCAAAAAAGCATGGGACAAACACAGAAGATCTCTAAAGGTAAAAAGTGGACTGTTGTAGTTGTTGTTATGGAAGGACAGACTAGATGGGCCTTGTGGTCTTTTTCTGTCATCATGTTTCTATGTTTCTATGAATATCAAGAGCTCTAAATAAATAAATAAAATTGGTTGTGTTAGGGTTGGGGTGGTAGAAACCACAATCAGGTGCTCTGCCTTGGTCATCTGCCCTGCTGTATCTTTATGTCTGCCCGAAGCTGGCGTGAAGATCCAGTGTTAAAAGAAGAGTTTTAGCCCAGTTTTCTTAACATCGAGAGCATGAAAAATTCATTCTTGTGCATGCAATTAGCATGTCCACTGAGCTGTGCTTTAGTGCAGATGTTTTGCTCGTGATTTTCCTGCTCTAGCTTGCTTTCTGCATCGAAGAGCAAAGTAGCACAGGAAAATCTCTAGCAAAAAGCTGTGCTAGAGCATAGCGCAGTTTGCTGCATCAAATAGTGTGGGTGTGAAGGAAACGTGCACTGTTGCTGCCCGTGATGTTCCAGCTCTGTGACTGAGCAACGTACATGTGTGTATCAGAGGCTTAGATGATGCTGCCAGTCAGGATCAGCCCAAGAGTTGGCTGAAGGTACCCTAGGCAAATTCTAGGCCTTATACCTAGAATTTGGGGGAGGAGTGGCCTAGTGGTTGGGGCAAGGTACTACAGGCCAGAAGGTCGGTGGTTCAAATCCCACTAGAGGACAGCACCCTTGGGCCGGAAGGACTGGGGTTTCTAGTCCTACAGGTGCTCCTTGTGGTCTTGGGCAAGCCACTTAACCCTCCATTGCCCATGTTCCCTGTAAGTATTAGTGTATGTGTCTCATATCCCCTCGTGTTAAATGTATCCCCCAACCGCTTTGACCCGGTGAAAAGCAGGATATAAATGCAGCTAAATAAATAAATAAATATACCTTCCCAGCTGTTAAAATCTATTGTTTAGCTTTGAATGCCTTGCTCTTTGCCAATCCCCCCCCCCCCTCCGAAACCTCTGCCCTAGGCAACCGCCTAATGATTCGGCCAGTCCTTCTGCCTATGTCTTACCAGCTCTGTAGCGGCACAGTGTATTTACTGTACATGTGCGACGCTTGCTTCTGCTTGGATGAGGAAGGATTTTAACTTCCAGAGTTTTGTACCTGGAAGTTTCCCTACACTAAATTCTCTAAACAAATTGATAGAAAGGCCTTTTATTCACTGGCCTGTGGAAGTGGAAATCTCTCCGGGGCCTCTGGCTGAGTGTAGCAAAGTGTTATCTTTGGCACTAGATTGATCTAGTGTGTGCACACAGTAAAGTGCATTAATGTGATTTAACACAAACCCCAGCCTTCTCCATAGGATCTATTTACAAAAGGACCCTGTTACTAAAGTACAGTAAGCAATTAACATGCAAATTAGCACAAGTCTGCGGTAACTGCTACCGTGCTGGCATGACAGCGCATGCTGATTCCTGCATTAACTGTTCATCTTGCGATGGGATGGGGACCGGCCTGTTATAGACGGGGGATGGACGTGAGCAGCACTTTGCAATTAATGTGCAGGAAGTAGAATGTGCTCTCTCTTTTACAGTTAGTGCGGATGCATTTAGCGCCACCTCTTAAGATGGAGTTTGTGTATGTGTGTGTCTGTGTATACACGTACTCCAGTGCATGAAACCAACCACTGGACAGAGTGAAAACATTGCAGATTTCCCATTAAAAAGCTCTTTCTTTCTATGCTTCTGTCTGTTTCTCCTTTCCCCTCTTCTTATATTCTTGGGTTTTTTCCTATCTGTTCTTTTTCTTTATTTTCCATCTCCTCTACATCATTTTATTGTCTCCTCTCCTGTTCTAGTCTGTCTTCATGTACAATAATCCCTTTCCTGTATGCTTCCCTTCCCAGGTTCTTGTTTTTGTGGCTGTTGTGATATTAACCATGAGATCTTTTTGAATGAAGGTAAATGAACGGCCCTTCTGGGATAGTGTATGGGAAGATGCAGGAGAAAGGCAAAGGTGACTCTCCAAGTGTCATCGCCTACATTTCCTCTGCACTAGGTCAACATCGAATGTTCCCGGCTGGTGCCTGTTTCATCAGAGCTTTTTGGCTATTTTTTGAACTGTGATATATTTCTCCAAATGCTTCAGATTATCTTCACTTTCAGCCAGTAATGTGCTATCATCAGCATAGTGAAGGTTGTTGATGAGTCTCCCAGCAATCTTCACACCTCGGTTGTCTTTACACAGTCCTGCTTCCCTGATGATTTTCTCTGCATATAAATTAGAGGTCGGGGGAAAGTATGCAGCCTTGTCATACACCTTTGCTGATTTTAAACCATTCTGTTTCTCCTTGTTCCGTTCGAACTGTTGCTTCTTGATCAATGTACAGATTGTGCAAGAGTACGATCAGGTATTCTGGTATACCCATGCTTCTTATTGTGGCCCAGAGTTTCTCATGGTTTACACAGTCAAAAGCCTTGCTGTAGTCAATAAAGCACATATAGATATCCTTTTGGTATTCTTTTGTCTTTTCAAGAATCCAGTTCACATCCGCAATGATCTGTCTTGTTCCTCGCCCTTTCCTGAACCCTGCTTGCACTTCAGGCAATTCTCGTCCAGGTGTGGCTCTAGCCTCTGCTGAATGATCTTGAGTAGAATCTTGCTGGCCTGTGGATCAGAGTGATTGTTAGTAATATCCATAGTCATTTGGATCACCTTTCTTCAGTATTTGTATAAACACATAAACCAGGTCATGCCGGGATGGCTTCAGGCCTCCTCTGCTCCCCGCCTACCCCCCCCCCCTTTTTCTCCTAAACCCCCATGCAACAGAAAGACGGCCTGATCCATTGTTCTGCAAACTGCTTTTATTAATGGATCTTAAAGGCCACAGCTTGCGGATACAATATTGCACCTTTACAATCAAACGATAACAATTGTAACTTCTGTACAAAACATTATGTAAACATTGAGAAAACCATAGGCAAACAATAGGTAGACAATGGCCCTAGACTGGAGGTCCACGTGGAGGAGTACCACCATTCCTGCTGCCTGGTCGGTGGCCCTGGCCCGCCCCGTGGCCAGGGCCCCCGCCCCTTCTCCCCATCACCAACCCCTCTATGTTTGTACCTGGGTGTCCCATTCCATCCTATGCTCCTGGTAACCGAGGCCAGGGACCCCTCGTCCCTGGTACCTGGCACCCCCCCCCCCCAGCTTGGTATTCAGGTCCCTCCCTTTTTGTGGTTTCCTCCCCTCTCCCTGTTCCTCAGTGAGGTCCTGCCTGCTGTGATGAACTCCCCCCCCCCCCCACATCCCTTGGGCTCGGAGGGTGGGCGCCACGTTGCTACCGAAAAAGGAAGGGGTAGTTCTGGCCCCTTCTCTTTATCCCTGGCTGGCTCATCCTTCCCACCCCCCCTTCCTCCGCCTATCTCTGCTGTCCCCTGCTCTTGCCCTCCCCATCCAGACATCCCCGTTATGGGGCCTGCACCCAAACGTTGCCGGCCTACCATAACCCGGGCATGCGAGATGGCTTAAGGCCCCCTCTGCTTCCTGCCTACCCTCCTTTTTCCCCCCAAACCTCCATGCAACAGAAAGACAGCCTGTTCCATTGTTTTGCAAACTGCTTTTAATAGTGGATCTTAAAGGCCACAGCTTGCAGATACAATGGTATTGCACTTTTACAATCAAAAGATAATAACAATTGTAACTTCTGTACAAAACATTATGTAAGCATTGAGTAAACCATAGGCAAACAATAGGTAATGAATGGCCCTAGACTGGAGGCCCACATGGAAGGGTACCACCATTCCTGCTGCCTGGTTGATGGCCAGGGCCCCGGCCCCTTCTCCCTGTCACCAACCACTCCATGTAGGTACCCAGGTGTCCTGTTCTATCCTATGCTCCTGGTAACCGAGGCCAGGCACCCCTGGCCCCTGGTACCTGGCCCCCCAAGTACCGGGCCCCGGAACCCTCAGGCTCGGTACTCTGGTCCTCCCCTTTTGTGGTATCTCTCCCCTCCCCCTGTTCCTCAGTGAGGTTCCGCCACCAGGAGGGGCTGCGGCTCAACTCACCCCATAGTGAGTACCGAACCAGTGGCTTATCACAAGTCCTCTGTGAATAGTTCCATCCTAATGTCATTCAGGTGGACAGCATTCCCTGAGTACACCGTCTCCCCCTCCCCCCCCCCCCAATTACAACCTGGTGATACACTACTACCCCGCCTAAGTATTGCATGAAGGTCCTGACTTCTTTGTTCAGCTTCCTCCTGCTTTTTTCAATGCCCTTTGCTCGCTCTGCCCCCTTCCACTTCTGCCCTGGGATGATGTGGGACCAGACAATCCCACCCCCAGCTCATCACGAATCCATGCCAAGTCCTCCTTTATCTGAATGATGAGATCTCTGCCCTTCATGGACACCAGATCATTACTCCCCCCAGGTGCAGGACTACCAGGTCTGGCGGGCGACCAACCTGTCTCCCGCCAATGAGGGCGGGCCTCAACTGGTCCCACCACATGCTCCTTTGTCCCATCCAGTGTATTCAGATGCAGTCAGGGTGGAAGCTGAGCTGCATGCTGAAGTGTCACCTCAATGCCCTTCATCCCGCCCAGTAGACATAAGAATGTCCTATGATCCAGACCACTGTTCCCTCTAAGCTGTGCGCGTGTGCGCGCGCACACACCTCGCCGAGCGAGCGCACATACATTACAACAGAGTGCACAAACATTACGATTCTGATTCTGATAGAATACAACACAGACATCTTAAAATTTAAAAGTTGTTGTGTATTTACGGTTTTCACAAGTTCTACAATATTTTCTAGTGCAATCAATGTGGTGTACATACTGTATTCTGACGTGTAGTCAAATTTTAAAGTATATAACTCTGAGTGTCGTTATGTGGCGCACAAAAATTTAACCTTCCTTCAAAAGCTGCACAGCTGATATCTTATGCACACACAGCCTACAGAAAATTAGAGGGAACATTGATCCAGACTGATATCGCTCCCGGACCAAACGGGCAAGAAAAAAGCAATGTCAAGAGATGGCCTTACAGCCTAACATACAGCTTGTTGTAGCAGTTTGATGCCCATGTCCCAATAGCCTGGATCTGGCCCCAGGTGCAACCCATGCTCCGCAGTCGCCGCACCTATCCTAAAGGAGAACAGCGTGAGCTCCTTGGTGTCAAACCCCGCCTCCCTTACTTCCCACAGCCATGATTTCCTGAACTGGTACTGGGAGAGGCAGGACCCTTCTGCATGGCGCAGCACAGGACGCATGCACAAATACTCCCGCATGACCTCGACCAGGCAAACCTCCTGGACCGCTGTAGTTTTCAGCCATACCGTTTTCTCCTTCCTGTGCTGGTCTGCCTTTGACCAGGCCAGAAACAGGCGCATACTTTCCCCCTCTACCATGACATCCTCCAAGTGCATGGTGGTTCCCACTATGTCTGCGGTGGACTGGGGCAGGGCTTCGCTCATGTGGAAGACCCCAAAGAACATCAGCAGAGCGGCTAGCTTGAACGGCTTGTTTTCAAACCCATCTCTGATGATGATAGTCGCTTGTCGCATGGCCCCATACAACATGGGCGGCGTGGCTTCCATCGCCCAGCCTTCCATCACCTTCCTCACCACAAACTCCCCTGTCACATCTCTGTCCTTCCAACTTGAGAAAGAAGGTCACACCCGCCAGTGTCAGCTTGGCTTGCCTAACCAAGGTTCCCTCTGACTGTAAGTGCATCAGGATTTCAAGCAGGAAGCCCACTGACACCCCCTGCCCCTGACTGGCTCCCCACTGTAAGATGAAGCTCTGCAGCCTCCTCCTGGATCTCCTGTAGGCTTTCCATGTACCAGCTGACAATGGTCCACATCTCTACAGGCATGCGAGCCACCTTGGAAAACTGTGGAAAACTATTCTCCTGTCAGCGAACTGGTGTTTCTGTAGGACCATAGTCACCACTATTGGGAACATCTCAAAGTAATATCTTTGGTTACTTCAGTTTTGTGCCACTCTACCAGCCAGTGTTCCTGGCACCATTGTTCCCTGTAATAAATGCCAAAACCCGCCCTCCCTGCAGCATCCATGAATAATTTCAGATCCTAGTTACTGATGGCTGGTGCCGTACAGATGTTCCTGCCATTGTACCATAACAGGAACTGCTGCCACACTGCCAGGTCCGCTCGCATTGGGGCATTGGCCCTAATGAAATGGTGTCGCTTGCGGACCCCCTTTGTGGCATTCGCCAGGCACTGGATGAATGCCCGTCCCATGGGCATTACCCAACAGGTGAAAATGCCCTATCAGGAATTGCGCCTCCCTGAGTGTGACTTTCCTTGCGGCTACCGTTGCCTAGACTGCGGCCTTCAAGACTGCCAATTTCCCCTCTGGGAGGCGCGTCACCATTTCCGAAGTGTTGATTTCTATCTCCAGAAATGACAGGCACTGCACTGGCCCCTCAGTCTCGTTCACTGCCAGTGGTGCCCCTAGCTCAGCAGCCTTCCTTTAGAGCATTCTCAGGTTTCACTGGCAACCCAGTCTGTCTTCCGCTAGGAGCAGAAAATCATCCAGGTAGTGTATGATACTGCCTTGGTCCATCTCCCTCTCGACCATCCATTGGAGAGCAGCGATAAATTCCTCGAAATAGGTGCAGGATATGGAGCAGCCCATCGGGAGGCATTTGTTTATGTAATACTGTCCCCCGAAATACATTCCCAGCAGGTGGAAGCTATCCAGATGTATTGGAAGCAACCTGAAGGTGGATTACACATCCATCTTCACTAGCCATGCCCCTGCCCCCAGCCCCAGAGCAACTCCAGGGCCTGGTCTACTGATGCATACTTCACCGAGCAAGCTGATGGATCCAGGTGGTCATTTACTGATGCACCATCCAGATAGGATAGATGGTGTATGAACCGGAATTCCCCCGGCTCCTTCTTTGGCACCAGGCCAAGCGGGGAAATGATCAGATGGGCAGGGGCATGCTCACAAAGGGGCTGCAATCCTCCCCACCCTCCCCTCCATTTGGAGCTTTACTCGGACCACTTCCCTCCGCCCCAGGGTGGATTTCAAGTTTCCTGCCATCTGCGGACCTGGGGGGCCGCTGTAAGGACTGTTAAAACCCCGTGTGAAACCCTTAATCAGCCATTGTACTTTTCTCTGGTCATAGCACTGAAAATTCCTTCCCAGTGCCCCGATAATGGGCGTAGGGGCCTGTCCCAGCCGGTGGCATCAGCGCAGGTGCTGGATGTCCCCGCCCTGCTTCTTCCCACATCAGACCTGTGGGAGTCCTTCACCGCAGGTGACACATGCATGTCTATATTTGCAGATATTATTAAATCTGCAGATTCCACCATTGAACAGCCTGCACACTTCCCAACGAATAGGATATCTGGGCGGCGAGGGGTGGGTGCTGCCACTGCCATGCCAGGCCTGTTGTCTCCCCAAAAAGACTGTGGGTCCCTGGAAACCTGCCAGGCCAATTCCCTGCTGTGGCCCTGCTCATTTGACTGTTCTGCTGGCCTTGTGTCACCAGCCATATCCACAAATCAATGTCCTTTTTGTCCCAGCTGAGCTCCACCATGTTCCAATAAAACTGCTAGTCGTACTCCAGCATTACCCCCGTATACCTGGTAAGCCTCGCAGATGCTGTCCTGGTACTTGAGAAGCCCCTGGCACTGCTGTGCGTGTTGGTTGCTGACTATGCTGTCCAGCAACCGAAAAGCATGCACCAGTTTGCAATCGTCTGTGGGACAGAGTTGGCATTCTTAGAGACTAGCTTGCACCGGTTGCGGCAGCCTGCACATTCACAAGCCTCATTGCCCCTCCAGATGAGTAATGAGAAGATGTCCACATATTCGCCCTTCCAGATTTTGTCCTTCTGGGTGGCCGGTACGTGACTGTCCAAGGCGCTAGTGGTACATAAGTATTCCACCGACCTAAGCTCAGACACCAAAACCCCTTCCCCAGCATGCACCTCCCCCATGATGCCTCTGGCACTTACGGGAAGGGGAGCTGGGAGGCGAGGGGGCCCGCACTGACCACCCCCACCAAGCCCTGCACCACCTGGGTTCTGCCTGCTACCATGCTGGTACTGGCTACGATCCGCGCCAGGGCCTGCAACAGCCCCTCAACGCCCAGCTGTTCTCACTCAGCCATCCCTCCAACCCCCCACACTTGGGCTGCAGCTGCCAATGCCTCACCTCACCTTCCCTTTCCTGTACCTTACCCGTTCCCCTCATTAATTCCCCTGTGTTCTCCCCCTCCACCCCCAACCCCCTTGCACCCTCTTTCCCCTGCTGCCTGGTCCCCCTCCTCCCCACAAGCCCTCCCTCCCTCATACCTCCAGCATTATTGAATAATGAAATATATTGTTCATACTCGCCCCTCAGTCGTGGTACTCTGGGTGTGGCCACATAGCTCGCAGTTGCTTCATCTGTTGCCCTACCCTCCAAGGCTGGTGATCCATCAAGTGAGCTCAGGAGAGTCTGCATGCTTCATGCTCTATGGAACGCAGCCATGGCCCGGGAGCTCGGTTGCTAACTCCTCTCCGCTGCACGGTGGAGGTAGATTGTGGGTTGTAGGTCCCAACACTTGTCCTTCCTGTCCCCACTGCAGGCTTCATAGGCTGCCAAGCACCACGTTGCCCCACCCGGGCCCCACCAGCGCTGGCTTTCTTGCCACCCACGTTGGTTTTCTTGCCACTATCTTTGCGTCTGTTCTCCTTGCCACAAGAAAAAAGTTTATATGCAGCAAATTTGTTACAGTTTAATTAACCTGAGAATCTAATATAAACCATACTGACTCCTGTAAATATGTATTCTGCAAATAACCTTTATTTATTTTTATTTATTTACATTCTCTTATATACCGCACTATTTACCATCAGTGCGGTTTACATGGAACATTTTTAAACATTTCAAACTGGTTGAGCTGCGTTTACAATTAACAGGTACACGAACTTGGATCGAAACTTGGGTAACTATTTACATCTGCATTATTCGAACTAGACGAGCCTTTTGGTTTGATTAAGTTAGTTAGGTGAGTAGGCACTTTTTACTATTGCTACTATTCCCCTACTATTATTATTAATTTGTATAGCGCTAAGGAGATGCAAGGTTGTCGCACATCAAGGAACTTTTTGGACACCTGCTTTACCCCCCTTTATTGGGAGAGGGATTTCTTTAGATACTGAATATAACTAGGACATTTCGACATAGAACTCAGCATACAAAAAATAATTTCAGATTTTTGTGTCATCTCAGTGACAGCAATATAAACCTTTATAAGTACTGGGCATATTACAAAGTAATACAAACGCTACAAAATTGCTCAGGATCAATAAAGAAAATCTACCATGCTGTAACAGCATTATTTTTTTCCAAAACTCACATGCAATGTTGCAGTGGGCCCTAGAACATCTAAAAGCTGAACAAGTCGGTTTACTAGTACAGATCCCTACAAAGAAACGCCATGCTAACAGAATATTTGGCCTCAGTCACACACAAACTCAGATAACCCCTCATCAAGTACAGAATAAGTGACCACAAACTTAAAACAGAAATATGTAGACAAAAACTTAAACTGAGACCCCAAGAAGCCAGACTGCATGCAGTACACCACCAGAGAAATAAGAAGGTAGCAGAATATAAAGATAGAACTTGTAAATTCCAGAAACTGGCATATTCCAAGCACCAAATTGAAAATAAAAAATCTTTATTCTACCTTTGCTGTCTGGCCATTTTATTCTATAATTGTGTTGATTCCAGTTTCTCATTTCTGCTTTCCACTGTCTTCACTTAACATATTTTCTAGGGTCTCCAGTCCACCGGCCACCTAGAAGGACAAAATCTGGAAGGGTGAGTATGTGGACATCTTCTCACTACTCATCTGGAGGGGCAATGAGGCTTGTGAATGTGCAGGCTGCTGCAACCAGTGCAAGCTAGTTTCTAAGAAGGTCAACTCTGTTCCACGGGCGATTGCAAACTGGTGCGTGCTTTTTGGGTGCTGGCCAGCGTGGTCCACTTCTCTCCCCTCCTTTCTTCTTCACTTCCTTCCCTCTCTGACATTGATCTTTTCCTTTTGGCTTTCTACAATTTATTTTTCTCTCTCCCACCAACTCAGATTTCATGCCTTCTTACCTTCTGGTTCTCTGTCTCCCTCTTTTTACTGCATCTACCTACCGCCTTTCAACCCTCAACACGGTCCTTTCGTTCCCCAACTCTGTCTCCTTCACCAGCCTCTTATGTCAAAATCTTTAACTAACACTTCCCTTTCTCTCTACCCTTCTTCCCTGTCCAGTATCCCTCCCTTTTTCTCATCCCATCTTCCCTAGTCCTGCACTCCCCTTCTCACTCTGTATTCACCACTCCATATCAGCACTTCTCACTCTGTATTCACCACTCCATATCAGCACTTCTCACTCTGTATTCACCACTCCATATCAGCACTTCTCACTCTGTATTCACCACTCCATATCAGCACTTCTCACTCTGTATTCACCATTCCATATCAGCACTTCTCACTCTGTATTCACCACTCCATATCAGCACTTCTCACTCTGTATTCACCACTCCATATCAGCACTTCTCACTCTGTATTCACCATTCCATATCAGCACTTCTCACTCTGTATTCACCACTCCATATCAGCACTTCTCACTCTGTATTCACCACTCCATATCAGCACTTCTCACTCTGTATTCACCATTCCATATCAGCACTTCTCACTCTGTATTCACCACTCCATACTCAGCACTTCTCACTCTGTATTCACCATTCCATATCAGCACTTCTCACTCTGTATTCACCACTCCATACTCAGCACTTCTCACTCTGTATTCACCACTCCATATCAGCACTTCTCACTCTGTATTCACCACTCCATATCAGCACTTCTCACTCTGTATTCACCATTCCATATCAGCACTTCTCACTCTGTATTCACCATTCCATATCAGCACTTCTCACTCTGTATTCACCATTCCATATCAGCACTTCTCACTCTGTATTCACCACTCCATACTCAGCACTTCTCACTCTGTATTCACCATTCCATATCAGCACTTCTCACTCTGTATTCACCACTCCATATCAGCACTTCTCACTCTGTATTCACCACTCCATACTCAGCACTTCTCACTCTGTATTCACCATTCCATATCAGCACTTCTCACTCTGTATTCACCACTCCATATCAGCACTTCTCACTCTGTATTCACCATTCCATATCAGCACTTCTCACTCTGTATTCACCACTCCATACTCAGCATTTCTCACTCTGTATTCACCACTCCATATCAGCACTTCTCACTCTGTATTCACCACTCCATATCAGCACTTCTCACTCTGTATTCACCACTCCATACTCAGCACTTCTCACTCTGTATTCACCACTCCATATCAGCACTTCTCACTCTGTATTCACCACTCCATACTCAGCATTTCTCACTCTGTATTCACCACTCCATATCAGCACTTCTCACTCTGTATTCACCACTCCATATCAGCACTTCTCACTCTGTATTCACCACTCCATACTCAGCACTTCTCACTCTGTATTCACCACTCCATATCAGCACTTCTCACTCTGTATTCACCATTCCATATCAGCACTTCTCACTCTGTATTCACCACTCCATATCAGCACTTCTCACTCTGTATTCACCACTTCATACTCAGCACTTCTCACTCTGTATTCACCATTCCATATCAGCACTTCTCACTCTGTATTCACCACTCCATATCAGCACTTCTCACTCTGTATTCACCATTCCAAACTCAGCACTTCTCACTCTGTATTCACCACTCCATACTCAGCACTTCTCACTCTGTATTCACCATTCCATATCAGCACTTCTCACTCTGTATTCACCACTCCATATCAGCACTTCTCACTGTATTCACCATTCCAAACTCAGCACTTCTCACTCTGTATTCACCATTCCATATCAGCACTTCTCACTCTGTATTCACCACTCCATACTCAGCACTTCTCACTTTGTATTCACCATTCCATATCAGCACTTCTCACTCTGTATTCACCATTCCATACTCAGCACTTCTCACTCTGTATTCACCACTCCATACTCAGCACTTCTCACTCTGTATTCACCATTCCATACTCAGCACTTCTCACTCTGTATTCACCATTCCATATCAGCACTTCTCACTCTGTATTCACCACTCCATATCAGCACTTCTCACTGTATTCACCATTCCAAACTCAGCACTTCTCACTCTGTATTCACCATTCCATATCAGCACTTCTCACTCTGTATTCACCACTCCATACTCAGCACTTCTCACTTTGTATTCACCATTCCATATCAGCACTTCTCACTCTGTATTCACCATTCCATACTCAGCACTTCTCACTCTGTATTCACCACTCCATACTCAGCACTTCTCACTCTGTATTCACCATTCCATACTCAGCACTTCTCACTCTGTATTCACCATTCCATATCAGCACTTCTCACTCTGTATTCACCACTCCATATCAGCACTTCTCACTCTGTATTCACCACTCCATACTCAGCACTTCTCACTCTGTATTCACCATTCCATACTCAGCACTTCTCACTCTGTATTCACCATTCCATATCAGCACTTCTCACTCTGTATTCACCATTCCATACTCAGCACTTCTCACTCTGTATTCACCATTCCATATCAGCACTTCTCACTCTGTATTCACCACTCCATATCAGCACTTCTCACTCTGTATTCACCATTCCATACTCAGCACTTCTCTCTCCCTATTCCGCCATTCCAGCATCTCCCTTCAATATCCCTATTCCGCCGGTCCAGCACCCCCATCCAGCTCATTGCCACCCTCCATCCTATATCTTTTCCCACTCCTCCGGATGCATCCTGCTTCTCTTGCCTTCGCTCCCCTATCACAGCTGTTTCTCCTGAGAGCCTCGACCACAGGCAGCAATAAAATCTGCAGTAAACCTGGGATCTTTCAGGCATCTGAGCATTTCAAAAGCCCTACCATCCTGTCCCTTCCGATGTACATCCGAGGGCACGAGATGGCAGAGCTTTTGAAGTGGGTGAAGGCCTCAAAGACCCTGCATTAATTGTACATTTTATTGCTGCCTACAGCTGCTGACCTCAGGGAAACAGCAGCAGGGGTGGCCAGGAGAAGAGGGACAGCGATTGAAGTCTGCCTTAAGGGTCCTGGCATGGTGAGACGGCTGGTGCTGAGGTAGTTTGGGGCACTTTTCCATCCCCAGAATTTGCAGCCTGAGGCAGCTTGTCTCATCCTGCCTAATGATAGAGCCACCAGTAGCATAAATTCTGCAGTGTAACAGAGCCACAGGAGGAAGGAGACACACTTGCACCTTCTCCCAGATCTTTAAAATTGGACGCTCCCTGCTTTGGTGACCCTTTCAGAATCTGTTGCATGGGGGCCCTTCATTTGAACTTCTGCCGCTGGAGCTGCCTTTGCGTCTTACCTACGGTCTGAATCCTCTCACAAGAAATTTAGGGCAAACTTGAAGATACATTTCTTCTTGACATTTGATAACTGTTAGTCCACCTCTGGAGCCAATGGGCACCAGGGTGTCGAAATCTGCACTCGTGTTATCACCTGTCTTGAATTTAGACTTCATTTGGTTTCTCTTTTCTTTGCAAATGAGTACTTTATTTTTTAACTTTAATTTTTTGATTGTAAACTGCTTTGTTAACCCCTCTAAGGTACTATATCAAATGACCTAATAAACATAAAACAAATGAACACTGGTTCAAACATTGCCTACAGCTGAAGAGAATCAAACCTCGGGAGGGTGGAGGAGGACGAGATTAAGCCTCCACCTGGGGGTCATGCCTGGGGGATGTGGGAGAAGAAAGAGTGAGCTGGGAGTTGAGCCTAGAAAAAGCTGAGCAGTGGAACAAATTCTGTGGCTGAGCAAGGGAATAAGTCTGGCATCTCCTTTAGTGATTCAGCAGAGAGAAAGATCCGGAACTCTCTCAGTGATGACTCAACAGCATAGACAGCATAGCGTTGGTCCAAAGTGTTGGCGTCCAGGTGAACCTCAAGTTTTATACCCACTCTGGCTTTCAAAATCTATTTAGCTTTGAATGGCCTGCTTTTGCTGCCTTCCAGATGTTGCTGTCCTAGGCAAATGCATAGTTTGCCTAGTGGTAGGGCCGGCCCTGAGCATAGACATGTGGAATCTCCCTCTGTGATTCAGGGGAAGGTATGTGGGGTCTTCCTCCTCAGTGACTTAGCAGATGGAAGATGTAGATCCTCTCTCAGTCATCAGCAGAGGGAGAGGCTTGAAATCCCTTATGAATGATTCTGCAGGTAGAACTGGATCCTGATCCGCTTATTCTCCTGTTTATTACTTCTCCGCATCTTGCCATCCCCCTTGATTTACCCTAGTCCTCAGTTGTTGTGTGGTCTGTCTTGATGAGATCGTAAGCTCTGATGAGCAGGCATTGCCTCTTCCTTGTACATTTACACGCTGTGTGTGCCTTGTAGCAGTGTACAAATGATAAATAGTACAGTCAAACCTCGGTTTTCATGATTAATCCATTCGAAAAAGTCTGACTAAAACCGAAACGTATGAAAACTGAAGCAATATTTACCATAAGAAATAATGTAAATCCAATTAATCCGTTCCAGACACCCAAAAATATTCACAAAAAATACATTTTATAGAGAATAACTATATTTTTACATACAGAAAACAATGAGAAATAAATATAAATGACTAATGAAATGGATAAATGAACATTTAACATCACTGAAAGCAAGCTAAGTACAGTACTGTACAGTACAGTATGTTAGCATCTGGCCTTAGCCACCCCTGACAAGCTGCTGTGCCCAGCTCTCTTCGGAATCACATTGGATTCAGCCCATTAAAATACCTTTGCATTATCTGCTCAATGCTTCAGAATGGCAGAAAATCTTAATGATATAGCTTCAGATGTACACTGCAAGAGAAAGAACTGCCTCCCACATTCATGCAACATCTCCTGCTTATGTTGACAGCTTTTCTTCCCTGCTATCTCCGAGCCTGAGTGGGCGCTCCAGAGAACGGGCAGGCGGTGGACGAGATCGGGGCCTTCCTCTCCGCGCAATCCTTGCCTCTCTAACTCTGACCAGGCTCGAGGATGTGTTTCATTTACGTGCTCAGCTGGCTTTCGCTTCTCATCACGCTGACGATCGGTGAGTCCGGGGGGCAGTGCTGCCGGGACCGGGCGGGCGTTCTGGCAGTGTATACAGACCGGTGTGCAACGCGAGGGTGTATGTATTTACAGTACTGTACTTTACGAAAACTGAGGCGATGTACAAGAACCGGGACAAAATCTCAGTCAAAAAAGACGTTGAAAACCGAAGCGATGTATGAGAACCGGGACAAAATCTCAGTCAAAAAAGACGTTGAAAACCGAAGCGAATGAAAACCGGGGCAAATGAAAACCGAGGTTTGACTGTACTAGCAATAAGCAAGCTAAGCACATGCCCAGGGCTCACATGTTTACAGGGGCTCGTTCAGATGTGCTCAGGACTCAGGAGGCTTGCGTTCTCAACTGCCTGGATTTTTTCAGGACTGTATAGATTTTTCCTTTAACGTTTAGAAGCCAGAACGAGTGCTAAAATGTATAAAATATTACCAGAATTCAGAAATCTCAGCTTACTAATCCTCCCCTTCAGTTTCACTAGCAGCACCAGCAAACCAATCAACCTCCAGACACCGTGACCTAATTCCACCAAACTATCTCATTCCGAAAGGGCCCAGGACAAGATTCAGACTGCAGGTAGGGTGGTACTGGAAGAGCGCAGGGTTCAACCATTCGGAAGGCGTTGGAAGTATTGAGACAGCTTCATTGGCTGCCAGTTACAGCTTGGGTTCAATTTCCGGTGCTATGGGTTATTTTTTAACATATTTGATGTCCGCTTTACAAAATTATTCATTTGGACGAGTGCTGCTTTCTCAGTCATAGCAATTGTTAGACGTCCTTACCTGCGTATAGTGAAGCAAAGCAGAACAAGGAATTGTGCTCTGTCAGTTGTAGATCCTAGTCTGTGAAACTAGCTGTTATCTTCTCTTGAGAACTGAGATGCTGGATTGGAGGAGGTTAATTAAGGCAGCATTATTTAGACAGACGTTTGATGGTGATAGCAATATTGTATTCATTTCTTGATGTTTGTTGTAACCCAAGGAGAGTGTGGGATTGGGGAGATATAAATATTTTAGATTAAATTAAAAAAATAAGCTCTAGGTGATAGGGGGTAGCTGCTATGCTGTGCAAGTCAGACTTCTGTATGAGGTTGCGGAGGGATGGTCTGAGCTCTGTAAGGGATACTAGGATGTCCTTGGAAAAGGGCAGTGAGGAAATGATGCAGCAAAAGGTACAGACCTTAGCACAGAGGTCAAGTACAATTTTTGTGCATAATCTGCACAATCGTGGATGCAGATTGCAGGAAGAGATTTAGTGCCATTGTAATCTGGGCACAATCAACTTGCACATAGAGCAGCGCTGTGCTTATTATAATTGCATGGTAGTGTCCTCATTAGCCATTTCACCTGGATGCAAAGAAGTGCGCAGAAAACCGCACAGCCGAGTTCAGGATTCGGTTGCATTGTAGATTTAGTTCATGCAATGAGATGGAGTAAAAGTAATGTGGACTGCTGAGCTCAGCACCTTTGTGCCAGAAATCAAAAATGTTTTGTGCAGGTGCGAGTTACCCACAAGTCTGTACCAGTAAGACGGATAAGAAAACTATGAAAGACAAGACAAACGATACAGAGACCAGGGCAGCCAGGCATAAGAAAGGAGGCGAGAGGAGTATTGACTCAGTCCATTATCATGAGGCCTGCAGACAGGCAAGAGCAACACGGGAGGGACTGTCGGACAGACACACTGCGGACCTACCACTGTGCACAAGGGCAATTTTGTCCCTGTATGAAGAAATTAAGAGTGATAAAGATCTCGTCACAGCCCATGGGCATGCCATACCCGGAATAGCAAGGTCACTCAGCATTTACATTTCCTGAGCAATGGATAGTTCAATGAGTTTTTTCCAGACATTTTAACAAGATACTGCAAACCTTGAAAAAATGTGTCTGGGACTATATACAGCAGGCACAATGGCAGATGAAGGCCAAATTCTTCTAGATTGCTAGAATGCTAAACGTGATGCCTCCATGTCGTTCTTCCACCTCTATCTTGTAGCGAAATGGCATTTTGCATCAGGAAACACTTCTATTTGCTGAATATTCAGGTTGTGCGTGATATACATATGAAGATCCTGAACATTGTCTTTAAGATTCCAGGTTGCTCATGAGAACAATTAGGTGTTATGCCCATGCTTCTTAATATGGTCGGAGTTTCTTATGGTTTATGCAATCTAAAGCCTTGCTGTAGACAATGAAACACATATAGATGTGGTTTTGGTACTTTTTTTGTCTTTTCAAGGATCCATCTCACATCTGCATTGTCTTTTTCCTCGTCCTTTCCAGAATCCTGCTTGCACTTAATACAGTTCTTGTTCCAGGTATGGTTGTAGTCTCCACTGAAAAATCTTGAGAACAAACCTGCTGGCATGTAGTATC
The DNA here is from genome assembly GCA_033557465.1 of Ichthyophis bannanicus. Taxonomy (NCBI): domain Eukaryota; kingdom Metazoa; phylum Chordata; class Amphibia; order Gymnophiona; family Ichthyophiidae; genus Ichthyophis; species Ichthyophis bannanicus. The sequence goes on from CM066036.1 coordinate 810,025,024, forward strand.
AGTGTGATAATTTCCACAGTCAGTTGGACCTCCTTTCTTCAGTACTGGAATGAACACAGTTTCCTGGCAGAGCTGTGTATGTACTGTAATAGCTGCATCTGATTGTCTTAATAGTTCAGTGGGAATGCCATCAATGCCCGGTGATTTGTTCGTTGATAATGCTTTTAATACTGCTTTGTCATTTTTCATTGCCAATGGTTCCAAGTCATAAGATAGAGGTTGAACTGGCTGTTGATCCACTTGATTTATAGTATAATGACTTGGTGTATTCTTTCCACTTTTTATTGATCTTCCAAGCGTCATTCATACATAGTACAATACATAGTAAATGACGTCAGATAAAGACCAGTATTGTCCATCTAATCTGCCCAGTAAGATGGCAAGAGTAGGTGCACCTGCCGCTCCGTGCAGGTCACCCCTCCCCATGTCTTTGTTTAGGGGGTGAACCCACCACTACATGTAGGACACCTCTGTTTGTTGAGAAATGAGATAGTTAAGTTTATTTTGATTTTATCCTGTTGCTGTAAAGGGATCCACTGTGTCTGCCCCATGCCATTTTGAATTCTGTCACTGTATTTGCCCCCACCACTTCCATCGGGAGGGCATTCCAAGCACCCACCACCCTTTCAATGAAAAAGTATTTCCTGACATTGCCCTTTAATTTACCCCCTTGCAGCATCATGTATTCCTTGCATGCATCGTTGTAGAATTTCTCAGTCTCATCCATGGGCAGCTCTATAATGAGGCCGAGTGAGGCGGATGGCATCGGGCGGCCACTTTTTGGAGGTGGCAAAAAATAGCTCCAAAAAGACCGCCTCACTCGGCCTTCAAAATCAGAAAAAAAAAACAAAAAACCCGGTCGGAGAAGCTGCTGCCGCTGAGCTGCTGCAGCGGCAGAATGACGTGCCCCTCGGCCTCCCATCCCCCCTGAAGAGCCCTGCCATTCTTTTCCCCGCGTTGGCTCAGTTTTGCAGAGCCATGCAGGGAGAATGTTTCCCTTTCCCGCGGCTCTGTTAAAGTTGAGCCCTCTGGTGCTGATGGGAAACAGGCATTTCCTGCACGAGACAGGGGCAGCGGGGGGCCGCGGGGCACTTCATTCTGCCACTGCTGCTGCATAAGACAGGGGCGGCAGCAGTTTCTCCAACCGGGTATTTTTTTTTGTTTAAATTTCCCTTGAGAAAGTCTGGGGCTGGGCTGGGCTGGGCTGGGGGGGGGGGGTAGTATTAGAAATAGTAATGGGCTGATCGGGGGGTTAGAACTGATGGGCTGATGGGGGAGTTAGCAATGAAAATAGGCTGATCGGTAGGGGGAGCTAGGACTGTTATTGGGCTATTGGTGGGGTTAGAAATGGAAATGACTGAAGGGGGGGTTAAGAATGGAAATGGGCTGATTGGGAGGGGGGCTAGGACTGGTAATGAGCTGATCGGTGGGATAAGGCCTGCAAATGAGCTGATTAGGGGGGCTAAAACTGGAAATGGACTTATTGGGTGGGTCAGGACTGGTAATGGGCTGATGGGGGGCTAGCACTGGAAATGAGTTAGGAATGGTAATGGGCTGATTGGGGGGGCTAGGACTGGAGTGGGCTGATAAAGGGGATAGGACTGGAAATGGGCTGGGACTGGAAATGGGCTAATGGGAGAGGGGAGGAAAATGCTGCTGGCCCTGGAAGAAAACTAGGGGCTAGGGCTACAAATGGGCTGATGCGAGGGGGGATGGGAGAACAGGACTGGAAGGGAGTGGATACTGAGAGAGTCTGCAAGGGGAAGGAGAAGCAGGAAGGGAGCTGACATGGGGGAAGGAGGGGGCTGGAATGGACCTGACATGTGGGATGTACTGAAGGGGGACTGGAAGAGAGCTGACACTTGTGGATGGGAGTGGTAGGTGGCTGGGTAATGGGGAGGAGGCTGAAAGGGAGCTGACGTGTGAACGGTACTGGAAGGGGGTTGGACAGAGGGTAGGGTGACTGGAAGGGAACTGACTGGGGGGGTGGCACTGAGAGTGGACGTGAGCTGATACCTGGGATGGTATTTGGACTAGAAGGGACTGGACAGTGGGGAAGGAGGGGGACTGGAAGGGAATGGACACCAGAGGCAGTCGTAGGAATGCAAGGTGGTTGACATTGGAAGGTACTGGGAGGGGAGGACTGGAAAGGGGGCTGATACTGGGGAGGGTTACTGGAACTGGAAATGGGCTGATGGAAGGAAGTGAAGAAAACAAAAAAAGAGATAAGAAATGGCAGATGGACTATAGACCACAGAAAGAGAGCTAAGAGAAGACAGGAAAGCAGAAGCCTCAGATCGGGACCAGCATGATCAGAGAATAAAATGGACAACAAAGGTAGAAAAAATAATTTTATTTCATTTTAGTGATTGGACTTTGTGCTATCTTTATATTTTACACTGTAGGGGGAACTGCATCTCTTATTTATCTGATGTTGCACTGCTTGTGGAATCTGGTTTCTTGGGGTTTCAGTTTGAATTTTGTCTACATATTTTTACTTTATTGTGGTTACTTATTTTGTACTTGGTGAGTGTCGATGTTGTGAGTGTGTGACTGAGGCCAGATGTTCAGTTAACATGGAGTTTGTACATAAAGATCTATACTGTATTGTAGTAATTTGACTTCTTCAGCTTTTCAAATGGGTGTGTGGATGTTCCAGGGCCCACTGTAGTATTTACAGTGACGCTTTTTTTGGATGGGCTCCTTATGTGACTTTTGGAAGTTTGTGCTGATATGGTATGGTATGATAGATTTGCTTTTTGTTGTAGGGTTTTGTTTTAGTTCACAATATGCCTGGTCCTGGAGAATGTTTGTTGTTGTTAGTGAGAATCAGAATCAGATTTTTTTTTAAAGATATTGAGTTCTGTGGGTGAATGTCCTGGTTCTGCTCTGCACCCACAGTGGATGCAAAATATATGTTGAAAAAGAAAAAGCAAGAACCATAACACAGTTTATAACAACAAAATTAAAATGAGTTATAATTTGGTTTTATAAACTGTGCTGTTGGTTCTCGCTCTCTTTTAGTTCCTTGGTGTGCAGACATTTCCTCCATATAATCTAATCGGCTTTTTGGTTTGGGTCAGTCCCTGACTGGAGTTCTGAAAAAGACCCGCCCCCCTCTACTGGGGCGGGGGGAGGGCACCATTTCATCCTTCGCCTCAGGCAGCAGATTGCCTTGAGCCGCCCCTGGTCTCATCTTTATGCATGTTGGAAATATCTACATACTACTACTACTATTGCTGCTATTTATCATTTGTATAGTGATACAAAGCATCAGAGCTTACCATCTACTCAAGACAGACCACGCAACAACTGAGACTAGGGTAAATCAAGGGGAATGGCAAGATACAGATAGGTGCTAAGCAGGAGAATAAGGAGCTCAGGATCCAAATGCAGCCTCAAAGAGGTGGGTTTTAGCCTGGATTTAGTAGGGCCAGAGAAGGAGCCTGGCCTAGTTTGTTCCAAGCTTAAGGAGCAGCAAAATGGAATGAGCGAAGTCTGGAGTTGGCAGTGGCAGAGTAGGGCACAGATAGAAGGAGCCTGTTAATTCGAGGACTATCTCTTTCTCCTCTGGCTTTAGCTTCTCTGCGTTTCTAAGCAGCTTTCAGAGTTTCTTCTGGTCATCCATTTTAGCTTTTTCACTTTTGCAGAGATTTTCTTCTACCGCATCTTTTTTAATGCCACCCCATAGCTCTGATGGTAGACTGTCATTTCTATCCAAAGAAGTACATCAATTCCGCAGCCGCCTTTAAGTTCAGGAGGCATATTTTCAGGTTCATACTTTGCTGTGTTCATGACCGGCTTTCTCTAGTTCAGCTCTAGCTTGAGTTTGCTTGCTAGTAGCTGGTGGTCAGCACAACAAGCTGCAGACCAAGCAAGAGATGTCACTGCTAATGGCACCACACTGGGGGTATGAGCAGTTGTCATACCCCCTCCCCCATTGATGTTGACTATAGGGAAGGAAGGGGGCGAGGCAGACCTCTGGTCTGCATTCCCTCTACGGCTGCTCATTATCTCTTGTCTCTCACCTCTCTCTACATCAATTCTCGGGTATTCCGCTCATCGAGTAAATTGCTTTTATCTGTGGCCCTTCTCTTTCACTGCCAGTTCCGGACCCTGTTCATTTCATCTTGCTGCATTATATGCCTAGATTAGACTACCTGGGTCAGTATGCCAGGCTCCATCTCTGGTCTTATTCAAATCCAGACTAAAAACCCACCTCTTCGAGACTGCCTTTGGACCCTGATTACCTCTTTCACAGCCTTTTCCTCCTAGTTACCCTGGTTCCCTGTTTGTTGTGTTTGTCTTGAATAGGTTGTAAGTGCTACTGAGCAGGGGCCGTCTGTTCTGTGTATATGTATAGCTCTACGTATGTCTCGTAGCGCTATAGACATGTTTAATAGTAGTAGAGGGGGAGGGAAAGGGCAGTATCTGCCTTTCTGCAGCATCTTTTGTTCCAGCAGAGGGGTAGAGGACCTTTTTACATTGCTTGGCAGAGAAAATATGGGCAAAGCACAGACCCACACAAAGTCAAAGCACTAATACCCTTGCACCACGCACACGTACAAACACAAACGTAAGAAAAACTTTTGGAAATGGTTGTGCTTTGATAGGGGATATAGTGCAAACACAACAGAAAAAGCTCTGGTCATTCTAATCACTTAAATACACACATTCTTTAGAAAATACATATTTTCCTGTGCTTTCATTTCCTATTTTATCTATATAAAAAATTAGCGATTCCCTTTAAAAGAGAAAGAGGACCTTAATATCACCGTTTAGAGCCAAAAATGCTATTGAGTGTATACGGTATCATTGGTCCTCAAAAAAAACCTCCTTGTAGTCCATATTATTTCTCCTTTTCTCCATTTACTGTTTTTAGCCACATTATTTGATCTCTTGTTATTTATAATCCACTTAGGATTTTTTAAATCTTGTCTCACACCACATTTTTCTGCTCTTTAACACCACTCACATTAAATATAATTTTACCTCTTTTCGAGGCAATTTCTCCAAATGAGTTAGTTTTGTGCATACCATGACAGTCATGAACCTCACTTCTAAGCCAGGGTATGTGGAGTATGATCCTAGTCTCTCATGTTTACTGCTAATGCTCGGTGTGGTACTTACATCATGCCATAGAGCGCCTCCTTCTGGAGTTCGTAAGATGTAACATTTATGGGTAATTTATCAAGGCGTGCCTGGAAATTCTCCTTAATCAAGCCTGTGGCATTCAAGATTGGAAATAACTTGGTATCTTTCTGCCGCATTTTCTTGCCCTCTGACTGTAATTCCTGGTATTTGAAGATTTTCTCCCTCTCAATGGATTCACAGAATAGTCGCTTCAGACTGACACCTCTATAATCGATGCTGTTCTGGTGTTCTTCTCCTTCACCACTATGTCTGGCTTCCTCGCATCCAGCTTTTTATTGGTCGAATTGGGAGTATCCCAAATGATCATAACCTCATCATTCTTTTAGGATCATGATCCCAGTGCTTTTCAGGCATGGTGATATTCTAGTGTTTATAGAGTTTCCAATAGATGAGGCAGGCCACTTTGTCGTGTCTTTCTGTGTAGACATTTTCTGCCAACAGAACTTCACAGCCAGCTATGAGGTGAGTCCCTGTTTCCAGCTCTTTCTTACAGAATCGACATATGTCTGTTTTGCCAGTTTATTCAGTGCTCACTGTAAACCATCTCGTCTGTAATCCGTTGTCCAGGGCTGCAACTATTAATTTCTCCTCCTTTGTTTTCACTTCACCTCTCCTTAACCATTCATTTGTCCGTTCCAGGAGTAATACTTTGTATTTTCCATTGTATTTGTGTATTTGCCACTTGTATTTCCTCGTTTTTCTGATATTATTCTTTGAAGAGTTTTTTTTCTCTTGTTTTGCAAATTCTGTTGCTTCATTCCCTATGTGTGCTTGTGGATTCTTACTCATTCCTTCTAGTCGTTGGAACGCTTGTCCAGGTTTGATGATGGAGACAGGTTCTGGAGATTTATTTTCATATGTCAGCACTTTTTGGTTATTTGGATCTGGTGATGCAGTTAGGTAGGCCTTGAGGACTATGATAATAACTCTGAATGTGTAATCAATCTCTGAGTCCTAGCCCTCCTTCAGCTATAGGGATGCACAGTCTTGGCATTCACTGATTCTTGTAAATAAATTCATGGGCATGGAGAAGTTTTCTTGTTTGCACATCCAGTTTTTCAAGATCTTTAAGAGGCCAGGCCACAATCCCAAAACTATGAGAGTACAGGATTTGCCAGCTGACTGATATCTTGTATCTTATTCCGTGAAGTTGAAGCACTTTTCAATAATGATTTTAACCTCCTGTAATATTTTTACTGCTCTTTTTTTCAGTAATTTCTGTCTGAGTGTCGTTTCTTCCTCTACTCTGAGATATTTATATATGTCTTCCTCTTCAAGTTCCTTGATGTCATAGCCCTCAGCAAGGGAACTCTTTTATGTTTTTATCAATTTTCCCCTTTCGGTATGGTCCTCATTTACCTAACAGGAAAGGAGAAGAGTGCTTTCTGAAATTAACAGTGAAAGGAGAGCGGAGGGCAAGGACCACAGCCCACACAGGGATGGTTTGAAAAAAGCCTTTATTGATGACCCAAACTTTTTAGTTGGGTCATCAATAAAGGCTTTTTGTGAACCATCCCTGTGTGGGCTGTGGTCCTTGCCCTCTGCTCTCCTTTCCTCATTTACCTCAAACAACTGCTTGGCAGACAAGGGACCGAGGGAGCACACCAGTCCTATGAGCTTTTCTGTCTTTACGCTAGAGCTTATGGATGGTGAGTATCAGGGTTCTTTTTGATGGGGACTGGCATAAGCCAGGAGGCCCTTGGCATTTGACAAGCTCACACTACTCCCTTTTCAAATAACTGAGTACAGGCCAATTATGTTCTGAACCAAGGGTTTACTTAAGTTTTAGGGTCACTGAATAAACAATAATAGCAATCAGCAGGAACAATAAACAAGAACTATGCCACAGTTAAGTCCTTCTTAGTCAAAAAATGGTTACAAATGGATTATTCCTTTCTTTTCTCAATTTGGAAGGTGACCACCTTTCTTTCAATTACTCTTTTATTCAGTTACTCCTTTATTTACCACTTATGCACTCCAGTGACTTAATTTTACTTATGCACCTTTAATAGTTAGTTTGGTTTCCTGAGAGGAAATCCCTCTCTCCACTTACTCTGTATTTGAGCTAGAAACAGTTCCTCGATGTTGTGCTGGATGCCACACTTGGATTGGGTGTCATTGGTGTAGCAGGATGGTTGCTTGGGTCCCTTCTGTTCCTGAGACCTGATGGCTTCTGTAGATGAAGGTCCCTGGAACTTCTCTGCAAGACTCTTGGCTCTAATCTGGGAGGTGTTGATGCTGATGCAGCTCTTGGAACCTTCTTCACAGGCTTGTGAGACAGTGGAGTGCATTGGGATGCTGTCAGGGTTGCACAGACATCAACCCTCTGATCTTATCTATACAGATGCTCTAAGTCTGCTGCACATAATGGATAAAATGAGGAGCTGGATGCAAATATCTATTTTTGGGCCTCCGGTGCTCTTAATGGGTGCTGCAGGGCATCTGCTCCTAAAGACAGATCCCTACTCTGTCCTCATGGCACGATGACTGACAGCAAGGACCTCCCCTGTTCTGGAAAATGCCAGACTTTTCTCTCTAATCTCTTGCAGCCTTTAGTAAGGACACTGGACAGTGCTGATGCTCTTATGGCAATATCCAAGTGCTCTCTATAATAATGCAAGGGCTCACTAAAATCTTTCTCAAGTATTTGCATTTTTCAACTTATCTGCATTAGCTCGATGGAGGCCTTTGTTTCACTAAACCACTAAATCAGGGGTTTTCATTCATTTCTTCCCCACAGTTTCCGCTCTCCTCCTCCTTCCTGCATCCATAATGGTGATTTCTTCATAAATACAAACGTCCTCTTTAGTTACACCAATCGCAGATCTGGATCATACAGCTAATCAATTGGTCAATCTCTGTGTCACTGAGAGTAACCAAAGGCTTTTTGTGTTGGTTATATTGGATGGTCTCTATTGTATTGGATATGGGTGCAACCATTGTTTGCTGAGTCCCATCCCTGTTTAGCTTTGTATGCCCTGCTGTTTGCCACCCCAGAAACGGCCACCCTAGGTGACCATCTAGTTTGCTTAATGGTTGGGCTGGTATTTGGGGAGGGGGGGAGGGAACTGTCAAGGGATTGTGGTTTCTACCCTGGCATTCACCTTGGACATATTCTCCCTCACCCTTGAAACAACAGGCTGTCTCCCACCAGTCTCGGCACCTTCTCTCCCTCCCCCATCCAGTCCCCTCCAGGCTCACTCCTGACTCTCTACTGCACCCATGACATTTCCTGGGCACAAATCACAGCATGGAATGGAGGAGTAGCCTAGTGGTTAGAACACTGGTTTGATAACCAAGTAACTGTATATATTGCTGTAAATAACGCTGTAGATATGTTATTCCATGTTAAATCCAAGTTTTGACCCTTGTTGTTGTTGTTGTTAAGTGCCGTCAAGTCGGAGTCAACTCATGGCGACCCTCTAGATAGCTATCCTAAATTGTGTTCGGTCTTCAGTCAGGTGGCTCATTGTTGACAGACTGGTACCCGTAGCTGCTGTTATTGTATCGATCCATCTCATTGCTGGCCTTCCTCTTTTGCGTTGACCTTCTATCTTGCCAAGCATAATGTCTTTCTCTAATGATCTCTCTCTTCGCATGATGTGTCCAAAGTATGAAAGTCGAAGTCTTGTCATCTGAGCTTCTAAAGAAAGCTTAGGTTTGATCTCCTCTAGTACCGACTGGTTTGTTCTTCGGGCAGTCCATAGTATACACAGTATTCGCCGCCAGCACCATAAGAACATAAGATATGCCATACTGGGTCAGACCAAGGTCCATCAAGCCCAGTATTCTGTTTCCAACAGTGGCCAATCTAGGTCATATGTACCTAGCAGTTTCCCCAAGAGACACAAGTTCCACAATGCTTGTACTGGGTCAAGCATTGATATCTTCTGTCACTTCTTAATAATGGTTTATGGACCTTTCCTCCAGGAACTTGTCCAAATCTTTTTTAAACCCAGCTACACTAACAGCCTTTACTACATCCTCCGGTAACAAATTCCAGAGTGTGATTACATGTTGAGTGAAAAAATATTTTCTTTTATTAGTCTTAAATAGTTTACCCTGTAGCTTCATTGCATGTCCCCTAGTCTTTCTATATTCTGATAACGTAAACAATCGATCTACGTTTACCCGTTCCACTCCGTTCATTAATTTATAGACTTCTATCATATCTCCCCTCAGCCATCTCTTTTCCAGGTTATAATTCAAAGGCATCAATTTTCTTCCTATCTGTCTTTTTCACTGTCCAGCTTTCACATCCATATGATGTCATTGAAAATACAATCGCCTGAACAAGTCGAATCTTTGTATGGAGAGAGACATCTCTGCTCTTGAGAATCTTATCTAGGTCTTTCATAGCCATTCTGCCAAGAGCAATGCGTCATCTGATTTCTTGACTGCTTGTTGCTTCTTTATTGATAGTTGATCCAAGTAGGTTAAAGTTGTTCACAATTTCAATTTCTTCTCCTTCAACGATGAACCTGTTGATTATGCCAGTTGTCATGATCTTTGTCTTCTTTACATTAAGGTGCAGGCCCATTTTGAGACTATGTTCTTTGATTGTGAGAAGCAAATGTTTCAGATCATCTTCACTTTCAGCCAGTAATGTGGTATCATCAGCATAGCGAAGGTTGTTGATGAGTCTTCCACCAATCTTCACACCTCTGTTGTCTTCATACAATGCTGCTTCTCTGATGATTTGTTCTGCATATAAATTAAACAGGTAAGGGGAAAGTATGCAGCCTTGTCTTACACCTTTGCTTATTTTAAACCATTCTGTTTCTGCTTGTTCCGTTCAAACTGTTGCTTCTTGATCAATGTACAGATTGCGCAAAAGAACGATCAGGAGTTCTGGTATACCCATGCTTCTTAATGTGGCCCAGAGTTTCTCATGGTTTACACAGTCAAAAGCCTTGCTATAGTCGATAAAGCACAAATAGATATCCTTTTGGTATTCTTTAGTCTTTTCAAGGATCCATCTCACATCCGCAATGATGTCTCTCGTTCCTCGCCCTTTCCTGAACCCTGCTTGCACTTCAGGTAGTTCTTGTTCCAGGTATGGTTGTAGTCTCTTTTGAATAATCTTCAATAGAATCTTGCTGGCATGTGGGATCAGACGATTGTGCGATAATTTCCACAGTCAGTTGGATCACCTTTCTTTAGTATTGGTATAAACACAGATCTTTTCCAGTCAGTTGGCCATGATGTTGTCTTCCATATTTCTTGGCAGAGCCTTGTGAGTACGATAAGAGCTGCATCAGATTGCTGCAATACTTCTATGGGAATGCTATCAATGCCTGGTGCTTTGTTCTTTGATAAGGCTTTCAATGCTGCTTCAACTTCTTCTTTCATCACCAATGGTTCCCGATCATAAGGTACAGGTTGAAACAGCTGTTGGTCCACTTGATCTTTATCATATAAAAAGTCTGCATATTCCTTCCACGTTTTCTTGATCTTCTCAGCATCATTCAACATAGAACCTTGAGCATCTTGTAACATTCCAATTCGAGGCTGGAACTTTTTCTTTAACTCTCGTAGCTTTAGGAAAGCCGATCTTGTTCTTCCTCTAATAGTTTCTGCTTCTATTTCCTTGCAAGTGTCATTGTAGTACTTTTCCTTGTCCTGTCTTGCTGCATGTTGGAAATCTCTGTTGAGTTCTGCGATTGTCTTTCTTTCTCCTCTGGCTTTAGCTTCTCTGCGTTTCTGGGCAATTTTCAGAGTTTCTTCTTCCGTCATCCATTTTGGCCGTTTTTGCTTTTTCACCTTTTGTAGAGACTTCTCGCTTTCTTCCAACACAACCTTCTTGATGTCATTCCATAACTCTTCCAGAGCTCTGTCATTTGTATCTAAAGCAGCAAATCGATTTTGCAGGCAGTCTTTAAATTCCAGTGGTATATTCTCAAGGTCATATTTTGCTGCATTCATGAGTGGTTTGCTCTTTTTCAACTTTAGCTTGAGTTTGCATACTAGTAGTTGATGATCTGTACCACAGTCAGCTCCAGGTTTTGTCTTTGTTGATGTTACAGAGCTTTTCCATCGTTGACTTCCACAGATGTAGTCAATTTGATTTTTATACAATCCATTGGGTGAATTCCATGTATACAGTCGCCGCTTGTGTTGCTGGAAGAAGGTGTTTGAGATGAATAGATCATTGGTCTTGCAGAATTCTATCAGTCTTTCTCCAGCTTCATTTCTGTTGCCAAGTCCATATTTTCCAACTACTTTGCCTTCTTCTTTGTTGCCAACTTTTGCGTTCCAGTCACCCATGACTATCAGGATATCCTGTTTGCATGTTTTGTCAATTTCAGCTTGTACTTGTTCATAGAACGCTTCAATTTCATTGTCTTCTGCAGCTGTTGTTGGGGCATACACTTGAATTATAGTTGTGTTGATAGGCAATCCTCGTAGACGAATAGAGATTAAGCGTTCGCTGACTGCATTGTATTTCATTACAGTTCTTGCAAGTTTCTTCTTTATTATAAATGCAACACCATTTCATTTGACCCTTGTTTAATGTAATTTCTATGTGGCCCGCCCGCATAGTAATATGTTGTTTTATTGTAAACCGCACTGATATGTACTAGCGCGTTATATAAGAGAAGTTAAATAAATAAATAAAACTAGGGTTCAATTCCCATTAGTACTCCTTGTGGCCTTATGTGAGTCACTTAACTCTCCATTGCCTTGGAAGAAAGGCCTGGCAATCTATTTATGATCACACTGCCAATAAAATCCAGGAGCTGCTAGGTCACCAGGAGTCAGCATTGACTTGAAGGCACACATTGCGCGGCAATCTCAGTCTACCCCATCCCCGACACCACATGAAAAGACTATTCTCTGACCAACCACTAAGGATCTTTACACCAGACATGCACATAGCCTTGTCAAAGATGCACCCAACGCCATGCCAATTCCTCCCACATACAAGCATCCACCTCTAAACAGTGACACACACATACCATCCCTGGGGATGGATGCTCTGCAGTTGGAGTAGACCTGCTTCCTTTTTTACTCCCCTGATGGGAAATAGCTCTGCGAGGAGCTGAATGTCACCACAGGTGAAATTCAGTTTGTGTCTCCGCGGAGCCATTTCTAACAAGTATGGTACACAAAACGTGAAGTACATGAGCAAACATGTTTGCACACTTCCATGTGTTCCACATGCATCATCTGTGTGGACTAGGGAGCAGGGGGTGAGGCCCAGAACAATACAAAATACACCCGCACAGAAGATCGGAACCCAGCATTGCATGAGCGTCCTACACTCGCATACTGTTACTGCAAACGCGTGTACAGCATTAATTGAATATAGATGCTGCGTGTACGAGTATGTGCAGAACAGTTTGCAAAGAACATCTATATACAGCGCATGATTGTTTCTCATGGGAAAATTACAAGGATAAAAATGGAAATCAATTAGAAATAAACTAGGGAATAATGACATATAACAATAAAGGCAATGGAGACTTGCCAAATGCCTTTATTTGCCTCTCTATAATATGTTGGAAAAACAATGAAACCATTGAACACGCATACAACCTATATTTTAAATATCTAATGAAAATCACTGAGGAATACTTTCTTTACACAACAGCATTAAGTAGGCAGAAAAAAAATGATGGGTCCAATATTCAAAGGCATTTAGACGGTTTGCAGACCTGCCAACCATGTAAATGGCGCTAAACGGGGTAATGAGCAGCAATAACACAATTTGTGCCGCTGAATCTCCACAGGTACGAGTGCTGCACGCCCCTATGCACCTCCCCATTTGACAAAGCACAGAGAATTGGACCAGCACATTTTGAAAATAAGTAAGGAGATTTAACTGCTTTTTCTCTGAAAGGACAGCTGGGAAATGGGCTGGTACTTGGTAGATCTCTCTCTTTTGCTTTAATAGATACCTAAGCTCCACGAACAGAACAATGGCTGGGAAAAATCGTATCGCTAAAGCTGTTGCCCCCATTACAGTTTCTGCCTCAGTCCAGACAGAGGTCCTAATGTCAGTTGAAGGACCGGTTCCATGTGCAGGGTGCCTGCATGCTGAAGCTCTGAGGAAACAAGTAGAGGAACTCAGAGAGGAGGTGGCGAGGCTGAGGAGCATTCAAGCATTCAAGTACATTGATGAGATGCTTTTTGCAGCAACCAAGCTCTCCAGCAGAGGAGAAGATGGGTGCCAACAGAATGTCGATGGTTGGACACAAATCACCAGGGCCTGCAAAATCACCAATCCAACTTCTCCAGCCCTTGAATTGAAGAACCATTATGCAGCCCTGGAAGTGGAGGAGGTGAAAGCATCCCTGGAAAGGGAAGGACCAGAGCTCAAGTACCCCAAAGTTGCAGAATCAGTAACCACAAGGAAACGAAGGGTAGTGGTGGTTGGAGACTCTCTTCTGAGGGGTACTGAGGCGTCCATCTGCCGACCAGACTTGATGTCCAGAGAGGTATGCTGTCTGCCTGGTGCCAAAATCCAAGATGTTACGGAGAGTTTGCCGAGACTCATCAAGCCCACTGACTATTACCCAATGTTGCTAATCCATGTTGGAACAAATGATACTGCCAGGTATACCTCAGAATGTATCAAAAGTGACTTCATGGCTCTGGGACAGAGGGTGAAGCAGTTAGGTGCACAGGTGGTGTTCTCTTCAATCCTCCCTGTTGAGGGTAAAGGCCAAGGCAGAGAGGCTCGCATCCTGGAGATGAATGCATGGCTGCGTGGATGGTGTCATCGAGAGCGTTTTGGTTTCCTAGACCATGGGATGCTGTTCCAAGGGTTGCAGAGCAGAGATGGCATCCATCTGTCCAAGAAAGGTCAACACGTCTTCAGTAGTAGACTGGCTAATCTACTGAAGAGGGCTTTAAACTAGATTCGTTGGGGATGGGTGAAGAAAGCCCCCAGGTAAGTGAAAGCCCCCAGGTAGGTGATACATTAAATACCTTTATGGAAATGGGTAACAGGGGTAACATATGGAAAGCAGTGTGTATAAATGCCCGTAGCATGGGAAATAAGATCCCTGATGTTGAAGCTTTGGTGGAAGTGGCTGACTTGGATTTAGTGGCATTTACAGAAACATGGTTCACAGAAAACCATGATTGGGATGTAACTATACCTGGCTATACTTTATTCAGAAAGGACAGGGTAGGAAGTAGGGGAGGAGGAGTGGCACTATATGTAAAAACTACTATTAAAGCTTTGGAATTACAGAGCTTAAAAGGGAGAGGGGAGGCATTGTGGGTTAAACTAGAAAGAGGGAAAGAGAAATCTATTTACATTGGTGTGATATACAGACCTCCCTCACAAGAGGAAGAGGTGGACAGAGAGTTAATTGAAGACACCTGCAGCATTGCTAGGAAAGGGGAAGTGCTACTGATAGGAGATTTCAATATGCCAGATGTTGATTGGCACATTCCTGCTGCAGTATCATCTAGAAGTAAGGAGATTCTGGATTCTCTACAGGGAGAACTATTCAGGCAATTGGTAACAGACCCCACACGTGAAGGGGCCATACTGGACTTGGTGCTTACCAATGGTGAAAGTGTTTCTGATGTTATAGTGGGAGATCATTTTGCATCCAGTGATCACCAGATGGTGCGGTTCAGTATTAGGACTAGGGATGTTAGAATCCATTCAAAGGTGAGGATCTTAGACTTTAGGAAGACTAACTTTTTTAGAAGATGGGCCAATACCTCAGGGAGTCGTTAGTTGGATGGGAACAGCTGAGGGATGTAGAAAAACTGAAAGGGGATATTTTAAGGGCAACCAACCTTTTTGTTAAAATGGTAAATAAAGGTAAAAGGAAAAGGAGACCGCTATGGTTTTCGAAAGAAGTAGCTGAAACAATGAAGAAAAAGAGGGAGGCCTTCATGAAATACAAGAGATCACAGAGAGAGGAAGACAGGCATCTGTATTTGAAAAAACTTAGAGAAGCTAGCAAAGTAGTCAGGAAGGCAAAGATTCAAAAGGAGGAGGAAATAGCCAATGCAATAAAATGGGGGGATAAGACATTTTTCAGATATATTAGTGAGAAGAGGAAGGGCAAGAGTGGTATTGTCAGACTCAAAGGTGCAGGGGAGGAATATGTAGAAGCTGATAAGGATAAAGCGGAATTGCTTAACAAATATTTTTGTTCTGTGTTCACAGATGAAGAACCAGGAGCAGGACCTCAGAAAACACCCACAAATAGGAACAGAAACAAAGGACATCTTGAACAATTTTCAAAAGACTGTGTTCGTGAGAAACTATCTCATCTTAAAGTAGACAAAGCGATGGGACCGGATGGGATACACCCTAGAATACTGAGGGAACTTGGGGATGTTCTAGCAGCTCCACTGACTGACCTTTTCAATGCCTCATTGGAGTCAGGAGTGGTGCCAAAGGACTGGAGAGAGGCTTATGTGGTGCCTTTACACAAAAGCGGAAGTAAGGATGTGGTTGAAAACTACAGGCCGGTTAGTTTAACTTTGGTGGTGAGTAAATTTTTGGAAACGCTGCTGAAAGAGAAAATAGTGAGGTTTCTGGATTCCAACGGATTACAGGATCCGAGGCAGCATGGATTCACCAGAGGCAGGCCTTGTCAGACAAATCTGATTGATTTCTTTGACTGGGTGACCAGGGAGTTGGACCGAGGGAAAGCCCTAGATGTGGTGTATTTAGATTTCAGTAAAGCCTTTGACACTGTTCCTCACAGGCAACTTAGAAAACAAACTGAGCACCCTAGGGATGGACCCTAAAGTTACTGCTTGGGTTAGAAATTGGTTGGGTGGGAGGCGACAAAGAGTACAAGTAAATGGAGCTCACTCTGAGGAGAAGGATGTTTTCAGTGGTATGCCCCAGGGATCTGTCCTTGGTCCGATTCTTTTTAACATCTTTGTTAGTGATATAGCGGAAGGGCTTTCAGGTAAGGTTTGCCTCTTTGCGGATGATACCAAAATCTGCAATCGAGTAGACACCCAGGAAGGGGTAGAAACATGAGGAGGGATCTAGCTAAGCTTGAAGAATGGTCTAGAATTTGGCAGCTGGGATTTAATGTTAAAAAATGTAAGGTCATGCATTTGGGCTGCAGCAATCCAAGGGAGCAATATAGTATAGGGGGTGAAGTACTTTTGTCCACTAAAGAAGAGCGGGACCTAGGCGTGGTTGTGTTTGATGATCTTAAAGTAGCTAAACAGGTAGAAAAGGTGACGGCAAAAGCTAGAAGGATGCTTGGGTGCATACGGAGAGGAATGGCTAGTAGAAAAAAGGAGGTGATAATGCCTCTGTATAAGTCTTTGGTGCGACCTCATTTGGAGTATAGTGTGCAATTCTGGAGACCGCACCTTCAAAAGGATGTGAACAGGATGGAGTCGGTGCAGAGGGTGGCTACTAAAATGATTAGTGGTCTTCATTATAAAGCATATGAGGACAGACTGAAGAATCTTAATATGTACACCTTAGAGGAAAGGTGGGATAGAGGTGATATGATTGAGATGTTTAAATACCTCCGTGGCATAAATGTTCAGGGAGAGAGCCTCTTTCAATTGAAAGCAAGTTGTGCTACGAGGGGACATGGGATGAGGGTGAAGGGAGATAGATTCAGGAGTGATATGCGGAAATATTTCTTTACGGAAAGAGTGGTGGATCCGTGGAATAGTCTCCCAGTGGAGGTGGTAGAGATGAGGACAGTAACTGAATTCAAAAAAGCATGGGACAAACACAGAGGGTCTCTAAAGGTAAAAAGGGGACTGTTGTAGTTGTTATGGAAGGACAGACTAGATAGGCCATGTGGTCTTTTTCTGTCATCATATTTCTATGTTTCTATGCTGACCGGTTTGCATAGGGATCTTCCAGGGGTGGCCCCTGGGTCAGTGGCGATATTCAGCTGCTGCCTGGTTATCCTTTGGCAGAGAAAGTTAGGCAGCGCTGATATAGCTTCCTGCTTGGGCTGCTGGATATTCAGTGGCGGTGGCTGGATATGGCCCTGGATGGAATAGCTGTGTTTAGTGTTCAGTGACGACGCCTAGCCACAGTAATCATGCTAATCAGTGCCACTGATATATACTTTATTTACTGGATAAGAGTACAAATGTTACAATTGCATGATTGTATATGTAAATTTGCAGAAGGTATCATGGGTTTGTTCCATTGAGGAAGGGGGATTAATGTGGTGGCAGCCTGTGGAGACAAGACCATCATGGGCCATCTTGAGGAGGAGTGGTATAGACATGTAGCGACAAAAACTTCAAAATGAGAGCCTCACCTTACCAGGCAAGGCATCAAGTGGCGGTGGGGAGAAGGAGACAGCAATATGACAGCAGCCTGTGGATCACAGGTAATCTGCTGGAGGGGCAGTATTGACATATATTGGCAAGAAATTGAAAATAGGAATCTCAACTTACCAGGCAAAGCAGCAGCAGGAATGGGACAGGCAAGATTGGGAGGGAGGAGAAGACAAAAGTGTCGTGGTAATCTGTGGAGACAAGACAAGAAAAGACTATCACAGACCATGAAGTGGAGGAGCAGTAGAGAATGTATTGGCAGGGAATACAAGATGAGAGCTTTAACTTACAGGGCAAATCATTAGAAGGAATGGGTGAAGGCAGCGAGGCGGCATTGATAGTCATTGTGGAGGTTGGCGAGGTCTGAGTGCCTGAGACAAGCACCTCTGTCAATCTGTCTGTCTATGGTACTGGTTGGGGTGGCAAGCACATTGATCACCCTCTCCCTATGGCTCTTCTTCTGCAATCTGTCTCTCCTCAGCTGTAGCTGGGCATGGTACATTCCTTGGCATCGGCTTCACAATTCTTCCAGCACAACAGCATTGGCCTCTTCTTGGCAGTCAAATATTTATTCTGCCAGAAGTAATGGCACTTCTGGCAACCCTTCTACACTGGGAGATGTTTCAGGCACAGTGTCCCTTGTGGGTGGTACTGATGGAGCTTAGTTAATGTTTGTTGTGCCAGGGGTCACCCAAGTAAGTATCAGAATCACTGGTTAGCTCTCTGTGCTGTCGCACCTTGGGTGCTCCTCACCCCTCTTGGTGTGTGATTTTTCATCCATGGAAGCTGCTTCTGCCAGGTCGGCAGATATGCCGTTTACTGCTGGGCTAGGTGCAACCTCCTCCAGAAAACAATTCTACCAAAAAAGAACAGCATTGTACCAAGCTAAATTGTGCCTTGTGTAACTTGGGAATGTGCCCCCTCCCCCTTTACTAGTTCTAATGGGCTCTTATTGGGCTTCCTGGATGCCCTGTGATAATGTTGGAGCCCCTTCCATATTTGCACTTAGCCCTGTGTGGTATGGCCCTGGAAGAGAGAGATTTACTGTCAACCACTTTATAATTCCTCCTAATCCTCACAGGCCATAACTGTGTCAACGTAGCTCTCAGCCATGTCAACACAGAGTGGCATGCTGCCCATTGTGTCTGATTGGATTGTGCTAAAGAGGTTGTGTTTCAGGGTGTCCGCTGGATGGCATATACAGGTTCTCCCCTGTCTGCCACCTTCCTCTTTGCCTCCCAGTGCATATCACACCAACAGTGATCTACCTGCTTGGTCGTGAAGTTTTTGACTCCCATCGTGCTCATCTCCATGGCTATATGCTTCCATATGTTTTTGTTTCTGCCTTGCCAATGTCTTTATTATATTCCACTCACACTTGTGGGATCCGCAGGTCCTTCTGCTGCTCCCTAAATATTGCTACCTTCCAGGGAGCTTGTTCCATTCCCTTCTCGCTGATCCCCTCTTGCTGTTTTCATTCCAGTTGTTGCCCCTTGCATCATACTAATCTCTCACTGACCACTAACCCCATTCCCACATGCACCATCCTCGCAAGATTCACACCTACCACATCGCACAGATACACTGATATTCCTGCTGTTTTCCTGCCCCAGAATATGCAGATTGACAAAATGCTGCACAAAAGGACCGAACTCGCAGAAGACAGAGGACAAATGGGGAAACAAAGCTAAACACAGAAGACAGAACTCCTAAGATCAATAAGCACAAGTATGTACAGAGGTCTGAAAATCGGAGCTAGCGTGACAAAGCCCAAACAGCACTTTATCTGCAGACTGCCCTCGTAGACCCCGCTGCATTCACAGCCCTTTTAGAGTGCTTCCCTGCTTTCTGGCACCGGTTGCTGTGAGCTCCCTTTATGACAATACCTACTGGGTAAGATTGCATAATGTTTCCATAGCACTATTTTTATCATATAGCATTTTTTATAAGCATATTTTGCAAGCACAGGTTTGGGCTGAAGATTGTGCCCTGCCCTGCTGCGACCGTGCCAGTTCTAATTACTCATTTTATAAATGGAAATGGAAATGTCTATGTTTTATTTATGAAGGTCTATAACAGTCTTTTGGGTACCATTAGTTCTTGTGCAGTTCTGTTTCACGCTCAAAGCCTTCTGCATGTCTAAGGCCATGGCATGCACATGTTTTTGCATTGGCCTCCTTGAAGGGAAGGGCCGGAAAATAAAAACCAGCAGGGGATGAAGAGCTGATGGAGGGACGGGGGGGGGGGGGGAGTGTTCAAACAGAATAGCGCTAGACTGCTGACTGATATTTCTGCACAGGATAGCAGTCCAGCCGCCTGTGCAGGTGTAATCCACCGGTTTGGTGTGTGCAATATATGGCCACCGCTAGCACATATCCATGTGTTCATGTGTCCAGCGTACTTTCCTTATTTGCGTGTGTTTTGGTGACTGAATTAGGGAAGAAAAGTTTTGCTTAACGCCTGCATTAGAGATTGTCACTGTTCCCTCTAAGCTGTGCGTGTGTGCGTGCGCACACACCTCGCCAAGCGAGCGCACATACTTTACAACAGAGCGCACAAAAATTACGGTTCTGATTCTGATAGAAAACAACACAGACGTCTTAAAATTTAAAAGTTGTGATTGTAATTACTAGAAATTTTCCGCTTCATTTAGTAATCGTCTATTTTCATTTAATTTGATTAAAATCAATGTGGTGTACATACTGTATTCTGATGTGTAGTCAAATTTTAAAGTATATAACTCAGAGTGTTGTTATGTGGCGCACAAAAATTTAACCTTCCTTCAAAAGCTGATATTTTATGCGCACACAGCTTACAGAAAATTAGAGGGAACATTGGAGATTGTGCACCGAGCTTTAGCACGTGGGTCTAATACAAGGTTACTGCATCCGAGCCTGAGTCTCTTGGGGAGGGATCAGGAAAGCTGAAGGGGTCGGATTAGGAGAAAGTTGGGCCAGAGAGCATGAAGAGGCAGCTGCAAGGAGAGGAAGAAAGCAGGTTTGGTGGAGGGGGGCACTCATTGTGTGGGCATATAAGCAGCGGGCAACAGCACAACTCAAAAAATGTGTGTATGTCTGAACAACAAGAATGTGTAAATGTTTCTGTGTCTTTCTCTGGTGGGGACAGCGTCATACAGATTCTCTTTGAAAATTTGGACTGGAAAAGTGCACCGGGACAAATGTACTAGGTGCGTACTAAATGGGAATCTCTCATGACTCAGGGGAAAAGTGTGGAATCCCCTTCAGTGATTCAGTAGGGGGAGAGGTTTGGGATCCGTTTCATTAGTGATTTAGTAGAGGGAGAGACACTCGGGGGGGGGGGGGGCTCCTTCTGCAGGAGAAGGAATGTGAGATCTCAATAATTTAGCAAGGGGATTGGGGTGTCTCTCGTTAGTGACTCAGAAGTGGGAAAGGTTTGGGTCTCCCTCAGTAATTCAGCAGGGCAAGTATAGGATTTCTCTTAATAGTGACCCAACAGTTTTGACAAGAGGAAGGGGGTGTTAATGCCCTAAAGCTAATCAACAAATGTATTATGTTAGTCCAAAAAATGAGGTTTCACCTTTAAATTTATTGGCCTTTATTTCTGTGATCTAATATGGCAACCACTCTTTTATCAACAGGAGAAATTCATATTTATTAGTACTTGTGAAACTGGTAGTAACTTTGGTACGCTTGATGTCTGGGTGTGATATACAATACTTTGGGGCCCTATAAGTTCTTGGAAATTTGATGCAGTGAGATGTAACATACCCAAGATGAGGGCTACCCGTTCTGTATGTTCTCAGGCCTTTCTGCATGCAGTCTTGTACCTGCTATGAGTGAACTGCACAATCAGACCTTCGCGATCTAAATTCCTGCTCTTAAGCCTCTGTATGTGTGCAGTCCTTGGATCTCTGTCCAATGATTATAAAAGCTTCAAACCTCTGATCATATGGAGGAACTTTTTTCTAAAGCTGTTATGCAGCAAGCATAAATCCATCCCTGTGAAGGGGCTATGGGAGCCTGCAAACGTCTGTGTACAGTCACCCCTGAGATGCTATCCAAACACGTCGTTGATGTGCTGCCAAATTAGCCTGTTCTCTAAATCATACATGCGGGTCCCAAGAACACATTCCAGAAGCACTCGGAGCCCATGGATCTGGGCCAGCACTTCCAGGCAGCGCCCTGCAGCTCTGAAGAAGGCCTTTTATGGCACTGGTAGGGCCCAGGAATGCATGTTGGGGAGCAGTGCTCAGGAGAAAGAGACTATGACTAATTTCAAAGAAAAATAATGTCCCGTAAGAAGAATGTACAAACCCCAGGCCTCTGTGATGTTGTGTTAGGGCAGGAATGTGTACGCATGAGTGATGGGCAAGATGGATGTGAGATGGATGAGGAGAGGATCGTATGCCAGCTGTTGCTTTTACTGAGAAAAGAGCAGAAATTGATTACAGCAGGACGTTACCCTTAGGTGTTGGGCAAACCATCTGTATTGTGTAACAACAAGAGTTCAAGCCACCCAATGTTGAAACTTAAAAAAATATATATATATCCATCGCAAATCTGTCCATTCACTTTAGGAAAATAAAGTAGCTGTATCCTGTGTCCAGCATGTCTCTGGAAAATCAGTGAAGCCCCTCTGATGAGATTTTTAAACTCCCCCCAACCCACCCCATACAAATACTCTGAATCACATAATATAGTGGCATAGTAAATGATGGCAAATAAAGCCCAGCATGGCCCATCTAGTCTGCGCAGCAGAGGGTTTAGGATTGTCACGGCTGCTCCGTGCAGGTTATCCCTGCTCTCTGCTTTTTATTTTGTACATCTGAGGGTCATTATTCCATTCCCCAAATATGCGGAGTTACTCTTCTGACTTCTTTGGATGGAGGAAGTGCACTGAGCGTGATCGCACCATAAGGACACCACAGAGCAAAGGCAGGAAATCAAAATTGCTTGTCTATGCCCCAGTCCATGCCTGGATGTCCCCCAAACCATTTTTAGCACATTCCACCTCCATAAAAAAACAATAGGACCAAAGGCAAAGAAAACAGATAGAGCTAATATTTAATGAAAAAGATACTTATATTTACACTGAAATGACAAAAACGGTCTGCTGGACTTGAAGGTTGATATACTGAAGAATTCAAAACAAGGGAACATCTCCAATCTCATTTAACACACCTTCCCTCATTCTGTCAGCAGCACAGAATGCCAAGGAGGATTATTCCCGTCACATAAAAAGCACATTTATGTTTCCCACCACAAGGAAGCTGCAGTCCCTCCTCTATCCTCTCCTGGAACATGAGGTTGTGACATTTTAGGAATGTGCAACACAGCACAACGTAATACAGGAAGGTTAGGGAAATGGGGAAAGGAATTGTTCAACACAGCCATTCTCAGCATCAGTCTGTGACCTGAAACATTTCAAACTGCACAGCTACAGAGGGTACCCTATCTTACATCCCAACCAGCCAGGGCTGGCTTTTAGCGTGTGGCCCCACAGGGCCGAATGTACAACAGGGCACCACCATGCTGCTTCCCCTCTCCCGCATCTTATATTATGTGTGCAGGGAGAAGAGAGGAGGGGGTGTGGGGAAAATGATATTGGGCAGAGGATAGGGGAGAGAGATAAGTGGATGCGTTAGGAGGAGGAACAATATGGATAATGTACTGGAACAACTGGCATTTCTGAAGGAGAAGGTGCTGTCACCACTGAAAAGGGGGTGGAGAGGGACCAATTTTGATTTTCACACAGGGTGCTGGTTAACCTAGAGATGACTCTGGAATCAGCTGTCTACACAGCAGTCACAACCCAAAGTAAAAGCACTCTGCTGTGCAGATAGGAAGGCAGGGCCGGCCCCAGAATTAGTTCAAGGTGTTGGCGCCCTGAACAGACCTTCAATTTTACACCCCTCTGACTATCAAATTGAATTGTTTAGATTTGAATACTCTGTTTTTTGCCATGCCCCCGAAGTAGCCACCCTAGGCAACCACCTGGTCGCAGTCTATGTGGACAGAGCTACTATCCTTCCTGTTCCCTCGGCCTGCAATCTGGGGGTTATCTTTGACACCTCTCTCTCCTTCGCACATATCCAGCATGTAGCTAAGACCTGCCGTTTCTTCCTCTACAACACTGGCAAAATCCACCCCTTCCTCTCTGAACACACCACCAAAACGCTTATCCACCCCTTAATCTCCTCTCGCCTCGATTATTGCAACCTCCTCCTTGTTGGTCTCCCCATCAGCCACCTCCTTCCCCTTCAATCTATACAAAATCACGCTGCTCGACTAATCTTCCGCCAGCCTCACCATGCCCACATTACTCCTCTTCTCAAGTCGCTTCACTGGCTCCCTGTCCAATTCCGCATCCAATTCAAACTTCTCCTACTGACCTATAAATGCATTCACTTGGCGGCCCCTCAATACCTCTCATCTCTTATCTCTCCCTACGTCCCCTCTCAGAACCTGCGCTCCGCTAGCAAATTACTTCTATCTATGCCTTTGACCCGCACCGCTAACTCCCGACTTCGCTCCTTTCACCTTGCAGAACCTCACGCCTGGAACAGCCTACCTGTGTCTATACGCCAGGCACCCTCCCTGGCCCTCTTCAAATCCAGGTTGAAGACCCACCTCTTCACCGTCTCGTTCAGATCCTGACTTCTATCCTTATCTTATCTTTACCCCCATCAACTCTCATGACCATATTGTATTGACCATACTGTGCTTTGCACTAATCCGACCAATGCTCTGTAATGTTCTGACTAGATTGTAAGCTCCGATGAGCATGACTCTGACGGGCAGGGACTTCTCTTGTATTCTGGCTATCTCTTTTTAGTTAGCTGCGTGCATGGCGCTCTATAAGTGTGTGGCGCTCTATAAGTGATGAATAGTAGTAGTAGGAGCAGTAGTTGTCTGATAGTTGGTCTGACCCTGTTGGAAGGACCACGCTGGTCTTTACCTGCCATCATTTACAGAGTTCTTCACATCTGCTTGAAATACTGAGACACAAGCCAGTCTCTGAAAAGTATCCAATGGACCTGAAACCTCTACCTGCCCTAATGACGCCTGTGGGTCCCATACCTCAGCCTCCACTGGTTCTTCACTGCATGACTCACCTCACTCTTTGCTCACAATAAGACACACTGGGTCACCGTCGCTCCCACACCTGCCACGCAGGGCTCGGGTCTGATATTATGTGAACTTATACAGGGCTTTATATTAATATATCGTCTTTGTGGTTGGAACTGGGAAATCTGGGCCACTGCCTTCGTACATGATCACACTTCATTTGAGAATAGGAGTAGTGACTACATGTCAAGGGGTTCATATGCTTACAGGAAATATGAATATGCAAAGTGTGGGAAGAAGTAAGATGAAAATAGGCTTACAAGAGGTGCATATTCTATACGATAATGTTTGCAAAGAGGGGGCTATTTGACTCTGTTTTTTCTTCCTCCTTTGGGCTTCTAGCTCAGTCACAAGCAGGGTGGGGTCTGGCACTATGAGCACTATGGGGTGGGGTCTGGCACTATGAGCCTTCATTCACAAATTATCTGAGGATTTCTATATCCCCCTAACACATCTGGTCTGGTCATTGCAGTGACAGTGGACCTCACTCCTACTCTCAATGGGTATCAGTGACCCCAATAAGCCCAGGGTATGTGATTTATTTATTTAGACAGTTTTGTGTACCACCTTATCCTTCAATCAAAGTGGTCACAACACAATTGGGGGGATACATTTAACATGAGGGGATATGAGACACATACACTAATACTTACAGGGAACATGGGCAATGGAGGGTTAAGTGGCTTGCCCAAGACCACAAGGAGCACCTGTGGGACTAGAAACCCCAGTCCTTCCGGCCCAAGGTTGCTGTCCTCTAGTGGGATTTGAACCACTGACCTGGCCTGTGGTACCTTGCCCCAACCACTAGGCCACTCCTCCCTCCTTGGGGGTCCCAGTATATCCAGAGGAGGAGTCAGGATGGATCTGTTGTGTTGGAGGAACCTTTGGGAGGAGGAGGGATACTTTGGAGGGTGGGGGGAGTTTGATTAAAGGGTCTGGGAGCCGGCAAGGGAGGGTTCCTGGGGTCAGGATGGTGAGGGGACCCAGACCTGTGGTGCTGCACCAGTATGCTTTCTGTGCCAGTGTAACAATGTTAAGAGGTTGCTCCGATGTCTAAAGGGTGGGGGGTTCCATAGCTGCTTTTCCCCCATAAAGTTTCTTAAAATCGCTGCTCCTGCCAGACATGGAGAGGCACACTCATGCAGTCCTGCAGCTATTTTACAAGAGGCTCTACGTTTAGCTAAACCTCTTGTAAAATATTGTCATATGGGAATTTGCCTCTCCATATCCTTTCAAAAATGCGTTTTAAGTGCTTTACCCTTCATTTCACAGCCATAGCACCTCCCCCTAACCCCGCATTTGGCAACTCAGTCATCTCGGCTTCTTATCCCCCCGTTGGGTTTCTTTTTCCATTCGCCCATCCCCTTTAACAAATCAATAAAAAAGGTTGAAGGTCCTTTATGCTCACACAAGAGAAGAAAACCTACATAAGACCCTCATGCTAGCAGCACAAGAACGAGCCAAGTTTTTACTCCCCCTCAGACCATACATTAGAAAACCATGCCCTCATCCTTGGGGTCTTCTGTGCACTGTGCATGTAAATGGACAGTGCGTTGCACCCTGTGAGTCTTTGCGCACTAAGTGTACATACTGAGCAGTGATGGCCGCCGCCGCCTTACGCTCAGATATTCCGTGCTGGAGCCGTATCCAGCCAGCGGCATGGAATATTCACTTGGGCTGGCTAGTGGTTTAGCCTTTTTTCTGTCCTAACTTTAAGAATTTTTCTTAGCCAGTTACTTTCTCAAAATCACTGCTGACCCTCTAACTAATGTTGCCACCCCTGCTATGCTCCCAGACTGCCTGATGCTAGCCGGTCAGTGTGGGGCTAGGAGGGTATATTCAGTGGCCTAAACCAGGTATGTGTCACTGAAAATCCCCATCAGCAGGATTAACATAGTTTGAGATCTGCAAAGTGCGCTAATCCTTTTGAATGTGCCTTCTAAACTTCTTGCACCCCTCTTACACTAAAGGTGGCCATAATAATGCCGAAAACTGTGCACAGAACCCACGCTAATCCCTGCAGTAAGCCTCTCGCACTTACATATATTGACCTCTGAATGTAATCCCATTACATAGCAAGCCATTCAGTAACAATCAGAAAACTATGAGGGTCATTTTGGAAGCCCTGTTCTTGCTTTGGACATCGAAAAATGGGCACAGAGACATCCTCAGCCATTTGAGAAGCCAGCTCTTGGGACATCCTCAATGTCTGAACAGGAGCATGGTGGTGGTATAGCTGGGGTGTTCCCAGGAACCTGGACATCCCTGCCTGACCTCAGAAATGTCATGGACGTCTAGCATTGCCTCTAAGTTTAGACCTGCTCCAGGCACCTGAAGAATGCTCTCTTTGGATGAAAATCATTCAGAGATTGTAGAGAGGATAGCAATCCATCACGCCCAGTGCTCAGCACAATCTGAACAATAGCAACAGTGGGATTTGAACACTGACTACTGTGATCCTGGCCCACTACTCTAAACATTCGGCTGTCCTAGATGTTCAGGTGTGGAAACACGGTTCTGTGTAGATGCCGTTGCAGACGTCACTCTCGGGCATGCCCATGTTAGCGAAATCGTGTCCGCACTGGACGTGCCTACTTTTTATTCAGACATTCTGGCTTAGACATCCCAGATTGCACTTGAACGACCCTTCTCAAATCCCCCCTCCGTTCATATTAAGAAGCCACATGATTCAATTCATAGCATGAAACTTGATGGAGGCATTTTCAGCAGCAGTGATGAGCACTCTTAAAGCAACTGGTCATCGCTGCTTTAAATTAAGCTCAGATGACCATGACCATGACCCCCCAACTCAAACCTGTACTAACCTGATCATGTCCAAAGTCTGTCCCATGTCCAAAGTCTATCCTATGTTGAAATCATCAATGTCGCCTCTCTGGTGATGGCCCCGCCCTTATACTTAAATTCCCCCCCCCTTTTTTATGTAACGCCGCTTTGACCCGGTGAAAAGCGGGATATAAATACAGCTAAATAAATAAATATTCAGTGACAGCTTTAGCCAGTGACTGGCACTAAATATTTTGTTTGCTGTAATTGCTCTTTTGCAGGCTGGTGAGGGGCAACATTCAGATACTAACCTAAAAGTTAGGACAACCTTTCACTTGTCCTAATTTAAGGATGTCTTATGTTCTTATGTACTGATCCCTGTTTTTCTTGTAGTAAATGTTTTATGATCTGTCTTGGATCCGCTCCTTTTCTCTCTATATACCCAGTCCCTTGGTGTGCTCACCTCTTTCAGTACCATCTTTATGCTGATGACTCCCAGATCTACCTCTCTGTGCCTGAAATGTCTCCTGCAATCCAGGCCCGGATCTCTGCCTGCCTTTCTGACATTGCTGCTTGGATTTATTTATTTATTTAGACAGATTTGTATGCCACCTTTTCCTTCAATCAAGGTGGTCACGTCACACCACAATTGGAGGGTTACATTTAACATTAGGGTACATGTAAACATTTAGACAGTACAGTTACTTAACAGTATTTAGACAGTACAATTGAGGTAACATTTAACATAAAGGTATTTAATAACATGGTATGATAGATTTGTGGATGTGGATAGGATGGGTGTGTGTTTAGTTGGCGGAGGTAGTAGTGTTACTGTTTAGGTAGGGGATGTTGCCTGAATGCTCATAGGTTTCTATGAATAACAGTGTTTTGAGGTCTTTGCGGAAGTCTGTGAGGTCATCTAGTGCCCTCAGGCTCGTTGGGAGGGAGTTCCATAGTGTGGATGCCAGTAGTGATGGTGCTCTTCTTGAAGTTGTTTGTTTGGTTTTGTGATAGCCTGCAGGTGTGCCGATCATGTTGTTGTTGATTCTTCTTGGTCTATTGCTGCTGACCCTTGTTATAAAGTTTTGGAGTACGTCTGCTGAGAGATGGTGAATGACTTTGAAGATGATCATTATTGTTTTATAATTGGCTCTTGCCATCATTGGGAGCCAGTGCAGTTGTTGTAGGATGGGAGTGATGTGCTCGGTCCTTGGAGTGTCTGTAATGATGCGTGCTGTGGTGTTTTGTATCATCTGTAGTGGGTGGAGTGTCTGCTGAGGAAGGCGTTGATATAGTGAGTTTCCATAATCAAGCAGTGGTGTAATGATTGCTTGGCACACTGTGAGGAAGTGGTCTTGACGGAGCATTGGTTTGATTTGTCTGATTGTTTTCAATCGATGATATGCCTTGTTTGCAGCTTTGGTGATGTGGGATGTTACGTTCAGAGCTCTGTCTAGTGTTATGCCCAGATACTTAACTTCTTCTTTGACTACTATGTGTTTGTCTAGGATGCTGATAGTTTGTGCTTGTCCTAATTTAAGGACGTCTTATGTTCTTATGTACTGATCCCTGTTTTTCTTGTAGTACATTTTTTATGATCTGTCTTGGATCTGCTCCTTTTCTCTCTATATACCCAATCCCTTAGTGCGCTCACCTCTTCCCATGGCTTTCAGTACCATCTTTATGCTGATGACTCCCAGATCTACCTCTCTACACCTGAAATCTCTCCTGCAATCCAGATCCGGATCTCTGCCTGCCTTTCTGACATTGCTGCTTGGATGTCTCACCGCTGCTTGAAACTGAACATGGCCAAAACCGAGCTTCTTATTTTCCCCCCCAAAACCTCCTCTCCTCTTCCTCCTTTCTCAGTCTCTGTGGCTAACTCTCTACTCCTTCCTGTTTCCTCGGCTCACAACCTTGGGGTTGTCTTTGACTTCTCTCTCTCCTTTTCCACACACATCCATCTGATAGCTAAAACCTGCCGTTTCTTTCTCTACAACATCAACAAAATCTGAACACATTATTAAGACACTTATCAACTCCTTAATCACCTCCCGTCTTGACTGCTGTAACCTACTCCTTGCTGGTCTCCCGCTGAATCATCTCCCCCCACCTCCGGTCTGTTCAACACACTGCTGCACGGCTAATCTTCCACCAGCCTCGTCATGCTCATATTACCCCTCTTCTCAAGTCACTTCATTGGCTCCCTATCCATTTCCACATCCAGTTCAAACTTCTCCTGCTGACCTATAAGTGCATTCACTCTGCAGGGTCCTCACTACCTTTTCTCTCTTGTCTCTCCCTACACCCCCCCCCCACCCCCACCCTCGGGAACTCTGCTCTTCTGGAAAATTGCTTCTGCCTGTGCCCTTCTCTTCTATTGCTAACTCCAGACTTCACTTCTTTCACCTTGCTGCGCCTTATGCCTTGAACGAACTACCTGTGTCTATAAGCTAGGCACCTTCTCTGACCCTTTTCAAATCCAGGCTGAAAACTCACCTCTTCGCTGCAGCCTTCGGATCTTAACTCACCTGATCTCCTTGTGTTTCCCTTGTGTTGTCTGTCTTGACTAGATTGTAAGCTCTGATAAGCAGGGACTGACTCTCATATGTCTGTGCAGCACTGCATACATCTTGTAGCACTATACAAATGCTCAGTAGTAGTAGTAACCTCTTCCATGGACAGCTGTGGTCGACATTATTGGCACCCTTGCAGTTCAACCCCTTAATGTCCAATATCACCTAAAAAAAGTGGCTAGTGAAATCGCTTTGGACTATATATGCACACATATTTGACACATAAAAGAATCAAGTAAAACTAGACCAATTCAAAAAGGAAATAGTATAAAAACTAGGACATTGCTAGGACATAATTATTGGTACCCTTATAAACAATTCATATCAATTTGAACAGAAGAACCACCTTCTCATTGCAGTGTAATTAGAGGCACTTGTGATCATGTATCAGTATTCACATGACTAGAATCAACCAGTGACGATGACTCTAATGTTTAAAATGGCCACATTCACTCCCTGTTCCATTTTCACAATGGTGAAGATGAGAGCTGCCTGAGACCATCAGAAAAAAAACATATCACTGCACATTAAACGTCAAAGGGGTACAAGGCCTTCTCCATAGACCTTGGGATTCCTGTGTCTACAGTTCACAATATCATTAATCCATGTTAAAGGCTCTACTCTTTCAGGCCGCTTTTGGATCTTAATCCTTTGTTCTCCTTCTGTCTCCTGATGTGTCCTTGATCTACTCTATTGTACTGTTTTTCTTGATTAGGTTGTAAGCTCTGATGAGCAGGGACCATCTTTTATGTGTGTTTGTACAGCGCTGCGTATGCCTTTTAGTGCTATATAAATGATTAATAATAGTAGTAGTAGTCTTAGCTAACTGGTTAGCGACTACTACTACTATTAAACACTTATATAGTGCCACGCACGCAGTGCTGTACAACCATGCATAGAAGAGACAGTCCCTAGACAGTAGAACATTAATCAATTCGATGGGTTTTACAGTTCGGTCATGAAAATGATGGGGTTAGGTTAAGATGAGGGACAGAAGTCAGGATCTGAACGCAACATTGAAGAGATGGGTTTTTAACCTGGATTTGAAGAGGGCTAGGGACAGTGCCTGACGTATAGACACAGGTAAGCTGTTCCAGGCATAGGGTGCAGCAAGGTGAAAGGAGCGAAGTTGGGAGTTAGCAGTATGAGTGAAAGGCCTAGATAGAAGTAATTTGTTAGCGGAGTGAAGTTCCTGAGCGACTGGCTATCACTGTTGACTGGCTAGCTAATGGTAACACCCCCACTCCACCTCTGGAACAGTTCATCACTAACTTGTCAGAGACAGGACGATTCAGCCTCTTAGGGGCCTATTCAGCCACACTTAGCAGCATAAACAATGCCAAGAACTCCTTCCCCCTAAGAGGTCGTGAATGGTGCCTTCACGGGATCCCTACCCCCAGCCAACCCTGGGAGCACAAGACCCAACTCAGCAACTGAACTGGGAAACTTTGGCATGACAGCAGCTGTGCGACTTGCACATCGGGGGCGCGCCCTCCCCCGCCTGATGTGCAAATCGCTGGCACGCTAAGTAGGTTTGGTCCCTCCCGGAGGGACCAGACCTGCTTAGCGTGCAGCAGGAAGGCTTAAGGGGCGCATTTCAGCTGTCTGCCTTTGCCTGCTGCCACTGAGAGAAGAAAAAGTGGCGGCGGCAGGCAACGGCAGACAGCTGAAATGCGCCCCTTAAGCCTTTGCGCCCTGTGCGGCCGCACCATTCGCACAAGGCTAGGTACGATCCTGCATGACAATACAGAACACTGCTGCTGAATCAATGGGCTAGCTTCCGATTTCCTTTTTAATCAAAATATTACAGTGTCCATCCTCAGCCATGGGTCATTCTCCATGTCTCCTAAAAGCCTACAATAATGGGCCCTAAATTTGGCCACTGGAGGTTGCCATTGTGTGATGGTTATGAAGCTTGCCTTCCTAGGAGCTCTACAAATTCTCTTTGCAGCATATACAATCATGGAGGATCCAAACCAGGAATCAAATTCAGGTACCTTTGTATGACAGTGCACAGCACTGCTACTGATTAACAAGGCTGGCCAAAGAAAAATGGTTTTCTTTTTTATACCTGAAACTTGTTTTAAGGGCGGTATATCAAATTCTTTTTTTTTTAAACTTTTATTTTCATTTTGCAACAGACAAAAGAAACAACACACCAAAGGAGACAAAACAAGTATACAATAAGGAAAGTAAACCCAATTACCCCCCACCCCCATGCTTCTTCTCTAACCGATTATGTCAGCATGTGAGCGCTTCCAATTAACAGTGATTATACATCAAAACGATCAAAAGAGTATCTACGATACAGCATGATCATGGGACAGAGATATATACAAATTTAGACAGTCAGATGAGAGCATTTAGCAGAATGTACATAGTCATTGAGCATCTTTTATTTAGACCGATGATGAGGAGTCTGAACGGGGGAAGCAAACATACAAGATATTTTTCATATTTGCTGTAGAGACAAACATGATTCCACCATTCATTGGGGCTCAGAAGGGAGCTAGTTTTCCAGTGTTACTTAATTAGGGAAAGAGCAATGCCAAGCATAAATTCCAAAAGGAGGTAAGCCATTTTTGGAAGAGAGGGGATCCCCGCAACTGGGCGAAGTCCCGTTATCCTCCAAGAAAGGGCCTCTTGAAAGTGCAAAATAGACTGGATACGACCCCAGACCCGACGCCAGTAATACTGTAGTGCGGAATATTCATACATAACATGAGGTAGTGAACCAATGGCCGCTGGGCTTATCCAACAACTATTGCCCTGAGTAGTGTGCCATTTGTCTAATCTGTCAGGGGTGTAAAAACACCGGTGGGCTAGAAAAAAGAGGGTCTGAGTGAGTGAGGCGGATCGGGAAACCCGTGTCCCTCTACTCCAGACAAGGCTCCATTGCTCCGAGGTCAAAGTCACATGCAATTCTCTCTCCCATGCCTTCTGCGCTATAGGGGTATCTCGAGTTATAGCATTACATAAGGTTTTGTAAAATTGGATGCTACACCCGGTGAACTGCCGATAGATCGGAAAGTCTCCGATCAACCTTATGTAGGGGATGCTGATGGCGGGAGTACCTTAGCACTCCGAAGGCAATGCTGAGGTTGCACCGACCAAAGTCGGGAGTCGAAAGATTGCATAAGAGTATTAAAGGCACCTAAAGTGTCTAAAGCATTGGTGGATAGTGGGAGTCTGGTGGGAGAGTCATACCAGAGAGAAAAGTAAGAGGAATCGGTTTGCAAAGGTCCTCTTCTATATCTAGCCACACAGGTCTACTCGGTACTGGATCGTCCAGCCAACGAGCGCCTTGTTTGAGAAGAAAAGATTGATGGAGCACTTGAGTAAAATCACCACTAAGTAATAATGGAGCATTGGCAGAGGCCTATGCCAACTGCGCAATACTTGTATAGTAAGCAGGGTCGTCCACATTCGGGGCATAAATGCAAATACACGTGAATTCACTATCTCCAACCTCAAGGTGTACACGGGCCCATCTACCCTCCTTGTCAGCGCTATGATCAATTACAGTAGCTTGCAAAAACTTCATAACCAGAATGGCTACCCCGTACCGTTTGGAAACGGCGGAAGAATAGGCAGCCACCATGTAAGGCTTAGCATTGAGTTTCAGTGTTTCAGCAGAGTTTAGGTGCGAATCCGGAAGAAACACTAAATCAGCATGCTCATGGCTAAGATAGCTAAGGATTTTCTTTCTTTTGAGTGGACTATTAATGCCTTTTACGTTGAGTGATAAGATTTTACATAAGGCCATTCAGAAAAGTTAAAAGTCTGAGCATGATAGCACACATAATTTCACAATGTCCCTCATATTGACTGTATCTGGCTGTACACATGACATAAAAGAAAATAAGCTAATATAATACAATGAAGCACCCCACATTAACAAAGAAAACCGCAGTGCGGTAGAGGAGAAGCAAAACCCCAAAATTACTGGCGACCATGTGTCTGCGGGGAGAAACCCCAGAGAAGGCCGAAATTGAAAAAACACATAACCTGTAGGACTGTGCGTGCTCCGAATCCGACCGAGGCACACATCATGGAGGGATAGGAGACCAAAAACTAAAAGGTCATATAGAGAAAGAAAGAAAGTCCAGGTAGTCTCTGTGCTTGGCTATGACCGCCGCATCGGGCCCTTCAAAATGGCGGACAGAGCCGGCAGATAAAAGTCCAAGTGTTTGGATTAGCGCATCTGCTCTGCTTCTTTGGAGTCTAAAAATGTTGATAGTAGATCAGGATCTTCGAATGTCCTGGTTTGGTTGTGGAGAGTCACTCGGAGCTTCGCTGGATACAACAGGCCAAAGCGAGCCTGTAGCTGTTGAAGTCGAGGGCGAAAAGCAAGGAGCTTCTTCCGACGGGCAACGGTAGGCTTTGCCAAATCAGGGAAGAAGGAGACTTTGCGACCTTCAAATTCCAAATGATGATTCGCCCGGGCAGCATTTAAAATTTGTTCCACTTGTTGATATCGTAGCAAGCTAAAGATAATAGGCCGGGGGGTCGTTCGGTTGAGCGCCATGTGGGTAGGAACACGGTGTGCACGATCGATTTCCAGTTCTCTATGAAAAGTAATCTTCAGCAAGGAGGGAAGAGTTTTGAGCAAGAATTCTCTTATATCTCCTGCTTCCACCCCCTCCGGTATTCCGAGGAGCCTCACATTGTTGCGACGGGCTCGATTATTGCTATCTTCTAACTCCTTTTGAAGATTCTGTATCTGGCGCTCAGCCTTGTCCAGTTTGCCCAAGCGCACCGCGTGCGAGTCGAGGACCCCCGCCATGTTGTCCTGCCGTAATGAGAGACTTTCAAGTCGGTCCTGGAGCACTCCAAAGTCTTCTCGCATGGCTCGAAGCGCTTCTCCATTGGACTGCACCAATTCCTTCACGCCGCGTATTTCCTCCAAAATCTCCAGGTGCATTTCGGGGTTTTCACGAAATGGAACCATCTTCTGTGGGGAGGACACCTCTGTTTTGGAGCGTTTTCCGTGAGAAGAAGAAGGAGACCCGAAGTCCAAGCGCGCTGGTTTATGGGCCGCCATCCCCCCCGAGGTACCCCGGTCAGCTCGGAGCGAAATAGTAAGTTTGTATAGGTATTAAGTCAGGATTCTAAGTAGGCCTCTCGGGAGCTTCAGCGCGAAGCGTCTTACCCGCTGGACATCAGGCTCCGCCCCCCGCGGTATATCAAATTCTAATAAAAATCCCAGTAACTCCTGGGTTTTCTTGGCAGTGTGACCAAGCCTTTTCTTCCAAGGCAATGAAGGATAAAGCGACTTGCCCAAGGTCACAAAGAGTGCTAGTGGGAATTGAACCCTGATCTTGTGCTTACCACACTGTTACACTAACCACTAGGCTTCTCCTCCACTCCTGGCTTGCAACCTATTAAATATAATATATAATTATAACAAGTTAAATAGCCCATTAGGATACATTTCAAAAATACATATTAAATACAAATCATTTAAAAAAACAATTCAGCCACTCTAAAAGCAATGAGAAAAGCAAAGGAGATTTTTAAAAACAAGGGAAGCTAGTAAAATTGAGTTTATGGGTGTTTTCTGATAGTTACGGCTGGATTTCCTTTTTTGTGAGGTGACAGAAAATGGTCTGTAAGAGTTGGGAAACGCCGCCGTGCTGTAGAAGCCAAAACAGATGGAAACCTTGAATCCCATTTACTGCATCTTCTCTTTCTCTCGTCAGCCCTACAGAACGCCAAGGAGAAATATTCCTGCTACAAAACAACTCATCGGCTCTTTCCCCGCAAGGAAATTTAACTTCTGCCTTGTTGGCTCCTAGAATAGGATAACCTAATATTTCAGGAGAGCACAACATAGAGCAGGTAGCACAGGCTGGGTAGGGAAATGGGGGAAGGGATATCTATCTGCATTATGCAGAACTATCCTCTACGTCAAACAGTTCATGACCTGAAATATAGCACAACAGAAACATTTCTAAGTGCATAACTACAGTGTGTATCTGATCTCCCGTCCAAACTGGCCTTTGAGGTGTGCAACCTGTGCAGCCGCTCCTTCCCCAAGGCCTTCCAAATCATGTGTGGATGGGACAAAATAGAGGGGTTTGGGGGAAAATGGTGCTGGGCAGGATATACTGTTCTCATAATGTGTATCCCAGTAAACTGAAGCAGTTCAACATCCAAGAAAAGAAGACTCAGGGGAGTAGCTACTAAACGGTGATAAAATAATTTTTCCACAGTTTGATTTACAGCAGGAGATGTTAACCTGCTGTAGCTCAATATTGCAGGCTAATGACTAACGCAATAAAGGAATAACACAGCTTAATATTTCCCAGCTAGGAACACTGGCCGCTGATATACAGCCCGATCATTCACGCCTGCATTCTTAAAGGGGCCAAAGGTGTTTAAAAAAACAAAATCAGCAGCCAGGGATCCCCCTCCCTCCAAGCATCAGAAAACAGTCAGATCAACCCCATCCAAAATACCGCCCTACTCACACATGCCTTGGACCCTCCCCCCCCAAAGGCACAATCAAGACTACTGCTAGGAGTCATGGGCAACATTTGAATTCAGCACCAGTTCAGACAGGAACGAGTGGGGATCACTTCTACTGGGCTCCCACTAGACCATCAAGATTTACTCAAATAGTCCCGGGGAGGCCTTAATGGGGTGAGGGAGTTTGTAGTCAGGGGATTAGGGGGGACTTTGATTATGCCATGATGAGGTCCAAGGCATATTTGAGGAAGGGGCTTTTTGGAGCGGGGGGCCCTGTTTTCTGGTACTGGGAAGGGGACTCTAGACCGCAGATTTTATTCTTTTTAAATACCTCTGGCCCCTTTAAGAATGTGGCCTGATGCTCTTGGGCAGGAAGAATAACACAGGCTTTGAGCTGTTACCTTCAGGAATCACCACAAGCTGCGGTGATTTGAATACTACTGAGGTGTTTTGCATGTATTTGTATATTTTGTATCTCATTAGTATGGAATGTTCGTTGTGGTACAAAATTGTGCGTTATGGTGAAATACATGTTTTTGCCCCTTAACACTTGTTAAGGGGCAAATCTGTGTTATTCCCATACTTCACTTTAGTATCGATCCCCTCAGTCTCTTAGTTTCCATCTGTTTATAAGAAAGAAGTAAAGAAGAAATTCCTGTAGATAGTTGTAACCAAGAGGGTTGCAATGATTTGGGTTCAATACATGCAGGAAAAGGCTCTCAATAGCTGCATCAATTGGATAACTGCCAATGCGGGAAAGGATGCTGAACGTGTGGTAAGAGGACGGTGCAAATTCTCGCAGGTGCAGAGGTAGAAAGAGGCTGTCAAGTGGTTTGCTTTTTGAGCCCAAGATGGGTATTTTTTCCTCAGAGGAGAGGATTAAGGTCCCTAGAGATGACCCATAAGATCAAGGATTGTACCTTGGGCTGAGACATGAAGCCAGGTAGGTCTCAAGGAAACTGGAAGCAAATTTGTCACATACAACATTTAACTGATGAGAACAAAGGTTCCGTGAGTATAGCAGAAAGCTGCTTGTTATATCACATTCGTAAGTGGTCTGTAAATATAATGGAAACATACACCAAAGCTGTGGGGGCGGAACAGAGGGTGAGGGGAAAGAGAAACGGGGCTAGTGTACTGGAGCCCCTACGAATTCCCAAAGAAGAATCATTGTGCAGGAGCTGAGGGCAGTGGCCTGTTTCAGTTTTTGCAATTAAACTAGTCGATGAAGCACTTTGTTTAACGCAGACAAAGAATTTTGTCCTGTTGGATAATTAAGGCTGTGGAATCAGAGTCAGCATTTTCAGAAGATCCTTCTACTCAGTTGCTCTGTCCATAGCATAGTAAATGAAAGCAGGCTGTTCCCTGTTCACACTGCTGAGGTTCTGTTTCAGCGGCGGACATAGAAACTTGACTGCCTTATACACTCTGTTTTACTTTTCTTTCTTTCTCAGTGGTTCACCACGACCTTCCCATACTTAATCCCACATCCCATCCCCTATGTTTTATTACACAGTAGTAGAGTCAAACAAAGGTATAGATATAAACAAAAACATATATGCAATATTAAAAACAGGGCACTAACCCAAATTATTAAATCAATCTTTGCAATAAATGTAAAACCCAATGTTCAATTAAGCAAAAAGCAGCTGGGTAAATATATAGTTAATGCTGTTGGGATTTTTTTAATACCAGCTGTGGTGGCCAAAAACAGTCCAGATATTCACCAGTGTTAGCAGGTGATAGCAGTGGAACTGGACGGAATACTTCCGCTGAGTGGACACTTACCTGTACCAGCCTTGCTCTATCTACCAACTGCCCTAGCGCTATCTGGATAAGTGGTCATGATCAGTAAAAGGTACCCTACATGACCATGTTTCAGCAGTCATGCATGTAGCAAGCATATTGACCCTCAAGCATTATAGAGCAAAAATCCCACAAAAGGTAGAAAATTATTTAAAAAAAAATCCCCAATACATACCTTGTGAAAAATATATATTGTAATCAATGAGCAGTCCGTTATTGAGATGACATGAACCAAAAACTCTTGATCTAATAGATTCATCAGTAGCAGACAATAATTTGTAGGTATAGGGGACATGAAAACAAAAACAACCAATTTATTTATTTAGCAGCATTTTTATATTGCCATATCTACAAGCCATGGTGGAACAATAAACTAAACGTTTTACATTGAACATTTGTTAAAGGTTAAATTAACTTAACACATCATAACTATTTACATCAAACTGAAGAGTTATGTTTATTTATTTAACAGGTTTAATATACTGCTTTAAAATTTCAATCAAAGCAGTTTACATTGCAACTTAAATTTGGTAATGTACATTAAACAGGGACATTGATAACTTGGATTTTTCTGAGGCAATGGAGTTAAGTGACTTGCCCAAGGCGAAAAGGAGTGCTAATGGGAAATGGACCCTGATCTCTGGGTTCCTAAGCACGTGCTCTCAACCATTAGGCTACTCCTCCACTCCACTTATGTTGGTGCTATGGAGGTTTCCAGTGTGAATCTGATGGATGGGGGGGATAATTCAGAGTCTGTGCCGAAGTGTTCCAAAAAGAGGGTGTTTTTTAACTTATGCCGGAATTTGGTGAGGTCTGTGGGGGCCCGTACTTCTGGCATGTGGGCATTCCAGATGAGTGAGGCATAGAATGAGAAGGCTCTGTTGGAAGTTGTATTGTTGGACTGGGTAAAAGTAGCTGGAAATGAGAGGAGGTTGTAATTGGTGGAATGTGTTGATCTCTTGTGGAGTGGTAATTGAAGAAGAGGACAGAGGATGTTTGCAGAGAGTTGGTGGATGATCTTGAATATGGTTAGAGCTACTTTGTACTTCACTCCCACTCTAAAAGCCCTACACTGGCTCCACATCCAAGTGAGAATCATGTGCTCTCGTAGGCCCATGCCAGTGATTATTCTGGCTGTGGAGTTTTGGGTAAGCTGTAAGGTAATAATGTAGCTTTAGGGGAGGCCCTGGTAAATTATGTTTGCATAGTCCAGGGTGAGAGTGATGAGGGCTTGGTATACGTTCCTGAAATCGTTGGGATCCAGAAGTTGGCGGAGGTGGGGGGGCGGAGCCTGATGTCCAGCGGGATGGTCGCATAACGCTGAGGCTCCCGAGAGGCCTACTCAGAATCCTGAATTAACACCGTACATACTTGGAACTTCTACTCTGATCTTGCCGGGGCACATTGGTGAGATGGCGGGGACCAAACCCACGCGCCTGGAATTTGGATCTCCAGCGGCTTCTCACGGCAAACGTTCCAAAACTGAACCCCCGTCCCCGCAGAAGGGGCTGGCCTTGCGCGAGGGCCCCGAAATGCAGCAGGAAATCCTCGCAGAGATTAGAGGGGTCAAGGACCTCGTGCAGTCAAACGGTGAAGCACTCCGAGCGCTGCGGGAAGATCTTGGTGTACTGCAGGGCAAGCTAGAGGGGCTCTCTTCGCGTCAGGACAAAATGGAGAGCATATTGGACTCCCATGCGGCCCGGTTGTCCAAACTCGACAAAGTTGAACGTCAGGTACGGGCCTTGCAGAAAGAAGTGGAAGATGGCAATAATAGAGCGCGCCGCAACAACATACGACTCGTGGGCATACCGGAGGGAGCGGAATCGGGAGACATGAAAGAGTTTTTATGCAAAATCCTCCCTTCCCTGCTCCAAATCACCTTTACCAAAGATTTGGAGATCGATCACGCTCATCGTGTACCCACAAGCATAACGCTCAACAGGAAGACCCCGCGGCCTATCATTTTTCGACTTTTGAGATATCAACACGTGGAGCAAATTCTCAGTGCCTCTCGGGCAAAGGGCCATATGGAGTTTGAGAGCCACAAGATCTCCTTCTATCCTGACTTGGCTAAACCCACGGTCGACCGCCGAAAGCGCTTTCTGGAATTCCGGCCGAGGCTTCAACAACTACAAGCACGCTATGGCCTGATGTACCCAGCCAAGCTCCGAGTCACGCTTCACAATCAGACAAGAACATTTGAGGACCCTGATCTACTAGCGGAGTTTTTGGATTCCAAAGAAGCCGACTTGATGCGCTGACTTCCAGAATATTCCTGCAAGTATTCTCATATCCGCTGTACCTGCCATATTGGATCTGCCGCAGCCCAGCAAAGAGTCTGGCGAGGGCGGTTTGTTGCCTTACTTTTGATGATATCTGCGACCCGACTCCATCTACCCACAGTAGCCTCAATGAGTATCAGAGACAGTGTTAATTATGGACTCTGGTGTTTCTTTTCTGTTTTTTTCATGTCTCTATTTCCTCTCTAGGGCCTCCTCCCGCAGACATATGGTCGCCATATTCATTGGGGGTTTTGCTTCTTCTCTAAGATACTTTGGTACATACTTTTCAATATGGGGTGTATTAGCCAGCATACTCGGTGATTATGTCATTGTTGCACAGATTCTGATTATGTTGTATGTTTTCAAGCGCCCTTACCTAAAATGTCTATTACCGATTGATGGCACCATGTAAGATTTTCTCATTGAACGTAAAAGGAATCAATAATCCGATAAAACGGAAGAAAATCCTAAGCTACCTAAGTCAGGAAGCTGCGGATCTGATTTTTCTCCAAGAAACGCATTTAAATTCGAAGGAAACTCTTAAACTCAATATTAAACCTTACATGGTGGCCGCCTATTCCCCAGCCGTTTCTAAGAAATGTGGGGTTGCCATACTGGTTAGGAAATCTTTGCATGCTACTATTATTGCGACTAGCTCAGATACAGAAGGTAGATGGTCCAGAGTTCACCTCAAGATAGGTAGCCTTGAAGTTACATGTATATGCCTTTACGCTCCTAATGTGGATGACCCTGCCTTTTTTGCTACCATTGCTCAGGTTGCGCAGGCCTCTGCTAATACTTCATTGATAATTGGGGGGGATTTCAATTTAGTCCTTGATCCCCTGATTGACAAACAGCCGCCTAGGACAAGTGGTCCCCCCAAGAGTCACACCACGCTTACCTCTTTGATCAAAGATCTTGCTTTAGTTGATCTATGGAGGTTACTACACCCCAATGAGCTTGACTTCACCTTCTTCTCTTCCCCTCACAAATCCCAGTCTCGCATAGATTTCTTTCTAATATCAAAACTGTTAGTTCCTCAGGTGGACACTGCAAAGATTCACTCCCAACATATTTCAGATCATGCTGCTATTTCCTTTCAATTACACACTACTGCACCCCAAGGGAATTCGGGGGCCTGGTTCTTTGATAGAGCCCTGTTAACTCAGCCAGAGTTCCAGTTAGAAATTCGAGCAGCCATACAGGATTACTTCCATTTTAATCTACCCCAGGATACTGCGAATTGGGCTTGGTGGGAGGGCTTCAAAGCGGCCATTCGAGCAACGATCACTAGCTATCAAATCCGCCTGCGGAAACAACGCAAACAGCAGCTACTCATATTAGACCAACAAATCAAAGCAGGCGAACGAGTTCTAACTTCACGTACTGATCCATGTGTATTAATTCGATTACAGCGTCTCCGTTTTCAATATAATTCAATCCTCTCAACTGCAGCTTCTAAGAGTATTGAGCTTCAACGAGGGACATATTATCGTGAAAATAACCGAGCCGGTCGACTCTTAGCCAACGCCTTGAAAGGTCTAAAAGAAGCCAAACGCGTAGCGGCCCTTCGAGCCCCACAGGGAGGGGGCATATTGACCACAGACTCCGACATTGTAGAACTCTTTCGGGATTTCTATACCCGCCTATATCAATCTGAATGTGAGTTCTCGTCAGAGTCATTCGAGCGATTGCTTTCTGGCATTCAGCAGCCGACCCTCTCTGAAGATGATAGGGATGCGATGGATGAACCCTTCTCTACTTCAGAGATCCAATCTGCCCTAAAACGAACAGCCTCGGGCCGTGCCGCAGGGCCTGATGGTCTCCCGACCGAATTCTACAGAACGTTCAGTGCAGATTTAGTTCCCTATTTAAAACTCTATTTTACTGCCCTTGCGGTAGATACATCCTCTTTGGGATCCTTTTCTGCAGCTAATGTGGTAATATTTGAGAAAGAAGGCAGAGACCCGCTGCTAACCGCCAACTACCGTCCAATCTCCCTACTTAATGCCGATTATAAGATCTTCGCAACGATCTTGGCCACCCGGCTATCTGACAGGATGGCCACCCTAATCCACCCCGACCAATGCGGTTTTATACCCGGCCGATCCACCGCTGACAATGCTCGGACCTTGTGCCATGTGCTATCCAGTGCTGCCAATCTAGATCATCCATGGGTGGGTCTTTCCCTAGATGCTGAAAAAGCCTTTGATCGCCTAGAATGGCCCTTCTTATTTGCAGTTCTCCGATGGTATGGCTTTGGGGAGGGCTTCCTCCGATATCTCCAAGTCATGTATACTCAACCCGTCGCCAGTATTTGTGTAAATGCCATCAAGTCTCAGCCATTTAATCTCCAAAGAGGCACGCGTCAAGGTTGCCCCCTATCTCCAATGCTCTTTGATCTAGCTCTTGAACCCCTCGCCCTCCTTATTAGACAGTCCGCACGTATTCGAGGTGTCCCCTTCAGTCACAGAGAGATTAAACTCTCTGCATATGCAGATGACCTTATGCTTTTCGTATCCCTTGATTCGGTTCCAGCTGTCTTGGATCTGATTGACGGATACTCGCAATTATCGGGCTATAAAATTAACTGGACCAAATCTGTAGCATTCCCACTGAACCGCTGGGTACATGAGGCTGACATGCAGGCCTTTCCCTTCCTTTGGCAATCCCGCATGGTGAAGTATCTCGGGGTCCATTACTGTTCTCCTTTAGAAGACACTATCAGTTTTAATGCCAAAGAGGTAGTCTCCAAAGTCCGTGAGCTCACAAATCGTTGGTCTCCCTTATCTCTTACATGGTGGGGCCGCCTAGAAACTGTGAAAATGATGATAGTCCCCAAAGTGAACTACATTTTAGAAATGCTGCCATGCTTACTCCCGCTACATACTTATAAAGATATTGAGGGCCTTCTCGTCCGTTATCTCTGGCAGGGCAAGCCACCAAGGATAGCTAAACAAAAACTACAGTCTGCAAAGGAACTAGGGCAGTGATGGCTAACCTTTTTGAGCCCGAGTGCCCAAACTGCCGCACAAAACCAAAGAATTTCCTCAAAGTGCCAGCACGTCAATTAAAGCCCCATTTGCATAAGGTGCTTCATTTGCATAAATATTTGCATAATGTTACCATACACTAACTTTTAGTAAACATGCCTCTTAATGAGTATATGGATAAAGAAAGACTAAAAGGTTTCTACATTACTATAATCCAGTACCAACCGCCAGGCACATTAGGAACTACTACAAACGCTGCCCATTTAGAACC
Source organism: Ichthyophis bannanicus (assembly GCA_033557465.1). Classification (NCBI taxonomy): domain Eukaryota; kingdom Metazoa; phylum Chordata; class Amphibia; order Gymnophiona; family Ichthyophiidae; genus Ichthyophis; species Ichthyophis bannanicus. The sequence continues at coordinate 810,068,722 of CM066036.1, forward strand.
CATAGCAAACCCGCCGTATCCTAACAGCACTACCAGGACTCACAAAGCACCATACTCTACCTATCAAAAGGCAACACTGCAAATATTAAACCAATACATCTCAGAGAACAACAATACATGACCTACTGGGGAAAGAACAAGTGGCAATGTCAAATAGGAATATATAAACAGAATACCTCAGCTCAGTTACACATGCAGAACAGACCATCACCAAACAAGGAATCACAATTTAGAAACAGGAAGACAATAATTAAACTGGGAACCCCAAAAGCCAAACTTGGAATATACAACAACACTGTAGAAATAAAACTATATATTAATTTCCTCTTGTACTAAACAAAGCGCAAAAATTAATGATGCACATTTCCCAGAGCTGACATATTCCAGTTAATAAATTCAAAATAAAGAGATATTTTTCTACCTTTGTGCATTTTTTTTCAGTTGCAATTGTTCCAGCCACTTTCTTCTGGTTTCTTCGTGTCTTCTGCTAACTCTCCATCTGCTGTCCATTTGTCCTTTCTTCTGTCTTCTTGTTTTTTTTTCCATTCTCTCTCTACATCTGCTTTAACATACTAATCTTTCTCCTTTGGCTCTTTCCTCATTCCTATTTCATCTACTCAAAATTTACCCCTCCATCCTCAATCCCCACTTACTCTCCCAATACCCGGCCAATTGTAGATTTTTTATCCCTCCCACACAAAATATTTTTCCCCTCTCCATTTTACTCTCCCAGCCCCATCCCATTCTAATCCTCCCCCAACACCAGCTCCCTTCTAGTTCCAGCCTCACCCAGCATCCATTCCCTTCTAGTCCCTGCATCAGCCCATTTCCAGTCCTAGCAGCCCCCCAACCCAATACCAGTCCTATCCCCCCCTCATCAACCCACTTCCAGTCCTAACCCCCCATCACACCCCATTTTCAGTTTAAGCCCCCCCCCCTATAACCCATTACCAGTCCTAACCCCCCACTTCCAGTCAGCCCCCCATAGCCCATTGCCAGTCCTAACCCCCCCATCAGCCCACAGTCCATTACCAGTCCTAACCCCATCAGCCCACCTCAAGTCCTAACCCCTCCCCATCAGCCCATTTCTTGTCCCAGCCCCCCCCATAGCCCATTATCAGTCCTAAACCCCCCCATAGCCCATTACCAGTCCTAACCCCATCAGACCACCTCCCGTGTTAACCACCCATCAGCCCTTTTCCTGTCCTAACGCCTGTGAACAGCCCTCCTCACGTACTTACTCCTCCCCATCAGCCCATTAGCAGTCCTAACCCCCCTAGCCCATTAGCAGTCCTAACCCCCCCTCCTAGCCCATTAGCAGTCCTAACCCCCCCCTAGCCCATTAGCAGTCCTAACCCCCCCCTCCTAGCCCATTAGCAGTCCTAACCCCCCTCTCCTAGCCCATTATCAGTCCTAACCCCCCCCCAGCCCATTAGCAGTCCTAACCCCCCCTCTCTAGCCCATTAGCAGTCCTAACCCCCCCATAGCCCATTACCAGTCCTAACCCCCCATCACCCCATTTCCAGACAGCCCCCATCAGCCCACAGCCCATTAGCAGTCCTAACCCTCTCTAGCCCATTAGCAGTCCTACCCCCCCCTCCTAGCCCATTAGCAGTCCTACCCCCCCCCTCCTAGCCCATTAGCAGTCCAAACCCCCCCCAGCCCATTAGCAGTCCTAACCCCCCCTGCCCATTATCAGTCCTAACCCCCCCCCTGCCCATTAGCAGTCCTAACCCCCCATCACCCCATTTCCAGACAGCCCCCATCAGCCCACAGCCCATTAGCAGTCCTAACCCCCCCCTCCTAGCTGATTTGAAGTCCTAACCCCCCCTAGCCCATTAGCAGTCCTCACCCCCCCCCCCCCTAGCCCATTAGCAGTCCTAACCCCCCCCAGCCCATTAGCAGTCCTAACCCCCCCTAGCCCATTAGCAGTCCTAACCCCCCCCCCTAGCCCATTAGCAGTCCTAACCCCCCCCCTAGCCCATTAGCAGTCCTAACCCCCCCAGCCCAATTGCAGTCCTAACCCCCCCCCCCCCTCTCTAGCCCATTAGAAGTCCTAACCCCCCCAGCCCATTAGCAGTCCTAACCCCCCATCACCCCATTTCCAGACAGCCCCCATCAGCCCACAGCCAATTAGCAGTCCTAACCCCCCCTAGCCCATTAGCAGTCCTAACCCCCCCCTCCTAGCCAATTAGCAGTCCTAACCCCCCCCCCTAGCCCATTAGCAGTCCTAACCCCCCCCCCTAGCCCATTAGCAGTCCTAACCCCCCCCTCCTAGCCCATTAGCAGTCCTAACCCCCCCCCCCTCCTAGCCCATTAGCAGTCCTAACCCCCCCACCCCTCGCCGATTACCAGTCCTAACCCCCCCCCCCCCCGGCAATTTTAAAAACAGAAAAAGCGGGCTCTGGCTGCTGCCGCGGACGCGGCAGCATGCAGTGTCCCGCGGGGCCCCCTCCGCCCGCTAAGCCCCTCTGCAAGGGCTTTCAGATTCGCGAGGGAGACCGCGTCTCCCTCGCGTCTCTGTTAAGCCCGCAGGGGCTAATGGGAAATTTCCCATCAGTCCCTCGCGTCTAAAGGGGCTGATGGGAAATTTCCCATTAACCCCTGCGGGCTTAACAGAGACGCGAGGGAGACGCTGTCTCCCTCGCGAATCTGAAAGCCCTTGCAGAGGGGCTTAGCGGGCGGAGGGGGCCCCGCGGGACACTGCATGCTGCCGCGTCCGCGGCAGCAGCCAGAGCCCGCTTTTTCTTTTTTTGCGGACCTTCACGCGTGCCAGCTGCAAGGCCTTCGCGTGCCACAGCTGGCACGCGTGCCATAGGTTCGCCATCGCTGAACTAGGGGGTACCAGATTTCCTGATTTTCTCAGATATCATCAAGCCTTCCTACTTAAGCAAGGTGCCCGATGGCTAGATGCCTCAACAGACAGCAGACCAGTTTGGCTTGATATAGAAGAGGAGCTTAGTAGCCCAATTCCGTTGACCCATCTCCCCGGTATGTCCTATCAAGTAGACACCCGCCATCCACCAATGATTGTCAATACTCTTGCGGCCTTTAACACTCTCATTCTATCACTGGGTCCGAACGTATGTCCTCAGGACGGACTCCCGCTATGGAATAACCCCAGAATTCAAGTCCTAAATAGAACGATAGCATGGAAACCCTGGTACTCAAGGGGGATCTGGACACCCCAACAGCTTTTCTCTGCAGCTCGTTGGAAAACCTTTTCTGATTTACAAAAGGAATTTGCGTTACCAGCGAAACACTACTTTCAATTGATGCAGCTTCAACACTGCCTCAAAAGTGCTCAAATCATGCCGCCCTCTGCCCCTACTGAGGACGGGCTCTTAGAGATAGTTCACTCTATTAGTAGTACACATGGGGTAGCCTCTAACTTTTATAAAATATTATGTCAGGGTACAGACACTGCCACTTTTAGAGCCCAACAAGCCTGGGAGCGCGAACTGCAAACCACTTTAACCCCTGTGCAATGGAGCGTTTTCTGGAGCAAAGTAGTGCGGGTTTCCCGGTCTGCCTCTGTTACCCAAACTCTCTTCTTTTTTGCACACAGATGCTTTTATACTCCAGAAAAAATAGCCAAATGGAACACAACTGCTAGGGACCAGTGTTGGTCTTGCCATACTGCTGTGGGAACCCTCGCTCATGTTATTTATGAATGTCCTCAACTACAGGTTTATTGGAGGCGGGTTTGGGGTTGTATTCAATTTATCTTACACCTTCACGAACCTCTCTCTTGGAAGATCGTGGGACTCCGCTCTGTGGCGGAGGTCCCCTCTCTTCCTAAGAAGGGTCGCTTTCTCCTTGATTTCATGCTGGGTATAGCCATATGTTTAATCACGAGGAATTGGAAGGATAGCTCTCGACTTACTGTCAATGAATGGTGGAACCTCGTCTGCTTATATAGTAAATATGAGCAGATACCTCGGAGAGCTATTCCCCATACCCAAACTCACTCTCGCTTGTCTAAATGGCAGATGCTCAATGATTATGTACAATCTGCTCATTGTTCCGACATGCCTGTTTAATGTGCACTCATCATGTTTCAGATCACCGTTAGGTTTTGTAACACAATAATGTAAGTACACGCCCGCTTCGGGAATGATTAGTTTTCTAGAGAAGAAGCAGGGGGGAGGGGGGTGGCAGGGGTTTACTTTGGTGTATGTATTACACTTTATGTATCTGTCTTTTAGCTGTATGTCTTCCTTTTCCTTTGTTGTTATAAAACGAAAATAAAGAATTTAAAAAAAAAAGAAGTTGGCGGAGGTGTCATAGAGTTCTCATTTTAAAGTATGCTGTCTTGGTAACTTGTTTAATGTGGTGTTGGAAGTTGAAGTGATAGTCCAGTGTAACGCCTAGATATTTTAGGATGTGGTTGGCCATTTGATGGTAGATGGTGGGGTGAAGGATGGATGTTTGGAGATGATGAAGACTTGGGGGGTTGATATGCATTTTGTGGTCGTTAAGCCATTGAATGGATTCTTCTAGGCAATTGCTGATTGTGGAGTAGTCTGGGTTGGTGGTGGAGATTGGAGCAGATATCAGGATATCATCTGCATACCGATGATAGTGGGCTTTATGTTGTTTTATGAGTGTGCATAAGGGCTGAATGAAAATGTTAAATAGCAGTGAAGATAAAGCTGAGCCTTGAAGTAAACCTTGTAGCAGCTGGAAGGGTATGGAAGTGTCAGATCTGATTCTTACTTGTTGTGATCGGTTGTAGAGATATGATGTGTACCGGCAGGGCCGGCCCGTCCATTGAGCGAGAATGTTTTTTGCACAGGGCCCCGCGTTTCAGGGGGCCCCGCGCAAAAAACATTCTGATCCTAAAGTCAAATTAAAAAAAAAAAAAAAGCTGTCTTCTCCCGCTGCCGGGGCCGCCGCGGCAGAATCGAGTGTGCCGCGGGGCCCCCCTGCCCAGCAGAGCCTGCCCTCCCCTGTATCCGCTCTCTCGTACAGCTGCCTGCAGTCTCACGCGCCGACTTTCAGAGTGCGAGGGGAGAGTTTCTCCCTCGCTGCTCTGTTAAGCCCGCGGGGGCTGATGGGAACTTCCCATCAGCCCCCGCGGGCTTAACAGAGCCGCGAAAGGGAAACTAGTCCCTTCGCGCTCTGAAAGCCGGCACGTGAGACTGCAGGCAGCTGTACGAGAGCGTGGATACAGGGGAGGGCAGGCTCTGCTGGGCAGGGGGGGCCCCGCGGCACACTCGATTCTGCCGCGGCGGCCCCGGCAGCGGGAGAAGACAGCTTTTTAAAAAAAAAAACTTTGGCTGGGCTGGGCTGGGGGGTTAGGAGTGCTGATGGGCTGGGGGGGGTTAGGAGTGCTGATGGGCTATGGGGGTCTGGGGGGGTTAGGAGTGCTGATTTGCTGGGGGGGTTAGGAGTGCTGATGGGCTGGGGGGGGTTAGGAGTGCTGATGGGCTATGGGGGGCTATGGGGGGGTTAGGAGTGCTGATGGGCTGGGGGCTATGGGGGGGTTAGGAGTGCTGATGGGCTGGGGGGGTTAGGAGTGCTGATGGGCTATGGGGGGCTGGGGGGGGTTAGGAGTGCTGATGGGCTATGGGGGGCTATGGGGGGCTGAGGGGGGTTAGGAGTGCTGATGGGCTGGGGGGTTAGGAGTGGTGATGGGCTATGGGGGGGCTGGGGGGTTAGGAGTGGTGATGGGCTGTGGGGAGGCTGGGGGGGTTAGGAGTGGTGATGGGCTATGGGGGAGCTAGGAGTGGTGATGGGCTATGGGGGAGCTAAGTCTTTATGTGGGTTGATGGGATTAGGACTGGAAGTGGGTTGATGGGGGGTTAGGAGTGCTGATGGGCTATGGGGGGCTATGGGGGGCTGGGGGGGTTAGGAGTGCTGATGGGCTGGGGGGTTAGGAGTGGTGATGGGCTATGGGGGGCTATGGGGGGCTGGGGGGGGTTAGGAGTGCTGATGGGCTGGGGGGGTTAGGAGTGGTGATGGGCTATGGGGGGCTGGGGGGTTAGGAGTGGTGATGAGCTATGGGGAGGCTGGGGGGGTTAGGAGTGGTGATGGGCTATGGGGGGGCTGGGGGGGTTAGGAGTGGTGATGGGCTATGGGGGGGCTGGGGGGGTTAGGAGTGGTGATGGGCTATGGGGGAGCTAAGTCTTTATATGGGCTGATGGGATTAGGACTGGAAGGGTTAGGACTGCTAATGGGCTATGGGGGGCTTAAACTAAAAATTGGGTGATGGGGTTTAGGATTGGAAATGGGCTGGTGGGATTAGGACTGGGAGTGGTCTGATGGGGAGGTTAGGACTGGTAATGGGGTATGGGGGGGCTTAAACTGAAAATTGGGTGATGGGGATTAGGACGAAATGGGCTGATGGGGGGGGGGTTAACACTGGAGGTGGGCTGATGGGGTTAGGACTGGTAATGGGCTGTGGGCTGATGGGGTGTTAGGACTGGTAATGGGCTATCGGGGGGGGGGGGTTAGGACTGATAATGGGCTATGGGGGCGCTAGAACAGGGAATGGGTTGATGGGGAGGGGTTAGGACTTGAGGTGGGCTGATGGGGTTAGGACTGGTAATGGGCTATGGGGGGCTGACTGGAAATGGGTTGATGGGGTTAGGACTGGAAGTGGGTTGATGGGGGGGCTAGGACTGGTATTGGGTTGGGGGTTGCTAGGACTGGAAATGGGCTGATGGGTGGCTAGGACTGGAAATGGGCTGATGCAGGGACTAGAAGGGAATGGATGCTGGGTGAGGCTGGAACTAGAAGGGAGCTGATGTTGGGGAAGGATTAGAATGGGATGGGGCTGGGAGAGTAAAATGGAGAGGGGAAAAATATTTTGTGTGGGAGGGATAAAAAATCTACAATTGGCCGGGTATTGGGAGAGTAAGTGGGGATTGAGGATGGAGGGGTAAAATTTGAGTGGATGAAATAGGAATGAGGAAAGAGCAAAAGGAGAAAGATTAGTATGTTAAAGCAGATGTAGAGAGAGAGAATGGAAAAGAAAACTAGAAGAGAGAAGAAAGGACAAATGGACAGCAGATGATGGAGAGTTAGCAGAAAACATGAAGAAACCAGAAGAAAGTGGCTGGAGCAATTGCAACTGAAAAAAAATGCACAAAAGGTAGAAAGATATCTTTATTTTGAATTTATTAACTGGAATATGAAAGCTCTGGGAAATGTGCATCATTAACGTCTGCGCTTTGTTTGGTACAAGAGGAAATTAATTTATAGTTTTATTTCTACAGTGTTGTTGTACATTCCAAGTTTGGCTTTTGGGGTTCCCAGTTTAATTATTGTCTTCCTGTTTCTAAATTGTGATTACTTGTTTGGTGATGGTCTATGTTCTGCATGTGTAACTGAGCTGAGGTGTTCTGTTTATATAATTCCTATTTGACATTGCCACTTGTTCTCTTTCCCCAGTAGGTCATGTATTGTTGTTCTCTGAAATGTATTGGTTTAATATTTGCAGTGTTGCCTTTTGATTGGTAGAGTATGGTGCTTTGTGAGTCCTGGTAGTGCTGTTAGGATACGGCGGGTTTGCTATGGGTTCTAAATGGGCAGTGTTTGTAGTCGTTCCTAATGTGCCTGGCGGTTGGCACTGGATTATAGTAATGTAGAAATCTTTTAGTCTGTCTTTATCCATACACTCATTAAGAGACATGTTTACTAAAAGTTAGTGTATGTTAGCATTATGCAAATATTTATGCAAATAAGGCCACTTATGCAAATGAGGCCCCGCACCGAGTCTCCGCACATGGCCCCGCACCCCCCTTGGGCCGCCCCTGTGTACCGCTGCAGAGCTGTATCTCTGATTCCAATTGAATGTAGGCAGGACCATTGTTGGGCATGGGTGACTGAGTCAAAAACTGCTGAGACATCAAGAAAGATGAAAACGAATCCTTGATGTCCTTTCTGTGTACTGTTAAGTTGTCGAGAGAGGCCAGAAGGGTTTCAGTGCTGTGCTGTGGTCTGAAGCCATGTTGGTGTTCGTTGAGTGGCGCATAGGTGCTATGAAATCTTTTAGCTGACGCTGCACTGCCTTTTCTATGATTTTGGCCAGGGATGGGGTGCTTGATATAGGTCTGTGTGAGGGATCCGCTGTGTGACTCTTGAGCAGGGGTCTGATTGAGGCTTGCTTGAGGGGAGTTGGTATGTGGCTGAGCATCAGAGATGCATTGACTAGGTGTATAATGCTTGGAGCAAGGTCACGTTTTGCCATCTTGATCCAGGTGATGGGGCATGGGTCGAGTGATGATGTGGTACAATCAACGTTTATTATGATGTCGATGATCTTTCTGGTTGATTGCTGCCTGAAAGATGCCCAAATTTTGTTGTCTGGAGGGTTAATGGGGTAAATGACAGGCAGGTGGTGCAGTAGTTTGGTCAGTTGTCTGGTTTGAAAGAATTGTGCCATGGTGTTAGGCGCCAGGTTTGGGTTAGATTCCATGTCAGATGGAGCTTTGAGTAGGTTCAGAGCTATTTCGAATAGCTCTCTGGGGCAGTTTAAGGCATTTAGATGCTTGATGTGGTATTCTTTTTTTGAGCATAGCCTGAGTGCACACTGATCTGCCTGAGTGCTTAAGCAGGCTGAGAAGGAAGTAGGGCATTTTATTTTTTTCCATCTACGCTCAAGTTTTCTGAGATTATTTTTTAGTTTTCTAAGTTGAGGCGTGAACCAGGGCGCTTTGTGAAGTCGCTTTGTCTTGGGTGTCGCTTTGTCGGGTAGAATTGCGTAGGTGGAAATGTTAGTGTTCCATTCGGATATGAAGGAATCAATACTGGATGTGTTGATCTGGGGGAGTGGTGGGATGATGCTTGTGATATTGTCTTTATCAAAAGTCTTGAATCTTTGATGGTTTGGTGAGGGTGAATTGTAGGAGGTAATTGCAGGTTTGTGTGGTAGAGAGAAGGTTATTAAATGGTGGTCCGACCTCTGGTCTTGTGGGAGAGGTCATGATGTGGCCAGGTGGAGAGTGTGAAAAATAGGTCAAGGGTTTTTCCTTTGTGTGTTGGTCCTGTGATTATCTGGTGGAGTTGGAGTGCTTTGAGGGCCTGTAGGAAGGGAGTTGTTAGATTGGATGGTAAGGATGGTAGGTTGAGGTCGCCCAAGAGGATGAGCTATTTGTTCCTGTGGGGCTCCAAGCATGTTTCTTTGAATGGTGAGAGGCATATTGATAAGTATGAGTTGTTAATGGAGATGATATCTAGTAGGTCTTGAGAGCTGGAAGCTACGGCTTTGAATTGCAGATTTTCTTTTGCTATTATTACTCCTCCTTTTTTGTGTAGCTTTGGTTGGTGGAAAAGCTGATAAGATAGGATGGCAAGCTGGTTTATTAGGACATTATCTTCTTCCTCGAGCCATGATTCTGTAATGCAGATGATGTCCAGTTGGTTGTCTTTTTTGCAGTGTATTATTATGGGGATCTTGTTGCGTACTAATCTGAAGTTGATGAGAGCACATCTGATTGGCTGGTTAGGAGGTGGGATGTCCTTTGTGAGTGGATGACCATGAATAATCTGTATGTTCATTAGGTTGTGGGTGTTTCTTGTTCTGGGTTTGAGAACATCAGATTGGAGCTTATTGTTGTAGGGGTGATGGATAACTGGGATGAAAGAGGTTGTGAGAAGACCAGTAGTTTGGGTGAGGGAATGGGTGAGAAGGAGCAATATGGTGTTATAGGAAGCTAAGTGGAGCATTGCACTTCAGTAGGTTTAGCACGTCATTGAGGTAGTTGTATATTAGTTTCTGTGGCTTGCTATTGCACAGTTTAGCTGTGGGGGGCTTTCAGTGCTGGACACTGTTGTGGCAGATTTTGTGTTTATGGTGTGTTGGTATGTTGACGTAGGTCTGAGCAGGTGAAGATACTCAGTTGGAGGATGTGTTTAATGGTTGAACCAGTGGGATAGATGTTTCGTTGTCACAGAGCCTAATAAAGTATTGGCAAAGTTTGTCCGTAGGGGGACTTACATGCCTTGTGTTGTCGTTTTTTGTGGCTGCCACTGGTATAAGATAGAACTTCTGGATGCTGGGGGGCGGAGCCTGATGTCCAGCGGGTAAGACGCTTCGCGCTGAAGCTCCCGAGAGGCCTACTTAGAATCCTGACTTAATACCTATACAAACTTACTATTTCGCTCCGAGCTGACCGGGGTACCTCGGGGGGGATGGCGGCCCATAAACCAGCGCGCTTGGACTTCGGGTCTCCTTCTTCTTCTCACGGAAAATGCTCCAAAACAGAGGTGTCCTCCCCACAGAAGATGGTTCCATTTCGTGAAAACCCCGAAATGCACCTGGAGATTTTGGAGGAAATACGCGGCGTGAAGGAATTGGTGCAGTCCAATGGAGAAGCGCTTCGAGCCATGCGAGAAGACTTTGGAGTGCTCCAGGACCGACTTGAAAGTCTCTCATTACGGCAGGACAACATGGCGGGGGTCCTCGACTCGCACGCGGTGCGCTTGGGCAAACTGGACAAGGCTGAGCGCCAGATACAGAATCTTCAAAAGGAGTTAGAAGATAGCAATAATCGAGCCCGTCGCAACAATGTGAGGCTCCTCGGAATACCGGAGGGGGTGGAAGCAGGAGATATAAGAGAATTCTTGCTCAAAACTCTTCCCTCCTTGCTGAAGATTACTTTTCATAGAGAACTGGAAATCGATCGTGCACACCGTGTTCCTACCCACATGGCGCTCAACCGAACGACCCCCCGGCCTATTATCTTTAGCTTGCTACGATATCAACAAGTGGAACAAATTTTAAATGCTGCCCGGGCGAATCATCATTTGGAATTTGAAGGTCGCAAAGTCTCCTTCTTCCCTGATTTGGCAAAGCCTACCGTTGCCCGTCGGAAGAAGCTCCTTGCTTTTCGCCCTCGACTTCAACAGCTACAGGCTCGCTTTGGCCTGTTGTATCCAGCGAAGCTCCGAGTGACTCTCCACAACCAAACCAGGACATTCGAAGATCCTGATCTACTATCAACATTTTTAGACTCCAAAGAAGCAGAGCAGATGCGCTAATCCAAACACTTGGACTTTTATCTGCCGGCTCTGTCCGCCATTTTGAAGGGCCCGATGCGGCGGTCATAGCCAAGCACAGAGACTACCTGGACTTTCTTTCTTTCTCTATATGACCTTTTAGTTTTTGGTCTCCTATCCCTCCATGATGTGTGCCTCGGTCGGATTCGGAGCACGCACAGTCCTACAGGTTATGTGTTTTTTCAATTTCGGCCTTCTCTGGGGTTTCTCCCCGCAGACACATGGTCGCCAGTAATTTTGGGGTTTTGCTTCTCCTCTACCGCACTGCGGTTTTCTTTGTTAATGTGGGGCGCTTCATTGTATTATATTAGCTTATTTTTTTTATGTCATGTGTACAGCCAGATACAGTCAATATGAGGGACATTGTGAAATTATGTGTGCTATCATGCTCAGACTTTTAACTTTTCTGAATGGCCTTATGTAAAATCTTATCACTCAACGTAAAAGGCATTAATAGTCCACTCAAAAGAAAGAAAATCCTTAGCTATCTTAGCCATGAGCATGCTGATTTAGTGTTTCTTCCGGATTCGCACCTAAACTCTGCTGAAACACTGAAACTCAATGCTAAGCCTTACATGGTGGCTGCCTATTCTCCCGCCGTTTCCAAACGGTACGGGGTAGCCATTCTGGTTATGAAGTCTTTGCAAGCTACTGTAATTGATCATAGCGCTGACAAGGAGGGTAGATGGGCCCGTGTACACCTTGAGGTTGGAGATAGTGAATTCACGTGTATTTGCATTTATGCCCCGAATGTGGACGACCCTGCTTACTATACAAGTATTGCGCAGTTGGCATAGGCCTCTGCCAATGCTCCATTATTACTTAGTGGTGATTTTACTCAAGTGCTCAATCAATCTTTTCTTCTCAAACAAGGCGCTCGTTGGCTGGACGATCCAGTACCGAGTAGACCTGTGTGGCTAGATATAGAAGAGGACCTTTGCAAACCGATTCCTCTTACTTTTCTCTCTGGTATGACTCTCCCACCAGACTCCCACTATCCACCAATGCTTTAGACACTTTAGGTGCCTTTAATACTCTTATGCAATCTTTAGACTCCCGACTCTGGTCGGTGCAACCTCAGCATTGCCTTCGGAGTGCTAAGGTACTCCCGCCATCGGCATCCCCTACATAAGGTTGATCGGAGACTTTCCGATCTATCGGCAGTTCACCGGGTGTAGCATCCAATTTTACAAAACCTTATGTAATGCTATAACTCGAGATACCCCTATAGCGCAGAAGGCATGGGAGAGAGAATTGCATGTGACTTTGACCTCGGAGCAATGGAGCCTTGTCTGGAGTAGAGGGACACGGGTTTCCCGATCCGCCTCACTCACTCAGACCCTCTTTTTTCTAGCCCACCGGTGTTTTTACACCCCTGACAGATTAGACAAATGGAACACTACTCAGGGCAATAGTTGTTGGATAAGCCCAGCGGCCATTGGTTCACTACCTCATGTTATGTATGAATATTCCGCACTACAGTATTACTGGCGTCGGGTCTGGGGTCGTATCCAGTCTATTTTGCACTTTCAAGAGGCCCTTTCTTGGAGGATAACGGGACTTCGCCCAGTTGCGGGGATCCCCTCTCTTCCAAAAATGGCTTACCTCCTTTTGGAATTTATGCTTGGCATTGCTCTTTCCCTAATTAAGTAACACTGGAAAACTAGCTCCCTTCTGAGCCCCAATGAATGGTGGAATCATGTTTGTCTCTACAGTAAATATGACCAAATATCTTGTATGTTTGCTTCCCCCGTTCAGACTCCTCATCATCGGTCTAAATAAAAGATGCTCAATGACTATGTACATTCTGCTAAATGCTCTCATCTGACTGTCTAAATCTGTATATATCTCTGTCCCATGATCATGCTGTATCGTAGATACTCTTTTGATCGTTTTGATGTATAATCACTGTTAATTGGAAGCGCTCACATGCTGACATAATCGGTTAGAGAAGAAGCATGGGGGTGGGGGGTAATTGGGTTTACTTTCCTTATTTATTTATTTATTTAACATCTTTTATATACCGCGCTATTTGTTTTCAGTGCGGTTTACAAGTAACAGAACTGCACAATCAGAAAACACTGGTGTGCTTACATTATAACAGGTAACTTAAACTTGGAAAAGGGGTAATAAAACTATAACTATGTACACACAGTAAAACTATATACAAAAAACAGTGTAAAAACTGAGCTATGTATAAACATATTGGGTTCTTTAGTATTGTATACTTGTTTTGTCTCCTTTGGTGTGTTGTTTCTTTTGTCTGTTGCAAAATGAAAATAAAAGTTAAAAAAAAACAAACAAAAAAAAAAAAAGAACTTCTGGATGCTGTGCAGTGAGGAGATGATCTGGTGGCGTGGGGAGGGTTTTTTTGACTGTCCAGCATGTGTACTGTGCCCGCAGTACACATGCTGGACAATGTCAAACCATGCAGTATTATTATTTAAGTCTAATTTTACATTTACATTTGTATTTTCTGATAATATTTATTCATTTATTTAATATTTTGGATTAGCTCCTTGCTTTTGCTCACATTTGTATCTTTGACTGCATTGCTGGTTTTGCTCATTGACTTCCCCTGTGGTGGGATGTCTCTCTGTTTTAATATTCTGAACAGCTACCAACTGAAGCCTGACCATCTGGCTGTCTAGATTCATTGGCTTTGCTGGATGGTACCGAGTCACTGCCATTGCGCTAACCAACTGGTTTCTGAAGAGCTTTAGCCTGCTGGCACCAATCTGCTTTTGCTGTGGGCTGCACTGTTGCTGTGTGGTGATTCCTTTGCCAGCCCTTGTTTTTGTGATACTTCACCAACAGAAAGAATTACAGACCCATCCCAGAGTGGAACAATGTACTCAACATAACATATGGATTCCTCAGTGCTTCTTAGTAGCAAGATTTGAGAAGGGCCAGAGGTTCTGGGCTCACCAGCCTGTTCATTGCAATTCTTAGTCTAAAGCAGTGGCTCCTAAAGTAGACCTAGGGAATCCCCAGCCAGTCAGATTTTTAGAATATCTGCAGTGAATATAACTCAGAGATTTGAATGTACTGCTTCTATTGTGTGCAGCTTTCTCTCGTGCATATTCATTGTGGATATCGTGTAAACCCAACTAGCTGTGGTTTTTCGGGGCAGATTTGGGAAGCTTTAGTCTAAGGTATTCATAACTCCGGGTTCCCCTATGGGGCAGCTTGATCATTAGGTAGGGTGAACTGCTGTTTCAGATGGCAGATTTTTTTGGGAGTGGCAAAAAATGCCCCAAAACATTCCTATAGCGGGCATTTCAAGCTACCTTGGAAAAAAAAAAGTTGAGTGTCTCCCCCAGCTGTTGCCTCTTCTCCGTGGATCTGTAGTAGCACTGTGCAGCTGATAAGAAAAAAGAAACGTGCAGGTGGAGTCCTTATAACCCCTGCATGCTGCAAAGGTTTCCCAGTCCCTCCCCCCCTTGATTCATGCTTTTCATGTCAAGGGGGTGTGGGACCAGGATGGCCTTTGAAGCATCCAAGAGTCGCAAAGCCACCAATGCTTTCCACTTTTTAATTGCCACCATTACTGAGGCTGGAAAATGCGGCAGTGGTGGCAATAATAACAGTAGGCTAGGGAAGAATGGAGTTGAGGGATGGGACGGCAGTGTTAAGTCTTGAAAAGTGTTAGGGTGGATGGAGTAAAAAGAGAGACATTGAAGACTGGATGGTAAGAAGGAAGATTGAAATCTGAGTTGATAGATACTTAGAAAAATAAATGGAAGAAGCTGAAAGGAAAAGACCAATGTCAAAAATGAAGGAAGTGAAGAAGACCAAGAGGGGAGAAAAGTAGCAGATGGGTCGGAGACTACAAAAGAGAAGACCAAGAAAAGCAGAAAGCAGAGATGCATCAACACGACCAGAGAATAAAATGACCAGACAAGAATAGGTAGAAAATATACATTTATGTCTTGTAGCTGGATGTCCCAGGTCCGGTGAGTTGGTGCCCTTGGACCCTTTTCTTCTGTAATATCAACATGTTACATGCCAACCACTGGCATTACCTTGTCCATATCATCCTATGTGATGCTTTCTTGTGGGCCCTGCCTAAGGCTCCCAAAAGTTGTCTGGGTTCAGAATGTCTGGCATTTCAGGATTTATGTTGGCCGGTTCCAGCTGTGATGGCGGCAATGGAAATACATCAGAAAAGAAGTGAAGCACAGAGGGAAGTCCCTGAACCCCTACTTGCTGTGCAGAACAAAGAGAAACAGAATAGTTTAAACTCAGCAAACATGTAGAGCAATGAAGATGTACTTTATATGCAGAACAAATCATCAGAAAAAGGGGACTGTATGAAGACAACCGAGTTGTGGAAATTGGTGGAAGACTCATCAACAACCTTTCCTATGCTGACCTTACGATGTTACTGACTGAAAGTGAAGATGATCGGAAACATCTGTTTATCAGCATCAAGGAACATAATCTTAAAATGGACCTGCACCTTAACACGAAGAAGACAATGATCCTGACAACTGGAAAAATCAATAATTTCATCCTTGATGAAGAAGACATAGAAATAGTAGACTTCTTTGGATCAATAACACAGGTACACTAAAAAAATTCTTTTTTAAACTGCCTCTAATGTTTCGATTGATTTTTACGTTTTTTGGTGCGCTGAATCCAAATCTGGTAACCAATTTGCTCCATCACGTACAGATTTTTTGCTACATTGGGTTAGCAGTTTGAGTTGAACGTTTCAGATTGAGTGCGATCGAGATAAAAGTTTCTTGGATGAATTCTTTATACTAATTGTTTAGTAGTTATTCAAATAAGAATAAAGAAAATTGTAACAAGGCAGCACATAAGAATAGAGTAATGTCAACAAAACACACTGTGATGGTAGCAAAATTGTCTGCACTTAAAACAGCCACATACATGTGCACAAACATTGAGCATATAAGAGCGAGGTTAGACACAAAGCAAAGCAAAGAAATGTGCAAAAAATGTTGTACAGGTATGTATGTAAGAATAGAAAACGCAAACCGCACCATTGCAATACATGAAGACAAACACCCGATGGTGTGAAAATAAAATTCTAATAAATGAGATCCGACACTGTGGTAATAACTAGCAAATTTTTATTTCAAAGTTTAGTAAAAACACGATATTTGTCAACACAGTTTAGATTTTAAAGTCATTCTTGGGTCAATCAATCTCCTGGTGGGCCCGTTTCTTCTTCCTCCGAATGCTTCTCTTGGTGCGCTGCTTGGCGTATTTTTCATCTGGGGTTTCCCGCAGCAGCAACCAGCAGAAATCAGCCATCATAGTGGTGTTCCATCTTCCTTGGTACCTTCTCTCTGCGTCCTTGATGTCCTGGTGAAACCTTTCACCTTGTTCTTCACTGTACGCCCCCAAGTTTTCGGGAAAGTAGTTCACATGGGAGTGCAAGAAATGGACTTTCAGGCTCATGTTACAGCCTTGTTCTTTGAAGGCATTGAGCATCCTGGCAACAATATCCTTACAGTTCTCATCCCGCCTGTTCCCCAAGAATTTGAGAACAACATCCTTGAAGGAATCCCAGGCTTCTTTTTCCTTCTCAGACATCGTTTCAGCGAATGCTCCATCTGAAATGAGTTTCCTTATATCAGGGCCAACAAACACTCCTTCCTTTAGCTTTGCTTCAGAAAGTCGGGGGAACTTTGAGCAAAGGTACCGAAAGCACTCACCATCTTTTGGAAGGGACTTGATGAATTGCTTAATGAGACCCAACTTAATGTGGAGAGGTGGTAATAGAATTTTATCACGAGGTACCAAGCTCTCATGAAGAACATTTTTCTCACCGGGTCTCAAATACTCCCGAATTGGCCAGTCTTTTTTCCCCCAGTGTAGGTCGCGGGCCCGGCTATCCCACAAGCAAAGGAAGCAGGGATATTTGGTGAAACCGGATTGCTGCCCTAATAGCATGGATAGAATTTTAAAGTCTCCACAAATCATCCACTTATGCTCATCATAACGAATCTTCTGAAGAATCAGGGCCAAATTCTCGTATTTTTCTTGGAGAATAACAGAGTGAGCAATAGGAACTGAAGCGAATGTGTTGCCATTATGAAGAAGAACACCTTTTATGCTGTCTTTTGACGAATCAATGAACAGCCGCCATTCAGCAGGATCATACTTGAGTTTAAACTTTTCCATCACTCTGTATATATCGTTGCAAAATACCAAATCTTCCTCTTTGCTGAAATACTTCAAAAATTGTGTCTCGCGGTTGTGGTACCAATAAAAAGTTGTTCCTGGTGACAATAGATTTTTCTGTTTAAGCCGAGAACCTAGCAGTTGGGCAGCATCTTTTGGGAGTCCTAAATCCCGGACTAAATCATTCAATTCAGCTTGAGAGAAAAGTTCAGGTTTCGGATCTGGTTCAGTTTCAAACTCGGAAGTACTGGACTCATCAGGAAAAGCCATCTGATGAGTCTCATCATGATCAGAACCGTCCACACAAATATGATCCAAAGATTTTGGTGGTTCAGGCACAGGTACTTCGTTGCTATGAGGCATAGGCCTAATTGCTGAGGGAAGGTTGGGGTAACTTATTACGTTCTTATTTTTTAAGTTGTATCCCTTCACAATGCAATAGCAAAAATAGCAGTCACTGCTGTGGTCTCTTTGTTCACGCCACATCATAGGTATTCCGAAATGAAATGCTTGTTTTTTACCGTTCATCCATAAGCGTAGATCTTCCTCACATGTCTTGCACACTTTGTGAGGAGCCCACGGTTTGTCTTGATCGCCTAACTTCAAACCGAAATAGGCGAAATATACTTTTTTAATAAATGCAGAAATGTTCCTCTGCCGCTTTTTCACGGTATATTCCCCACAAATAAAACAAAAACTGTCTGGAGAGTTGACGCAACCTCTGACTCTGTGAGCCGTCACAAATACACAGCACTGCAAACTACAACTGTAGTGAACCACTTCGGAATAAAGCTGGATTACGACTGAGCAAACAAAAGCTAATAATGAACTTGCAAGAAACTGAAATTTGACAGGAACGTTCATGTCGCAACCACCGTGTTTGAGCGAGCGAACGAGGCGAGGCGAACAGGAAAGAACATGCGCCAGCGCGAGTACTGGATTTAGCCCCCCGCCTCCCAATTGTCCTGTTAATGTATAAATGAATACAAAACACTCTAAAATATCATGAGGGAGTGTTTCTAGTTAGTTAACCATTACAACCTCTATTTTGGGCCAAGAAAATAAACTGCAGTCGGCTAAAAAGAAATTATGTGAACATTCCTTATATGGGTAAGAAATCTAATTTTGCAAGAAAACGTGACATGATGGAACATTTTGGCTATTTTTCCTGGATTCAGCACCCCAAAATCTATAGGAATCAGTTGCAAAACTGGAGGCAGTTTTTTGGTAGTGTACCTGTGTAATCAATAAAGAAATGACAAGCACTCTAAATATCCAGTATCACATTGCTCTTGGTAGAACCTCTATGAAGGTCCTAGACAAGATTCTCAAGGGCAAATCTATCTCTCCACTTGAGAGATGCATTTCTCTGTTTGACGTGTCCAAGCCTAGTTTTAGCCACAGATTGCTAACCGGGTAGCAGTGCAATATTGCTGCTACCCGATTATCAGTACTTCACACCGGTGCGCTCCCGACATGCCCCATTGCTAACCGGATAGCATCGAGGTGCATAGGGGACATAGATGGGCATATTCAATGGTGCTAATCATGTAGGTGCCATTGAATATTCCCATTTAAGGCATTTACACGGTTTACTGGGCTGTAAACTGAGTAAATGCCTGTCGAATATTGGGTCCATCATGTGAAGAGAAAGATCATTAGAGGAAGACATCATGCTTGGCAAGGTTGAAGGTGAGCACAAAAGAGAGAGGTCAGCAATGCAATGGATCTATACAGTAACAGCAGCTATGGATGCTACCCTATCAACAATTAGCTGCCTGACTGAAGACCGAACACAGTTTAGAACAACTGTTCACAAGGTCGCCATGAGTCTGCATCGGCTTGATGGCACTTAACAACAACATCCTTTACTTGATGGCGGTGCATTTGTGACTGCGGCCAGGTGGTCTTTCAGGATGGAGTTTCTCTTTCGAGATCGGTACTCTAGTAATCCAGCTTGTTCAGTCTGAACAGGTGTATGGATGTTCTAGGACCCATTGCAAAAGGTGAGAATCATAGCGCAGTTTACAATACCAACATGAAATCTGCTATAATTTTATGATGGTGTTCAAAACTGCACTGTGATTCTCGCTTTCTTTTTGTTCCTTGTTATGCAAGCGCCTTGCATCTCGCTAGTGTTTTACAGAAAATAATTCTGCATTTAATACCGTGCTGGTCCAGTATGCATTCTCAGGAGTAGGGATGTTTTATATTAGATTCACAGGTAACATAATTAAACTGCTACATTTATTGCTGTATATAAACCACATTGTAAAGGTTTATGTAAATTATGTAGCCTGGGAATATGTTGGTTTCTATTTTCTTGGGGCAGCATCCTGTGCCGTGTTTTAAATGAGGGGACCCCTGCTCCCTGATTAGAGCTTCGAGGTGTCCACCTCCATTCTGGGGGCCTTTCAGGGCTGGCTCAACCACTAGTCAAGACCAGGCAGTTGCCCAGGAAAGCAGCTTCCGAGGGGCAGCAATGAGGTGCAGCTGTCAAATTAAAACAATAGATCCCGACAGTCCCACCAACTCAATGAGCCAACAGCACATAGTTTTACCCGCAAGGAGAGTGGGCCCAAACCTACGTACAAAGCAAAGTTTAATATTTAAAAGTATGTTGTCCAATGTCTCCCATGGGCAGAAGAACTGCAGCAGAGTGCTGAAGTAAGAGGTGCTGCGGGAGTGAGGTTGGGTAGTGAACTGAGGGCAGGGGTGAGAGTGCATGGGGGAGGGACAAGGCTGGGAAGAGAACAAAGAGGTGGGGGACTGAAGGAAAGGGCTGCAGGGGGTGGATTGGAGATTGAAGAGATGAATGCATGGGAAGAAAAAGGGTAGAATGGATGTATACTAAAAGACACAACTCTTCACCCCCTCCAGAAGACCACAGAGGCACCCCACCTCCACACTACATACCCCACACCATACACATACATGCCCCACCCCTGCACTACAGACACAGATAGGCACCACACCACACCTAGGCACCCCACTCCAAAACCACACACCTACTGTCTGAAGACAGACACAAATACAGTAATGTGAAGGCACATTTTACAATGGGGCCTCCAGGTGCAATCTGAGACATCAAAGCTAGAACATCAGAAAAAGAAGCAGACGCGTGCAAGTTCAGGCACGATTTTAGAAACGTGGATGTGTCCGGTATGGACATCTATAGAGACGTCTACACAGAATAGAAGAGCATCTCAGAAGATGGCTGTCTAGTAGCATAATGCTTAGGGTAGTGGGCTAGGAGTAGGGTGGTCAGGGTTTAAGTCCCAGTGTGGGTGCTTGGGATCTAAAACTAGTCACTTAACTCTCCATCTTCTCTGGATGGTTCCTGGTGCCTCTTTTTGCCTGCAGCAGGTCTAAACGTGGATTTTCCTGAAACTGAACGTAGACATAAGTCCATTGTGCCTATGTGGATGCCCTGCACTGGAGATGTCTGTAAATGTCATTTATGGAATGGCTTTGGAGACGTCTCTGTGATTTCGATGTCCACATGCATGTATTCAGGCATCCTAAATCATGACTAAGACTTTTAAAATGACCCCAGTAGTGTATGATGGCAGATAAAGACCGGTATGGGCCATCTAGTCTGCCCAGTAAGGTGGCTAGAGTGGTTATACTTGCCGCTTTGTGCAGATCACTGCCCTCTGTTTGTTGAAGTACAAGTATAAAAGATATTTAAGTTTGTTTTGATTTCATCCTTTTGCTATATAGGGATTCACTATGTCTGTCCCGTGCCATTTTGAATTCTGTCACCGTGTTTGCCACCACCACTTCCATCGGGAGGGCATTCCAAGCACCATCCACCACCCTTTCAGTGAAAAAGTATTTCCTGACATTGCCTTTCAATTTACCCCCTTGCAGCTTCATGTTATGCCCTCTAGTTTTACAGCTTCCCCGTCTTTGGAAAAGGTTTGTTTGTTCATTAATACTCTAAGGGGTATGTTTACTAAACTGCGTTAGTGCAATTCGCGTTAGGAGCCGCGGTAGTGACAGAAACCCCAAATAAGGACATAGGCGGTACATCGTCACCACTAACCCGCGTTAAAAAAATTAACAAGCGGTACCGGGCACCGTGGCGCGTTACTGCGCGTTAAACGTAAGAAGACGTACAGACACAAAGCACTGAAACAGAGCTGTAGCACAATGGTTACGGTACTGACCGCTGTTACAGGCAGCATGGGTTCGAGTCCCCAGTGTGCCTAACGCAGAAGGCTGTCCCAGGCATCACCCTGTACATTACAGAGGGAAAGAGGAGGCATGTTTTTCGTTACGTTGAGTATTGGTGTCAGAAAAACACCCTCGGAGTGTGCCTAGCCACGTACGTTGGTGCGTGCGAGGTTGCGTGCATTGGTACGTGCGTAGCCCCGTGCGTAGCTGCGCGCGTACAATCGTGCGTGGGTACGTGTGTTTTTACGTGCGTGGGTACGTGTGTTTTTACGTGCGTGGGTACGTGTGTTTTTACCAGTGTGGGCATCTTATATTACAGACTCTGTAGGGTGTCTTGCACCTATGCATTATGCTAACAGATGTATGTGTGATGGCCTATGGTTTATCAGAGCCTGTGAGCAGGTGCTGGGGTTTCACAGGGTTGGATTGTGCCAGTCACAACCATGATGCACTGCACATGCAAATCAGCTGTCCACAGATACACACCATGGGGAATGCACCCCCACAGCACCTCGGCCTGGTAGGGGGAACTGACCATGTGCACCCCCACAGCACCTCGGCCTGATAGGGGGTACCGACCGTGTGTTGTACTGGCACAGAGTAGCTACACACCGTCACATTGTGCGGGTACTGTGCTCACCCTGAGGGTGCAGTGAGGCGCCCAGCACTAGGTCCACAGCACCGTTCATGGCTGAAAGAGGCCATGGCGCAGGTCCAAAGCAGTGTTACTGTGTGAGATAGGTAGTTTCTGCAGGAACACCTTGGACATCTCTGTCTGTTTCAGTCAGGTGTAGCCCCCATGCACCACCACCACCACCCCCCCCTCCCCCAGGGCTGAGGGTGGCAAACAGGGTCTCCTATCAAAAGATCCACGGTCTACCTCCCTGCAAAGGTGGCAGTAGAGGGGAACAGTAACCCCACAGGGCAGTCAATGCAGCTCTGTACACAGCCATAACACAATAGCAGACAGACAGGCCTGGATATGCTATGCTGCACCCCACCACTATCTGATATTCCCCTGGTGCAAGCCATCAGCCACTGCACCCTGCAAGCCACTCCATCACAACACCTACCAGCTGCAAACAGTCTGCTAGTGCCCAGTGGAGATGCCTGCACCCAGAACTGGGATGTCAGCATACACAGCAAGCAGATACATCAGTGACTGTGCCCCAAAAGGAAACCCATATTTATCACATGAGAGAAATACTAGATAGCACTATGGGAGTGCCTAGCCATGCTGTGGTCACTGCACAGTCAGGGTGAGAGTGATCTCTCAGCAGGATATACTGAGGTCACCCTGTCTGTGTAGGTGGTGGCCGGGCACTACAATGTGCCTGTCACTGGCCTATGCCCTGTGCAGATGCACCCTGGCCAGGCCACCCTGTCCGGCCTATACCCATGGTACCTTGCTCCTCATTATGCACATTGGCAGCCCAATATTGGCAACATTGCTGGCAGTGTGGGCTGTGGAAGGTGTTTGCAGCCACCACACACTGGATAGACAGACAGCCACCCCCACACCTATGCCAGCATTGTGCTACTATAGAGATGGTCAGCAGCCATACCCACCACACCAGTCATGGGCATAGTACAGGCATGGATATGGTACACACGACTGTTGGGGGGTCACTCCCCAGGGTGGTGAACACTGTCAGAGACCAGACCTGCAGCACACACCGCAGACATCAGAATGATTGTTATGGTGGAGCTCATTGAGCAAAATGTGCTTAACGTAGGAATTGATATCTGCCAGTTATCAGAGGAAACGTTTGATAGCTGTGTACCATATACCCAGGTGTAGGGTGGCATTGCTAAGGTATGCAACTGCTAGTATTGGGAAATACAGGAAGGGCCCAATGTCTTGCCTCTCCAGGTGGCATTGGCCAATGGGGCCTGTGGGTGGGTGTGTGGCCCTGTTGGCTGCTGCTTTACGGCAGAGTTCCCCAACTCCAGTCCTGGTGTTCCAAACACTGTTTGGGTTTTCATGCTGTCCCTCATAAATATGCATGAGTTACATCTGCATACCATGGGGGTGGTGCATAGCTATGCAGCACAGGCATCTTTATTAGAGGCAGCATGAAACCGGAATGGTGTGGGGCCCTCCAGGACTGCATTTGCGGGACTCTGCTTTAGGTAATGTGCCTGTTTCTGGTGTCTGTGTTTGGTGTGGTAAATATAGGCTGGCTGTGTCTGTTGCACCACACTGTGGCCACAGAGACAGTGCAGTCCCTGGAGATAGGAAACCTGGCCTGACGAGTCAGAAACCCTGCTCTGCAACAGGTTTACTGTGGCCTCATTTACCTTGTATGCAGACAAAGGTGCACATAAACCTCAGAAAAGACCTCAGAAAAGGGGCACACACCCATAACCAAGCTGGGCAACAATGATATCATTGGGAAACATTACACAACACTCCCAGGACAGCTCCATTACAGTGAAATGATCTTTGAAAGGGTCTGCGGAGCGTAGACCCTTCCACACATCATTTCTTTTTATTTTGGTGCTTTCCAGGGAGTGTTGTTCCTTGTTGCCCATTGCTATCACTGTTGCCCAGCTGAATTATGCTTTTTAAAATGTTTCTTGTGGTCATTTTTAACGTTTTATGTGCAATTTTGTTCTGTGCACATGTATCACACTGCTCACGTTTTGTAGGTTTCCCCGGTTTTTCTGTACATTGCTGACGGAAATGGTTTCTCTTCCCTTTAAATGCCTTTAACGACAGATTTTCATTCGCGTTGGAATTGAGCTCAGGAATTCAGTGCGTTAGTGTGAGGGGAGCCTCTCCCCGCCCACTCTCCGCCCATTGACCCCTTCTCTCCGCCCACTCTCCACCTTCTGCGCTGTTTTAACGCGCCGCGGGACTTTACGATCGTTAACTATGCTTAACGCGCGTAGTATTACGTTAACGGTCGTTAGCGCATCGGTACGCGCGTTATACGGCACTTACGGTCGTTAACGTCGTATAACGCGTGTTAGTCACGTTTACCGCACTTTAGTAAACATCCCCCTAAGTATTTAAAGGTCTGAATCGTATCTCCCCTGTCCCTCCTCTCCTCCAGAGTGTACATATTTAAGTCTTCAAGTCTCTTCTCATACGTCTTCTGGCACAGGCTCCAAATCATTTTGGTCACCTTCCTCTGAATCTTTGAAGTGTTTTTGCATCCTTTGTGAGATATGGTCTCCAAAACTGAACACAATACTCCAAGTGAGGCCTCACCAATGACTTGTACAGGGGCGTTAATACCTCCCTCCTTTCTGCTGGTAATTCCTCTTTATAAAGTTTCTTATACAACCCCTACTACTATAATGAGATACACTTTATAATCTGTCTTTGACCTCTTCCTCCACACCCCCCCCCCTCCCAAGACATGTAGGATTTTGCAAATGAAGGAAGAGGAAATATGTCACTTTGTCACACTGTGTTTCAAATGCACACACTGTCCCCGACAGTTATTTATTTATTTGACAGATTTTATATACCGCTTATCTTCAGTCAAAGTGGTTTACATATAACATAATTGACACAATTCCAGCAAATTTATTTTATACAGAAAATAGGGACAGGGTAGGTACAATTTGGATTAACGGAGTAAACAAAACAGTGCAACTGCATTCAGCAGGGTTATGTGTTTACAGTGAATGCAGTATGTATAACTTGTATTTAACATGGGGTGAGGATTAGAGAAAGTTTGCTGGTGGAAGGCAGGTGAGGGGAGTGTGGAACTCCGTGTTAGCGTCCAGTCCATAGTGTTCGGTAAAGTGGTGCGTTCTAAGCCTTTTCCTTAGGGCTTGTATTGTTTGGGCTGATCGAATGGGTTCTGGGAGTTTGTTCCATAATGAAGGAGCGAGGAGGGAGAAGGTTCTGTTGCTGGTTTGTTCTTTGGACGTTATTCTGAAAGGTAGGTGAGGAGGTTCTGGTTGATTGTCCTTCTTGCCTTGACATGAACGCAGCCTGACACTCCCCTTGACACAGCCCTACACATAGCCCTAAACAGGACCCACGATACACACATGTAGTCTCACACAAACCTGCACGCACGTAGTATCTAGCTCCCAACAGCCCCCATGTTACATGCAAGCACACACACATGTGCATGTAACCCCCGGCAGTTCCCATGACACACAGAATGATGCACACATGCACCCTCTGACGCTTCCTCTGACACACAAATGAACCCCCCCCCCACACCCCCTCACCGAATGTCTGATTCTGTGAATGGGGGAAACACACCATTGTCACACTGCAGGTGTGCATTCTTGAACTTTATTCAGGATTGTTGTGGGAGGGTTGGTTTTGGGATGATCGTGATGGCTGAATTTAGTTATCAAAATCTTGGGGAGGGGAAGAGCATAAGCTTGGGATTTTGTCTGTCCTTGCAGCAGACCTAGTGCCTGGGGTAGGGGTGTCAGCTCATGTCTCACCTCAGGCAATGGGTTGCCTTGAGCCGCCCCTAATTCCCTCCCAATTGTCTTTCCTGCTCGCTGCCTTGTGGTCCCTGCATCACTGCATCTGGTGGCCTTTTGATCTCACCATTATTTCTTTACTCTGTAGAAGACGAAGGACAGTGCCTTGTAAAATTTCCATAAGGAGTTAGATTTATGGAAGATTTTTATAATCAACATGAAATGGAAGAAATCCCAGAGTGCATTTGAATCATTTGACAGCTGGTTCCTGCACCACCAGGATAGTCCTGCCCTTCTGCTCTTTTATGCTGTGCCAGGACCGACTCTCAGACCCTCCTAGGTCACTTTGTCTAGGGCGTTCAGAGTACATAATGAGACAAACACCGGAACACGGACAGTAATTGAATTTTGTTGTGGCCATGTTGTTGTCTTCCAGCGCTTGCTGATTACCGTCTCAGGAAATTACTCTTTTCCTTTCACGTCAGAACACAACATCCCCCCCACCCCGAGCTCTGAGCTCTGTATTCTGTTCTGCCATAGCCACTGACAGCTGTTGAGACTGGACCATGGATTCTCACATGAAGGAACAGATCTGAAGTCTGTGTGGGCTTCTTGTACCAGGCCAGATGCAAATAAACAGGGCTTTTTTTGAGGGGGGTACCCGGTGGTACTAAGTGCCAGCACCTTTTTCATTGCTTGATAAAACTGACCCATGGCCTCGGGTATTAATAAACGAGCTCTGCCTATGAGGACTGGCACCTTTTTGCTAGGAAAACTGCAGTGCAAATAAATATCAGCAATGTGTTGTCCTGAAAATAATGCAATATAATCTGCAGCACACATCTTGTTCCAATGCTGATATTTGGGCATCCCTGCAGGAAACATAGGAACATAATACTTGATGGAACATTAAGACCAGTGCACCCATTTAGTCTCCTCAGTTATCCTTTCTGCTCTACAGGGGGTTATTGCAGCTGTAGAAAGGCTTTGGGGGGGGGTTGTAATTTTCGCTTTATTGAGCGGAAGATAAGAGAAATGAATAGCACGTAATGTGGTTAGCAGAGTTACTAACCGTGCTTATTGTGGTGAACAGGATATCCGCGGCTCCCACTGCTGTGCGCTCTGATGTTAGCTGGTTAGCTTCAGGGCATTACGAGGATGGCACCCGGGGATAACCGAGAAGCAGCAATATTGAGCCATTGTCCTGTAATCCCTCAACGGCGAACTTTAGGCGCAGAAAAATCTGTCCTAACCTTTGCTGCTGAAGCTAACTGTGCAGCGGCTCAATATTGCCACTGCCAGATTAGCTTTTGGGTTTTGCAGCCGACCTGGATATGACCCCGGCATTGAATATCGAGGTCTAAGGTTTGGCGGCTAGCCACTGTAGGAGAGCTAGTCACCGCCATCACTGACTATTGGGCCCTGTGCGTCTAACAGCGGATTATAACTAAAAATAAAAACGAAGAGCATTTCCTAACAGTCAGAATTCAATCAATCAAATAGAATTGCTCAACACGTGCCATAAGGCCGAATCAAAGACAAAGAGGAACTAGAAGAGTCTAACAAGAAAAAGAACTCAACAACTGCATGCTGACCCTTCTACTCCACACCCAACAGGAGACGGGGAAATGTCCTTAGCTCTTGGCAAATAATATTTTCTATTATGAAGACTAAAGCGCACCTTACATATGGCCACTAGGTGTCACCACTGGGCAATGGCCGAGACATCCTCCCTCCAGGATGTGGCCTGGAATCAAACTACCAAGACCAACTACAGAAAAGTGGCTTCTTTTTGCATTGTTTTGTCCTGTCACACTCCCCCTATATTTCTTGCTAAGTGATGTTCATGCGTCACTTCTGTATGTGCCCATCACCTTATTCTCAGATTGGCGACTTGACACTATTTCCCGCTAGATTCTAGAAGACAATACGATCAAAGGCATACTGTCTGTGTACATTGGATAGATTGTGTGGTAAGCCTCAAGTAAGTGCCGTGAGATTGTTTTCACAGCCAAATAGAAACATTATTCTTCTGAGAAAGGTTAATAAAACCCCTGTGCTTTTAATATCCTGAGCTAATATTTTCAAACCCCTATGCTTGCTTTGTAATAATGTGCAACAGGCAGAAAGGGCTGCCGGACTGAGCTGCGCAGCTTCTCACTTGACAGGTGTCCAGAGACCATGAGCCTGTTGGACTTTTAAAGATCCCTTTTTGATGAGAGCGGGGATTTCCAGGGGCTGTGGTAGAACTCCTCTCCTCTGTGCTACATTTGCTGGTATCCAGTCACAAGGCATAGATAGGGTTGCCAACTGGCCGGTTTTTCCATGGCCAGGCCGGCTGCCGGCGCAGAGGCAAAACCGGCCCTTGAAAAGCCGTTTTTTTTGCTCTGGCCGCAAGATCGGGAGCGGCCAGAGCAAAAAACCCGGCTTTTCTCCCAACCCGGAGGGCTTCAGAGGGAGCCGGGGAAGCCCGCGCGAGGCCCCGGCTCCCTCTGAACAGCTGCCAGCGTGAAGAGCCTTTACCTTCACGCTGGCAGCTGTTCCTGTGAAGCCGCGATTGGTGGGAAAGGTTAAAGGCTCTTCACGCTGGTGGCTGTTCAGAGGGAGCCGGGGCCTCGCGCGGGCTTCCCTGGCTCCCTCTAAAGCCTCAGACAGCCGCGGTTTTGGGGGGGGAGGCCAAGGACTGCCTGGGCTGTGATGGGGGGAGGGGGCCTGGACTGGAAAAGGGCTATGAGGGGGGAATTTGACTGGAAATGGGTTGTGATGGGGGGGGACCTGGACCGGAAAAGGGCTATGGGGGGGGGGGGACTAGGCCTGTGAAGTAATGTGCAGTGATGGGAGGGGACATGGAAGGTCAAAGGGCGATGGGGGGGGGCCTGGACTGGAAATGGGTTTTGATGGGGAGGGGGACCTGGACTGGAAAAGGGCTATGGGGGGGGGGAACTTGGACTGGAAGAGGGCTATGGGGGGGGGAACTTGGACTGGAAATGGGCTATGGCGGAGGGAGGGGGAACTTGGACTGGAAATAGGCTGTGATTAGGGGGACTTGGACTGGAAATGGGTTGTGAAGTGGGGGGGGACCTGGACTGGAAAAGGGCTATGGGGGGGGGGGCATTGGACTGGAAAGAAATGGAATGTGATGGGGAGGGAGACCTGGACTGTAAAAGGGCTATGTGGGGGGGGGGGAGACATGGACTTGAAATGGGGTTTGATGGGGAGGGGGACCTGGACTGGAAAAGGGCTATGGGGGGGGGGACATGGACTGGAAATGGGTTGTGATGGGGAGGGGGACCTGGACTGGAAAAGGGCTATGGGGGGGGGGGAACTTGGACTGGAAATGGGCTATGGTGGAGGGAGGGGGAACTTGGACTGGAAATAGGCTGTGATTAGGGGGGGCTAGGACTGCAAATGGACTGTGATGGGGGGGGGGGGTAGGACTGCAAATGGGCTGTGATGGTGCGGGGGGACTCCGACTGCAAATGGGATGTGATGGGGGGGGGCCTAGGACTGGAAATAGGCTGTGATGGGGGAATTGGACTGGAAATGGGCTGTGATTTGGGGGGGGGGGCTAGGACTGGTAATGGTCTGTGATGTGAGGGCTAGCACTGGAAATGGGCTGATGAAGAGCTGGAATAGGACTGGAAATGGGCTGATGTGGGGCATAGGAGAATGGGATTAGAAGGGAGTGGATGCTGGGTGGGTCTAGAACTATAAGGGAACTGATTTTGGGGGAGGACTAGAATAGATGGGGAATGAGTGGAGAGGGGAAAAATATTTTGTGTGGAAGAAAAGTCTATGATGGGCTGGGTATTGGGAGAGTGAGGGGCTTGAGAATGGAAGGGTGAAATTTAAATGGATGATAAAGGAATAAGGAAAGAATTAGGGGAAAGAGCAAAAGGGAAACAATCAGTATGTTAAAGCAGAAATAGAGAGAGAATGGAAAACATCTAAAAGAGAAGAAAGGACAAATGGATAGCTCGCAGAAGACACGAAGAAACCAGAAGAAAGTGACTGGAGCAATTGCAACTGAAAAATAAAACGCCCAAACAGAAGGTAGAAAAATACTTTTTATTTTGAATTTATTAACTGGAATATGTCTGGTCTGGGAAGTGTGTATTGATAACATCTTTGCGTTTTTGTTTAGTGCAAGAGGAAATTACTTTATAGTTTTATTTCTCCAGTGTTGTACATTTCATGTTTGGATTTTGGGGTTCCCAGTTTAATTATTATCTGACCAAGGAAGTTAGCCTACACGTATCCTCGGTAATTTTTGTGGGTGGGGCTGGGGGCAGGGCAGGGGTGGGACTAGGGGCGGAGAATGGGTGGAGCATGGCGAGCCACAGGTGTCGGGTTTTTCTCGGTGAAGAAGTTGGTAACCCTAGGCATAGACCTTACTGAACAAAGGTCTCAAGGGTCTCCATGCATCCCAGACGTTTTGGGCCTCCAGAGAGAGAAAAGCATTCCTCAGAAACTGCTGCCCTAGGGGACTGCCTAGTTTGCCTAGCGGTTGGGCAGGCCCTGTGTCACAGTCATGCAAGATTGCCAGATTGGGGCTGGAGGTCACAACTGGGTGAGATTTTCAGAGGGGCAATTAGGAGGATCATTGAGAAAGAGAGCAGAACCTGGGAAGAAGGGGGCATGGGAGAGGCCAGTGACCAGCAGGGGTGGGATTGTGGTTTATCTATGTACATCTGCACACATAAACGTACTTTCCCCTGCACAAGTTCCATTCTTTGTCAGATCGTAACAAAATAAGGCTAGCTGCACAGTTTGTGTGGGTTAAAAGTGCCTACCCAGTTGGCATGCTGAACAAGTTTTTGAAAATTTGAGGGGGTGATGTGTGGATGCACAGTGGCCAGGCTGTTAGAGTATTTTCAACTGGTTCATTCTGATGAGCCTGGATCCGTTTCTCATGTCTCCTCTCAAGATCCCGCTACTGCTCCAGATTACTTGAGAACTGACTGTCTTACAGGAACTTCTCCTGGTCTTTTCCTTCCCCTTCCAAGAGATTCAATAGATGGCGCAAGAGTAATGTGGGTTGTCAGACGGCTGCCTAGGGTGAGAACTTACACAATCTTGACGATGCATATATTAATATGATTCTTGCAAGGTATTGTGGGTATTGTAGTTCATTCACTCCCAAACACAGCTGATGACAATAATTTGAGTTGTGAAACCAAGTGGTAAGATCAATAAAATACTTTTTATTGATGGGGTTTAATTTACCCAGCACATGTATGCTTGATAGCACTATAAATGAGGTTACTTGCTTGCAGTGTTTAAAATGGATAACAAAAAGTCACAAAGTAAACCAGAAAACAACCTTCAGCTTGTCAGGCAATTAGCTAATGTTTTCTTAGCAAGTAATTACCAAATACAAAGGCACAAAGTAAAGAATAAACTTTGCTGGTTAGGTTAACTTCTGCTTATTTTCCACGCCGATCTCAGCAGTGATTCTCCCTTGCTCACACACACAATCAGGTGCAGCCCTAATTACTATCAATGGACCAGCTGAAAGCCTTTAGCTGGCTGGCTGCTACTGTGTGAACCCAAATCCTGCTTTAAGAGCTGTTTGCAGTGGAAATAAAGAACAAAGTTAGGTTTCTTTGTGATGGCTGATGTGTTTGCTCATAGAAAACTAGCAATAGCATTTAGATAGAGAACAGTCCATATAAATAGTTTCATTTGCTGTATCTCCCTCTTCATCAACAATCATAGGGTCAATATCATACATTGGCACAGATGAGTCTTTCATTAAGGCACTATCATGAGAATGCTTATTCCCTTGCTGCCATTCTCTATTATAGATAGGGTCTGGATCAGTGTTCATACCTGAGCCTCTCCTGCCATCATAATTCCTCTCTGTAAAGCCTGGCCAATATGTAATCCAATTCTGATGTCCAGCCTTCCAATCTTGATCCCTGGACACTGGATCTCCTCTCACATACCTTCTGGCCTTGGTCTGAAAGTCCCTTCCACATGCAGTCTTCTCTCTTCCAGGTAGCCACTGGTGATTCCTATCTCTGCCAATCCATTCCTCTGGCTGAATCCAGTCCAATGGACTCTGCTGGCATTTGGAATACCTCCCAGTATGGGTACTGCCTTGGAATCTCCCAGACCTTCCAATGGCCTTTCTTCTCTTCCTTCCAGAGAGTTTCCTTCTCTCTCTATCTGCTTGGCTTGGCTTCTGTTTCTCCAGGTGATACTGGTGCTTGTAGCCATTGCTGAAGCTCTCCCTCAAGCTCTTTCTGTGGCTTTTGCTGAAGCTGTTCTTGAAGTTCTCCCTGAAGCTGGGCTGGAGCTTGTAGTAACTGTTATCTGAAGAATAAGCTCTATTCTTATTCTGTCCTAATGTGTGCTGCTCCCTAACACAGCGCAGCTGTGTTGAATCAGGCCCTGCCCTTTGAGATGAGTGCTTAGGGATTACCTCATAGCTCTCTTGATTGCACACACATTCTCTCACTTCAGCCCCTCTCATGGCTGCTGGAAACCTGGTGCATTCTGGGACTGGTAGTCTTCCATGTGAAAACTCTGTTTTCTTGCTTCTACCAGAACTGACAGGTTGCTTGTTCAGAGTCACATCATCTTTTCTATAGCTCCTACCTGAGCTATGATAAGCTTCCTTATCACAGGGTATAAAGATAGTTCTTACAAAAGGCTGTGTGTGGGAGGGGTGGGGGAGTGGACTCAAATCTCTAACCTTTTCTTGCCTGGTGTAGAAAAGGACATAAAGTCTAAAGAAGAGCGAGAGCTGGTGTAGCAGATCAGGGCATTTTAGAAGTGATGGAAGTAATTGGGAAAATATTGGATTCAATTTATTAGCCTTTCTCAAAGTCCTCCATCCGTGCTGCTGGCTTTGACATTAGTATGATCTAGAATATTCTGATACAAGTTAAATGTGACTTAGCTTTTCTGAACAGTCTTTCAGATAATACGGGCCTCTTTATATCTATAATATTAGTTTATATTCTGTCTTCACTGCATGCAATAACATCGTATACAGATAAACAGAGAGCTAAGCCTGAATTCAGCTTGGTATGCAAAACTCGGTTCTTAATTTCCACAGTTTTATTGAACAAATAACAGGAAATGGAAAATATCCAACTTACTGAGCAGTGAAATGGCATCAAGAACAACACACAACAACTCAGGTTGTCAGGGACAGTTAGGAGTCCTCAGAGGACGTCTGCTGAACTGCAGAACTGCCTTTGTTAACTTGTTGGGTAAGAAGCAAAGTCTTTAAAAGGCTCTGGAGAAGCAGACAGGCGAGACAGAGTTGTAGGACTTTCAGAATCCTGGCCCATAAAATGCAGAATCTGATTCACAAGAGAATCAAAATACAGGTTTCAATATGCAAGTGTTCCTTGCAGCCTGCAGGTGGCAGTATAACAAAAACAAGCAAGCAGAATGTTGCCTAGAGAAAGCAGCTCCGTGTGTGTGTGTGTGTCTGTGGTTAAGTCAATGCTGACTCCTGGCGACCCAGTATGATATTAAATTAGCTGTGACAAGGCAGTTGAATCTTGTGTGCCTTATTCCTGCTTCATCTGTACCAGCCAACATGCGCTGCTTTGGAAGTCTCACCTCAGTTGCTCGCTGGGGACTGTGAGGCTCGTGGGGGGCGAGGGGAGGTAGAGGCTTGCTTAGGTTTAGTGTTTCCTGTAAGGACATGCGTGCATAGGAAGGGATTTCAGTAAGTTATCATCAGATGCTTTCTTTGATATTACAGAATTTAGTCTATTTATTTCCTATCGTGCTCTTTCTGCAGAGTACAATATCTCCGCTTTGCTCTTTATTCTGTGTCCTCCTGACCTCTTCAAATATGTGACACTTCTAACAAAATGCAGTTCACTTTTCTATTAAATCATGGAAACAGCAAGACAAAAGTGATATTTTCAGTTTATGTATTTATGCTACTTATGAACTAATCATTATCGGTGGTATAGCAATGATAGTTCAGTACTTTACACCGCGAGGGCTTGTTTCTTGCCAGGATGAGAGCTGAACCCTCATTCCTCGCACTGGACAGTCTTGTCAGTAACCTTCTCTTCCACGAGGCTTAAATGTTTCTCTCTCTGGTACCTCACAAATTGCCTGTAACCTTACATTGCTCCAATTCTGGTTGAGTTCCTCCACTTTTCTGTGCACCACTCCCATGCTATTGATAGCGTGACCTGATGTCAAATCCACTTCTTCCTAGCAGTGCCAGCGATTCTCCAATCCACCACCCCTTCTACCATCATGTAACTGTGTGAAATATGAGCTCACTCCCCTACATGAAAATTGGAATCCGTGTCGTAGAACCTGTGGGCTGGCCAAGGTCTTGGCTAGTAGTAGCGGCAATCAATTCCTCATTGCTTGGAGTCTTCCTAGGCCACTCTTCTTGAAAGCAAGGTCTTGGTTGTCATAAATTCTGTTTCTTGATGCAGTCATTTGGCAGCAGGTAAGGTGAAGACATGGGGGGATAGAGGACACTCATCACCCTGATGAGTCAGCAAAGATGTTCATTCTTGATTGGACTCGCCTGATTATTAAATGGAGTCTGTATTGACAGTATCTTGAGAAGGGTCATGTTCTACTTCCCTTATCGTTGTCATTGATAGATTCCTAAACAGAGTTTAATGCTTGAAAGATTTCTCTAGAAGACTTTGGAGTTTACTGGATACATTTTTGAAGTTTAAATCCCTCTCTTTCCCCTCCTGCAGAGTGGCTAAGTCTTGTCCAGGCAAATCATTGTGTGCTCAGAATTTACTGACAAGAAGCAGGGGCTGGAGGAGTTCCCAGTTGGTGCTGATATTCAGTGCTGGTCGGATAAAGTTAGTTGTGTACGTCTGATTGGTGAAAAGAATTCACTGACGTTATCTGGCTAATTTACCTGCTGACGGGCTCACTGAATATTGGGCTCTGTGTTTTCATGGCTCAAAGCACACTTACCAGTGACGCTTCCTTTCCAGTTTCTTTAGGTTTCTCTCGTTTGATTTCTAGGTTAATTCTGGTCAGCCAAGACGAGAGACTTAGGGGCCCTTTTACTAAAGTGCATGTGCACCTAATACACATTTTGAGTAAAATAACACACACGGCAAGTGGAAAAGTAACACACTAATGGTAAGAGGAGCGGCCAGCATGTTCCTGGTACTCCCTGCACTGCTACCCTACCACGTGATAGTGGTATTCACAATTTATTTATTTAGACAGATTTGTTTGCCACCTTTTCCTTCAATCAAGGTGGTCACGTCACATCACAATTGGAGGGTTACATTTAACATTAAGATACGTGTAAACATTTAGACAGTACAATTACTTAACAGTATTTAGACAGTACAACTGAGGTAACATTTAACATGAAGGTATTTTAGTAACGTGATATGATAGATTTGTGTGTGAGGGTAGGATGGGTGTGTGTTTAGTTGGTGGAGGTAGTAGTGTTATTGTCTGGGTAGGGGATGTTGCCTAAATGCTCATAGGTTTCTAAAAAT
Organism: Ichthyophis bannanicus; assembly: GCA_033557465.1. Taxonomy (NCBI): domain Eukaryota; kingdom Metazoa; phylum Chordata; class Amphibia; order Gymnophiona; family Ichthyophiidae; genus Ichthyophis; species Ichthyophis bannanicus. The sequence goes on from CM066036.1 coordinate 810,103,941, forward strand.
AATAATGTTTTGAGGTCTTTGCGGAAGTCTGTGAGGTCATCTAACGCCCTCAGGCTTATCATGGAGTTTAGGAAAAGACTTAAAACACACCTATTTACAATGCACTATGGTTCCTTGACGAATTCACCTCTCACCTCTCAGCTAGATAAAGGATAACCCTACTCCAGCTAACATATTCTTCCAGGAAAAGAATGAAGTACTGAAGTCCTAAACCAATGTATTGAAAACAATTGAATAACAAATAACCCTGTATATAGTTTAATTCTGTTCCTTTGTACATAGTTTACTATTGTTAATTGCACAGGTACACTAAAAAAAAATTTTTTTAAACTGCCTCTAAGGTTTCGATTGATTTTTACGTTTTTTGGTGCGCTGAATCCAAATCTGGTAACCAATTTGCTCCATCACGTACAGATTTTTTGCTACATTGGGTTAGCAGTTTGAGGTGAACGTTTCAGATTGAGTGTGATCGAGATAAAAGTTTCTTGGATGAATTCTTTATACTAATTGTTTAGTAGTTATTCAAATAAGAATAAAGAAAATTGTAACAAGGCAGCACATAAGAATAGAGTAATGTCAACAAAACACACTGTGATGGTAGCAAAATTGTCTGCACTTAAAACAGCCACATACATGTGCACAAACATTGAGCATATAAGAGCGAGGTTAGACACAAAGCAAAGCAAAGAAATGTGCAAAAAATGTTGTACAGGTATGTATGTAAGAATAGAAAACGCAAACCGCACCATTGCAATACATGAAGACAAACACCCGATGGTGTGAAAATAAAATTCTAGTAAATGAGATCCGACACTGTGGTAATAACTAGCAAATTTTTATTTCAAAGTTTAGTAAAAACACGATATTTGTCAACACAGTTTAGATTTTAAAGTCATTCTTGGGTCAATCAATCTCCTGGTGGGCCCATTTCTTCTTCCCCCGAATGCTTCTCTTGGTGCGCTGCTTGGCGTATTTTTCATCTGGGGTTTCCCGCAGCAGCAACCAGCAGAAATCAGCCATCATAGTGGTGTTCCATCTTCCTTGGTACCTTCTCTCTGCGTCCTTGATGTCCTGGTGAAACCTTTCATCTTGTTCTTCACTGTACGCCCCCAAGTTTTCGGGAAAGTAGTTCACATGGGAGTGCAAGAAATGGACTTTCAGGCTCATGTTACAGCCTTGTTCTTTGACGGCATTGAGCATCCTGGCAACAATATCCTTATAGTTCTCATCCCGCCTGTTCCCCAAGAATTTGAGAACAACATCCTTGAAGGAATCCCAGGCTTCTTTTTCCTTCTCAGACATCGTTTCAGCGAATGCTCCATCTGAAATGAGTTTCCTTATATCAGGGCCAACAAACACTCCTTCCTTTAGCTTTGCTTCAGAAAGTCGGGGGAACTTTGAGCAAAGGTACCGAAAGCACTCACCATCTTTTGGAAGGGACTTGATGAATTGCTTAATGAGACCCAACTTAATGTGGAGAGGTGGTAATAGAATTTTATCACGAGGTACCAAGCTCTCATGAAGAACATTTTTCTCACCGGGTCTCAAATACTCCCGAATTGGCCAGTCTTTTTTCCCCCAGTGTAGGTCGCGGGCCCGGCTATCTCACAAGCAAAGGAAGCAGGGATATTTGGTGTGAAAACCGGATTGCTGCCCTAATAGCATGGATAGAATTTTAAAGTCTCCACAAATCATCCACTTATGCTCATCATAACAAATCTTCTGAAGAATCAGGGCCAAATTCTCGTATTTTTCTTGGAGAATAACAGAGTGAGCAATAGGAACTGAAGCGAATGTGTTGCCATTATGAAGAAGAACACCTTTTATGCTGTCTTTTGACGAATCAATGAACAGCCGCCATTCAGCAGGATCATACTTGAGTTTAAACTTTTCCATCACTCCGTATATATCGTTGCAAAATACCAAATCTTCCTCTTTGCTGAAATACTTCAAAAATTGTGTCTCGCGGTTGCGGTACCAATAAAAAGTTGTTCCTGGTGACAATAGATTTTTCTGTTTAAGCCGAGAACCTAGCAGTTGGGCAGCATCTTTTGGGAGTCCTAAATCCCGGACTAAATCATTCAATTCAGCTTGAGAGAAAAGTTCAGGTTTCGGATCTGGTTCAGTTTCAAACTCGGAAGTACTGGACTCATCGGGAAAAGCCATCTGATGAGTCTCATCATGATCAGAACCGTCCACACAAATATGATCCAAAGATTTTGGTGGTTCAGGCACAGGTACTTCGTTGCTATGAGGCATAGGCCTAATTGCTGAGGGAAGGTTGGGGTAACTTATTACGTTCTTATTTTTTAAGTTGTATCCCTTCACAATGCAAGAGCAAAAATAGCAGTCACTGCTGTGGTCTCTTTGTTCACGCCACATCATAGGTATTGCGAAACGAAATGCTTGTTTTTTACCTTTCATCCATAAGCGTAGATCTTCCTCACATGTCTTGCACACTTTGTGAGGAGCCCACGGTTTGTCTTGATCGCCTAACTTCAAACCGAAATAGGCGAAATATACTTTTTTAATAAATGCAGAAATGTTCCTCTGCCGCTTTTTCACGGTATATTCCCCACAAATAAAACAAAAACTGTCCGGAGAGTTGACGCAACCTCTGGCTCTGTGAGCCATCACAAATACACAGCACTGCAAACTACAACTGTAGTGAACCACTTCGGAATAAAGCTGGATTACGACTGAGCAAACAAAAGGTAATAATGAACTTGCAAGAAACTGAAATTTGACAGGAACGTTCATGTCGCAACCACCGTGTTTGAGCGAGCGAACGAGGCGAGGCGAACAGGAAAGAACATGCACCAGCGCGAGTACTGGATTTAGCCCCCCGCCTCCCAATTGTCCTGTTAATGTATAAAATGAATACAAAACACTCTAAAATATCATGAGGGAGTGTTTCTAGTTAGTTAACCATTACAACCTCTATTTTGGGCCAAGAAAATAAACTGCAGTCGGCTAAAAAGAAATTATGTGAACATTCCTTATATGGGTAAGAAATCTAATTTTGCAAAAAAACGTGACGTGATGGAACATTTTGGCTATTTTTCCTGGATTCAGCACCCCAAAATCTATAGGAATCAGTTGCAAAACTGGAGGCAGTTTTTTGGTAGTGTACCTGTGTGTTGATTGTAAGCTCCAATTTGTTATATGTAAAAACAGCTCTCCCTGTTTACTGTTGTTCCATGTAAACCGCATCTGATCAATGGAAGGAGCGGTATATAAAAAAATCTGTTAATTAAATTAAATTAAATTGTTGGGAGGGAGTTCCATAGTGTGGATGCCAGCAATGATGGTGCTCTTTTTGAGGTTGTTTGTTTGGATTTTTTAATAGCCTGCAGGTGTGCCGATCATGTTGTTGTTATTGGTTTTTCTTGGCCTGTTGTTGATGTCCCTTATTACGTTTTGGAGTACGTCTGCTGAGAGATGGTGAATGATTTTGAAGATGATCATGATTGTTTTGTATTTAGCTCTTGCCGCCATTGGGAGCCAGTGTAGTTGTTGTAGGATGGGAGTGATGTGCTCGGTCCTTGGAGTGTCTGTAATGATGCGTGCTGTGGTGTTTTGTACCATCTGTAGTGGGTGGAGTGTCTGCTGGGGAAGGCGTTGATATAGTGAGTTTCCATAATCAAGCAGTGGTGTAATGATTGCTTGGCACACTGTATGGAAGTGGTCTTGACGGAGCATTGGTTTGATTTGTCTGATTGTTTTCAGTCGATGATATGCCTTGTTTGCGGTTTTGGTGATGTAGGATTTTAGGTTCAGAGCTCTGTCTAGTGTGATGCCCAGATACTTCTTCTTTGACTAATATGTGTTTGTCTAGGATGCGGATAGTTTGTGGAGGTATGAAGGTGGGGTTCCTAGTGACGAACATTGCCTCAGTTTTGTCGTAGTTGACTGTTAAGTTGCTGGCTATGAGCCAGTCATTCATGTTTTCGAGGCATTTTGTTATTGTTGTAGTGTTTAGTGCTAGTAAGTTGATTGGAGCGTATACCATTATGTCATCAGCATAAATGTGATAGTGTAGTTTGTAGTATGTAGATGTTGAAGAGCATTGATGATAGGGCTGAGCCTTGCGGTATTCCTTGCATGGCGGGGAATTGTAGTGATTTCTTTTGGTTGCATTTGACCTGTTGCGTTCGTCCTTCCAAGTATGATGTAAACCACTTCAGGGTATTCTTGCATAATCCTATCTGTTGTAAGCGTTGCAATAGCTTAGTATGTGACACAGTGTCAAAGGCCGCCGAGATGTCCATGAATACTAGCACGAAGTTGTTTTTTATGTTGTCCATGCCTCTTAGGAGATTGTCATAGAGGGAGGTGAGTAGTGTTTCCATGCCGTGTTGGGGCTTAAGTCCATGCTGGTGTATGTTCAGTGGGGCATTGATATCTATATGGTCCTGGAGTTGCCTTTGCACTGCCTTTTCCACGATTTTAGCAAAGAATGGCAAGCTGGAGATGGGGCGGTATGATTTTGGTTTGGATGGGCTTAGATTGCTACTTTTAAGTATTGGTCGTATCATTGCGTGCTTTAGGGGTTGCGGCATGTATCCTTTTTGGAGTGAATCTTTGACAATTTTTTGAATGTGATGAGAGAGCTGGCTTTTTGTGGCTTTGATCCAATTCACTGTGCATGGGTCTGACGATGGGTGAAGTTGTTGTGTTTAGTCCAGATATAATGTCTTCTACTTGCTGTTTTGTTGGTATGTTGAAGTTCTCCCATGTTTGATGTTGCTCTATTATCGTGTGATCGTTTGTTTGTAGTGGAGTAGTGTATGTTTGGTTGGTGTTTTTTGACTTCATGTAGTCTGCATATTTTTGTGGGTCAAGATGGCGGGTGCTTTGTTGCGTGTCGTCCTTTGTGAGCTTTTGGACAATGCTAAAGAGTTCTCGTGGTCTATTAGTAGATTTCATGATTAAGTTGGCATGGTGTTGCTGTCTATGCTCATTTATTAGATTGTTATATTCCAGTTGTTTGTCTCTGTATTGGGTTAGGAGGTTGTGTGATTTGTCCCATCTCCATTTTCTTTCCAGTCTTCTGAGTGTGTGCTTTGCAACTCTAATTTCATGCGAGTACCATGGGGCGTTGGATCTCTTGTGTGTTTGTGGTTCTTTGGTGGCTGGGGCAGATGCTGCGTTGGATGTTATTGTGTTCCATTCTTCTATGTTTAGGTCCAGGGTGTCTTGTTCCTGTTGAAGTTGTGGGGTGATTTCGTTTACGAATGAATCTCTGTTAAATGTTTTGAACCGTCTAGTTATTCTTTCGTCTACTTTGCATTGGGCGGGGTTATTCAGGGTCATGGTGAATTCAATTACATGGTGGTCTGACCAGGGGACTGGCATGATTGTTGGTTTTGTGGTCTTGTTCTGTTCAACTAGTTGCTTTGGCATGAAGACCATGTCTGGAGTTGTACCATGTTGGTGCGTTGGGGCGTTAATTGTTTGGCAGTATTTTAATGACTCCATGGCTTTTAAGAACGTTGCGGTTTCTTTGGTGGGTGCAGATGTTAGGTTGTAGTTTCCTAGTGCAACGAGGGATTTGTGTCTTCTGTTATGTGCGCATATCGTTTTGATTACTGTGGATAGGTGTTCAGTTGTGGTTCCAGGTGGTCTGTAGGTGAGGGAGATGGTTAGGTACTCGTTGACTATAGTGAGTGTGTTAGATTCAATTGTGTTAGTGGTGGCGATAGTTTTGAATCTGTTTTCCTTTCTGGTAAGTATTTGTACTCCTCCTCCTCTCGTCTGTGCTCTGATGCAGTTAAATGCCGAGTATCCTGTTGGGGTTACTTGGTTTAATATGACCTGATCTGAGTCGTCTAGCCAGGTCTCGGTGATGCATATTATATCCAGCTTCTTGTCGTGGATTAGGTCAACGATGGTATTTGGTTTATTCCTGATAGATCTGGCGTTTAGTAGAGCACACCTGATGTTTGTTGTTATGATTGGGTTTGTGCGTTCATTATTTGTGTGGTGAGAGGGTGTATTACGTGTTGCATTGTATGATTTGTGGGCTGTATGCTTTGGTTGTTGGCATTCTTTGGGTATGTGTGATGCTGGTGTGCATCTGGGTTGAGTGGTATGTGGGTTGATCAAGGGGATTGCACTTGGCACCACTCATTGAGGCATCATAATGTTCACCCGTGTTAACTGCAGCATTGACAGAGCGCAATACGTAACCCCTCATTAATTGCAATGTGCTCTCTGCACCTATGCTCTGCTCATTCCCCACCCTATCGCATGATATGCAGTTACTGTGGGAATTAGAGGGCAAAACACGCATTAACCACTAGTGCACTTTAGTGAAAAGGCCCCTTGATTTCAGTAGTGATAGGTTTGTGGTATGTTACAGAGCACTGTGAGAACGCTGACCTATCCCTGTCTCCCCTTCTGGTGGTGATCCATTTTATTTATTATTTATTTATTTATTTATAGTCTCTTATATACCGCACTATTCAGTATCAGCACAGTTTACATGTAACAAAAATGCTCAGTACAGTTGAAAGCGTATGAGTTTTACAGGTAACAGGGCACAAAAACTTGGATAACAGGGGAAAACTATTTACAAAATTACATGGAGTCATAATAACAGTAGTTTCGCAGAAATATAACCACCACTAAGGGTTTGAGTATCATACTTGGTGTGTTGTTGAGATACCATACTTTGTATGGAAATGGTATCGCCAGGAGACTTTGGGCTCTAGGGGTTGTCGTTAGGCTCTATAAGGTATTTGTTGAAGAGGTGGCATTTGAGGGCTTTCCTAAACTGTGGTAGGTTCTTAATAGCCCGGATCTCAGGAGGTAATGCATTCCAGAATCTTGGGGCACTGAGACTAAAGGCTCTGTTGGCTGTCGAATTGGAGCAAACAGTTACTGCCTTCGGGACTTTTAGGGAGTTTATAGCCGTGGATCTTCTTGCTCTATTTGGGGAAGTGATATGGATGAGTGAGGTTAAGGATGAAGGTGAGAGATTGTTAATAGCTTTAAAAGTGGTTATCAAGGTCTTGAAAACTATTCTGGCCTGGATGGGTAGCCAATGCAATTGTATCAGCAGAGGCGTTATGTGGTCGCTCCTGGAGGCTCCATGGAGTACTCTTGCTGCAGCATTCATGGCTAGCTGCAGCGGGTTCAATGTAGATTGGGGAAGATCTTGTAGGATGGCATTGGCATAGTCAAAATAGGGTATGATTAACGCCTGGAAAATTGTCCGGAAATCAGATGGTTCAAGCATGGAACGTAGATGCCTAAGTGTGCGGATCTTGTAGTATACTGATTTGACTATGTTTCCTATATGGGCCTTCAAATCCAAATGCTGATCTAACGTGACTCCCAGGTAACGTATTGAGGATTTAGATTGCAGCTCAGCTTCTTTTATCTTAAGATATTGTGGTGGGGTAAAGTTGGGGTTCCTCGTAATGAAGAGTACTTCCGTTTTCTTATGTTGTATTCTAAGGTTTTGAGAAAGAAGCCATTCGGATATTGCATTGAAACAGTTTGTCAGTGGAGATAGGTCCATATGCTCAGTAGAGAAGGGAATGTAAAGCAGGACGTCATCTGCGTATAACATGCAATCGACATTGAAGGACCGGATGATATTACAAATTGGTTGCATGTAAATATTGAGCAAGAGCGCAGAAAGGGAAGAACCCTGTGGGACTCCCTGGCTTTGGTGGAATGGTTCAGAATTTTTCCCTCCGGAACGAACATGTTGCCATCTTTCGGTCAGGTAGGATCTGCACCATTCAAGCGCTCTTCCATTTATGCCTTTGTCAATCAGTCGTCTTAATAGAAGCTCGTGGTTTACAGAATCAAACGCTGCAGCGATGTCTAGAAAGATGAGGGCAAATCCTTGATGAATGTCGTCAATGCCGGTGATTATCTTGCAGAAGAGAGTGGTAAGTAGGGTCTCCACTCCATGGAATTCCCTAAAGCCATGTTGGCAAGGATCTAACGGTGCGGCGGAGTTGATATGATCTTGCAATTGACGTTGAGCCTCCTTTTCTATGATCTTCGCGAGTAGTGGGATGCTGGATATAGGTCTGTAGGATTCCACCTGTTGGGGATTGAGCTTGCAGTTCTTTAGCAGAGGTCTGATAGAAGTATGTTTAAGGGCTGAAGGGAAAGAGCCAGTTGAGAAGGAGAGGTTCATTATTTTGGATAGCACTGGGCTGAAGTGACTGCGAAGCTCCTTGATCCAGAAGGCTGGGCATGGATCCGACTGGGCAGTGGTGATATTAAGGGCCGCAATAGTGTCTTCAATCCCTCTCTTGGTGGGGGTAGAGAACATGGTTAGGGCTGTTTGGTAGACTTGCTCTGTGGCGTTAGTTGTAATAGGGGTTTTGTTGGTCTGGCATATCTTGGATTGGATGTAGGTTGCATAATCTTGTGGGTGTATCTCGAATGGGGGTCCAGAGGATGGTTCCTTCGATAAAGTCTTTACTAGGTTGAAAAGGTCGTGTGGTTTATTAAGCGATCTCTTTAAGGTATCAGCGTAGTACTGTTTCATCGTATCGGTGATTGCGTTGCGGTGTGCAGCAAGATGAAGGTTGTATGTTGTCTGGTCACTTAAAGAATGAGATCGGCGCCAGCGTTTCTCTAGTTTCCGAAGTTGATTAAGCGATGCTCTGAGATCAGCTGAGTACCATGGGGCACTCGCTCTCTTCCCTGGAGGCTTGTTGGTTGGTGTGCGTAGTGCGATTGAGCTAAGGCAATTGTTCCAGTGGGAAATTAGGTCGTCAAGGTTCTGGGTGGCTTCACAGATGAGTTGTTGCGTTTCAGCAAGGATAAGCTCTCTGTTGTAAGGCTTGAAACATCGAGAGGGAGGTCTTGCTGAGTTGTTTTGTATTTTGTTGCGTTTTGTATAGGTTTTGTGAGAAGGAATCTGGATAATGATCAGTTTGTGATCTGACCAGGGAACAGAAGTTATGGAAGTTATGGGATCCTGGGCCGGGTTAAGAGATGTTTGCGGGGCGAATACTAGGTCCAGGATATTTCCCTTAATATGAGTAGGGTCTTTAACCAATTGCTTGAAGCCAAGATTTTCAAGGGCATCAAGGAAGGCTGATGCTTGGTTATCTTGTAGTGTAGGCAGGTTAAAGTCGCCTAGGATCCAATTTGGGATGCTTGGGTTATGGGTGTTGGATGCAAGATCGATGATAGCCGCAAGATCATCAGGGAAAGCAGAAGGTGCTCTGTAAAGCAGGTTGATTGAGCATTGTTTGTTGGAAATGGTAATGGTCTCCATGTGATTTGTACTGGTGGAGTCTATCGTTCGAAAATGGAGGTCTGTCCTGGTGAGGATGAGCACGCCACCTCCTCTTTTGTCTTGTCTATGGCTTGAATGTGCGGTGAAATTCTTGGGGAGGAGCTGATTGAGTATGACGTTATCTTCGGCGGATAGCCACGTCTCAGTGACCATGAGTATGTCAAGGTCATGGCTGGCAATGATGTCAGTGACGGCTGGCCATTTCTTCCGGATAGAACGTGCGTTGATGAGGGCACATTTTAGGCTATGAGGGTAGGGGTTTTCAACTTGTTTGGGTATCATATTGTGTTGAAGTGCAATATGTAACAGATGGGGGTGGTGTGAGCGGGTGTCCCAATTTACGTTATTATGGGATGCACTGGTCCACCTCCTCCCATGGCTCCGTAGTATAGGAATCTGATTGGATGCTGGGGTTAAGGCGAGAGAGTTGGAGAACCAACTTGAGAGGATGATATAACATCCTACTATGGTGGTAATGGGGGAACCCATCTTGGCAGAGCACTGTGAGATTGTGGTCAATTAGGGTAGACTACCAGAAAGTTATTAACAAACCCTTAATATTTAGTGCAGTAGGTTGGGTCACAACAGACAGTATGATAATAGACAGTGGTTAATGTTAGATTACTAGCAACATTACACTTATGAGACTACTGACAACAGTAAAGTAGATTGCAATGGTAGATTACTGGAAACGGTGCAATGGTGACTGGTACTAATAAGGCTACTGAGAACAGAATATTGGTTGATTGGCCATGGAAGACTACTGGCAACAGTAAAAAGGTGACTGATACTATTAAAGATTACAGACAACAGTATAGTAATTAAATAGTAATGATATGCAATGGGTACTGGCAACAGTACAGTAGTGACTGGTATTACTAAAGGTTACTGACAACAGTATGAATAAATAAAGTACAATAGTAATGATATGCAGTGACTATACTAGTGAGTCTATACTTGCAATTGACAGCATAGGAGAGGAGGGTCTGAGGCTAGAGATTAATCCAGGTTCTATCACGTGGTGTCTGCTTTGCTGGCTATGGGCAATGCGAGGAAGTATAGTGCTGTGGACTGTGGCTTCGGTAAACGAGCTAAGCCTCGGGGGAGTTCCAGCTGCTGGAAAGTCTTGTGCTGTTCTGTATGTGGTGGCTGTTGATCTGTGTGGGCCAGCTGCCTAAGGGCCACGCCAAAGGGCCCTCTGGCAAGGCCCTCAGGTGTGGGCCCGCCAGGCGCGGGCACGCCCAATGGCACTTCTTTAAAATTAAGTTGTTGGCTGCCCCGTTTGGGTAGTTGCAGCAGGGGGTGGGCCCTGTATCCCCGGCGGCTCGATCCCGGCTGGGAGAGCTGTTGCTGAGCCGGGGTGCAGGAGGGCAGAGGCCTTCGCGCCCGACGGCGCTCCATGAAAGTGGTTTGGAGGAAGATGGTCTTAGCTTCAGGAGAGTGAAACAGGACTAATGATGGTCCTTCTGCATATTGTAATGAAGGTGACAGTGTGCTGCAGGATTCTAAGGCGTGCACATAAAGGGGTTTAATGCATTTCCCAGATACACAGGACTTCAACATTGCATTTTTAAAAACATACATTTAGTTTTCGTTGGCATGATCTGTGAATAACTTTCTGCTGGAAATTTTTGCAAGTTCTGAATTTCTTTGAATTGAGCTTTTTTTTTGTGAGCCAAGGAGTCTGTAGTGCTCCAGCAGATACCTACTGTTAAGGTTGGGCAAGTGGGGGAGGGGGAGAGCTGTGATTATAGGTCAGATCTGTAAATTCAGAGACCCAGTTCCATTTCCTTATGGATCTCTCAAAGTGAAAGTGATGGGAATAACAGGAAACCCTTTCCTTCTGCTCGGAGCAGTTATGAGCCCATCAGAACCAGAAACGGAGCCTGAAACTTCGCCATTTCTTACCCTCAATTCATTGTTGACCTGGTGACCAATCTTGCCACGACACTGTGCAGGAGTCCTCAACTCATGTTGCTGCCAGTAGGGGGCAGTGCTGTGACTACAAATGCTCTAATGCAGCGCCCACCAGTAGCAGCGCAGCTGGAAGACTCCTGCATATCTTTGCAACAACATTGCTGGTCACTCTGCATGAGAATATTGCCAGCCCCCTGGATGGGGTACTGGTTATCATTACTTGCAAAATCCTTTTTCTCCTCAAGTTTTCATATCTGCCTTCTATTACCTTGTTGTCTTTTTTCCGTCCAAGCTGGATGTTGTCACATTTTATCTGTCTCATTTATACCTTATATGTTTCTTTGGCCTCTGCTGCTGAGCTGACTTACAGTGATATATCAGAGAAACTGGAACCCTGCAGTGAGGAAAAATTGTTCATTCCAGAGTCCTTAATTTAGCTTGTTAAGTTCATTACTGGCACAAATTATAAGGGCTCCTTTCCAGATGCTGATCATGCAGCGTGCTCGGACAAGACTGGGTTGTCAAGGGCTCAAGTTAAGAAAGAGCTTGGCATTGCTTAGCTCCTCTCAGTAAAATGGGTTCCACAGAGCACTAGAACTCAGGGCCCCGGTGAGCGGAAACTCAGGAAAGCTGGAAAGAAATCACACAATTTTGCAGCTCCCAGTGAGGGTAGGAGTATCTATAATGGTAGCAGTGTTGAGAATTATTGGAATATTTGGATTTAACATAGTAACGTAGTATATGACGGCAGATAAAGACCAGCATAGTCCATCTAGTCTGCCCAGTAAGGTGGCAAGAGTAGGTGTACCTGCCGCTCCATGCACCTGCCGCTCCATCAGAGACAGTTAAGTTTATTTTGATTTTATCCTGTTGCTGTAAAGGGATCCACTGTGTCTGTTCCATGCCATTTTGAATTCTGTCACAGTATTTGCCCCACCACTTCCATCGGGAGGGCATTCCAAGCATCCACCACCCTTTCAGTGAAAAGGTATTTCCTGATGTTGCTTTTAAGTTTACCCCCTTGCAGCTTCATGTTATGCCCTCTAGTCTTACAGTTTCCCCTTCTTCGAAAAAGGTTTGTTTGTTCATTGATACCTTTTAAGTATTTAAAGGTCTGTATCATATCTCCCCTGTCCCTCCTCTCCTCTAGAGTGTACGTATTTAGATCTTGGAGTGTCTTCTCATACGTGTTCTGGCGCAGGGTCCAAATCATTTTGATCGCCTTCCTCGGAACCGTTTCCAGTCTTTTTATATCCTTTGTGAGATATGGTCTCCTTTTTCTGGAGTAGTGCAAGGCAACTTACATTTGGGTACAGTTAGTATTTTCCTGTTCCTGGAGGGCTTTACAATCTGAAGTTTACACCTGAGGCAGTGGAAGGTTACATGACTTGCCCAAGATCACAAGGACAAACAGTGATATTTGAATCCGGGCTTTCCAGGTTCTCAGCCGATTGCTCTAACTCATTATTTTCCAAACTTTTTTTTTCTTTTTATTTATTTGTGCTGATTAATTAATTGATTATTGAGCATAAACTGACTATCAACAAAAAGACCCTAAAGCGACTTACAATTCATATCAGTACAGGGGCAGCCCAAGGGTGATGCGGGACAATTTGCAGAGACTCATTGTGGGGCATCATTTGCATATCCACTGGACCTCATTTGCATACATTTTAATTTATTTTATTTTAAAATGTATAGGTTGCCATCTAAAATTTTAAGTGGTTTTCAAAGGAGCTCTTCGCAAGCCTCTTTTTTTCTCCTGGCAATGTACTTAAGGGCATGTTTACTAAATATTAATGTATGGTAAGTGTTACTGCATCAATAGAATTAAATGGGTGTTCCTGTATTTAACACACATTAACATTTGTGAATGCACATTAACTTTTAGTAGACATGCCTCTTAATGAGTATCTCCGTGCCATTTGCATGGGCAGTGAGGATAAAGAGACCAATCAATGTTATAAAACCCGACTACACATCTTTAACCACCTGCTTCAATGCAATCTCTGATTGGCTGCTCACACAAAACCTCCGAATAAATTTTAAAAAAACAGAAGCCTTGATCGTCATAAGGAATAAAGAGTTCTCTCCCCCACCATCGCTAAGAACAAGAGATGCCGATTTACCCTTTAAAACCATGATATGTTACCTAGGTGTCATACTGGACCAACGCCTGGAATTCAAAGAGCACATAAAAAGTACAGTAAAATCCATCTATCACAAGATCAGGACGCTACGCCATCTCAGACCCATGCTGGAACCAAATGACTTCCGCACAACCTTCCAATCACTAGTCACCCCACACTTCGACTATGCAAATATTGTACTACATGGCCTACCCAAGAGCACGCTGAACCCACTACAAATGGCCATGAATACAGCAGCCAGGGTTCTTTATGGAGCCTCAAGAAGTCAACATATTACTCCTATCCTGATCGATCTTCATTGGCTCCCGATAACATGTAGGATTCTATACAAAGCCCTCCTCTTGACCTTTAAAGTGTTCCATCGAATATCACCATCTTCACTAACTGACCTCCTTTACCATGTACAGGACACCAGATCTAGACGATCTGTTACTGAAAACACATTAATGGCCCCAAAAGACCTACCAGAACTTACTCAGACCACTACCAAGAGAGCATTTTCATTCTTCGCCCCCAGATGCTGGAACATGTTGCCAACCAACATCAGATCACAAAAAGACCTGTCTCAATTCAGAAAAGCCCTAAAAACACACCTCTTCCAGCAACACTTCTTCGAAGGCAATATCTCCCCATCCCCTCCCCTTCCAACCCAAACCAATGACTATGGTTAATCAATGATTCCCTAAACCGTATTGCTCGCTCTAAGTTATAATCCCGTTCATCCTTAGCCTATAGATCCCAAAACACATGCTAATTTACTGTACATAGTTGTTTTTATTTGTTACCCCAGTTATCCATGTTTTATTCCCTGTTATCTGTAAACTTGACATATGTTATATGTTTTAAGTATAATGTTGTTAAACTGTAAACCGTGCTGATGATGAATAGCGCGGTATATAAAAGCTGTTAAATAAATAAATACTACCAGATTTCTACATTACTATACTCCAGTGCCAACCGCCAGGCACATTAGGAAGTTCTATAAACACTGCCCATTTAGAACCCATAGCAAACCCGCCATATCCTAACAGCACTACCAGGACTCAGAAAGCACCAACCCTACCTACCAAAAGGCAACAATCATCTCAGAGAATACCAATACATCTCCTACTGGGAAAAGACAGCAAATGGGATTGGCACATAGAAACTATAGGCCCAATTTTTGAAGGCATTTACACAGGTACTTGCCCATGTTACCTATGTAAATGCCTTAACCGGAATTTTCCAAAGGCACCTACATGGATAGTGCATTGGAAAAATCCTTGTTTAGTCCCTAACGCACCCAGATGCTCTGTGGTTAGCATCAGATCATGTTGGGGGAGTTCTGGGGTGCAGGAAAGGGCTAAGTGGGTAGCAGCGATTTTAATGCTACCCGCTTAGCCTTGGCGGCTGCCGGAGTGTCCATCTGGGATAAGGGGGTCGGTGGTCAGGCTATGCGCTGACACGGCTCATACCCTGCTTAATGAAAATCGGACCCTATATGAACAGAATACCGCAGCTCGGTTACACATGCAAAGCATAGACTGTCACCAAACAAAGAACAAGGGATCACAATTTAGAAATATGAAGATAATAATTAAACTGGGAACCCCAAAAGCCAAACTTGGAATGTACAACAACAGTGGAGAAATAAAACTATAAATTAACTTCCTTCTGTAACTAAACAAAACGCAAAGATATTAGCGATGCACATTTCCCTGAGCTGACATATTCCAGTTAATAAATTCAAAATTAAAAGTATTTTTCTTTCTTTTATTGTTTAGACATTTTATTTTTCAGTTGCAATTGCTCCAGCCACTTTCTTCTGGTTTCTTTGTGTCTTCTGCTAACTCTCCATCGTCTGCTGTCCATTTGTCCTTTCTTCTCTCTTCTAGTTTTTTTCCATTCTCTCTCTACATCTGCTTTAACATACTAATCTTTCTCCTTTTGCTCTTTACTCATTCCTATTTCATTCACTCAGATTTCACCCTTCCATCCTCAATCCCCACTTACTCTCCCAATACCCGGCCAATCAAAGATTTGTTTCCCTCCCACACAAAATAACTTTTCCCCTCTCCATCCTCACTCCCCCAGCCCCTCCCCTTCTAATCCTCCCCCAACATTAGCTCCCTTCCTGTCCCATTCTCCCATCACCCTGCATCAGCCCATTTGTAGCCTTAGCGTCCAGTTTTCTTCCATGGCCAGCAGCTTTTTCCTCCCCTCCATCGGCCCACTTCCAGCCCTAGCCTATTTCCAGTCCTATCCCACCCATCAATCCATTTCCAGTTTGAAGCCCCCCATCAGCCCATTTCTAGCCACTCCCCCCCCCCCAGAAGAGCCCTGCACCTGCTTGACTGGCTTCGGAGGAAACTGGGGAGGCCCGAGGCCCAAAGTCTGGCATCCTGGGTCACTTCTGCAAAGCCGCGAGAGGACGGCGTTTTCCTTCTTTCCTGCGGCTCTGTTAAAGATGGCGACTGAGTGTCAGGAGCTTAAACGGGGGCATTTCCTGTCTTGCGTGAGACTGGAAATGTCCTTGTTTACCTTTATGACACTCTGTGCACCGGCGGGCTCAACTTTAACAGAGCCGCAGGAAAGAAGGAAAATGCCGTTCTCTCGTGGCTCTGCAGAGGTGAGCGGGGATGCCAGACTTTGGGTCTTGGGCCTCCTCAGCTCCCCTCTGAGTCTTAGCTTTGTGAAATATCCACAGCTCCTGTAGCCAGCCTCAGAGACCCATAGGTGTGGCTACTGGCCAGGTGTAAGATGGGCTCAAATTAGCCCCTGCCTGAGAGCAGAAACTGAGAGCAAAACCTTTCACCTCCCCCTCCCAGAAAGAGCAAGCCTTCTCCAACAGGTTTAATCCTTTGTTATCTGGATACTCAGGTTCCAGTAGGCTGAATATCCCCAAGCTTAATTTATAACCACAGTTTATGTTTATGTTTATTTCATTTGATAAACCGCCCTTCTGTAACAATCAAGGCGATGTTCAGTATGCAAATAGGGAAGGGCCCAAGGCCAGTGAAATGGAAAAGAAAATTTACAATCTTTGATAGGAGAGTAAGAGAGAAGAGAGAGACAAGACTGGACATAGGAAAGTATAGTCTCGGGGGAGAGAGACAGGACTGGGTGTAGGAAGGCAGTTACACAAAAGGGGAGGGAAGGTCGAAGGCCAGGGAAAAGAGGTGAGTCTTCAGGTTTCGTTTAAAGGTGGTATGATGGAGCTCCAAATGAAGAGAGGAGGGGAGGGAGTTCCAGAGGACAGGGCCTGCGAAAAAGAAGGCAGAGGAACGGGTGGATTGTAGATGGGCGAGGGAGGGAGAGGGGAAGGGGAAGGCGATTGAGGTGAAAAGAACGGGGAATGTGCCTGGGAGAGTGGAAGGTGATAAGGTCTGCTAGGTATTGTGGAGTGCTGGTGTGGAGAGCTTTGTGAACCAGAGAGAGCAATTTAAATTGGGTGCGGAAGGAGACAGGTAACCAGTGAAGATGGAAGAGAAGGGGTGTTATGTGGTCTCGGAAAGTGGAATGAGTAATAAGACGATCAGCAGTGTTTTGGATCCTCTGAAGTCGAGTCAGTTGAGATTTAGAGAGACCAGTGAAAACTGAGTTGGAGAAATCAACGCGTGACATGACCAGAGACAGTAGCAGGGTAGTGAGAGCTGATGGGGAAAGAAAGGGACAGATCGCACGAATTTGGCGGAGGAAGAAAAAGGAGGTCTTGGTGATGTGTGAAATATGAGCATGAAAGGATAGGTTGGAGTCAAAATGTACACCTAGATACCGAAAGGTAGAAACTAAGGGTACAGGGGTGCCAGAAAAAGAAGGGGCCAGCGAAGGAGGTGGGCTGCCATGGGAGAACCAAATTGCGATGGTTTTGGCCAGGCTGAGGTGGAGACAGTTCCGTGTCAACCAGTCAGCCACGGCGGAGAGACAGGAATTCAGTGCAGAAAGATCCGGACAGGAGGGGGAGGTGTGATGGAGGAGGACTATATCGTCTGCGTAGTAAAAAGCGGATATTCCAGATTGTTGTATTAGTAAAGCGAGGGGAGCTAGAAAAAGGTTGAAAAGAAGAGGTGCCAAGACAGAACCTTGAGGGACCCCACATGGAAGAGGAAATGGGTCCGAAGAGGGGGTAGAGGAAGAGGGGGAAAGAACTGCACAAGACCAAGAAGAGAGAAAGGAGTGGAACCAGCGATAGACAACACTGCAGAGGCCTGCTTCCCGTAAGCTAAGAAGATGAAGGGAGTGGTTGACTAAGTCGAAGGCAGCAGATAGGTCAAGAGCTACCGCCACCGAGATGTCCCCGTGGTCGTGAGCTACGTGCAGTGCATTAGTGAAAGCACGCAAGACAGTTTCGACACTGTGGCCTTGACGGAATCCAGTTAAACTTTATATTAACAATTCCCACAAAACAGACAGTTAGACTCTATATTGGTATCTAGAAAACATCAGAGATAAGAAAGAAAATTAGTCTTAGCTTTGTGAAATATCCCAGCTCCTGTCTACAACATGCATTTCACATTGGTTAAAGGTTTATGTGCGAGTGTGTATTTTGTAGTTTGATTTATTTTCTTCAACTCTTCACAGTAGGGTGTGGGCCCTTATTGTTGTAGATGTCTGGAAGCTAGATACTGTCTGGGATTCACTTGGCTCTTAAAGATATTGTTTTCCATTTTTAAGCAAGTGTTTCTAGATCTGGCATGCCGCCAGTTAATGGTCTGTTCTAAAGTAATGACAAGTTTGTTTTACTTTATCACAAATTTTAGGTTGCTGCCCTGAACTATGTTCTAGAATTCTTCCATTAGTGAGATGTTTTAGGCAGATGCATTCAAATGCATGTTGTAGACTGATTGTGTATCATATCAGAATATTATAGCAGAACGTAGTGAAGTGATGCCCTAAAAGCACCCAGTCTGGGTTGGCCTCTGACGTTGCAAAGGACTGTGTTGGTGCTATTAGTGGAATATTCTACCTTCTTCACAGGCAGGATCACTGTGCTTCAATTTGCTCAGCGTGATCTTTGCCGTTTTGGTTTTGGGGTATTGTTATGAATATGACTTCAAGCCACATAGGATTACTTCCAAATTTTGCATATGTAAAATTTCTGGGCTTCTAGCAATATATATTGAGCTGAACTCCTCATTGCTCATAGTAAAATATTCCAGCATGTTACCATGTAGTAGAATTTCTAGACTGGTGCCCTTTAGAGGAATGATGTAGCGTGCAGCTCGATATGTTGAACTAAGTTTGTTTGTAGGTTGTTCTAGACTGGTATCCAATAGCAGAATTCATAGCAGAGCAGAAGGATATTTGGTTAGTCGGGGTACATATTGTAGACAGTATGCCGGCCCTTAGCCATACATAATTTCAGAGGACACTTAGCCTTTTGTCTGATGTTCTTACTGAAGTGGTCTTTCTTTTACAGGTTCCAACATCCTGCACGCCTCCTGTGAACGATGAATTGGTGAGTGAGTGATGTCTTCCTCTTTCTTTTTTCCAAAACTAAATGATCTAAGTAAATATTTTTAATGTTCATTGGCATGAAGGACTTGCAGCGCTGGCAGACACAATGCACTTTACTCTTGCCCTGCAGTATCCAATACTGAGATCCCCACCCACACACTTAGCTCTCTGCCAGTATACCTCACATGTGCCCTGTAACGCCCCTGTTCTTCCAGTCCTAAGACCCATATACGCAGTTCTGCCTATGCTCCATACTTCTGCCCTATTAATCTAGTACCGAAGGCCTACACACACAGCTTTGCTACTGTACTTCACTGCTGAAGTGCAGCACCCCTTACGTCAGCTTGCTGGAAAAGAAAGGCAGCTGGCTGGCAGCCCTAGAATCTGGTAGGTATGCATAGGCCAGCACATCATCTGGAGCCTCTTTGGGCATATACAAGGTGGCCCAAAAAAAGTGAGAACATCTCATAAATTAAAAGCTTAGTTTACTTATTTACCTTTTTTAGCTATATAACGTCTTTATTTTGACAATTTCCGGTCACCATCTTTTTTTTTTTTTTTTAATTTGTCAATCGTTTACATCTGTCTTTTTGAATTTTTAAATAAGCTATATGCTACGAGATGTCCTCACTTTTTTTAGGCCACCCTGTATATGTTAAAACAGAGTGAAAATCGAGACTAGATACGTTGATGGTTAGCAGGCCTAGATTCTGGCAAAATCAGTCACCATAGGGTTAAAGCAGACACTTACAATCACAGGTCATTAGCCT